>OX123201.2:7724960-8346134 GCA_944739405.2 Euclidia mi
AACTTACAAAAGGAATGGATTACCAAACAGATACAATAATTTTAAAAGGCTCATCGGGATTAATCGGGATTCCTCGGGACCACTCGGTTTCAATTTATCAAAATCAAGAGCTTTATTTCTATAAAGATTGCTGTTTGAAATATAATTATTGTTGTGACAAGTTAAATCGATTATATCAGTTAAGTTGCGTGTTACTTTGTCTATTGAAAATTTCTGACTATGGTCAAACTATGAACTGTCAAATCATTCGTTCATTGGCGTTTCCGCGTCGGCAAAAAACTCTCTCTCGTCGCTCTGGAAGATTCCGGTTTGTGGGCGCGTTTTGATCTTGTATTTGTTTGTAAAACTACCAAAAAACTCTAGTGAATTGCCGCTAATTGATCTGCCGGCATCGGTTTATTCGGCGCACTCTGCACAATTTCCTACCTGCTTACGGCAACTCTAAACAATTACTCTTACGATAATGGTATTTAGGAGTAAGTTTGTTAATGCTTCAGATGGTTCTACTTCGTGAAACTTTCACTGAGAGAGTATGATATTTCGTGAATGTTTTAATTAACATTTATTTTAAAGTAATTCGAGTTTGCTTTAAAAACACACAGAACTAAATTGTTGCCAAGTTGGAAAACCCTTCTGTAATGGCTTCCTTCCCGTAACTCTTAAGCTTCCGTCAAACTTCAGGTAAAACAGGACGGCAAAAATAATTTCAAAATGTTTACATTTAGATTTATTTCCTGCAGTGTCTTAAATATTATTTAACAGACGCATAAATTTAGAGATTGAGAGCAACCACAACAACTTGTATTTAGACCGGACCTTCACAATGTCTGCTTTGTTTCTTTTATCATAGACGAATGTCAAAAAGTGTCAACATTCCCAAATGCAATCCTTTTATCATAGACTAATTATTGGTCTCGCTCTAGCGAAGCGATACCAATAATTTGTTTTAGCCTTTTAACTTGTACATAAAATGTTATTCATGGATTATTAAATAGTTATAACTTCATAAGAACCAAAAATTTGTTCGAAGAACGAGAAACTGGTCAGAATCGTGAAAAAAGAAGCAGCTAAGTATTCCTTACAAAATTAAACTTCAACATCGGCAAAATTATTGTCCCACTACCAAAAATTGTATGTGCAGTAAATTCCTTTGGAAATTTATATAGGTGCATTATGTCATAAATGAAAGTGAAAGTCGCGCCGAAAATCTTCTACAATATGACCTTGAAGGGAACACTTGACCTCCCGTGCATGAGAAAAAATTCCATACATTTTTTAATAGTGCCCAAGGCGGCCACAAGGCATCTTTGAGATATTGTTATAAAAATGTTCCAATAAAGAAATATGTACCAGTTCTAAAAATGCTCCTAGGCAACAACGACTTGAATGCCATCCATTGTGGGAAAACTCAAACTATCCCTTTCTTTATCAATCAGCTGATCAAAAAACTTTTTCATAACAAGTTCAGCAAAGCTGTAACTATGAAACCATACAGTTACTTATCTTATCGAGGTCATCGCCCACAGTGACGTCAAAAAGCTTATCTATCTCTCTCGGCCCGTATCCCATTCATCATTATCAGCATTACAGAATCCATTAATTAAGGCGTAGTCCAAACTGATCGTTACTCAGAACACTCATTATATCAAGCGTTCACTTTGGATGTGATTAATACGATTTTGCCTTTACACGCTCTACTTTTTAATGAACTATGTAAATTATTATTAAGAAGATCAATCAGGGGGCCAATTCTCCTATTCTTATATGACATTGATTTTATATTTTGAATTGACTCAGAAGCGGTATTCAGATAACCTAATGTCACTATCGTATAATTTTAATAAACAGTTCGTCGTTGACACATATTTCGACACTTGTTTCAATTTACGATCTCGTTACAACTTCGTTCAATTATCAGATAATTTAGAAGAATACGCTTTTGGTGACGTAAGTATGACACTGACATGATATCGAAACTATATTTATTTAGGATAATTGGGCCCCTAGATTACAGAGGATATTTAAATTTGGAGGTACTCTGTTTTTTAATTAGGGTGTACGAAAAAAGGTCCAAATTTAGCCTAGATTTAAGGAAGGTTCGCTTATTCAATTATAAATTATACAGAGTATTACTGAAAAATATCCATTGATAGTTATAAAATACTACAATTACGACTATTTTTTATATAAATAATCTAGCCTGTATCCCCGAAGGGGTTGGCTGGTGTGTATTATTACACCCACATTTTGCCATTAATTTCTGGGTCCCACGTAATAGGGAGCGAGCCTATTGCCGTTACCGGGCACATCACCAGACTCCATGCTGCTACTGAGAATTCGGAAAACCCAATAACTCTTTTGCCCGACCCGGGAATCGAACCCGATCAGCAGTCACATACGCAATCCACTGGACCACGCAGGCAGTCATCTATTTTTAATTTGGTATTAAATTGTGGTCCAGACCCCTTTCCTGTCAAACCAGTGCCGGTGAATGAGCCCGCCAGTTGCTTGTACTATTATTAAGTATTTCTTGCTAAAGTAAAACAGGTTTGGCATCAAACAAAGGATTCTCGGCTCCGTGCAAAAACTACTACCCTGCTCGAAAGATGACATCACTGAAAAATACATATATATCGCGCTATGGTTTCGTTACCGTGGCATGTATAAATAGCGGCGGAGCGCCCTCACTTGTTAACTTTGCGCAGAGGCAATATCGTAACCACTGAGGTAAATCCGAGGTGCGATTATTGCTAGTTGAAAACTTTACCAATACCCCGCCGTGTGGACGTCAAATACCGTCCGCTATGGCAATTTTTGAATGGCCGTAAACGCCTGATATACACCAGGTGCCATCATCTAGTGAACTTTTCATGAACATGAGGCCGTGCTCTCAGTGGCTGTCGGGGACACTGCCGA
Source organism: Euclidia mi (assembly GCA_944739405.2). Lineage (NCBI taxonomy): Eukaryota > Metazoa > Arthropoda > Insecta > Lepidoptera > Erebidae > Euclidia > Euclidia mi. The sequence continues at coordinate 7,727,877 of OX123201.2, forward strand.
GCCCAAACATACAGCACACATCAAAATAACCCAGGAAATATGGAATTTCCACATCCACATTACTCAGGGGTACAATAATACAGTTCTATTTACGACCCAACAAATCACATTCTGCATGAAAATGTCGTATAAAAATTGTAAAACAACGAAATGGGAGACGCGATGTCTCCCATTAGTGTAGGCAGAGACTATGGAATGCCACATGTTTCGGTTTGAACATGCCTCTTTCGCTTCCTCGACATTCATTAATCTCATCATGCATGCGCAACAATTATGGGTACTTTTAATTTGGCCCCTTTTCGCCTTGGGCGTTCCCTGCCGACATGTCCATACCATTACTTATAATTTACCGTAAGGTGCCATTCACACAATTTCCTGCTTTCACTTTCCTTTCAACATCTCCCTCACATTTCCCATCTCTTGTAAACAAAGACCCGAAATACACAAACTCATTCACTTGTTCCACTTTTTCATCTCCTATCAATATGTTATATTCAGTAACACTATCTTCCCTCTCTATGACCATGACTTTAGTTTTGTCCCTCTCATACCTTTGTTTTTATACGCTTCATACATCATGGTAACCATTACTGTAGAAAAAAAATAACAGACTACTACTACTACTATTATGTAGACGGTCTTGGGTCGAAACCAATGGCGAGTACGCGGTGTAGGTGACAGCTGTACGAACAATCCTACCACCAAAAGACTGCACCGTTGGTGTAGTTGTTTAAGTGGCCGTCTCTTTACTTGACACTGCGGCAAGTGTACAACACTCGATTTACACAAAGGGCAACACTTTGGATGATGCACATTTGTCGTTTCAAGTCTGGGTGTACTTTGTGTTCGTTGGTTGTATGTTTGTAAAATTCTCTGTGACACATGATTTACTCCTAAGGTGGAAGTTGTATTTAAACATTAATAACAACAAAAAATGTAGCTTATGTGTTACCCTTACGTATAAGCTAGACTGAACAATACAAATTACAAAGCACATTTTGTGTTGCCACAAATAGGCTTCAATATCAACTCGACTCACTGCAATATGAATTTCTTTACATACATACATACATACATATCGTCACGCCTTTTATCCCCGAGGGGGTAGGCAGAGGTGTATTTCTACACCCACTTTTCGCCAGATATACTTTAGTCCCACGTAATAAGGGGCGAGCCTATTGCCGTACCGGGCACATTTCCAGACTCCGTGCTGCTACTGAGAATTTCGTGATAGAAAAACCCAATAACACTGCCCGACCCAGGAATCGAACCCGGGACCTCCTGATCCCACGCGCACATTTATGCCACGAGACCAACGAGGCAGTCGTATAGGGTTTGATGTCGAGTTTTCCGTCTCTACGCAAAGATGGCATTTGCATCGTGTTATCCCTTAGTCGCCTCTTACGACACACATGGGAAGGTAGTAGGGGGTGGTGACAGTTGTATTCTATGCCGTCAACCACACGGCTGTACAAATTTCTTTACTGTGTCAATAATATAGGACAGGAACCAACAAGCATAAATAATATATCATCCATCATCATCATCATCATCATCGGCCCTGTATATAACGGTCCCACTGCTGGGCACGGGCCTCTTCTCACTACGAGAGGGGTAAGGCCATAGTCCACCACGCTGGCCAAATGCGGATTAGCAGACTTCATATGTCTTTCGAGAACATTATTTCGTTCACCGTTTAGCAAGCCTTAGAATTAACAATTTAATACGCACATAGCTTCGAAAAGTCAGTGGTGCGTGCCGTGGATTGAACTCGTGACCCCCTACTGCGTAGCTGCAACTATTTAGTAATCTGTGGTAGCAGTCCGTCGGTTTCTCTACTAGGTTATCGCTGCTTCTAGCTAATACATAATCTATACGTATTATATAATATATACCTTTTCTTCCTGTCTGTCAGGTATGAACGCGCCAAGCTCAAAAACGACTGAATGGAATTTGGTACGGTTTTCACCAATAGGTAGGCCAATCCCTGAGAAAGGTTTAGGTGTATAAGTCTCGCGAGTGGAACCGTGGCCGAAGTCTAGTTATCGAATAAGTTAAATTTCATTTAAGTTAAATTTTTATACGCAGTGTGCTAAAAATAGCCAAAAATACAAAATGTTTTCTTCGGCGTAGCCGCTAAGTAGGTAATGATTTTATTTGTGCTTTCATAAAATTAAAAGGATTCTCTATACTGTACCAATGCAAGTGGCAATATCACAAAGGACTGTAAAATTTTTGCGGTTTTGAATGAAAGCAAAACATTTTTTATATTTCACTTCTTATTATTATTAATGTTTAAGACCAGAAAGAGTGATTTAAACTGAAAACTCAATATACCATTTGCATGTCTTCTAGGTAAACGTAAGTATAGTAAATATTGCCATTTTCTTTAAAGTTCTGTTTCATAAAATAAATTGCATAATAAACATCAGAGCTACCTACCAAAATAAAAAAATAAATAAATTGGTAGAATATTATCGATCAAATTCCAAAAAACAACAATGATTTTTTTTTAATATCAAACGTTATTGCAATTCAGTACTTTCAATTTAATACAAAAAGTTCTAACATTATTGGCGTTTCTCCAAAAAACTCACATCACTTAAGGAATATTGAAATTCAATAGCGTTCGAAGTCTACTATGCGTCCTCCATTTTACATTTAAATGTCATTTTTCATCATATTTTATGTTTTATTACTAGCGCTTAGCAATAAATGGGTTTCTTTAATCTTAGTGAGCTCGCTTGCATTGTATTATTGAACAAAACTTTTAGAGGGTTTATCAATTTTATGTAGGTTCCTTCTTCTAGCACAAAAATCGCGAAAAAGAAAATCATGCATTTTGACGAAGTTTATCTTCAATTTTGTGTGAAACAGCAGTTATATCTTTCGCGATTTTGACACTGACTCAGAATAATGGTTGCTCATAATAAAGAACGCCATCATTCCCTGAGAGGCTTGTACTTATAATTACCATGTATTTGAATACTATCTGCCCTTACTAATCTCCGAATGGGTAACCAGGTACAATATACTTCATGGCAACATTTAAAATAAATCAATCGCCATGACTGTCACAATTAAAGCGCCCCTGGGGGCCAGTGCTAAAAGCCCCACTAGCGATCTGTTATAAAAGCGTCCTTGGTGGTTAGAACGAAAATCACCCTTGGGGTCTTATAGCAGCTTGTAGTAAAAGCGCCTCTGGCGGTCAGCACGTAAAGTGCCTCTAGTGGTCGGTACTAATATTACTCCTGTGGTCTTAATTATACCCGTAGTAAAACCGCCTCTGGCGGTCAGTACATAAAATGCCACTATCGGTCGGTACTGAAACCACCCCTAGGGTCTTACATTGTAGCAAATTGTATTGAAAGCACCTCTGGTGGTCAGCACATAAAATGCCTCTAGCGGTCAGTAATAATATCACCACTGCGGTCTTATATACCTGTAGTAAAACCGCCTCTGGCGGTCAGCACTTAAAGTGCCTCTAGCGGTCTGTACTACTATCACCCCTGCGGTCTTATATACCTGTAGTAATACCGCCTCTGGCGGTCAGCACATAAAGTGCCTCTAGCGGTCGGTACTAATATCACCCCTACGGTCTTATATGTCTGTGGTAAAACCGCCTCTGGCGCTCAGCACATAAAATGTCTCTAGCAGTCGGTACCAAAAGCACCCCTGGGGTATTGTAGAAACTTGTATTGAAAGTGCCTCGGGCGGTCAGCACATAAAGTGCCTCTAGCGGTCTGTAGTAAAAGCGGCCCTTCAGGTCAGGACTGAAAGTAGGCATGCAGTCAGTTCTAAATGTGCATGTGGCGGTAAAAGCCTTCTTGGCGTTTAATATCTATTACCCCCTTGCTTTTAGCTTCTAGTAAATAATTACCTATATGAAAAGATACCCAAACACTAACATTAATAGAAATCTAACAGTGCGCCGCACGCTAGTCAAGTCGGCGTGAGGCGAAAGCTAGTTCTACTAAATGAACTAAATGAACATCAAAATTTAACTTGATTATGCTTGAGTATCATGTAAAGTAAATATATACAAGTAACATAGAAGGTATAACAGTTGCAGCACCTTACAAAAGTTTAATTGTTATGTATTATTAAAAACCTGGCGATAAAAAAGAGTGACCGTGAGTTTTATTGCCCGTTCTTTCTCATGGTTCTACCTATTGCATTGCGAACGTGGCAGTAAATGTAAATGTAGAAGCATACAGTAATAATGCTTAAATTTGACGTTCATAAGTGTCACTTTGTGATCTAAATGAATAAAGGATTTTGAGTTTGAGTTTACTCATATTACTATAGTATCTGCATACTGCTGAAGATTACTAGCCATTGTGGCAAGCCTTGAGTTGTGTTCCTGTGTTGGGTTTTCAGAGGCGTTGTGCGCAAAAGTAACTTTGTTTTGTGATTAAATAGAGGAATTTACTGCACTTTTAGTGACTGAGGTAAAAAATGTAAACGACACGTAGCTACCTATAAACAATATATGCGAACATTTCTTTTTTTATAATGGTTTTACACTTATGTTTTGACTTACCTACTTATTTCAAAATATATTTCGTCTACTTTCTCGGGTATTCGATATTTCAGTACTATTTCGCCATGTTCACAGATGTAATTAGGTACTTAATAATATAAACATAAACTAATATTACATAAATATATTAATATACATACCTGCCTAGGTAGATATCTATTTCCACACAATCAGCCCGGTCACTACAAAAACCTACTTTATAACATTATTATTATACTAAGGGCCTCTTTATAACAATGAATATAATAAACCAATAAACCGTCATCCGGTTTCAATACCGCCAACAAATCTAGAAAGATCGACAAAGCAGAATAATAAAGCCCCTTACATAAATATAATAGCAATACGGAGCAAGTCGTTTTGCAGCAAATAGCTGAACTCTACTCCTATTGTTGGAATGTCGAGGTAAGTTATGAATGCATTTACGTTATGTAATAAATTGTATTGGAAATTTATGGCTATTTCATTGTTATCTCGTCGAGAATAACTATAAAATACGCTATATTAATGCAATTATAATATTGTTTTAGTACCTATATTTTATGGAAACATATAGGTACATGCATAGAACGCTTTTAATATTAAAAATATAAGGCTATGTTGTTTTTATAACGTTGTATATTCTCAATAAAAATCTAAACTAGCATTTTTAACTAATTTATTAGTTATATTTTAAATTAAGCATTAAAAAACCGTAGTTTCATTTACGAAAAATAAAAAAAGAAACTTCAATTTAATTATTTGGTTACTTTGTTATTGAGGAACACTTATGTGTTTATTTAGTATAAGTTCCTAGCTTCATACAATATAACATATAAGCGGTGCCAAGATCAATAAGGATAAAAGTTGATAGACCGTTTCAAAATAAGTACCATTTTGCGTTAGAAATAAACCATTACAAATAATTAATCTTTAAGAACTAAAAAGCTAATATTCAAATAATAAACAACAAAATCCATTGACAGGTTTTGTGGATTTATATTGATAATGCCGAATAACCTTTTTATAAAAAGTTGCAAGTGCAATAATTAGTATTTGGAATTATTCGATGATGCGTACCTTTTTTATTATTATTAGTTAATCACAACAAAATTAAATTAAATGCGGACGAGGAAACCTTTGTACAAAAAAGTTACCATTTATTTATGGCCTCAAGTGTCCTCGGCGCGGCAGATAAAACTACCACCCCGCTCGATAGATGGCGTTAGTAGAAAAAATAGATTGAAATAGATCGCGCTATGATTTATAAATACGGCCGAGCGTTGAGAATTGTTAACTTTGCGCAGAGGCAATATCGTATCGTAACCAATGAGGTTAATCCGAGGTGCGATTATTGCTAGTTGAAATCTTTACCAATACCCCGCCGTGTGGACGTGAAATACCGTCCGCTATGGCAATTTTTGAATGGCCGTAAAGGCCTGATAGTACCAAATATAATGACAGGTAGTGGACTTATACCGAGGCCATGCCAATACTTAATTAAGGACAAACATTTAGTAAATTTTTGCTTAGAGGTTAAATTCTTGCGTGTTATCTTTATGCTTGAAGATAGAATAGATATTTAGATAGGACATAACTAATAAAATAGCACAGTAAGTAATATTTCTGTTTAATGCAGTGTTTATTGTTTTCATCTCATGCGAAGTTTTGGTGTCTCAAGGCTATCTTTTATTTTGAAGTCTTTATAAGTATTTCTGTTTTTATTTATTTAATTTATATTATAGCATCTCTCATTTCTAGTAATGACATAAAAAATATAAATTAATTAGTTATTCAGAGAATAATCATTGCCATGGTATATTATTGACTGTGAACGTTAAAGCGCTGTATTACACCATGATCACACGGTTCGATTCTTATCCAAAGATTAACTAAAAAAATTATAACAATAAATAATCAATTATTACTTCCATCTAAGCTGTCATATTCGTTATTTTCTATTACATAAATAAATTGAAAAATGCAATGTGAACTTCTAACATTTATCATAGAAAATTACATAGAGTAACATAAAGTTATAATTTCTGTTTACTGTAATTAAATTCAGTTAGCAGATAGTTTGAAAAAAGGGAACAAAAAACTTATCGTCCATAATGCCAATAACGCAAATTTTAAAGCGAGATAGTATAATTTCCTTGCACATGCAGAGAGTTTGTAATATCCGACATTTTGCATTGATCTAATCGGTAAGCGCTGCAGTGCTATCGCATTCGAGTGCCGTCTTGAAGACAAACGGTGGCTCCCTCATGAATAATTCAGACAATTCTGATCTTTTGCTAGCTCGACGCTAATATTTGTGCTGGCACTTGTCGGGGTGAAAAATTGATAGCACGGACGCTTTGTATGGCCTGCCACGTGTATGAATCTTGTGTTTGGGAGTATGGATATTGTAAAAGACGTGTCTAATCTTAAAATATATCCCTACTAGTATGACTTGTCAAAGTATGTAGGCACAATGGCGGTTTGTATGTATGAAAATAATATTTTGTCGTAAAATAAGTCAAATTTGATTACTATTTTATAATGATGTGCTAATTTGTACTTATTTCAACATTTGGACGCCACTTGTGGTTGAATATGCCTATACCATAACATGTTTATTTGTTTACCATATTCAACCAAACAAACGTATTTGATTTGATTTGGATGACACATTGGAGTAAGCGGCCGCCTTAACGCTTTGAACCGCGCTGAGTGTTCGATGGGTTCGATGTGATTCGATGTCACACGACACAGGATTAAAACTAAAAAAAACTTGATTCACGCAAAATATTGTATCGTGTGGGCCTTGAACCCATAGCACATGGAGCACTGGTAGGTAGACCAGTAGCTAGACTAAGCACTTATCTAATTTTATATAACAATTGTATTCATAACTTCACGCATTTAATCCCCGAAGGGGTAGGCAGAGGTGTGTTACACACCAACACTTCGCTAGTTATGTTTCAGTCCCAATGTAATAGGGGGCGAGCCTATTGCCATCTATCGGGCATATTGTTAAGCGAGCGATAAGTAACATTTTTAATACACACAACTTCGAAAAGTCAGAGGTGTGTGCCCGGGGTTGTATTCAATCTCATATTTAGAGCCCCCAAAAGATGTAAGCCAAATATGTCGGTCGTAACTCGTAAACAGAGCTTTAGTAAAGTTATTATTATTATTATACATATTGTTTTATTATCAAAACATAAGTATGAAAAATGTTATTACTTTGCAAGGGAGCTCTTTTCAATTCATTAATGAAGTTCATTACACAATTTATAACACCTTTCAAATTATTTTAAGCATTATGTTCGTACTTAATCGCTCCCACCTGCGGCTTCACCTGCTTATTCAGATTTTAAGTGCGTTAAATCATTAATTGTCACTTGTTATACGGTGAAAAATCACATGGAGTGTTTTCCATATTGTTCTCGAAATACATATAGGTATGTGAATTCTGCCAGCCCGCACTTAGCCAGCGTGGTGGACTATGGCCTTACCGTGCGTACGTGTCCAGCAGTGAGACAGCATAGGCTGCAAGGCTAATAATGATAATGAGCTCGATAGATTAAAGACATTCTATTACATTTTATACATTATCTTTGTAATTAGTACGAATACTACGAATAGTATGGTGCTACGTACAGAATAATAAATATACATTTATTGTAGCTACAAGTAGTTTCAAGTCGCTGTGTCAACTCGGTGTCTTAACGCAGTGAAAGGTAAAACCAATTGACACTTAGACGTCTTTGTTGGCACTGACTAACGAGTCTAGGTGTAGTGTTACTTTGTTGTTTAACTGTTTAATTACTTAATACTTAGTAAGAGACACTACTGCCTTCCGTTCTTGAAGTTGTTCTAGAGATAAATTATTTGTATAGCATTAAAAGTGGTGGTAGCGCCATCTACCTTCCTATCTATAACGAATCGCATCAAGATCAATCGTTCCACGTCTAGTGCGAGCGATACCATATTTCCGTCCCGCTCTATCCCACTCCCTGGAAGAGGCACTGCCTTCGCCTGATTCGTCGACGCGATCGTGGACGCGAGTGACAGTAGAGAACATTCCGCTCGCTGAGAACGCCGTCTCGTTCGTATCGCGCCGCTCCCGTATGTGTTTATTACCGCTTCCACCAAGGAAAACCCGCTCGCAAGTGAAAGTGAAACGAATGGTGTAGTGTAGTGAATCAAACAAGCAGCTGCATCACGAAACCACCAGGAGACTGCCCTACGGAAACGAAGAAGGTTGTATAAGGTAGGTGCCCTCCATCCTTGAAATATCCTATACCCACTCAATCTCCTCTTCCCTTATTCCTTTCTAGGCGACCCAGAACTCGCCCTAATACAGTCCATTTTCCTGCTCCAAGTCGCTTAGAACCCTACGGTTTCGGTGTAACGCCGAACCATTTTTTTGATCCATACGAGTCGGATTCATTTACGTTTTATACGTTATACCGCTATACCTAGGCAGTTATAGCACCTAGCTATACTCCTAATATATTCACATAACCGTCACATGGTTATTTCCGCCCGCATCAGTAGGTAAACTTTTATGTAGCTACCTACTTATTAAATTATTATTTCTGCAACTATCATAGTTGTCTTATAAATCTCATATTTCAAGCAACTTTTAGTTCCTCAGCTCTAAAGTGTTGCCTACTTAGCCTACTGAGGTAAAATAATAGATACATTAGATATTCTTATTTTGTTTCGGTCTCATTAGCTTATACTTACGTAAGCATGTCACAACAAAAGAAGTCACGCGTGTCGGAAGACAAAGAGATGACAATCTTAGAAGCAAAACGCAATATTTTATTTGAGCGCATTCAAAATATCTATGAACGATCAAAAACCGCATCTATGTCTGACAGTAATAGCGAAGCATTTCTCAGTTATTGTATAACAGTAGATAGTATTCGAACAGATTTTCATAAGTTGTTAGACGATTATAACGCAAGATTACTTTCTATCAATCCTGATGAAAAACCGAACTATCAGGCGTATACCTCATTCGAAGATCTTTATTGTATTATTAAGCGTATACAATCGCAATTGGAGGGTAAATGTTCAGCAGAGCCCGTTGCCCGCAAACCGAGATTACCGCCAATCGAGATTATGTCGTTTGACGGAGATATACGAAATTGGCCGTTATTCTATGCGAGTTTTAAGTCTACAGTGCACGATAATGGTTCTCTGACAGATGCTGACAGGTTGTACTATTTAATAGGTAAACTGTCACCGAAGGCCCAGTCCGTATTTGCAGGTGTCACACCCAGTGCTGAGAATTATCAGGTCATATTTCAGTCACTACTTGACAGATTTCAGGACACGCACGTCCTAGCGTCTACCTACTTTGACCAAGCTTTAAATCTCAAACTGTACGGCAACGCGTCTGTCTCGAATTTCCAGCTGTTTATTGATAACTTCGTAACCGCGGTTAATTCTCTTAGGAATTTAAAATTAGAAGATCTTTCCGACTTTATGTTGCTTCAACTCGCTTTAAAAAAGTTTGACACTGATACAATTCGCGCATTCGAGATGACGGAACGCAATAATAAAATACCTACACTAGATAGTTTTATTTCGTTCATAAAAGATCAGTGTCGAATATTTCATAATACGCAGTCGGGTTCACCTGGCCCGTCTAACACTAACAACAACAAACAAAGGTTGAATAAATCGCGAAATAGTAGTAATAACTCGGTCCCTAATCCACAATCTTACGTAACATGTTCGGAACCTAATAGTAATAATTCACAGAAGTGTCTGTGCAGTAATATAGTGCACGACCACTTATACAAGTGTCCCGACTTCGATAATTTACATGCAACCGCTCGTTTTAAATGCGTAAAAGATAACAAAGCTTGCATTAATTGCTTAAGCATAAAACATAAAACGAGTAATTGTTCTAGTAGAACGAGATGTCGCTCGTGTAATCAAAAACATCATACACTGTTACATTTTGATAAAAATAACCGGTTGTCAAGTCAAGCCGCTAACCTTGACACACTTACGAGTACGTCGCAAGTGCAGAACACGGTAGCTGCGCCTTCCGCGTCTGAGGGCGAAGAAGTATCGTTGTGTATGACATCCATTGCGCGGGCGACGCGCACGCGAGGACGGCACTCGCGCATCTATAATGATCCGCGCAGGGCCAAAACGCAGAGTACGGCGTCTAAGACGGTACTGTTAGCGACAGCGCAAGTTATCGTATATGATGTTAATGGGTCGCCGCACATGGTACGTTGTCTGCTAGATAGCGCATCTCAGACCAATCTAATAACATCGGAATGCTTCAAACGCCTCGAATTATGGAATAACTTTAAAAATACTAACTCAACCGTCAAAGGGATAGGCGGATCAGAAAAGCATTGCAGGGGTTCCGTAGATATTAAAATACATTCGCGTTTTGATAGGAATATTAATTTTAACATTTCTTCGCTTATCGTGGAGCGTATCACGGACGCATTACCGAACGCTAATGTAGACGTAGCATCACTAACTCATCTCGAGTCATTGCCGTTAGCCGACGCGGTGTTTGCGAATCCGGCAGGCATTGATCTTTTGATCGGAGCTTCGATATTTCCGCACTTGTTACTAACTAACATAGTTAGTAGTGAGCGATATGATTTACCGCCCGCTATTGAGACGGTACTTGGTTATGTGATTATGGGTACCGTACCTACGTTACATACTTCTCATTGTATTACGTCTTGTTGTTGTTCTGCTCTTCAAGAGATCAAGGTGGGTGCTAAAATTGTGTGTAAGATAAAGCACTAATTAACTATGCTATGCTACGCTATGCTATGCTGTGCTATGCTACGCTATGCTATGCTATGCTATGCTAAGCTACGCTACGCTACGCTACGCTACGCTACACTATACTATACTATACTACCATCCGCTTTGTATATAGATGACATTGCTTGTAATGTCATACCCACTCCGCCAGCAATTTCGCTTTGTGAAGAGCTTATTCAGCTTTTCAAGCGAGGCCAGTTTGATCTTGTCAAATGGACAAGCAACTCTAAGGAGGTTCTCGCACGCATACCAGATTCTCATAAAGCTTCTCCAGACATTGAGTTTGAGAAGTCTGTACCGCATAAGGTTCTCGGTTTACGCTGGGACAAATCCTGTGATAGTTTTCGGTTTGACGTCTCACCACCAGATGACAAGTGCGCCAAGCGCACTATGCTGTCCACAGTGGCTCGACTATGGGACATAATGGGTTTGTGGCTCCCACAATTTTGTACGCCAAGCTCTTGATCAAGGAGCTTTGGCAATCAAAATGTGAGTGGGATGAAACACCCCCTGACCATATTGTCGCCGCTTGGGGCCAGTTTTGTATTGAGCTTACCGCGCTCAATCAAATTACTATTCTGCGTCATCTTGGGTTGATAGATGGATGTACCATCAACTTAATAGGTTTCGCTGACGCCAGCGAGCGTGCTTACGGCGGAGTCGTATATCTGCAAGTCCGCATTGGTTCTAACTACTCGGTGCAGTTAGTTTGTGCCAAGTCTAAGGTCTCGCCTGTTAAAACCATTTCAGTTGCGAGACTGGAGTTGTGCGCGGGCCTTCTGCTGTCTCAGTTGCTCCGCAAGGTTCAAGACACAGTTTTGCCCCACTACTCCATTAATAAATTATACGCATTTGCCGACTCCAAAGTAGTGCTCGCTTGGATTCGTTCTTCTCTTCACCGCTGGCAGACTTTTGTCGCCAACCGCGTTAGTAAATTGATTGAACTTGTTTCCGCTACTTGTTTCAATCACGTCGCGAGTTATCGTACTCGTCTTCAGGAAGAACTCTCCATAGATCATATTGACTGGAAGTTTATTCCACCAGCATCACCACATTTCGGTGGATGTTGGGCAAGCATGGTCAAAGTAATTAAAACGCATCTCTTCAAAGTTATAGGTCAACAGATCCTCTCTTACGAAGAGCCTTTAACCGTCCTTGCACAAGTCGAGGCACTGATCAACTCGCGTCCGCTTCCAACTCAGTGAGATCTAGCCTGAAGTTGGACCTACCTCTTAGTTTAAGTATTTAGTTAGCAGTTTTCGCTATTATTGCGTTGGTAGTTTTCGCTAAAGTTAATTTAGATCAATGTTATTGTCATATCGCTGTCTTAGCCTATTGATGGGTTATGCGGTAGTACACCCAACATAGCTAAGTTCAATTCTATTTTTCTTAAAGGCAACCCTTTAGGGCCGGGGGGATATGGTAGCGCCATCTACCTTCCTATCTATAACGAATCGCATCAAGATCAATCGTTCCACGTCTAGTGCGAGCGATACCATATTTCCGTCCCGCTCTATCCCACTCCCTGGAAGAGGCACTGCCTTCGCCTGATTCGTCGACGCGATCGTGGACGCGAGTGACAGTAGAGAACATTCCGCTCGCTGAGAACGCCGTCTCGTTCGTATCGCGCCGCTCCCGTATGTGTTTATTACCGCTTCCACCAAGGAAAACCCGCTCGCAAGTGAAAGTGAAACGAATGGTGTAGTGTAGTGAATCAAACAAGCAGCTGCATCACGAAACCACCAGGAGACTGCCCTACGGAAACGAAGAAGGTTGTATAAGGTAGGTGCCCTCCATCCTTGAAATATCCTATACCCACTCAATCACCCCTTAGCGTATCCATCTCCTAGGCGGCCAAGAACCGCTATCCTCTCTATACAGTACATTTCCTTCTCCAAGTCGCCTAGAACCCTACGGTTTCGGTGTAACGCCGAACCATCATTAACACAACACAATGCATTATCTTGTGAGCTTCGACTCGAAAACAAAAGAACCATTGTTGGCCTTCACAAATAATTATGTAGGTAATTATAACTTTGTACAGATATGCGTCTTACATTGTTGTGAATGAAACTGTACCCAATCGATTATAAACACATTTATGCTATAATAGAATAAGATTTAATTATTTTATTCAGCTTTTAGGTTTAAAATAAACGACGGTGAAATACGAAATGGTATTATCTTTAACTTGTAAATCAATTAATTTGCTTTAGTTATTAAAGTATAAAAATGATTGATTTATGTATAAGTACCCACATTAGTTATTTAAGTATTGAAATTATTTATTAATTTGTGTGTAAACAGCCATTTTAGTTATTTAATGAGGTATAAATATTATTTATTTGATTCATATGTAAATAGGCACTTATTTATTCAAGAAAAGAAGTTATTGATTCAATTTATGTGCAAATACCCACTTTAGTTAAAGTTAGTTTAAATTCAATTAAGTTTGATAAATTCAGTTAGATATAATAACATTTGCGTTAACACAAGAACACAATATAACCACTACTTAAACTGGTCTAGTAAAACCAGATGCATAGCATTTAGTAAAAAGGAAACAAGTTACATATTGACAATTAAGTAGTTTTCCGGCCGTCAGCGGCTTAATTTTACCATTTATTTATCATTATATGTTTTATATATTTCAATAGAAACCAGACATTGAAAGAACAATCCTAGTGACACAAAAAAATCCAAAACAAAATATAATTCAATAATTGCGACGCAGGAATTTTATGTTTGAGTTCACAATGAACAGTAAATGCATAAATAGATGCATTTGCAAATGACATACCGATAGGCAGTAACAAGGAGATAAAATCGAAGACCAAAAACAACGATTGTAGCATAATAAACATTTGACAAAACGAACAACTAATAATTCTACGATGATATTCGTATTTCTATACCAAATGGACAAAGATTAAACTCGTTAATTATTGTTAGTGAGCAACCTGCATGTGACACGTGTACATTTTATTAATAAATAAACGCGGAATTCTAGCTAAATACCTAGTATATAATACGCTAGCATCTTTAGGTACGTTCATTCTCAGCCAGTCCAACTATAATAAGTAAACGTGGCATAACAAAGATGCAACTTTCTTAGTAAGAAAGAAAATAATAGTTAATTTTAAAAGATAATCGCCGTAGTAGGCGGTAAAAGTATTAAATAATACCGACTATATAGAAATATATTGCCGTACAAAATCAGTAGCAGAAGGTTATAGTAGAAAATAGAAAGAAATGAAAAAGAGAAGGGTGTGAATTCGTTCCATAAGTCAGCCAAAGCAAATTATTAGCAATAATTACCAGTAGCACTTAATTACCTTAGTGGCATTTAAAAAAGCTAATCGCGAAGCATACGATCAACGAAGGTGACCTTAGCACGTCGTTAGTGGACGTGAGGTCATAAATCGCAATACAAAGAATGCAATCAAGGAATGTGACCACAGCGCGTCATTTAGTTGATACGTGGTCGCAAGCAAAACGATTATAACTTGTTACTTATGCGGTTGATACAAAATTAATTATCACACGCGGCAACAGAAATAGTTATAATATAAAATGCTTACCATGCGTAGTAAGACAAAATTTGTCTGTTGTGACCGGCTCAACACAAAACCGACCTTCCGAGCACAACAGAACAAAAAGAGAAAATGTCTATTGTGGCCGGCATAACACCACCGACTTTCCGTTCACAATAAAACAAGCAAAAAGAAACAATAAATGCCACTAAAATAATTACACACTGCTTTGGAACGATTTCACACATACACAAAAAAATAAAAATAAACTCACCGGCAGCGGATTCTCAACAAAACCCTACCTACCTATAATATTCCCGTGGGCGCCACTGTAACGTAAAAAGAGACCTTTCAGGTGTCCACTGTTACGTTATCCCTACTAGGGTGTGTTTAAATGAGAAACGTGGTTAAATGTTACAATAAAAATTGATTTAATTGCCAAGAAAATCTACACATCATTTAGCAAGCGTTACAAAAAAAAGCGAAAAAAATTACTATTTATATGATATTAAAAAAGATATACACAGGGTCGCGTGATTCGGCGATGGGCGAGGTTTTTGTTGAGATTCCTGCTGCCGGTTCGTCCAGGAGAGTTGGTTACTTAACTCGGTGCCGCCCGTTCGCCAGATGTAAGGCCGAACGCAGCCAGCGCTTCAATATTTATAGTCCGTTGCAGGGCGCGGGCGGCGGGGTCGACCGGGCCGAGTGATGCGTCAAGGATTGACGTCACAAGTTGTAATTCCTCATCCTCATTTATAGATCCGCATCAACCGTAATGTCCACTCGTAACAATCATACCATAACATCGCCTTGCAACGTAAAATAAGTACAAAGAAACAAACTAAAATACTTTTGTATTGCTAATATTAGTATTTGACTGCCTCTGTGATCCTGCGGCAGTGTAAGCTGCTGCGGATCATGAGATCTCGGGTTCAATTCCCGGGTCGAACAAAAAGTGATATTGGGTTTCCTGTTAGGAATTATCCAATAGAAGATCGGAGTCAGGGAGTTGGCCTGCGCCCAATCTCTCTCCGGTCGTGTCACATGTGGCATTCCATCGGACTAAGAGAGTGAGGGAATAGAGATTGCAGGTATGTATGCGCACACACTTCTGCACTATAATTATGTCCTGCCCAGTTGGCAATAGACAAGCCGCCGTGGCCGAAATCGGTCTGGTGGACATCATTAGTATAGCTTCAAGGCCACAAAATGTTAGTTTAAAATAAATAACTAGCTTCTTTCAAAAGGTTTTTTACATACAATACATACATAGACTCACGCCTGTTTCCCGGAGGGGTAGGCAGAGACTACGGAACGCCATTTGCAATGATCCTGACATACCTCTCTTGCTTCATTTACTTCCATCAAGTTTCTCAGGCATGCTCTTCTTTTTAGGGTACTTCTGACCTGTCCTTTTTAGGCTGTCTCCAATCTGGTCAGAGAAATCCCAAATCTCACTAAGCCGTATTAGGTATACGCTTGTTTTGTAATGAGGCCTACAATGTCAAACAAATGAATCGCAGATGTCCTTTAGAAAATATATTGTTTTAATAAGGTCATATTTCTTATTTTGCGAGGTCTCTGGTTATCTATACTAATAATAATAAAACTGAAGAATTTGATTGTTTGGTTGGTTGAACACGCTAATCTGAGGCACCACTGGTCCGGTTTCAATTATCATTTATGTGTATAATCCTTTATAGTGCATAGGTATAATAAATGCACCTACCACTTTCATCTCTGCACCACCTTTAGGCTGACAGGTAGAGAATGCCATATGGCATTATGTCCACCAATGTACACCTTGTTTGTGCATAAATAAATAAAAGTATCTAATATGATCTTATATCATGATTGGTCACGGGAGAGGAGGAGTAGCGTTAATAAACGCGGGTGTAACCCTCAGCTCAGCTAGATATAAAATAACGTCCCCTTTTCGTCCAGTCTTTCTGTGAGAACACGATAAACTCAAAAAGTCCGGAACAGATCCTTGCAGGGGCGTCGCCATCCGATTGCCTATGACAAGTTGATTGGAAAATGAGAAAAGTATGAAATGTAGGGTTTTTTTTAAACTCTAGGGGAGGGGCAGCTTCCCCCCTCTGTCTCCCCTTGGTGACGCCCTAGGATCTTTTCGGACGATTTTCACCAATATAAAGTGAGATTTCTGGGAAAGGTTTAGATTTCTTAGGTGTACAATTCAGTGAGGAGCAATAGGGGAAGACTAGTTAATAATATTATTTATCATCATTCGTTTACAGACATTAAATCCACAGAATAATCCAAAATAACGTATGTAGGTATTTTACAAATTGTGGTCGCATGTGAAACCCTACGGAATGTGAAAAAGAAAATCATTGTGAATACGAGCGAATAAAAAAAATCCTTTGCCAGTATGTGTTTGTTTTTCAAGGTTCTATGCAGACGAGGCAACTTTTAATCGCCTGTGTCTACCACTGATGGCGATGCTTTGTCAACATCGCATTGAATGTGGACTAGAGGCTAAACTTTGAAAGAACACTGTAGTCAAAGGCTGCCAAATTTTGAAGTAATACTTTAATAACCTTCATATTTTATTACATAAAATAGTTAATTGGGTTCCATAAAATGAACGAGGTTAGTAAAGAGTTACCTTACAGTTATCTTTAAAAGATCTAGATATGGTGTACTAAAAAGAACCGATTTTATGGCAAAATAAATAAGTTTTCGGGACAGTGCCTTAGATCCAAGTTTAAGGATTGTTGCTGTAGACCACTATCGTCATCAAAACCACTTTTCCAATATTGTTGTAAACTTTCTGATTTCAAAATCTATGCTTGTTTGACCTTGCTATTTAGTTTATTTTTGTATTTGTACCTATTTGCTACTGCAATTGTGGTGTAACTACTGATAAGCGTATAAGTAATATACACATTGTTTTCATTCTTACAAACCTTGTAACTTATATTATTAATTGCCATAGAATAAAGAACATATAATTAAAATTGGCTTTTGATTAAAAAACAGTATTGTTTTTAAATTTATTTACGTGATAACACACAAAAAAAAATATCAACACGTGTTTGTCTGTCCTTCTGTTTGTCCGAGGTTATTCTAAAATTAATCTAACAGGGCACTTAATGATGATTGAAAACAGATACGTATTGTCTACATGTGAAATTAATAAATTTTCAGCAACTAAAAGTCGCCTTATCTGTATAGTACAGTAGGCACTTGCGCCGCACCCAAATAGATTATCCCAATCACTGTAGCTGCTAGGGATGTCGTCTTAGCTGAGGCCGTAATGTTCGCTGACGACTAGTTAGGATCCGAAAAAGTGTTCCCGTCTCGGTTACATTTATACTGCTCCCGACAAATGGGGATTTGAATTATGTGTTAGTTGAAACTTGCAAGACTGGCTCCAAGTTTTTTCAGCAGAAAAACAGACAGACTTCTTTTTTAAATAGTGCTTCTTAACGTAAGGACTTAAGGACATGTTTATTTCTGCATTATAGTTGTTTACAACAGTTACATAAGACAATGCCCTATTCTACATGTCTCCGGCTTTTCCTAGCTAAACGATCTCTTGAGAAGAAAAGCGGAAACGAACTCAGTCATTGCTTTTATTTTTTCTGTCATTTAATTTATTTCATCGTTTCTTATTATTTATTTTTCTCTTTATTGTTTTCGAATTTAAATGTTTTCTTGTTTTTTTAAGTCAAGACAAAATAGGCTTGGTATGCGAGAACAATGCAAGAAATTTATTAACAAGTGTATTAACAGATTTAATATCTGTTTGTACCTATAGGTGCAACAGTTTATATTAAAACTTATAAGTCTAGAATAGGATAGCTGACTACAATGATAATAAATAACATACAAGCTAATATTTATTCATCGGGTCTACATCGCATAATTTATTGAACATAAACGTAAAATAGCGTTTAGTAGCTCTGAAATTTCAGCGTGGGCTCTACCTGCCGTGGCATAAAATGGTAATGTTAAATTATTATACCTATTTATTTTTTAGTTAAAAGCTGACTACAGACATTTTTAAGCATGTTACATCGCATATTACTTACGGGTTTTTTTATATATCAATGCCTAATCAAGAGATGATAATTTGGAGCTTATTCATATTATGAGAATTAGAATGGGTGACGTCACACCTCCTTATTGCTGACTCTGCCTAATGAGCTAACCAAAAATGGCAATGGAAAATGGGAAAGGCTCGTATGACTCAAAATTAGCGTAATTAGTTTGTTTTGTTATTATATTTGATTCTATTTATGTAATATTTTCGACATAAAAATATATTCAGCAACACTTTTTTATTGGAATTATGGATTAAATGTAATGACGGTAAACCCAAAATAAAACCAGTAATAACATCTACTAATAAAAGTTTAATCTCCATAAATAACATTCACGTTAACAAAACACAATTTAGACTAACTTAATAGTATTCCAATTAAGATTACCATCTGTAAACCAATATAAAAATCTAGCAAATATTTTTTGCAAAGCGTCGGCAAGTTAGTTTTTAATTTGGGTTGAGAAAATTATGAAAGTGGAGTGCCGAAGTCTGAATTAAAATGAGCGTGGTCGGTGCTGAGTGGCGGATCTTAAACGTTTAACTAGAACCTTGGATGTTCGGAGACCTGAGTTTTCCTGCACATCACGTCACTTCTGATTCGATCTCTCAGGGAAACTTCATGCTCGCTCTCAACTCCAACTCCACTACAGCATAGCTGGCTACATTGGTCTCTGATTGACTGAGCCTTCTTACAAGGTCCATAGGAATATGTGTTAATGTTTGCATTTTTTAAATTATGTTTTAAATTTGGCGTTCATAAGTGTAACTTTGTGATTTAAATGAGTAAAGGATTTTGACTTGATTTGACATATTGAGAAACCACGTGTCAGATAGAGCTTGGCTATAATGGTAATAAAAACAATATTTACGCCATATAATGGCGTTATATGGCGTAAATATTTTACCCGTTACATAAACGAACATGTAAAAAATAGCTACAGGAACAAAATCAATCTACATCCTAAAGAAAGGACGAACCCAATCACTTGGTACAAAGTGGCTCATATTTCTCAGCGTTCTAACACTCTTTATTGTAGGAGCGCAGGTACTGTTAGCAAAAGTTCAACTGCTAGCATTTATTACTTGGGAGGTGCAAGATGGAAGATACTACATCTTATGTTTGTTTTTTTATTTGTTAGCTGTTGTAGATTGTTGCGACACGGTTGTTATGATCGGGAGTAATATTAAGTTTATAGAGCAGTTTTAAAACCGATTGAATGTTTTTGAAAGCAAATGCTGTGAAATAATATTGGTGTTACAACATGTTTTAAAAAGGTGAATTGAGTTTTGATAGGATGAAATTGTAGTCCTAAAAAATTCATAAAGTATAGGCTATTTTCTAACTTTCAAGGATAACAAAGGGATTATTTAAGCATGTTTACCCTTCGGGTAAAGAATAAGGGATGCCGTTTATCTGAGCAGTTACTTAAAATAAATTATTTATAACTTTCGCGACATTTCTTTTTTTCGCTTCGTGCATATTCCGTAATACGAAAATAAAGGTGTGTAATTTTAAACTTTAATACTAAATATGAATAAAGTAGACATTCGTGATAAAATTTTCAGGTAGTTTTGTTTGGGGCAGGTTAGAGTTGCAAAATAAAAATGAGCTAGATTGTTCTTTTCCTGATCCTTTACCTGCTTGCCAATTTCATTACCTATCTACGTTCTGTTGTGGAATATAAATGTGGGGTTACTAGGTCAAATGGGGCATCAAATGAAAGGGCTCATTTGCACATTATAAAATATATTCACCTTTACTTATAGCCCGTAATTTGCTACATTGTGATGTAAAATAGCCAAAAGAATACGGTTTAAATCCCCTGAAGTTTCAAATAGCAAAAAGTATTTCAGATTATGATTTACGACAATTTTATAATCACATGTGTGTAATGTACGCTGATGATGCAACCATATTTATACAAAATGATAAATGCATAAACAATATTGAGATAGAAGTATCAAATACTCTGAAAACTGTTACACACAGGCTTCTATCCATTAACCTAAAAGTAAATCTTACTAAAACTAAAGTTATGCAGTTCAGAAATTACCAAAGTAAATTACCACCCCTAAATATATGCGAAAATAATACTAAAGTTGAAGAAGTTACTCAAATTAAATTTCTTGGTGTCTCCATAGATCAGCATTTAAATTGGAAGAGCCATATAGAAAATTTAAACAAAAAATATCTAGCTTCTGTTACGCCCTATCAATACTAACTGAAAGTGCTTCAACGGGCATAGCAAAATCAGCGTATTATGGCTACGTGTATCCATTGTTAACATATGGTGTCATATACTGGGGTAACTCCACAAATGTCGAATCAACTTTTATTTTACAAAAGAAATGTTTAAGAGTTATCTATAATATGCAAACCACCGAGTCCTTAAGAGTTGTCTTTAAAGAAAAAGGTTTCTTGACGCTAACTTCTGTGTATATATTGGAACTTAGTCTCTTTGTTAAATGTAATTCTGAATATTTTGATGTTAAATTTAATCTAAAACCTAATGTAAGAACGCAATACAAATATAATTTAAGCATGCCATTAATCCATAAATCAATTTACTACAAAAGCACATATGTCACTGCTATAAGAGTATTTAACCATTTACCTCTAGAAATTAAAGAGCTAAATGGCAATTTGTTTAAAATAAGATTAAAAAAGTGGTTATTGGAAAAAGCATTTTATAACATGCATGAATTTTTTAGTTGTAAGCATTATTATAATCTAATCTTATATTATATAATTGCAATGCCCGTAACGGGTAAACTGTTGATACATTATACATATTTAACATCCATGTACTTTACTACACAGTTATGCAATAAATGTCTTTGTCTTTATTAAAACCAGTGAGCCATCCCAGCTTCGCACGCGTAGAATAATATGTTGTTTACCAAATCTTTTCAAATTATACGTCATTCCGCTCAACAGTTTTTTAGTTTATTGTGAACATTCCGACAGTGCCTAACAGCACCGACAGTTAAAGACATAAAGACATATTTATTTCTGCATTTTGGTTGTTTACAACACTTATACATGTCAAAAACCCTATTCTAGATGAAGCCGACTTTTCCTGGCTAAATGACTTCTTGAGAAGAAAGGCCGAAACAAACTCAGAGTCATTGCTTTTTTGTCATTTCATCTCTTCCTTTATATTCTTTTGAAGTCCAGACATAATAGGTTTAGATGCGAGTACAATGCAGGATATCATCTGACGCTTATAACTGACTCAGCCCGCTGATGGCCCGCATTCAACAGCCATCGTACGGCTCAACCTTGATTGAGGGAGCCAGCACGACCTGAATCATTATGCCTCCACGCCATCAGTAGGTGTATGCATAAGCATGCCAGCCTAAGCCACCAGACAGGTTGCCACTAATATTAGTTGAAAAGTTTACTAATTCCCGCATTGTACTTGCTCCTTACATTTTATCATAAGGTTGAGTACATGTTGTAAACAATAATATTAAAATAATAAAAATTATACAATAAAATGTCATCTAATTAAAATGACACTAAATAAATAATAATAATTAAATGTCAATTTGAAAATGTCAAAAAAAAGAAATTATAATTATATAAAATTATTAAATGTCACTTAAGTTTTTGGAAATGTCAAACATAAATAAAATAATTGAACGTCAATTTGGAAATGTCAAAAGCATAATACAATAATTACTTTTAAAGTAAAAAAAATAATCTGATGTCATTTTAGAATGTCAGAATATAAATAATAACACAATAGATAAATTACAAATGTCAAATATTCATAATTTTGTACTATTTACATGACATTTTAGCCTGCGTGTAAATTGGAGAAACTCAACCCCAGGCATTCTTGTCTTCCAAGTAATCTTTTACTGAGTAGTACGCTTTGGAACACAAACTCTGCTTAACAAATACTTTGAACTTATTTAAACTTAATGCCTGAATACTGCCTGGAATTTTGTTGTAGAAGCGTATACTTTGACACTTATACGAGTTACTGATTTTTTGCAGTCTAGTTAAAGGTAGTACAAGTTTATTTTTATTTCGTGTATTTATACTATGCATGTCGCTTATTTTTGAAAACATATTTATATTTTTCTTAACGTATATCAAGTTTTCATAAATATATTGAGATGCGACAGTCATTATTTTAATTTCCTTAAATTTTTCCCTCAGAGAATGCCTTGATCCAAGACTGTAAATTGCACGAATAGCTCGCTTCTGCAGTACAAACACTATTTGAATGTCAGCTGCATTGCCGCATAATAAAATGCCGTATGACATTATACTGTGAAAATAACTGAAATATACTATTCTGGCTGTATCTATATCAGCTAACTGACGAATCTTATAAACCGCGTACGCTGCAGAGCTAAGTCTATACGACAACTTACTTATATGTGGGCCCCACTGTAACTTATAATCTAAAGTTATGCCCAAGAAAACGGTGTTATCTATAAGATCCAACTCTTCTCCATTCATCCGTATATTGGTTTCAACTTGTTTTACGTTAGGTGTGGAAAATCTAATACATTTTGTTTTTCTTTCGTTTAAAAGTAAATTATTAGCACTAAACCAATTAACTACTTCAGAGAGAGCGTCATTTACATCGTCATTAGATGGTTGCTGTCGTCTTAGCTTAAATATAAGTGATCAGCAAATAACACTATCTCTTCATTGTTTTTCATAATATATGGCAGATCATTAATATATATAAGAAAATGGAATGGACCAAGAATTGAACCTTGCGGCACTCCCATTGTCACCACTGAACCCATAGAACGTTTTCCATTAACATCTACTCTCTGTATCCTGTTACTTAAATACGAAATTAAAAGATCTAAAGCAGTGTTCTTAACTCCATGGTGATGTAATTTCCTGATCAATGTTTCATGAAAAACACAATCAAATGCCTTAGATAAGTCGCAAAAATCTCCTAGAGCATCATGCGACTCCTCCCAAGCATCGAAAATACTATTTAAAAGCTCAACACCAGCATCGGTTGTTGAGCGACCCCTAGTAAAACCAAATTGTTTACTGTGAAGCAGTTTATTATTATTAAAATGAATTTGGAGCTGGTTTAGAATTAACTTTTCAAAAATTTTACTAAAAGTGGGTAGCACAGATATTGGCCGATAATTAGTGGGGTCAGATGTGCTACCTGATTTAAATAATGGAATTATTTTACTAATTTTCATTAGATCAGGAAACACACCACAGTCAATGCATCTATTGAAAATTATTGCAAGTTCAGGTGCTACTGAATTGATTATGGATTTCGTAATCACAACAGAGTTACCCCAAAAATCACTTGTTTTCTTAAAATTAAGTGTATTAAAAGTTTTAACAATATCTCTTTCGGTAATATAAGTAAAACTAAATCCTATGGTACACATTTTGACATTTTGTTTTAATAGAAGTTCGGCATCATTAAGAGACTAGTTCAGGGACTTTGTAATTGAGACTGGAATATCTGTAAAGAAATTTTCGAATGCTGTGGCGACCTCAAAATCTGATTTGAATACCTTGTTATCAAAGTGAAGAATGTAGTCCTTATTTTTATTCTTGGCTCTTCCAGTCTCATTGTAAATAATGTCCCATGTTGCTTTTATTTTATTTTCACTATTTTTAATTTTAGATTTTAAATAAAGAGTCTTAGCTTCTCGAAAAATCTTTTTGAATAATTTAGAATAATTATTTACATATTTACAAAATTGTTCATCATTTTTCTTAATAACTTTCTGTTCATACAACTCATAAAGCCTATTTCTACTTTTATAAATTCCAGCAGTTGCCCATTCACTGAAGGTTGTAGTACCAACATCTGAGATCTTCTTAGGGATAAAGATAGAGTTGAAAATAGTACAGTACATGTTAAAGAAAGAATTGTTCAACTCATTAGGATCTTCATTATAGCACAAATATGGTAGTGTGTCTGTGAGTCTATCTTTAAGTCCCTCGAGACGACGCAAAGTTTTTGGCACCACAGTCAATTCTTTACTACCTACTTTTTTAGACTGCGTAGCGAATGTTATTGATTGTCCACAATGATCAGATGTCAATTTGTTAATTATTCGTTTGCTCATTGGTATTATATCTGTAAATATATTATCTATACAAGCAGAGGTGGTAGAAGATATCCTGGTGGGTTCCAAAAATAAACAATCTAGATTATATGATTTGAACAAATTTTTAATTTTTTGGCTATTCAAAGACTGTTCTAGTAAATTAATATTAAAATCACCACACACAAGTACTGATTAATTATGTTGACATAGCTTGCGTAGAACATCATCCATGATAGTTTCAAAATTATCATAAATGGAAGATGGTAGTCTATACACACTTAATACAACAAGTTGCTCCAACTCCACACAGGCTATTTCAACTGTCCGTTCAACAGAAAAATTCACAATGTCAAAACGATTCTTAAATTTAAGTTCTTTATTAACTAAAATCAACGATCCACCATGTATTGCATTTTGTCTGCTGAACGAACTACCAACTAAGTGGTTATTGAAGTTGCACATGAACTGGTAATCTTTAAGCCAATGTTCTGTTAAACACAAAATGTCAATGTATTCACCGTTCATGAACAATTCAATTTCTAAATCTTTATTCAACATTCCTTGAATATTTTGATGAACTAGTTTTATAACTCGTCAATGCCCAGACTTAAAATTATTTGAATTAGTCTTATCTGTACTTTCTGGTTGATTATTCATTAAAGTGTCTGAATTGCAAGAGGTACTCTCTATTGTCGTACTATTTAATTTAAATTAATTGACATGTCAAGTTGTGTAGCCAAAATATTGGCTGAATTATTATGAATGTCATTTAGTTGCTGTATAGGAGCAACAGGTTTATTAGCCAAATTCTTGGCTGAAATATTAATACAATATGCTAGCGAAGCTGCTAGCTGTCTTTTAAAAAAGGAATTCAGATAGCAAGTATCTTGCGTCAAATATAAACTTTTACTAACATAATTGTTAGAGTCAAATACATGGAATTGCTTATTGTTATAAGACCATGTACAAAGATTTGTATTAAGATTATGTCTTATAATGTTTTCTTTCTGTGGCAACGATTTACTAAAGGGTAAAGTAAGCATAATAATTTTATTTAAATTTAATTCACTTAATTTACTGTAATAAAAATATAATAGTTTTTTTTTAAAGATTCTCTTTTACCAAGTAGAATCAGTAGAGTTGTATCCTGGGCAAAATTAGAACTGATAATTTTATCTAAAATGGCTATAGACCTTAACCCAGGCATACAGTAATTCATCACTAATCCGTCACTATATGTGTTTGCCAAAAACTGACCCATACCTTTTCCAATCTCATCACTAAATATTATCACTTTATTTTTGTTTTCTAATTTAGTTTTGATTTCTAGTATATTATTTTCTAATTTATTTAAAGTATGTTAAGTAATGCATTTAGATTTTGGTTTGTTTACAGAAGTATTAAATAAAACAGGGTCACATGTTGACACTGAACAAGTTGGTGAGCGTTGGTGGTTGAACGGGATGTCATTATAGGAATTTAATGTCATTGTTCAATTGTTGTGAACACTCATTACTATTTGATGACACCAACTCATTCATTGCCAATATGTACTCTTTCATTTGTAATTCAGAGCTTTTATATTTATTTGTCATTGATACTAATTTGTCACTAAGATTATTTAATTCTACCTGCAAATTATTTATTTCTAATTTATGTTTCAAATTATTTTGATGATACTTCTGTGAGTAATTTTCTAATTTTTCAAGAGCAAATAATCTTTCCCTGTTGAGCTTAACATTTTTTATGAAAAACTTTTGCCTGTGAACTAATTTTTGGGCCTTTTTTATGAATTTATTTATTTCGACATATTTCTTAATTCTATTCCTACTACCTCTAATCAATTTTATTCACTTATTTGATTCTTTGCACACTGAGAGACTATTTGAAAATGATGCTTTAGAATTATTTATGTCAGTAATCATGCATGGAGCATGAACCACCAGCTCATCGAACAGACTTTCATTTGCCGAGGTAGTGATCTGTTCTTGGGTGAATTCTAGATGTCTTATTCTACTATTTGCCCCATGTAACTGTTTGTTTAGAAACTGAATACGGTCAAGTGCTAGTTCGTACTGTGAGCTACACTCGGCAAACCCGTCCACAATGAGCTGGAGTCCATCCCGAGCACTCATGGCATCAGAGAATTAGAATAGCTGAGCCATTTCACATTTTAAGTTCTTATTTTTTTCCAATAAGTTCAACATTTCTTTCTCATTATCTTCTCTTTCCTCTATCAGTTTGTTACACAACTCCTTAGAGGTCTTTAATTCACTTAAAGCTAGTTGGAGTTTAGACTCTTCCTGGCGAGCCAAAGCTTTACGAGTCATATAGTGAAAAGAGAAAAATACAAGAAGTTTAAAGGAAGTGTTGTTCAAAAGTAAAGAAGAGAATTGAAATACGTAGTAATAGTAGGGTTTAAAGCTAAATATTATTGAAAGAACAGCTGATCTCGTTCAAAGTTGTGTAACCAACTAACAAGGCTTAGGTTATGTTTATGTGGTTATATAGGAACTTGTAGTCACTTTTTATTCAGAAATATACTAATTAAAACTATTTTATACGTATAAGTTGATTTTAAATAGTAGTTACAAAGTTATACCTGTTTGTAAAATGACAATGCAAGTTTTACCGGTAGATTGTTTGTCAAAAAAAAATCACAATAAACTCACCTTATTTTCATATAAAGCACTAATACGTTTACAGATTATTAAAAATAACACATTAATTAAGCGATTAACTTGTAATTAGCTTTAATTATACTATTATTTTATATTTTAATTTGTAAAAAATACGGAGGAAGGTCGGATCAGCTGTTAGCCTTAGTGTTGCCACAGAGCAAAAAAAAGTTACGGCGAGGGTCTTTGTTTTTCGTGGGTTTTATGTCGACTCTTCCGTTTCTTCCCAAAGATTATATTTGCTTCCTTCGGTTTCTTTAGCCCCCTCTTACGACACCCACATAATGAAATGTAACATTTGGTATTCTTAATCCGTCACCACACAGCATAAATCAAATTAACATACTGATCACCTTTAGAAGGTATTCAAAAGTAAATACGACTCGTAAATGTATCATCTTCGGTAGACAAGTCAAAACCGCAACGTTTTTTCCGCTTGTCTACTCCTTTTTAAATTACCTAAATTACTGACCGACCAAGTTAATTAAGCTATCCGTTATAATAATCGTCCAGCGTGAGCATTCACTTCCCAGAAAGTCGACTATGACATCATCCTTTGCATTTTTTTTCTACTTAATTACTGTACCAAGGAACAACTTTTTTAAACATTACATTGAGGGACCGCAAACTGTATGCATTGTACTTTGTAATGCCGTTTTCTTTTCATAACACTGGTTGTAAGCGGTGTTCTTTCTTTTTTGCTTGTATTTTAATTATAAAGAGGGTTGGGGTTTCTGCTCATGCTCATGCTCATATCAATAATGGTAAAATTTTGTGTGAATTATGGTAAATTTTATGTCTGCACATAAAATGGTATTTCGCAGTAGTTAATTCAGTGTAAGTATGACCGTGGGGCAAACCTATTGTCATTTCCTGGCACTTTGCCAAACTTCGTGCTGCTACTGAGAATTCGGAAAAACCCCGTGACACGTTTGCCCAAACAGGGAATCGAACCCGGGACATCCTTGTCAGCAGAGTTATACGCTATTCACTGGACCAAGGAGGCAGTCGGTTGCATCTCACAGAAAATTGACCTAAATATTATTAATTTTCTTCTTCATTTCTCAAGCATCGCGTGAGCGTTGCCTGGATCGTCATTATCACTGTCGTCTAATAGCTTCAGTTAACCCCTTACCATAAGGCGTAGTCGAACTGGTAGCTACCATCTTCAAAAAATAAAGTACCGTTCTATATCCATAAGAAGGTAAACCAATTTTTTTGCACGCAGACACAGTTATGTACTTCATTTCATGTGAGAAAGAAACAACCATATTTTTGTCTGCCAGGCAGTTTTTCATTACTATTATTAATAATTTGAGTAGATAAGTCACTGGCAGTTATGGCTGCATGCTATATTTTTCGGGCTCATTGTTCTCCACTTGACGTTTACATCCCAAAGAAATGCTTGCTACAATGCTTTTTCTTTATTTATAATGTTTTGCAAGATATTGTGGCACGACCCCTATCAACAATCATTTTAGGGGTCCAAAACAATGGTTATCTTCGCACAGTTAGCAGAACAGTCAGATATTCCCCAACAGTTCGTAATAATAAAGGCCTATAAGGGTCACTGAATAGTCAAGTTTATATACAACTTGATAGAGGTCCAAACATACGTTCTTATCAGCAAAGTAATGTATAATTTGCCATAGGCATCCCATCCCAATCTCAAAGGACATTATAATTCTTTGGAGAATGAGGTATGGTAGGTAATAATGATATTCTTGACTCCAGGATTCAGAATAATTTATTGGTATTACATCGCTGTTTATATACAAAATTTCCAAATAATCATAGCCAATATAAACACAGATAAATAAAATGTAAAAATGTTTAAAACAATTAACCAATAAATTTAGAGCACAATCGGCCAATAATATTCGAGTTTAGTTTAAGCAAGTAATCCGCCAGGTGGTTCATACGTCACGCGAGCGTTTTTCCCGCGCAAACGGGAACGTACTTATACTGGTGGCATAAGCGCGGCGGTTCATTTGCCGGGCGGCGATCAGACAACGAGGTCACGCGGTCACGCGTCAGCTGGCTCGCGGGCGTCGACGTAATAATATTTGAAGAGCGAAGATTACTTGGAGTCGTCGTCAGCGTGTGTATCTGCGAGTTCGCAAGAGAACACTTCTCTTGTTTCTATTTAACGTTGCAAAAGTCTATAAAACTGTTCTTTTCAGAACAACAACAAAAGTCCTTGAACAGTCCTTGTCAGGACTATTGTCACTGTTTCTATTTAAACACTTAGGTCCTTTTCAGGGCTGTGTGTATCTATGCTTCTATTTACATATCACAAAAGTCACTGTAGGGACTGCTAGGTATAGGATAGCTACAATTCAATTAAGCAAAACTTCTACAGAGTCAAAAACGAGCAAAGTTAAATACGATAAGCCTAAGGATTAAAACAGTAACATTTTGATTCCCAAAGTCTTAAGAAGAAACAGTATAGAAAGTTTGGTAAAACCCCCAACATTGCAAAATTTCCAACTTCTCTAACTGCATAAAGATTCGAGATTTTTCGTTTAACAGACAAACTTAGAACTGCACGATAAGTAAATGATAAGTAAAGCCACGGTTCTGAAGCTGTATGTGGCTAAGAACTTTTCACACGCTTCAACAAAGTTTTGAGTTGAAATCAGAGAGTGTAGAGATTTGAAATGAACTGCATTTACTTTATAAATAACTAGGCAACTAACTAAGGCAGTTTTTTAGGGCAACATCCTGTTAAAAGGCGTTTTTTT
The DNA here is from genome assembly GCA_944739405.2 of Euclidia mi. NCBI lineage: Eukaryota > Metazoa > Arthropoda > Insecta > Lepidoptera > Erebidae > Euclidia > Euclidia mi. Next base: position 7,758,296 of record OX123201.2, read on the forward strand.
ATACATTTCGAACTTAAAAACACTATTTATATACCTAACATAACATTATATTTAACATTTTGGCAACAAAGTTAATGACAAAATATTATGTTCTGGAGTACAGTGCTCCGTGCAGGATAGGATCGGACTGACTGCGGTTAAGGTAATGCATTGACTTAGATAATTGATCAGTAAGGGATTTATGCGTTCGGGATAGTAACGTCAGTGGTTACAGTGATCTATTATAGTCTGCTCTAGAACTCTCTTAATTAAATAATTATAAACGGATAAAATGAACACTCAAAAACAAAGCCAAAGCCTGTGTGGTCCCATAAAGTGTTGTCCCGTATCGAGATTAAACTCGCAACATTCAGAGTACTGTTAGGGCGGTTTCAGATTAGCGTAATTTTCTGCGCGTATACGGCCGTTTCAGCAAACGCGCTTACACGCGCGCTACATTACGCACTTACACGCGCGCCACATTACGCGCTTCAAAAACCGGGCTCGCGTAAACGGGCATATTTCGGCGTGTTCACTGGAAACGGTAGTGACATCGTGTTAGTGTCAACATGGATTCTGACGGCTCGCGCTTATACGAGGATAGAAGCGCATCAATGCTCGTACGAGTTGCGCGTGTGCCAAAAGGCGGGCCTATACGCGCCTACATGCGCTTCCCAAAGCGATCTTATACGCGCGTATAAAACGCTAATCTGAACCGCCCTTTCAAAGTGACGACGTGAGTAACGCCAGTTAAGCCACTATGGCATTCACACAATTGTATGACCATTGGTAGCGCCATCTACCTTCCTATCCATAACTAATCGCATCAATATCAATCGTTCCACGTTCTAGTGCGAGCGATATCATATTTCTGTCCCGCTCTATCCCACTCCCTGGAAGAGGCACTGCCTTTCGCCTGATTCGTCGCCGCGATCGTCGACGCGAGTGATAGTCCAGAACATTCCGCTCGCTGAGATCGCCGTCTCGTTCGTATCGCGCCGCATCGCTGTATGTGATTATTACCGCATATATAAACCGCTCGCAAGTGGGAGTGACGGTGAATTGAAGTGAAAACAAGCAGCTGCATCACGAAACCACCAGGAGACTGCCCTACGGAAACGAAGAAGGTTGTATAAGGTAAGTGCCTTCCATCCTTGAAATATCCTATACCCACTCAATCACCCCTTCCCGTAACCATCTCCTAGGCGGCTAAGTACCCGCTATCCTTTGTATACAGTCCATTTCACTCCCAAGTCGCCTAGAACCTACCTACGGTTTCGGTGTATCGCCGAACCAACCATTATCTTAAATACTTTACTTTTATATCATTATATCTACATTCGATTTAGCGGTGTACATAATAATATGAAGGTTTGATTCCAGATCATAAACAAAATAAACTTATTGTGCTGTAAATGCAATTTTATATGGCTTTCGTCATCATAACATTAAAGTTTGTTGCTGTTTGGTTAAAAGGGTACTTAGTTTGCAAAATAATCAGTGAGATGATACTACATAAATATACTACCTACATGAACATTAATTAGAATAAAATTTGCATTAGGCACCTTTTCATAGAACAAAATGATTAAATTATTCTCAGAAAATTTAAATCAGTTTATAGTGGCAACATTTGGAGTTGTGATAATTATTTAAAATCAATATATTGTGTCTATGGCATATTAATGTATAATGCCGATCTATGAAATAGTTTCTATAATTTCATATTCTCCGTATTGATAATGCTGATGTTCAATTTGTGCACAAATATCAGTGATAGTGGGCCACCCACTGACACGAAAGATCAAGACAGATTGCTAAGACCCTTTGCACGTCTACTTGAGCAATAAGTTTCAAGCACACCGGTAGGAGATTCTACAAAACATAACAAAAATTTTTATAGTAAGTACTTCAAGAATGTAGTCCAAAAATAAGCACAAAACTATCCTAACTTACAAAACTCTCACTCATAACCTTAGAAGCTCCACTAAGAAAAAGACCCTAACCGGTAACTGCTGTCTAATAACCCGTCAACTTCAGACGTGTACCAATAACCCCGAAATAAACAGTAAGTACATTAGGGCGAAACAATGGGTACAATTCGTCCCCAACTAATTCGATTATAAGAGTCGAGACGTTAGGGTCACATTCGGTTCGCTCGACGGACGTTTAACGCCGTGCTGTAATTTTTGGGTTGGCACCGGTTTTAGAGAATTACGTGAGGAGGTTATTTCATATTTATTTTTTTAATATCTCAAGAAAACAGAAAGAATGGTTGTTTGTATATGTTTATTTATTTATTTATAATAGGTACACAAACAGATTATCGTCTAAACATGATTATGTTATGAAATGTTATGTATTCGATAAAAATTCCATTATGTTATGTATTCTTCAAGATAGTCTTTGCCTGTAATATGGTTTGTTTTTTAAATATATGTCTTATGTCTATATTATTAGCCACTAGTACTACTTGTTTTAATAGAACTGTGATATTAGGAATCACCAAACCACCAGACACTAAGTACATACAGACCCGAAACAATAATTCAGGGAGCACAGAAAGTGGTGTCACGTGTCGAGCCCTTTAAGCACTATACCATATTATAAGTCATCATCCTCTTAGCGTTTTCCCTGTTGAAACCCGGGGTCCACTTACTAGTCTAACCGGATTTTGACTGAAAGTTAGCTTTTCTACAGAGCGACTGCCTGTCTGACCTCTACAGCCCAAAGGGATAGCAATACTCCATACTTTAGACGAGTATCAGTTTATGCAGAGGTACTGACTCCATAGGACGACTGTCTCTTTGACAGTCGTCCTATGGAGTCATTATTACAGCCGGGACCAACGGCGTAATATGCTCGTCGGGACTAAAAAGATAACAAGACAAGCGATAATTAACAATTCAATACGCACATAACTCCGAAAAGTTAGTGGTGCGCACTGTGGATTCGAACCCGACACCCTGCATGGCCTTCTTCTTCATAGTCTTTTGGTATCGCTGCATGTTTGCCACTTCACCATAAGTGCAATGGATAATTTCGTTTGTTTGTATCTTCATTTAAAAGTTTGGAATACTACTTTCGTCCGCTAAAGTATTCAGTAGGTAGCTACATACAAACTTTAAACTACTTCAGGGTTGAATTTACAAATTCTTACTAAGTGAGTGGCTACATTACCCCACAAGTCAAATTTTCAAGTTTCTAGACATGGTTGGTAAAAGTTTTTGTTCCTTCTTTTTTAAAACTAGTTGTTCACTGATCTTCTTCGCCGAATAGCAAAAAAAATGTATCCAAATAGATTCGCTATGTCCGTATGAGACAGCCATTTTATTCCAGAACTACACATTTAAAAATTGTATTTTCTTTTTGTAAGGATCCTAACGTTCGAAGAGTAATATTTCGCTTTTTTCATATGCAGGCTGCAAAGAGAAGCTTTTTCAATTAAGTTGGTAGTTTCTGAGATTTGAGGACAATATCAGCAGCATTTTTGTGAATTCTTCACTTTTAATATATTACAGCTATTAAATAAAACAGCCGATATTTTATAATAAGAACAACTTTATTAAGCCTCAATTTTTCGATAAAATTGAAAGCGGGCATTACTTAACAAGTTAAAAAACGGTGTTAATAAAGCTATTATAAAGGTCATTGTTTATTCAGGACCCCTTTCCTTGCTCAGTTACGAAGTTAGAAGATAAAAAAAATCAAACAATTTTAAAATTTTACCTCCTATTATACATAAGCTTTGCGTTAAAGGAGAGTTTTGACTTAAAAAAATTGAGTGCTTTAGGGTAAGACTAAGTGGTATTTACAATAAAATTGAGGGTTTTCATAAGTGCCATCGAATGTAATACTCAAAAATTTTATTTTACTAAAAGAGTACGCCGTAGCTGGATGAATATCATCACTGTCTTAGCCTGGTCTCAATTTATTTGGGGTCGTCGCAGTGTGTCACTTGCTTCTCTACTTTACTATCGCTAGTCATCCCATCACTTACGCCTTTCTCTTTCAAATCTATCCTCATACTATCCCCTATGAATTATCCAACTGTGGTTCTTACAGGGGCATCTCCCTCCTGTCTTCTGCTGGGAAGGTACTGGCTCATATCATAAATGGTCGATTGGCAAATCTTGCGGAACAGATACTTCCAGAGTCGCAGTGTGGTTTTAGACCTGGCAGAGGAACCGTTGACGGAATTTTCATCGTGAAGCAAATTCAAGAGAAAAGCCTCGAACAAAATCGTCCCCTGTACATCTATTTTGTCGACTTAGAAAAGGCCTTTGACCGCGTGCCTCGCGCTGCTCTTTGGGAGGTATTGAAAAAGTCTGGATGTCCTGAGAAATTTATCAACATGATTGGCCAGTTTCACGACGGTATGACGGTCCGTCTTCAACATGAAAATGATTTCTCAGACCCAATTCCTGTAACCAGTGGTGTGAAGCAAGGGCGTGTCATGGCTTCCACGTTGTTTGCACTCTATTTCTCGGCTGTTTTGAATAGTGCACTAACATAGTGTTGGACAAATTGAACTTAACGTCCGGACAGATAAAAGTGTCTTCGACATCTCACGCTTCAAAGCGAAGACTAAGACTTCTAGAGTTTCTGTACTTGACGCTCTCTATGCCGATGACGTGTGCCTGTTGGCTGACCGTGTGGAGACTCTCCAAGAATATATGAACGATCTCCAAGCCAACTGTTCTAGATTTGGGCTAGTAGTTAGCGTGTAAAAGACCTAAATTCTAAAACAGCCACTAAGGGGGTGTGACGCTGACAGCTCAACCGTTAAGCTACATTAGAAGAAGAAGTGTCGCATTTTAAATATCTTGGAAGTCAAGTCTTAGACGACAATAATCTTGCGTCTGAGATTCCAACACGGATTGCTAGAGCAGCCGCAACCTTTGGGAAACTTAACAAACGTGTGTGGTCCTCTCACGACCTAAAACTGCAAACAAAAATAAGCGTTTATAAGGCCTTAGTACTACCAATACTCACCTACGCCGCTGAAACCTGGTGTCTCTATAGAGGTGATATTAAAAAGCTTGACACTTTCCACCTAAGGTGTCTTCGATACATCCTTCATATCCAATGGCAGGATCATGTTCCCAACACAGAAGTGCTAAGGCGCACTGGAATGACAGGCATGGAGGCGCTCCTGAAAAGGATACAGCTGAGATGGTATGGTCATGTGTAGCGCATGAAAGCCAGCAGGCTACCTAAGACCGTCTTCTACTCGGAGCTTGCCTTAGGAAAACGTACACAGGATGGGCAATACCTGCGCTACAACAACGTTCTCAAACGTCACCGACGACTTGTGGCATACCCGTTGACAGATGGTAGGACCTTGCTGGAAACCGAGAAAGGTGGCGCTCTTCAATCCACAAAACCAGTGACAGCTTTGAAACTTTTCGTCTTGAAGAACTAGACAGGAAACGCCAAATAAGAAAATATAATAGTAATAATAAATGTTAGCTAATTATTTTAGTGACAACCGGGACCTAACAGATACGCATTCAATTCTGTACTGCGGTGCTACTGCGGTATGTCACGTAGTAGGGGTCAAGTTTAAGAATAATTCTGTTACGCGACCAAAACCGAAAAAAGCAGCATGGCAGTGCAGAATCGAACGACGTATTGCAATGAGACTAGGGTTCTCATCAGCAAGTTGATATGCTTCAGATCGGGTAATCAACGCCCGCGGGTGATGCGCTTCGTGACACGTGCGTTTTTGGGGACTAATATTAGACCTCAAGAATATATTACACGTGTCACGGAGCGGATCGACTTTCTAAAGCAGAAAGTTTATGCGTGGGCAAGTCGTCTTCGCAGATACAAGAAGCGTGTGGAAAGGTATTCCCATAATCGTATGTTCCAAAGTTATCAAAAGTCTGTTTATAAAACTTGGGAGCAATCAGACCAGTGTTTGGGTGATGGCGATCGGCCGGAGGATGCCGAGGTTATAGCCTTCTGGCGTAAAATCTGGTCATCGCCTGTTGCCCATACTGAGGGTGATTGAGTTTGTCAAGTAGAGCGAGCATGTGAACCTATAGAGAGAATGGAAGCTGTAAATATTGAAGCTGCAGACGTAGCCAATGCCATACGTCCGGCATCAAACTGGAAGTCACCGGGGCCGAACGGACTACATAACTTTTGGCTAAAATGGCTTCGTAGTTCACATGCTTGCTTGGCTTCACAGTTTCAGTCATCCTTAGAGTCTGGATTGTTACCAAGTTTTATGACTAAAAGCATTACCCACTTGCTCCACAAGTCGGGTAGCACCGCGGATCCTACCAATTATAGGCCAATCACGTGCCAACCAACTATATACAAATTATTTACGTCCATTCTGACAAAGAAAATTAATGTACACATATCTGACAATAAGATCATGTCAGTATGTCAGAATGGATGTAAAAGTGGGGCCCGCGGTACTAAGGAGCTTCTCCTCATAGACATGGCCATTAGCCAACAGGCTCGCCGTAGCCGAAAGTATCTGTCCACATGCTGGATAGACTACAAGAAGGCCTTTGACTCTGTGCCTCATTCATGGCTTCTGAGGGTGCTGGAATTGTATAAAGTAGATACAAATCTATGCACCTTCATAAGGTCGTGTATGGGGCAGTGGAGAACGGTTCTTCATTATCCAGGGTGTCGACGTGGTCTCGGAAACGGCGACCCTATTAAGATAGAGCGGGTTATCTTTCAAGGTGACAGTCTGAGTCCCTTGTGGTTTTGCCTAGCCTTGAATCCCCTTAGCACATTGCTGGGAGATTCTGGGCTTGGTTACAAGTTGCGCAGGAACGGTCAAAGTATATCCCACTTGTTATACATGGATGATATGAAATTATTTGCATGCAGTGAGTCCCACCTGACAGCGCTACTGAGGGTCACTGAAAACTTCAGTAGTTCTATCAGGATGGAATTTGGTGTAGACAAATATGCAGTTATGCATGTAAAACAAGGCAGGATAGTGAAATCTGATGGAGTACATCTATCAGATTTCACTCAGCTTAGATCGATCCTCGCAACTGATACCTACAAATACTTGGGTATGTCGCAAGCCTTGGGCATCAACGAGACAGACATGAAACAATCGTTACGGGTGCGCTTCTTTGGTCGCCTGAAAAAGGTTCTGAAGAGTCTTCTTTCAGGCGGCAACAAGGTGCGCGCCTGTAACGGTTGGGTCATGCCACTCTTGATGTACTCTTTCGGCATACTCAAGTGGACTCAAACCGAACTGGATGAGATTGATAGGCGAGTCCGTTCACTGTTGACCACATTTCGAATGCTTCACCTACGTTCGTCTGTAATGAGGTTGTACATCCCACGGAAGTGTGGGGGCCGAGGGTTTCTAAACGCTAAGGACCTACACAACCTTAGAGAATATTTTCTTAAGGGCAGCGTGGATGTGCATCGGGATGTGGTTGCAGTTGATGGTGGCCTCACCCCGCTCTCATTGGCGAAAGAGAACTGGCGCAGGCCTGTAGCTTTAGGCGTTGAGGAACGCAGGCTTATATGGCAGAGCAAGGAGCTGCATGGTAGATTCTATCGGGCCCTTCACGGACCTGATGTGGATCTACCAGCTTCTGTGGCCTGGCTACGTTTCGGTTATCTCTTCGGGGAAACCGAAGGTTTTGTCTGTGCAATTGCAGATGAGGTTATCAAGACGAGAAATTACCGGAGATATATCATGAGGGACGGCACAGTAGACCTATGTCGGGCTTGTAATCGACCTGGTGAGTCCCTCAGACATATAGTCTCCGGATGTTCTCGTCTTGCTAATAGCGAGTACTTGCACAGACACAACCAAGTAGCCAGGATCATTCATCAGCAACTGGCTCTGAGGTACAGGCTTGTGGACGTCGAAGTGCCATACTACAAGTACATCACTGAGCCAGTTCTCGAGAATGGCCATGCAACACTGTACTGGGATCGATCTATTGTCACAGATAGGACTGTTGTTTGCAACAGGCCTGATATTGTGATAATAGAGCGATCAGAGCGCCGCGCAATGATTGTCGACATCACTATTCCGCATGACGACAATCTCGTGAAAGCAGAAAAAGACAAACAAGAAAAATATTTGGACTTGGCTCACGAGATATTGATTTGGCAATCATTGTTCCGATAGTTATGTCCGTTAATGGACTTATAGCGAAAACCTTCGAACGCCATCTAGAGAGGTTGAAACTAGCCAGCTGGATCAAGAGTTTGATGCAAAAGGCAGTAATTCTGCAAACGGCTCGCATTGTGAGGAAATTCCTATCTCTGGAGCCCTAACCGCCGGTGACTTGGATCCTATTCCCATCGTCGGTGGGAATCTATTTTCATATTTTTAAATGTCATTTTTTGTTTGGAATGTTATATTTAAAAATGTAAAAAATAGGAAAATTATATAAATAAAGAGAATTATTTTAATTTTTATTGATCAAACCATTTACAATATTTGGCATAAATAACCTTAAAGTTAAACATTAGAATATTAATAGTATATCTAAATAACTACTCAATTCAGGCAATGTTTGTGTATGTACAATGCTGGTGATTCCGTTGTGCATTACCAAATTAAATCTAGTCTTATGCTATCTTGTTATTTTAGATTAAACTAGAAAGTGATGCTAAGAGACAAATAACATCTGTCAATTGTGGTTTTAAAAAAATGTTCTACGTATGTAATTTAAGATAGCTAGTCGAGACATGTCTACCAAACATGCGCACCAAACTCAGCGGAATCGGTACAAAGTTTAGTTTGACATCTCTAGAAATCTCTATAAAATCATACTGTCTTTAATGGAATCATGTGTTAGTCAAAGATAGCAATAGACTCACATCAGTTTAGAGGATCTAACATGAAAAATAGGGCCAATGTTTTCTGATAATTTGACATTAGATGCTTAAACTAGGCTTAGAGCCTGTAATATAAGCATCAGGAATTTCCCCTGCCATTTTGTTACAAAGACTAATTTAATTTAAAAATGCTGCTATATAAATCTAATAGGAAAGAAAAAATCGCCCTAAGCCCTCATGTTGTATGAGGGCTTAGGGCGATTTTTTCTTTATACATATAACCACACTAATCAGCTCTTCTGTGCACGGTGTGACCGGGATTTGCCAACCATCAGAGAGCTCACGAAAGAAACGTAAACTAGTCTGGGTCGCTGGCACCGGATACGGTGAAGAGGACTACATATATATCATACTGTCCATCCATTTTTATTTTAGCCGAGTTTTTGGATTGATAAATTATTGAAAATTAAAAAGATACTTTAAATAAATAGATTTGCGTTTGAATATTCTAGTACAACAATAATTGTTTTACATGATAGGTCCACGACTTGACCACAAACTGGATAACATCCAGTTTCGCGTTGTTCAGTTTTAGCTGGCTTTTGTCTGGACAAAATCCAGCTAAAACTGAACTGAACTGAAATTCATGATAGCCTCAGAAAACTGGTTTTCTGAGGCTATCATGAATAACGACAACATCGCAGTGTTAGCTTCAGTCGGTGCTAGAGTGTGAGCCACATCAAAACCGCCTTTGGCAACAAAACGTGTTAAAGGCTTTGATTAGGCTGACTGCAGATTGGCTGTTAGTTGTTCGAAGCTATATCAAATAAGATAAGGCACTGGATACACACAGGAGCAAGAAGATACTACTCTGTTTTTGACTAGCATCGGTTGCATTATGACAAAATCGACGCCAGATGCATTTGAAAAATTAGATTTTATTTATATTTATTTTAAGAATTTATTTAACTATTTTCTATAGTCAATACTGCATTCTTGTAGCAAGTAACGGCTTTCATTCATCGCATGAAAAATTTATTTACGTGCAGCGCCAAAAACTCTACTTAAGTTTGTATGTCACAGACCAATGTTAGACCCATCGAGCATCTTAAATAGTGATAAAATGGCCTATACTGACTCTAAACGTTGATATCCATTCTCTTGTACGGATATTGAGATACCTCAGAGTAGCCTTTTTTTATTATATTTTTTTTTTTTTTTTGACTCATGGTGGAAACCAAACCCCCAGGACCCCCAGGTTGGGGCCCTAAAGGGGCTCAGTCTAGGTAGAGTGTGGAGACTCCCCGAAGAGAAGCGCCGGGACTACCCACTAAAACCACCATGGTGTTCCTCTATCCGATCCCATTGAATGGCGGGGTCGCGGGATCTGCGTTAGCATTACTGCCGCGACCCACCTCAGAGTAGCATAGAAATCGGGGAGCGCAAGTGCTCTACTTGTCACACGATTTTCGTTGCACGAGACAAAGCCTTGAATGGTCTAGAATTTATTTAATAGTACATAATAATTTATGTACTAGACTCTAGTACATAAACTATGATCAAATTCTTGTTGATCCTTTTGAGTTGTGTTCCACTTATTAAATGCTTGTAATTTTCGCCGGGCAAAGGACTGTTTTTAAAGAAAGGTTATTTTTAGAAACTTAAAACATGGATTATATAAGTTACTTAAGACGATGGGTGTAATCCCAACTTTTTTTAATCCATGTTAACTACGCTCTGATACCAAAGTGGCAAATACCGAAGCACTGTGTAACATCTTTAACTACTAATTGAACTAGCTTCAAACTAATAGAATCAGATAGTTACTTTGACTCTCAATTAACACGGTTGATAGCTTAACCCTAGAGTGGTCGCGTGGATGACATTAGTCATCCACGCTAGCTAAATGGCCGAGAATTCTTGATTTTTATATGGCAACACATCGCTGGCGCCCAGTTTAGTATTGCTTATAGTACACTGCGTGACATCAGTAACTGCCGTGTGCTTGAGTAGTTCAGTTGAGTCAGGGAAGTGCATAATCGTAGGTGAAGGACATATGTCATCCGCGCGACCGCTTACTTAAGTATTTTATGATGACCATTTTATAATCTTTTTAACGATTTTGTATTTGTTATCATGTATTTATAGCGCCTTTTATTGTAAATAATTTTTATTTAATGAAATTAGTAATTTGTTATATCTATTTTACTTGAATATGGTTTTTAATTTTATTTTAGAACTAAAAATGGCCAGCCGAGATCAGCATATCGAATTTATGGTTACTGGAGGAAGATGAAGACATTTGGGTATGATGGAACCTTTTGCTAGTAGAAAAATGAGTACTGATTGTAAACCCAAAATCCTCGAGCTAAAACTAAGCGATTTTTTGGGTATTCCATTGGAAGAACAACTACAAGAAGCGGCGAGTACTCCTCGTGGAGGTGCGCGTGGAAGAAAACGTAATAAAACCTCGCGTATATCTTGCCAATTATGCGGGAAATTCACTTGTCCCGACCATTGCAAGTATATGTGCAATAGTTGTTATAAAAATCATACCTAAGAATATTTTTAGTCTCTCATAATTATAGTTAATATCAAAAGTTGCTCTCAGAAGCAAAGAAATTATAATGACTCGTTCATATGTTCCTAATTTTAATTAAAACCCTCCTTTTTGACTTTTTTTGTTTTATTATGTAGCTGATTTTATGTCTGTTACTTTTAATAAAAATATGCACCGAAAATATTGGTATTATTATTATAAATAATCATTGGCAAATGGATGACACACGTCATCCGCGCGACCTCTTATGGTATATTTATATGCGCTACCACTCTAGGGTTAAGGAATTTGTATGAATTTGGGTGAATACTTACTTTATTCATCGAGACAGAGAAAAGATTACTTATTCCTCAATTTTAAATGTTTATTTAGTGTAAACTAATACTTACAAAACTTTAAGGTCTTATCAATGTTTGCCAAAATTGGACTATATTTTGTGCAAGCTTGGCGATCAAATCGACAATTGGCATAAGCACCCGCATTTCTTGTAAATCACGCGCGTCGTGCGTTTGACCTACACTAGAAACTCTCACTAGTTTTGAGAGTTTCTACAACGATGGCAGCTGCGTACTGGAGGTAAAGAGGCGTATTGGTATGGCTAAGGACGCGATGACTCGACTCAATGTCATCTGGAAGAAGAGGGGTATTACCAACACCACCAAGACCTGTCTAATACGCGCTCTAGTATTCCCCATATTCTTATATGGTGTGGAGACATGGACAATACGAGCCAGAAAACAGCAAAGGATTAATGCATTCGAGATGTGGTGCAGGAGACGCATGCTGAGGATACCCTGGACCGCCAAGCTCACCAATGCATCGATCCTTTCGCAGCTTCGTGTCCAAACACGCCATTGCACCATCTGCCAGCAGCGCATATTGACCTACTTTGGCGACATAATGAGGAGGGGTGAAGGGAGCCTTGAAAAGCTGATCGTTGTTGGGAACACGGAGGGTAAAAGAGCCCAGGGGACGGTCCCCAACCAGATGGAGCGATCAAGTGAGAGGCCCATCATCAACCACGTTTTGCTCTGTCGCCCGAGACGGCATGAACAGGCACCGGTGGAGGCAGATCATCGAAATCAGGTGCAAACCATCCACATCCTCCGATGACCACGATCCTCAGTCATGAGAGACCGACCACAGAGAGAGAACCATTAATATTTTAATTTACATTTTTATATTAATTATAATTACTACTAGAGGACGCCAGAGGAGGAGCTATGCCTGCAATTTTTAAATTTACCCGTTTTTGCCGATCCCGTGGAAATTTCGGGAAATCTCTTCTTAGTGCACCCCTATGGTCTTCAAGGAACATACATGCCAAATTTCAGCTTCCTGCGCCCAATAGTTTTAGCTGTAGCGTGTCTGTCAGTCAGTAAGTAACGCAAGGATTTTATATTAAGATAATTTATTCAATTGGTTATGAGATCTACACTGTATTGCAAGTTTAAAGTTAAGCAAACCAGAAGTCAAAAGTCAAATTTTATTAGGCCTCATACTCAAAGAAAAGTGATATCCACAATTAGAAGAAATAAGAGCAAACTAGTAGTGCCGGCCAGCCGGCTAGAGAAAATAAAAAATCTCTTCAAGGCCAATGTGTGCGCTTTTACAATAAAGTGCAAAGCAATATACAAACTGTAAGTTTTAATAAATTCAAAAATGTTATAAAACGCAAACATTTTCCAAAACGGTACTATTCGGTGCTAGATTATATTGAAGATAAAAGTGCTTGGGGTTAATTTGCTCAGTCCCACAGGCTACTTATGTCTGATTATTGTTAAGTTTCATGTGAGTTTGAGTTATTGTGTCTATATTATGCTAGTTTAGTACTTTGATATTATTATTAAGAAACCTTATTAATTGACAACAACATTATACACACAAGCTCATATATGAAACATTCAATGTAGTTACTAAATTTTTAAATTGTATAGAATCAAGACTAAGAAAAGAGTGCCCGGAGTTTCTTGCCTGATTCTTCTCACGAGGCTCTACTTTCTGAACAGGCATTTCTTTTTTCAATGCTCAATTATGTAAATATGCATTTAAAGTTACTTTTTATTTTAATTTGTATGACTTTCTGACGTGTCCAAAAAATTTAAACATTTTCATGGAAATAAATATATTTGAGTTTGATTAAAAGTTTGTCAAGAAGAAAGTAATGTACAAAACCTCGATTGAAGTAATCGGCAAATAAATTAAAAATGGTACTTGTTCTCTCAACAATTTCATGTGACTGTATTCGCAGAAATCGTTTCACAGAATTATGCCTAACGAACGTATTTTAAGGTAACATTTTTCGTGCCAAGAAATAATTTTGATAGCGTTTTACTGGAGGCTAAATATATACACATTTTAACTGACAATTCATGCCATAAAAAAAGAAAAGCCAAGAAATGGGTTTAATATTTTAAAATGATTTGGTCTTTTATATATATATATATATTGCATGTCATATTCGCATTGTTTTATATACAGGTATTTCTTGATATTTCAGAATCTGACTGGGATTTACATATTCTACAATTAATCAGAGAGTGATAGAGGTGATTTACATACATACATACACATACATATCGTCACGCCTTTTATCCCCGAAGGGGTAGGCAGAGGTGCATTTCTACACCCACTTTTCGCCAGATATACTTTATTCCCACGTAATAAGGGGCGAGCTTATTGCCGTATCGGGCACATTTTCAGACTCCGTGCTGCTACTGAGAATTTCGTGACAGAAAAACCCAATAACACTGCCCGACCCAGGAATCGAACCCGGGACCTCCCGATCCCACGCGCACATTTATGCCGCGAGACCAACGAGGCAGTCGTATAGGGTTTGATGTCGAGTTTTCTGTCTCTACGCAAAGATGGTATTTCGTGTTATCCCTTAGTCGCCTCTTACGACACCCACAGGAAGATAAGGGGTGGTGACACTTGTATTCTATGCCGTCAGCCACACGGCCAAGAGAGAGGTGATTTAGTCTTCGATATATCGTGCTTGCCTGAAACATATTTATTCTAAACTAAAAGACGAGAGCATTTACAATAAAACAGTAAATATGGGTGTTCATTGACTCCGTTAGTTGTATGTTCGTTAGGTCCCCTTGACTCAGGATTTAGTCCTAATGCGGGAGCTGTCTTAAAAAATGTATAAATGAACACCGAGTATCTTTTTATTTCATATAAAAGCAATTGCTCAATTTATATTCAAAGTCATCCTTAATAACAATAAAATTATGAACAACAAAGCAAAGTTAACTATTAACGTATTTTGTACTCATGATCAGAAAAACGACCAATATACTTAGAGTTACGCTAAGAGTCTCGGGTTCGACGATAAACACCTTTACCGACTTTAGAAATTACTAGCGGAACCCTCGGTTAAGCTAGTAATTTCTAAGTCCACTTTATTTAGGGCTGCTGCTGCGCACCCCTGGCTCGTGGCATAATGTTATAAAGTCTTTGGCCTCGATACATGGGCTATCCAACACAAAAAAATAATTCAATTCGATCTAGCTGTTCCTGAGATTAGCGTGTTCAACCAAATAAACTCTTCAGTTTTATAATATTAGTGTAGATGTGCTATTAAATGGTTAAATAGCGGTTTAAAAATAAGATTCAATTAATTTCCTTTATCATATTCTTTAAGTAAACTTCACCATTCATCTCCATAACCGACTGGTATTCAATAACGTTATCTAGAATCTAGACTAATGGTCCGATTGTGACATACCAGTTATTTATCGATTTGTGCGAACACCGCGTGTTGCTCGGATGATAAAACTCTCTGTTTCGTGGACCCTAAAGGTTAAACATGACTTATTATGATTGATAAGCTAGAACAAAGCTTCTTAGATATTTGGAACGCAAATAAGCTTTGGCTGGAATACAGAAAAATAAAAGGGTTTTATAGGTTAACCTCATAAATAAGATGATGGATGTATACAAGGTTCTTATAGTTAACACATTAGAATATCCAGTTTTTTTGTAAATATTATATCAGGTGAATAATATAATTTATACGTTTAGATAGTAATCCTGTAAAAATAGAGGGTATAATAAAATATCTGTATATTTTAAAGGTACAGGCAAAGTAATTGCTTGCTTCCATGGTCATTTACAGGTAACTCGCGAAAAAATGTGTTACTATGTTTTCCTAATAACAACTAAATAGTAATGTGAAGCCTAAGTCTACAGTGGTTACCAAGTCTTATATTTTGGTCTTTCTTATTTCTTTCTTTCTCTACATCTTTCTGTTGTCTAGTATATTATTTTCCCCTAAATCTTAACTTACTTTTAAACGGGCAGCATGATCCTTAGACATGTAAGAAAAATATATTCAACCCCGTCATAGCATAAAGGCAGCCCTAAGCTATCGCATCATTAAGTGCCGCCATTTAAACGAACTCACCGGTTTGTACAACTTCAAAAATCTGCCGCTGAGTCAAGCCGCAAGCTTGCGATTGCTTCCGACATTCCGCCTCAAAGAGATTACTATTCCTGACCCGAGGGAGTCTCGGGACAAATCTTTACGAAGTCACCACGTAATGGTGCTGATACACTTGAGCATTCACTTTTTATGAGCATTCTTGCGAGTGTTACAAAACAGCAAAACATACGAGTGCTTTCTGGCGAGAATTCTAGCGAATGTACATACAGTAAATTTGCTTTGACTTTGCTAATTAGAGCGTTCGCTAGAAAGGTCCTGAAAATGTTCGTAGCAATGTTTGGCTCTCTTCGTTGTTCAGTCCGACAGAACTAAAAATTGGGCAAGTGCGAGTCGGGCTCGCGCACGAAGGGTTCCGTACCATCATCTATCAAAGAAAATCACGTTCGTTGTATGTATACTTAAATACTTTTTAAGTTTCTACCTTTATTAAGATCGAGTAACAAATTGCTCAAAAATAACGTTTGTTGTATGGGAGCCCCCTTTATTATTTACTTTTTTTTAATTTAATTATTTATTTTGAAAGGTATAACTAATACTAATACAAGTACATATTCTGTGAAAATTTAAAGCGTCTATCTGTTACAGTTAGTGATTTTGAGCAAAAAATAAGAAAAAAAACACGTTTTTTGTATGGGACCCCCCCTTAATATTTTATTTTTTTTTATTTTTAGTATTTGTTATTATAGCGGCAACCGAAATACATAATATGTAAAAAATCAGCTTTCTAGCTACCACGGTTTATGAGATACAGCCTGGTGACAGACAGACAGACGGACAGACAGACAGCGGAGGCTTAGTAATAGGGTCCCGATTTTTACCTTTTAGGTACGGAACCCTAAAAAGGGCGAATGCTCTGCTGTTACAAGTGAACGCTCAAGTGTACCACCGCCATAAAGCAATTCCAACTATTTTGCAAACGGTGGACTTCATTTACTCGGTTTCTCCAATCGTGAGTATTTTTAAAAAGCCACTAAAGAGGTTTAGTGGAAAGCGGAGGGGCCCGTAATACTAAGTAATAAAATCAAACCGGCTGCGAGCGAGCGGAAAATGCTCCTGAATCGAATTCCTTCGCGTTGCTTTGGGAGGAAATTAGGTTGAAACATCGCGGAGACATCGTTGTAAGGGGGATGTACCCTTAATTTGGAGAGCCCGAGCGACGCGAAAAAATCAATTTCTGCATAATTCACCGTAAAATTGTTTGCATCGGAGCACAAGCTTTGTTGTTGTTAATTTGTTGTTGGGATTTTACAGTAAAAAAGAAAATAATGATCCTTAAGCGAATTACTTATATCTAAGTTGAAATGAAGTATTTATAACTATTCTGTTTTTTATAGGGTCATCCATTGTTAATATTACCACCATTCAAATAAATTCTTCTTGTACTATTTTGACTTTAATCAAACAGGTACTCAATCTATTTAGTAATGTACACCATTACTAAAGTGCGATCTATGAAAAACGGTTGAATGGTGGTTACTTTTTCACGCAAAAACAACTGAATGCTTTCAGATAAAACCTTAATAACACATAACTAAGCTTCTACGCAGATAGAGCTGCGAACAGCAATTCACTGTCATCAGCGAGCGTCATCTCTAAAAGCCCATGGGCTTTAATGGAATGTAACATGTTACATTCACATACTCTGAAATAGAGATCTAGCGACGCATTAGTGACCCTATTGATCATTTGTCAGCTAGCAGCGTGTTTTACAACCCAATACTCTCAATAATGGACATTCATTACTCAGTATTAGTAACACACAGATGAAAACAGATATGTCTACTCAACATGCCTGTACTGTGTGTAAATATAAAGCCTGTCTAACGAGGCTCAATACAAAGTTCGTACATAAAAATAGCCACAAAAACCGACATGGTGTGCAAACCGAAAGCTCTGCAACGCTACACTTACCATATCTGTTACTACGGTTATTAAAAATGAATCACGTAAATGCTCTCCCAGTGAGGTCTCAAATGAAGTAAGATATAGGGTCGACAAATGTATACAAAAGGCGAAACATGAATTTACGCCCATACCAACTATTTACTCAGAGGAAGTTGAAAATTATAACAATCTGGGTTATGATATTATAAAATCAATGCCTTCTTACAACACTATAAAAAAAGTATTATATAGAAATAGAAACAAAACCCTGCAAACTAGAAAAGTTCCTTTTCTTAACGTTTCACCAAATTTCTTTTCGCAGACTATGCAGACAATGATGTAAGGATTTTGCTATTTGCGTCTCCAAAAGGGAGACTTGCTTTAAAAAAGCAAAGCATATATTCTTAGACGGCACTTTTAAATCTATTTCGCCATCCTTTACACAACTTTACTCAATTCATGCGGATCAAGGTAGCACCGATGAATCTAATAGTATTGTGCCAGTACTGTATGCTTTTCTCCCTAATAAGTGCCAAAATACCTACAAAATATTTTTTCATCTGATAAAAAGTCAGATCCCACGTTTTAATCCGAGCATTTACACATTAGATTATGAAGCTAGTGCAATGTCAGCTTTTGCATCATACAACCCCAAAGCTAAAATTCAGGGTTGTTGTTTTCATTTCTCTAGATGTTTGTGGAGGAAGGCTGAGAATCTTGGAATGAAGAAGAATAAAATCCTCCCATATAAAACGCTGTATTGCGTTGGCTCATCTTCCTGTGGAATATATAACAGATGGTTGGCTATACGTTCAAGGCGAATGTTTAAAAGATTATAAAATATCACTTTTCAATAATTATTTTGAAAAAACATGGATATCTAAAAAGGGATACTTTCAAGATAAATGGATTTTTTTCGACATAGGGCATAGAACTAATAATGCCGTTGAATCTTGGAACGCAAGGTTTAATAGAAAATTACAACCAAAACCAAACCTTGCGACGTTATTACACAACTTGCAAAAAGATTCCATGTCACTACTACTGTGGACTACTTGGAAAAAAAGGATTTATTAGTGCAAAAAAAGCAGGAAGTATGTGTGGGTACAGAAAAATTAAAAAGCGTGGTCAAGAAATTAATTGAAAAAAAGATTAGTATTGCTCATTGTATTGAAAAATAAGCAAATATCTAACTTCTTCTGTTATATATAACATAAGAAGTTAGATTTTGGCCAATTTTTCTATATATAATTATGTTTATAGCTAATATTTTTTTTATATGTATATAAGTGGAAATAAACATGATATAGGTGTAGTACTTGATTTGTGTAATTTTGAAATTACTTTGGTTGGGTGTGCTTTCTTTTTTACTATTTGCAGCACAATGCTATTGCATTATATTGTTTTTGTTAAATACATCAAGATTTTTTTGTTTATTAAAATTAAATGTACACTGAGTATTTAACATATTCGTATCATTTATAATCTTTCTTATTATTCTTTTATACATATTTACATACTAGGAATATAGTATACAATTAGTAAAAAAACTAGTTATTTTTTTCTCCTGACGATTTGGAACAAAGAAAAATTACGTATCTATCAGATCTATATAAGAATGTACATCAGTGGGCCACTTGACACTTAGTTATTTTACCCGTAAATAGATCTGTATTACTGTACACCTGAGTAATATGGATGTGCAACTTCCATATTTCCTGGGTTATTTTGATGTGTCCTGTATGTTGGGGCTCGGCAGTGTCCCCAATAGCTACAGAGAGCACGGCCTTATGTTCATGAAAAGTTCACTAGATGATGGCAGCTGGTGTATATCAGGCCTTCACGGCCATTCAAAAATTGCCATAGTGGACGGTATTTCACGTCCACACGGCAGGGTATTGGTAAAGTTTCCAACTAGCAATAATCGCACCTCGGATTAATCTCATTGGTTACGATATTGCCTCTGCGCAAAGTTAACAAGTGTCGTCGTCGTCGTAGGTCTTCTTCTCACGTCCCCTGCTGGGGTGGTGGGGCATTCTTGGCAGTTTAACTCCTTTAGGAGGTCTTCTTCGCGGTCCACTACTGTGGACCGGTCGTAGATTTAGCCGCCCTCGAGGCTAACCATCCGGGTGAGTCTCCGTGTGAGAGGGGGGCGGCTGGTCATCTGGCTGATGTGGTGGTGGTGGTGGTGGTGATGAAGCGCCGCTCGAGGGAACTAGGATCAGTTCCCGAGCGGGGCGCTTCAGTCTCCTCCGGATTAGGGTTGTTGAGTCTGGATGCGGGAGGGGAGCGATGTTGACGGGGTGGGGGTGTTCTGAGCGATCTACACGCTCGAACATACCCCGGGCCGACCCGCTCACAAATCCCTCGATCGGCTCCCACTTGAGGTCCCGATATATGGTCGCATTCCTGAGGTACCTGGGTGCGGTGAGGACGCTCTGCCGCTATTTATACTAGCCGCGGTAACGAAACCATGCGCGATCTAATTTTTCCAGTAATGCCATCTTTCGAGCAGGGTAGTAGCTTCTGCACGGAGCCGACGTTTCTTTGTTTGATTTTACCCACCTATTTTACTTTAGCAAGAAATTCTTATTAATAATACAAACATCTGGCGGGGACTATTCGCCATCATTGGATCATCAGGAAAAGGGTCTAGGGTACGATTAAATTCTACATTAACACCATAACTACTTGAAGTCTTTTATTATATCTTATTATAGTATTTTTTTGTTACACCCTGTATTTGAACAAACGAACTTATTTATTAACCGACTTTAAACAAAAAAAAGAAGGAGGAGGTTCTCAATTCGGCCAGTATATTTTTTTTTTCGATGTATGTACACCGATTTCGCCGAGGTTTCTGGACCGATTTACGTAATTCTTTTTTTGTTTGATGCGCAATAGTTACGAATTGGTCCCATAAAAATTTTATTCATGTAGGCCCAGTAGTTTTTATTTTATGAGCATTTTTTTACTTATTTTCACCTATCCTTAAGGCTGAAATTCCTATGAATAATAATTGTGACGGCTGGTGTCATGTCAAATTGTCATCACTTCGGTTACTAAGGACTACTGACGTCTACACCAGAGAGATTGGACGTTTAGACTAGAGAGAACATGCCCTATAAATTTTCTTATACCGAACGTGCAACAAGTAATGTCAGTTGGTCTTAGTTGGTTAATCATAACGTCAAATTACGCGTCTCATTTAAAGAGGCAAAGACTCTTTACATACTCATATTTTTGACCACATTCTCTAAATAGCCGTGCTGTGATCTGTCATCAGTGTAAAATTTGTTGGACGTTTGTGTTTACATTTTTAATAACTTTTTTGCATGTAAATAGTAAGTAAGCTTATAATAATTAAATAGTGTGCTCATTAATTAATACACATCGTGTATGTGATATCGGGATGTGGATTCCGCTATTCTCGGAACGGAAATAACAGGAGAAGGAGTTTGATAGTAAACGCAGTTTAATGTACATAATTTACTTAGATACCTAGCTTAAAAGTAGCGTCTATTAACCTAAAGCCAAGTGTTCTAGTGTACGCGCGTGTGTGTAGGCTTACATTTTTGCATCTATAAAATAGTAGATGGATTAGGGATGTGAGTAGCATTTTTTATTATTAAGAAGGTGTTTTTTATTACAGGTTGCCTATTAATGACGTCACAAGAAAACTTTGGATAAATGCCGTTGGACGGCCTAGTTTGATTTAGCAGAAGTACCATCGTATTTGTTCACGTCATTTTGAGAAATACTGTTTTTTAAAGACAGAAATCACCTGGCGTCGTTTAAAACCGAAAGCTGTGCCTACATTACATTTATGCCCTGACATTGCACACCCGGTAGAATTGTTCATCCAAAGCTAAACAAAAAGTGTGTAATTTTAGTTTGACCATATTAATAAAATATAATAATTACAACGATTTTAATTAATCTACCCACTTCTATATTATTTATCATATTAGTGCTATCCTGACTGATCAAAGACGTCTTGCCTTGTAGTCCGCTACATAATATTCTACCATAAAATATAGCCTAGATTTCTTTCACATTCACAAAACATAATCTGGTCCCAAACTAAGCATATCTTGTACTACGGGTACTAGAAAATCGATGAACATGCATGTATACTTTTCTGTAAATATATTACATATTATACATAGTACCATCCAGACCAAGACAAACATCCATATTCATGCACACAAATGTTTGACTTGAGCGGGAATCAAACCCGCAAGCTTCGGCGTGGCAGTCGGATTACCTACAACTCTAAAAAAATCAACGTGATATGATGCGACGCAAACAAATTGCCAAAGCCTGCCGTGCCGCATTAGCCAATCTGGTATAATTCGTACAATACATAATCTAAGTGACAGTTTCTTAGCATCGCATCGCAACGCATCGCTCATTAGTTAATGAATACTTTTTGTCAATAGATTTTATGGCTAAAACGAACAATTAAACACGTGATTTTTTTAGTACTGTCTGTCTGGCAAGTCTTTGCAAAGCACTGTCCGGCGTCAACAGCAAAAAACTACAATTTCAATATTTTAGTTGTTTACTTCTACGGCTTAAATATATCGACACATACTAAAATTAGACATTTGACCAAAAATATTTATCGATAAATCATCACTGTTACGAACAACACTCGGTTTACTAACTCTATGTTTTGTCTACTGTTTGCCTACCACGCAAAGAGGTTGGACGTTTAGACTAGAGAGAACATGCTTGCCATATTTCCTTATACCGAACGTGCAACATGTAATGTCAGTTGGTCTTAGTTGGTTAAGCATAACGTCAAATTACGCGTCTCATTTAAAGAGGCATAGACTCCTTACAGACTCATATCTTTGACTGCATTCTCTAAATAGCCGTGCTGTCAAATCCCATCATTAAGGAGTGATGGGATCTGACAGTGAAAGGAGATATCGATGTTTTTTGAATGAGGGAAAAATACGGAAACAAACTATCGGACATGAATGTAAAACTAAATCGTACCCGCAAGCTTCGGCGTGGCAGTCGGTTGCATTCACGCTAACTGGGTTGTCAAAGTAGTTCACTGCTGTGCTAATATTTCCACAAAGGCGAATCATTTGTGCTGGCGGATCACAAATCGGATTACCTACAACTCTAAAAAAATCAAGCAGTGTCCAACGTAAGCGATAGCAAGCAACGTGATACGATGCAACGCACACAAATTGCCAAAGCCTGACGCATTAGCCAATCTGGTATAATTCGTACAATACATAATCTAAGAGACAGTTTCTTAGCATCTCATCGCAACGCATCGCTCATTAGTTTATGAATACTTTTTGTCAATAGATTTATATAGATAGCTAAAACGAACAATTAAACACGTGAAATTTTTTAGTACTGTCTGTCTGGCAAGTCTTTGCAAAGCACTGTCAACAGCAAAAACTACAATTTCAATATTTTAGTTGTTTACTTCTACGGCTTAAATATATCGACACATACTAAAGTTAGACATTTGACCAAAAATATTTATCGATAAATCATCACTGTTACGAACAACACTCGGTTTCCTAACTCTATGTTTTGTCTACTGTTTGCCTACCACGAGGCTGCTATAAGAGCGTGCTGCTAAACCTATCGACAGCTCTTTCTATCATACTGCATGTGCCATTAGAAAGAAGATATCAATCATAGCAACCGCTGTTGTTATTAAGTGTTTCTTCTATGCCTTAAGGTTATATTTCTTTGCTACCACGAGGCTGCTATAAGAGCGTGCTGCTAAACCCATCGACAGCTCTTTCTATCATACTGCATGTGCCATTAGAAAGAAGATATCAATCATAGCAACCGCTGTTGTTATTTAGTGTTTCTTCTATGCCTTAAGGTTATATTTCTTTGCTACCACGAGGCTACTATAAGAGCGTGCTGCTAAACCCATCGACAGCTCTTTCTATCATACTGCATGTGCCATTAGAAAGAAGATATCAATCATAGCAACCGCTGTTGTTATTTAGTGTTACTTCTATGCCTTAGGTTATATTTCTTTGGTCTACACTTTATGCATCGCAAAGAAATATAACCTTAAGTCATCCAACCTCTCTGATGCGTCGACACGACAAACTGGCCGGTACTCAAACATAATAATTAGCAAAAAGGTTTGAAGACTATTTCATTATTTGGAAATGACAGTTAGATGACGTAAGCACTCTGTCAAGTGTTCGCTAAATTCGCCACTAATCGATAACAAGGCGATGGCCGTGCTGATAATACATCCGCTTTACGTTTTAAAGGCATGGGTTCAAATCCCAATCAAAACAGTTAATCGATTTAGGTTTTTATGAAATTTGGAAAATGTTCATGAATATTTGGCAAATATTTTTTTTATCTTAGGTAGACTTTAAATACACTAAAGTATAATTGGTCTATAATTAGGATTTACATTATAATGTACAATAAAATAAAACTAAGTAAATAACTAAACTATCCTAAACTATAAAAAAGCAAAAGTATGAAAAGAAAAGTAAATAAAATATAATAAAAAATTAAATTCCTCCGCAACGCTGTCGAGCGGTAGCGTGCCCAGAAGGCTGGCAGCATTGCCACGTTGAATGACAATGCTTATTCTCTCAGCGAGATATAAATCAGCCCTCTGGTCACGGGAAGCATCGATCAGCCTTCTGGCGATTTCTTTCTTTGGGAAATGTGGGTGTAATATTACACCTCTGCCTACCCCTTTGGGGATACAGGCGTGAGTCTATAAAAAAAATATGTCAGACATCGGGAGTTGGGTTTTGTATACGTATTTAAATTGGATGACAATGAAAAGTTATTATGACATAGAGCTGCTCTGATGATGGAATCGAAAGGTGGCCATAGGAATAATATAGGAACTCAGTAATTAATTGACAACATTTTGTAGAGTTTGGGCTCGTTCTCGTCCGATGCAGGAGTCAGAAGGTGGCGATACGAACTCAGTAATTACAAAAATCTATTTGAATTGCATACATACATACATAGACTCACGTCTGTTTCCCGGGGGGGGTAGGCAGAGACTACGGAACGCCATTTGCAACGATCCTGACATACCTCACTTGCTTCACTCACTCCCATCAAGTTTCTCATGCATGCTCTTCTGTTAAGGGTACTTCTGACTTGTCCTTTTTTCAGGATGTCTCCAATCTGGTCAGAGAACGTCCGCCTAGGTCTTCCCCTTTGTCCTGTTCCATTCACACTTGCCTTATATATCTTCTTTGTCAGTCTATCGTCATCCATCCTCTCCATGTGCCCAAACCATCTTAACATGCCTTTCTCAATGCTTGTCACTACATCTTCTTTTACCCCACACCACTCTCGTATCACACAATTCTTTACTCTGTCGGTCAAAGACACACCACACATACTCTCTCTGCTCTAATTTCTACAGCATTTATTTTACTTTCAAATCTCTTCTGCCATACCCAACTTTCACTACCATACATAAGAGTAGGTACTAACAGCCCTCTATGCACAGCCAAACGTGCCTTTTGGACACGTTTTGACCGTTCATAAACGCCTTCAGAGCTCCATAATGGAGCTCTGAAGGCGTTTATATATTATTATTGGCGAAAGAAGAGTTAATGCATATAATAGAGTGAATGATTCACTCTATTACCTGCATTAACTCTTTTTTCAATATCTTCTTCATTCTTTCCATCGCATCGCATGGCAGAGGTGTAAATACATACATACATACATACATAGACTCACGCCTGTTTCCCGGGGGGGGTAGGCAGAGACTACGGAACGCCATTTGCAACGATCCTGACATACCTCACTTGCTTCACTCACTCCCATCAAGTTTCTCATGCATGCTCTTCTGTTAAGGGTACTTCTGACTTGTCCTTTTTTCAGGATGTCTCCAATCTGGTCAGAGAACGTTCTCCTAGGTCTTCCCCTTTGTCCTGTCCCATTCACACTAGCCTGATATATCTTCTTTGTCAGTCTATCGTCATCCATCCTCTCCATGTGCCCAAACCATCTTAACATGCCTTTCTCAATGCTTGTCACTACATCTTCTTTTACCCCACACCACTCTCGTATCACACAATTCTTTACTCTGTCGGTCAAAGACACACCACACATACTTCTCAGTGCTCTCATTTCTTCAGCATTTATTCTACTTTCAAATCTCTTCTGCCATACACAACTTTCACTACCATACATAAGGGTAGGCACTAACACGCCTCTATGTACAGCCAAACGTGCCTTTTTGGACACGTTTTGACTGTTCATAAACGCTTTCAGAGCTCCATTCACACTATTACCTGCATTAACTCTCCTTTCAATATCTTCTTCATTCTTACCATCTCTTGTAAACAACGTACCTAAGTAAACAAACTCATTCACTTGTTCCACTCGCTGTCCATCGATCAAAACATTACAAGCCGTAACGTATTCCTCCTTTTCAAAAACCATAACTTTTGTTTTACTGACATTAACTTTCATTCCTTTCCTCTCTAACACGGCGACGCTACACATCCCTGTCTAACACCTTTCTCGATGGTAAACCAGTCAGTGTATGCCCCGTTTATCCTCACACAAGCTCTAGAATCCTCATAAAGGGATTTCAGAGCTCGAATGAGGCTGCTGTCCACCCCATTCATTGACAGCACCGACCACATTTCATTCCTCACCACTTTATCGTAAGCCTTTTCCAAATCCACGAATGCGCAATAGACCTTTTTACCTTTGGCCAAAAACTTTTCGGCTATGCTTCGCAAGGAAAAAACCTGATCCGTGCATCCCATACCCTTTCGGAATCCCGCTTGTACATCCCATATTTTCTTGTCGGTTACTTCCATAACTCTTTCAATAAGTACCTTTGCATACAATTTGCCAACAATGCTGAGAAGGCTAATGCCTCTATAGTTTTTGCAATCTTGTTGCGAGCCTTTTCCTTTATAAGGAGGCACAACTACAGCTGTGGCCCAGTCATTAGGTACTCGGCCGGTGGTCCAGAACAAGTTATACAGTTTGTTTCATAACCCCCTGTCCGATCCCAAAACCACATATTACTGACTTATCAGGCATATTAGGAAAAATAATAAAAAAAATCTACGTCTTCATAAAACATCACAATTTATTTCCTTAGTATAGTATTAACGAGAAACATTACCCAGAAATTAGTGAAAATTCCCTAAACTAGCAACACTCCACTCAGCGGCGATATTTTTTATGATTCTATTAATTCTATTAAAATATTGTCGGCTTTTCGTGTCAAAGGGCATGCCGCCCTTAAAATAGTGCAATTTTACCGCCAAACGAATACAGAAACGCGGTAGAGATGTTTACGTTCGATAGCAGCTAATATCGATTTAATAAATTTTAACATGAAATGTGACACAATATTCATTTTTCAAAGAATTATTACATTAATGATATTACGATATCGACACATTACGTAAACAAGACTTAAATAATACTTTTGTGTTACAGAACTTAGTAGATCATAGACAAAAGACTATGATCTACTAATTTCGGTTACCTAAATCAAATCAAAAAGTTACACCATTTTTATGTTATAACAATAATTAAAAAACAAACAACAATTTTGCGTTGGATACGTGCCCATCTCGTACGGGGACAAAAATAACATATCGATAAAAACAGAGCTCCAATAAATATCATTGGTTACATCCCTAGCTGGCTATTTTTTACGACTTCAATTTACCTACTGATCACTCAGTCTTGTCCTAGGATTATTTTCGTTCGGACTTCCGGAATAACTTACGTTGTGTAATAGTTGCGTCGTCGGTCGTATTCAAACTCTGAATGCTTTAACATTTCGATGTGTTTAGGTAGGAGTGAAACACCCTGTATAACCGCTGCAACTGACCAACTATGACGCCCTGTCCAGCCTTCAGCATTTTGACTGTAATCCTATCATATCCTGCAGCCTTACCTACTTTCATACTTTCCAGTGCCTTCACGACCTCATCCACGCCAATAACGCTTTCATCATTGCTATCGTTACCATTCATTTCAGCTATCGGTGTCTCTATCGCCGACCTTTCAAATAAACTTTCAAAATACTCTTTCCATCTCTTCAGCACGCAAGATTCATCATTTACTATCTTTCCATTCTCGTCTCTGATGGATGTGTGTTCTGAGGATTGAGTTCTTCCTCGAACTGCACGAAAGGATTTCCAGAAAAACTTAATGTTTCTCTGGAAATTGTTAGATAATCTGCTATCAAACTCATCTTTCTTTTCCTCTTTTTTCCTTTTAACCATTTCTTTCACTATTCTTTTTGACCTAACAAACTCCTTTCTTGCGTCATCTATGTCTACACTCGTTGCTTTTCCCATTCTTTCATTTGCTCTGGCAGCCAACCAATCTGACCAAGCTTTCTTTCTCTCTGACACTGCTGATGGTACATCCTTGTCCCACCATGTATTCTTAACCTTTCGTATTTTCCTTCTCTTGATCACACCACATACTTCAGACGCTACACATACTACCTCTTCTTTAAAGGCCTGCTATAATTCTTCCATATCATTTATGCAATCGAACCTCTCAAATTTTGCTATCAATCTTCGTTTATACTCATCTTTCACATCTTTCTCTTGTAGATTTTCTACCTTAATTCTTTCCAAGACCCTATTTTCATTACGCTCTCGGTGTCGTCATCCTTTAAAGAGCCCACTTATCCGGCTCAACACCAAGAAGTGGTCTGTGTGGATGCCGATCCCTCGATATGTCTTGTATTCAACACATTCTTTCTCAATCGTTCATCTACTATCACAAAATCAATCATACTTCTTCTAACATTTTTCGCCTCTCGCGTATACATATGTATCCTTTTATGATCAAACATGGTGTTTGTCACACAAAGGCTCCACTCCAAATAAATCTCAAGCAGTACTTTCCCATTTTCGTTCACACTCTCATCACTAAATGCACCTAACACCCTTTCAAATCCATCTCGCTTTACTCCCACCTATCCATTGAAAACCCCTAACAAGATCAATCTTTCATTATCCTTGCAGTTCCTCAAAATCTCTCTTAAACTCTCCCAAAACTCCTGCCTTTCGTCTTGCTCATGTTGTGACATACCCGTAACTATATTGACCGGGGCGTACACCCCCACAATAAAGAGACGAGTAAGTCCTAATTTCATTCTCATCCACAGTAGCCTAGTATTTGCACATTCAAACTCTTTTATACACTCATTCATTCGCGCAGACAGTATTACACCAACTCCCTTATAGGCTCTGGTGGTACTATCTACCCCAGACCAGTACGCCGTATATGCGCCATGCTTGGTGGTTTCACACCCTTTTCATTTTGTTTCATTCACACAAAGAACATCAATCTTTCTATCATCCATCATCTGACATACTTCATCCAATTTGCCGTACATTCCTCCTCCAACATTCAATGTTGCAAACCTGCTCTCCGTAGGCCGCTTTTCGCCCTCGCGGGAAACGAGACGTGATGGGTTGCGAACCGCGTCGCCGCCGTGTGAGGAAATATTATTAATTGTTCCCATTGCGTTTGCACGAGATTTAGGGTTTTTTTGAATTGCACAATGATGATAATGGTGACTTCAAAGACGTAAATGATTTGTCGATTATTAATGAGACGAAGTCTATTAGCTCTCTGCTCAAAAGGCTCATTCGCTAGACGCTCTTGGATCTTACCGAGTCTAGAATTATACTGTTTAAGAGTTTCTTGACGTTAACGTGATTTCATATATACCTATGCTTTCCTGGCTAACAAACGTTTTTCAGGATCTTTAATAGTCTCACAAGAACGTAAAACTGTGTCCCGAAGAGCATTTTTACAGAGAAGACTACTTTTATCCGTTCACGTTTCTTGAGATCTATATTTTAAGGCGCGCAGCAACTTTTGTAGGTCTACCTATAACAAGTTGACAATACAACAATAGGTTCACTAAAAAGTATTAAATAAAAATAACTACGTTAAAAACAACCGACTTCAAAAACGAAAAAGTGAAAAATAATAAAGATTTAACATTAATTAAATACTACCTATTACTTATATGTGCTATTTACTAATTGGTTTGAAGTCGGTGCCAAATCAAATTTCAAAAGCCTTTAAATTAAATGGCATTTCATAATTCACATTCTTTTCAATACATTTTCGTATTAATTTTTTCATTATTCTTCGTATTAACTGAAGCTACTTATAATATTAAGATCAAATTGCTCTTTATTAGGTTTATTTATGCATCTTTATCTTCATCGTAGTCATTCCTTTGTATTAATTTGCTCGTATTAATTTAAGTGATTAAAATATTATTATTTGTTTTAAGGCTTGGCACCGACTTCAAACCTATTAGTAAATAGCACATATAAATAATAGGTAGTATTTATTTAATGTTAAATCTTTATTATTTTTCACTTTTTCGTTTTTGAAGTCGGTTGTTTTTAACGTAGTTATTTTTATTTAATTTTATTTATTTATTTTACTCTTTATTATACACTTATACAGATATTTAAGGAAATTCACATAAGATATAGTATGATGGGCGGCCTTATCGCTAAAAGCGATTTCTAACAGGCAACCTTTGGATTGAGATATTATTGGTAGGAAAAAAATGATAGTTGTAAGCGTACCAATAAATATGTAGGTATATATTATATTTAAATATATATAAAGTTATATAATACTAAGATAATATGCATACACATACAAAAATACTTATACATGCATAGATATACATACATAAAATACATATACATACATAAATAATATATAATACACATATACTTAGTAGAACGGGAGAAACTGGAAATATTATAATGATGGATAGTGCTCCTTAACTAAATATTTGAATCTGGTTACCGTCTGAGCCTGTCTAATATGTAGCGGTAATGCATTCCATAGACGAACAGCAGTGAAGGAAAACGATTTGTCATAAAAGGTTGTGGAATGTACCGGCAACTTCAGTTACAAATTTTCTGATGACCTCAAATAACGGTTATGGGTATCATGAAGGAATTCGAATCGTCCTTTAAGATAGGAAGGAGTTGAAGGGCTCAACAGTATATTGTACAGCAAAGAAAGAATGTGAGCATTCTGGCGATATCGTATGGACAACCACTTGAGCTGTGCTCGAAATTGTGAAATATGATCGTATTTGCGTAATCCAAATATGAATCTTATACAGAGACTTTGAAGGCGCTCAAGTTTGTCTAGCTAGTTTTCGGCGAGATCTAGATAGCTGACATCTGCATAATCAATAATGGGTAAAAGAAGAGAGTTTGCAAGTGCAATTTTGGTGGCAGTAGGGAGAAAGTTTCGTAGTCTCTTCTCAATGAACCTGCTGAAGCAAACACTTTTCGACTCACCTCTTGTATCTGCGATTGCCACGTTAATGTAGAGTCCATAATTATACCCAGATTCTTTACCTTATCCTGTATTGGAATAATAGTGCCATCGAAGGTAACGTGAGGCATCTGAGACCAGTCGATTTTCCTTGTCATTCTTGCGCTCCCAATAACAATGACCTGGGTTTTAGAGGGATTGACTTTAAGTCCAAAGAATTTGCTCCAACTGCTGATACGCATCAGGTCACTATTAATGGCACTAATAGACAATGACATTTGTGCCAATGGCGACTGCGTATAGATTTGGAGATCATCTGCATAAAGGTGATAGGAACAGCAAAGATCATTTGATATAGAATTTATAAAAATTGCGAAGATTAAAGGAGACAACACGCCACCCTGGGGCACACCAACAGTTGTGTCACACCAACAAGAATGTGAGTTTTCGATGCGTATACGCTGTCGGCGGCCACACAGGTAACTACGAAACCAATCAACCACCGTAGGAGATATGTTAAGAGAGCGTAGACGGCCAAGTAGGATATCAAAATCTACCGTGTTAAAAGCGTTGCTAAAATCTAGCAAAGCAAGGATCGTAAGCTGACCGTCCTCCATACCAGCCCTGATGTCATCCGTAATATTGACCAAGGATGTAACTGTACTGTGACCCGAACGGAAGCCGGACTGGAAGGGATTAAAAAGATAATTTTTAGAAAGGAACGAGTTAATTTGGTTGTAGGCGAGACGTTGAAGGACTTTGGAGAGGAATGGTAGAATATATATTGGTCGATAATCAGAAAAGGATGAAGGATGGGAAGTTTTTGGGATTGGGGTTATTAAGGCGTCCTTCCACATCGATGGGAAGACACCACTGGACATGGAATAATTAAGGATGTGGGAAATTATAGGTAGGATTAAATCGAGGATTGGAAGGATCATATTACGGCTGACACAGTCGCTACCAAGAGCGTTGGACGTGATGGATATAATGCTCTTCTTAACATCACTATCGGAGAATTGATTAAAGACGAATGGTGAATAGCTACGGGTGGGCAATGATGAAAGATAATTAATAGTGCTTGTCTTTGTAGTCCTATCAATATCGGACGAGGCAGAGAAATGTTGATTGAGCAAGTCAATATTGAAGTCATAAGGAATAGTGATTAGACTTTTTACCGGATCTCCGTTTTTTACAGAACTATGGATATGTTGGCGTTGTGCATCCCTACACACCATATTTTTGTAAATTGGAAGCATCGGGTTTAATTTTATATCTAAATTTAGCAGCAGCTTTTATGTGCAACAACTTTTTGATGTGATCAGTGAGCCAAGGCGAGGGACGGTGCTTTAGTTTCACGGGTCGAATAGGCACATGCTTGTCGAAAAGTTCTGTGATTTGATTTGTAAAGAGGCTAACCTTTTCATCGAGTGATTTAGAGTTCATGAGAGGAATCCAGTCGATACTTCCGGCATCTTTACGAGGATTACCTGTGTTCATGCCACCAAAATTGCGCTGCAATAGAATTTTAGGCTTAGTCTTAGGAGGGCGGGTTTTATAGGATATGAAAAGTAAGTCATGATAAGAGAACATGTCTGCTGGGTATTGCCCGTGCATGGCGACATGTTGTCTTGCAGAAACTATGATTATATATATATATATATAAGAACCTATTTAAATCTAGACTAAAATATATCAATGTACTTTACCTTAGAGCACCTAACTAAATCTAGACCAAATTAAAATGTCCTCTGTAATCCAAATTGATATTTTTAAAAATAATTTAGTTTATTAAAGAGTTGAGCGTATAAAGGCAAAATCGTATTAATCACATCCGAAGTGAACTCTCAATATAATGAGTGTTCTGAGCTGA
The DNA here is from genome assembly GCA_944739405.2 of Euclidia mi. Lineage (NCBI taxonomy): Eukaryota > Metazoa > Arthropoda > Insecta > Lepidoptera > Erebidae > Euclidia > Euclidia mi. Next base: position 7,791,143 of record OX123201.2, read on the forward strand.
GTAACGATCAGTGTGGACTAGGCCTTAATTAATGGATTCCGTAATGATGATAATGACGAATGGGATACGGGCCGACAGAGTTTGATTGATAAGCCCCATGACGTCACAGAGGACGATGACCTCGATAAGACAAGTAACTGTATAGTTACGGCATTAAACTTGTTATGAAAAAGTAGTTGGATCAGCTGTTTGATGAAGAAAGGGCTAGTTAAAATTTGCATGCCAATAGACCGCATTCAAGTAGCTGGTGTCTAGGAGCATTCTTATAACTGGTACATTTTTATTTATTTTGAACATTTTATAACAAGATATCAAAGAGTCCTTGTGGCCGTACTTTTAGAAAATGTTTGGAAATTTCTCTCATGCATGAGAGGTCCCTTCAAGGTCATATTGTAGATGAATTTAGTAGTTAGATGAAATTAAAATATGGCAACTTTATAAATTCCCACAAAAGTACGTGCATATCCCAATAAGTCGAGCAAAAAAGCGGCACGGCCGTACCATCCTTTTTTCGAAGCAATTCAGGCCATTTTCGACCCCCTGTAACTTCGTTGTGGATAAAAATAGAAGCCTGATTTTTTTATAAACACACAGATATAGTATAAACATGGTGTATTTTAAGTTTAATTTAATTTGAACCAGTAGTTTAAGAATTATAACGAGTCAAAATTCTTAATTTTGTCACTCACTGACCGTCATCATAAGTCTAAGGCACTTCTAGCAGACATATAAGCTTCAAATTTAGAATACAATTAGTGTTTAGTATACGAATCAAGGAAAAATTGAAATATTAATCAATTTCTGTCCAGTTTTCGAGATATATCAACTACATAAATAACTTTGTAATCCTATATAAATATATAGGATTACAAAATTACAATTGCAGTTAGAGCTTTAGTTAAAAAAATTCGTTGTTGGTTTACAAGAAGTACAAGGTACCGGAAAAGACAAAAGCAAGACTATCTACAAAAAGAAATGATATGGGATCTCATTTCTTTTTGTAGATAGTCTTGCTATAACAATACTTGTCAAAAATACCAAGTCTCGCGACCGTAAAAAGTTGTGAGATCCATGTAATACCAAGTCAGTTAATAAAAAATCTTGAATGTTTTAAATAAATATATTGACTTGACAATCGCATAAAACAATCTAATTTATATAATATATGTATTACTTATGAGATATATTGTGTTTTCATGCGATGGCCGTTTTTATGGAATACAATAATTTTACTGGGACTCTCATTGTGTCGAGCATGTCCCAGTAAACACATTTCGTATTTCGCAATTTTTGGCTCCATGAGGTTTGTACTATTTTATGCATAACATGATTCAAGATAAAATGATTGTGTATCTTTTGACATATTTTAATACATCTGGGTCCAAAGAAATTAAAAAAAGCAATGCGAAGCTCCGGTCTAAATTTAAACTGAAATAATAATAATAATAATATAACTTTATTGTTTCTCTCTCACATAGTTACAAAATACATAATTGCACAATATAAGCTTATTCTATATATGCCACTATGTGAGAGACTGGTATCTGTACTAGGAGACCTGTATGACAGATTACCAGCCTCTCCAAACACTGGATACGTGCAGCACTAGTCATGCATTACTTATGAATGAGAGTGTATGCGTGTGCGTGTGTGTGTGTGTGTCTGTGTGTTGTTGTGTGTTTGTGTACATGCGTGCGTGCGTGTGTGTGTGTGTTTGTGTACGTGCGTGCGTGCGGGTGTGTCTGTGTTGGTGCGTGTGTGCGTGTGTGTGTGTGTGTGTGTGTGTGTATGCGCGCATGGTGTGGGTGCAGTCGGTTTAGGAAATAATGTGTATAAGGTTTTCTGTCTCGTCGTAACTAAGAGATTTCAACCAGGCTGTGACCACCTTTTTGCATTTGTAACGAGTAAGTGAGTAAATGCTGAGCTCTTTGTTAATTTTATTATATAAGTAACCTCCTAAGAATCCAAAAAATCTCGATGAGAACGCTGTGTTCCACCAGACATTCAGGGTGTCGCAAGTGTGATAATTTCTGCGTTTACCTTTCAGCTTAGTATGATCAAAAGTAAGTTTGGCATGCTGTTTGAGAACGATCCCTAAAACAAACAATTGCCTCACAGTCAGGACGTCAGTTAACTGATACAGGTCCTTGGTAGAGAAGAGGAATGGCAAGGACCGACTTACTTTAAGGACTGCTCTTTGCGCTCTCTCGACTTTGATCATGTTATTTTTACATGCTCCTCCCCACACAGTAATACAGTAGCTTATAATGGATTGACATAGGGCAAGATAAATGCTTTTGACGACCTGAGTGTCCGCTATGTGCCGTAAGTTCTTAAAGATCGACATTAGTTTCCGCGTTCTGGAGGATAGTAAGTCCACATGGTGACAGAAGTTCAGTGAATCGTCTATTACGACTCCCAGATACTTAACTTAGGAGGCTACGGTAAGTTGAGTGCAAGTGCAGGGATGGCTAAGGTGACATGTATGATATATTATATCATGGCTGTCAGTTGTTGATGATGAACTGCTCTTGATAGTGAATGGCATATAATGCGTCTTTTCAACGTTAAGAGTGAGTCCATTTCCTTTGAGCAATGTGGTCACCTTATTAAAACCTAGCTGTGCAGACACAAAAGCATCATCCCAGGAATCACCATGAAATATTAGGGCGGTGTCGTCAGCATACGTGACTATCTTTCCGTTCCTGAGAGAAAGGTTGCATAGGTCATTTATATAAGTAAGAAAGAGCGTAGGTCCCAGAACACTACCTTGGGGCACACCGTAGACAACGGACTGGTCATCGCTGACGACATCACCAACCCTGACCCTCTGCATTCGATCAACCAAATAATCTTCAAACAGTCGAAGCTGATTGTCCCGGATTCCTAGCTTTTCTAGTTTCGATAGTAAGAGTGGAACACGGACCGTGTCAAAAGCCTTTGCCAAGTCTAAAAACACTGCCACAACCTTTTTCTTTTGGTCAAGTTGGCGAACTGTGTGATCGACAAGTTCATGTACAGCATCATGTGTTGACATGCCAGCCCTAAACCCAAATTGAGAACTCGACAGAAGATGCTTTGATTCTAAGTACTTTAGAAGACGTTTATTTAGGAGCTTTTCGACGATTTTTGAAATGGCAGTAAGAATAGAAATAGGTCTGTAGTTGTTGACACAGCCCGTGTCGCCACTTTTGTAGATTGGGATAACCTCGGCTAATTTAAACTCTTTCGGGAAGGTTCCAGAACTAAACATTAAATTAAAAATGTGTGTGAGAGGTGGGGCTAGAGTTTGGTGATACCGTTTCAGAAATGTACCAGATATATTATCACGGCCCACGGTATTGCTCTTTTTTAAGTTAGCTATAGTATGTTGGACTTCAACTTCGTCTGTGGGTACCAAGGCGAAAGAAAATGGCTGCGAGACAACATCTGAGAGACCATTCCAACAGTCAGGGTCGAAAGCTTTGTCAGATAGGTTCTTACCGATTGATACGAAAAATTTATTTATCTTATTAGCCGATACTGATGGATTAGAGGAAGTGAGAAGGCCTGTAGCGGGTGTATGCTTTTTGGTCGTGTGTGTAATTTGTTTTATGGCGTCCCATAAAGTCTTAGTGTCAGCCGCATTATTTATTAGTTTTGTTTCGTATTCCCGTTTTAGGCGTTTTAGTAGCGAGTTACAGAAATTTCTGTACCTAGTATACGTAACCTTTATAACCTCGTTGTTCGTGTATTTCTTTGCTTTTATGTGAAGCTTGTCCCGGTTCTTCATACATCTCAATAAACCAGGCGTTATCCAAGGCTTCTTGATCCGTTTTCGATTTGGAATTCGGTGTAAGTGAGTGTTAGAGTTAATTATATAATTCAGTTTAGTAACAAGGCGAGAGGTGGCTACACTAGCGTCAGAAGTTTCGAAGATAGAGTTAAAGCAAAGATTATTCATGTCACTGTCCAAATTATCATAATTAATTTTCTTAATTACGGTAGAGTTCGAGGAACGATCCTGGTGTTGCAATATGAAAATAACGCAGTCATGATCAGTTATCGCTGTTTCAGCCACGTAGCAGAAAGCCGGCAGTTTGGTTTTGAGCATGAGGTGGTCCAGACAGGTTTTGCTGTGCGTAGGCAACTGATGGGCCGGTAAGATACCATGAGAAGCTAGTAAGTTTAGATAGACAGCTGAGTTGGGATCTTTAGTACCGGTCGAAATATCTATGTTAATATCCCCAATAAGAATGACATTACAGTGATTGGAGTTGCAAAGAAGTTCGTTGAGTGACTCGATAAAAGGATCGATGTTCTTATAGCCAGGGGGTCTGTAAATTGCTATTACGATCGTGTTATTATTAATTTTTATTGTTAGACAGTTAGCCTCCCGTAAGCTAGGCTCAAAAATTGATAAGCGCATATTCTTTTTGTGGTATACAATTACTCCTTCGTTTTGTGTAACGTTATTTTCATTTTTAGTATAGCTGTAGCCGTCTAATAAAGGAACGTGGGATGTGTGTCGTAGCCAACACTCCGTAAGAATAACAAGATCCCAGTTAGTTGCAGAGCGATCCAGAAGTGTTAAGAGACTTGAGAAATTACGATTAAGACTACGAATATTTTGGTGAATGATTTTCAAGCTGGTGCGTGGTTTATTTATTAATTTCGGGCAGTCCTCGATCTCGCAAGTGGAGGACAATGCAATATCAAAGCCATCAAGTTCGCTATTTATTGTATTAATATTATCGAATTATGAAATTAGAAGTACAAGTAGGTGAAACCTTGTATGATAATTTTTTGGTGGGACATATTTTGTACATATTTTGTTTTACAGTAGGTACGCTAATAGCTTGTAGGGGATTTAAAGGTATTGTTAGAGTAGAGAAATTGTTACGTGTGTCGGCTAAAAAGTTATGTATGATACTATTGTTTATATAAGTGAAATGTAAAACGTAAGTTGTGTTTCGATATATTAGAGAGTGTGCCAGCAGAGGTAATTGAAAGGTGTGTATATGATGTGTGTGTGTGCGAGTGAGTAGTATAAAAGCGTGTGTAAAGAGATAAAATGTTGTGTGTTGTTGAGAGTAAATGTTTGTATGGAATGCGTGAATAAGGTGTTTAGTGTTATCAAAACATAAGATAAACAAAACAAATAATAAAAAGAAACAACTAGGTAATAAAACAGAAGGAACTAGTACTAGTCATTTAGAAATAAGTTTTTGGAAGTCCTGTTCAGAATCCATCCGTAGCACCATTGAGTCAGGGGTCTTCTTAATAAAGACTTTACCGTAGACGGTCCATGTGCTATGAAAATTGTGCTCCTTAACTGCTTGTCTAGCCAGGTACGCAAGTCTTCTCCCCAGGCTTGTAAGACATTCACCGATAAAAACAGGCTTCGACGGGCCCGGTAACTGTAGACTTGAGGTGCTTAATTTGTCATCTCTCCTAGTCTTATTGTATACCCTGCACTGTTTGATGAAACTTTCCTTACAGGTGGTAGTTGTAAAGTTCACTATTACATGATTGTTGGTATCAGACTTTGTTTTTATACGGTAAATATCTTGTATGTCAGAGTTGGACTCTGGTTGTTCTATGAGCTCGCCCGCCTTCATCACTATTGATCGTAGGGTGGACTTGTCCTCAGATGGTTGTTTATTTATTTATTTTTTATTTATTTATTTAACTTTCTGCACAACACAAAAAATATGTGGTACATAGGCGGACTTAATGCCTTAGGCATTCTCTACCAGTCAACCTAGGGTGATGCAGAGATAGTTGATAGTAGGTGCGTGATTATTATAAAATTATTATTTGGTATTAGATAATAATTACTAGATATATATAAGTAAATTACTACTTAAACTATATACATATACTTAAATATATACATTTAATATATAGGTACACATATAAAGAATAAATAAGTATAAATACATATATATGTATATGAATAAATACTTGCCAATTATACATAAATAATATATAAGTCAGTAAATCCAGTCAGTCTGTGATTATCCTGCCATTTTACTCCTTACAAACTCTCGAGCCTTTAACTTGAAAGTGAGCCGATTGTTTGCCATCCTGATTTCGAGAGGGAGCGCATTCCATAATAAGACAGATTGGACAAAGAAGGAAGAGTTGACGAATCCAGAACTATGAGAGGGACACAAAAGTAGACGATTATTAGATGACCGCAGGTTTTTGTCGTGATTTGAGCATAAATATTGTAGATAAGGACTTAGGTAAGAAGGAAGAGATGGAGAGTTAAGAAAAGAGAAAAGAGTAGTGAGAACACGCAAACTACGGCGTTGACGAATAGTTAGCCATTTGAGTTGGGAGCGGTATTCAGAGACATGGTCGTATTTTCGAAGGTTGTAAACAAATCGAATGCAGTTATTGAGAAGCCGGTCTAGTTTGTTGAGAAGGTCTGCATTCAGGTCAAAATAGCACACATCACCATAGTCGATAATAGGGAAGATTAAGGTCTGCATGAGCATTACCTTAGTGCTAGGAGGGAGGAAGTTCTTCAAGCGGTACAAAGAACGTAAGCATCCTGTCACTCTTTGACTAATAGATGTAACTTGAGCCCGCCAGTTCAGGTGACTATCCATGTGTAAGCCCAAATTTTTAACAACTGGACTGAATGGTATTGCTATCTGGTTATACATGACTGACGGAAGCGTTGAAAACTCAATTTTGTTGATGATGCGTTGGCTACCAATGATGATTGCCTGGCATTTAGCGGGGTTCACAGCAACACCAAATCGTTGTGACCAATCATGTATAATGGACAGTGCTTGATTTACACCATCGATAGCGGAGGCGATGTCGTCCACTCCTGCCTGTGTATATAGCTGCAAGTCGTCAGCATACAAGTGATACGCACACCGAAGATTCTGGGTCAGGAGATTTATAAAAATAGAAAATAATAATGGAGAGAGAATGCCGCCTTGAGGAACGCCAGACTGGAGGTCACACCATGATGACGAAGACTCACCGTGGCGAACCGACTGCTGACGTCCCATGAGATATTCAGAGAACCATTTCAGCGCCTCTGGAGAGATCTGAAGGCTGGAGAGGATGGATAAAAGGATTTCGTGATTGACAGTGTTAAAGGCGTTCGTGAAATCTACCAAAGCTAGCACCGTAACTTTGGTGTCTTCCATTCCCGCCCTAACATCTCCAGTCACTTTCAAAAGAGCGGTCACTGTGCTGTGTCCAGGTCTGAATCCGGATTGAAATCGGTTCAATAGTTGATTATTAATGACAAATTTAGAAAGTTGTCTGTGGACACAAGCTTCAAGCACCTTTGAGAGAAAAGGAAGGATTGATATGGGTCGGAAGTGGCTTGGGAGGGAAGGGTTAGGGATCTTAGGCAAAGGAGTTACTAAGGCTTTCCGCCATAGTGAGGGAAACGCACCTGTGTCGAGGGAAAAGTTGATAATATGCGTAATGGCTGGTAACAATTGATCAACTATAGGAACAATCATTTTTCGACTTATGTTATCGCAACCTGTAGCGTTGGATTTGATGGAAAGGATAGTCTTCTTGATCTCCCCCGGGGTCACTGAAGAAAATTTAAAAGCGTCTATATTAAGACGAGGAAGATTACGCAAGTAATTCACAGTGAGACACTTGGTAGGATGATCCAAATAATTAGAAGTGGTGAAATGTTTATTAATTTCATCCAAACCAATTGTCCACTGGAGATCAAAATTGCGCTGCTTGCCAATACCTATAGTCCCGAGGAACTTCCAGATATTGGCAGGCGAGGAAGAGTTAATATTACAGAGAATATGGCGGCGTTTAGCGTTACGTATCACCTGATTACACCGATTTCTTGCAACTTTATATTGAGACCATGAATCCTCTGTCTTGTGCTTTTTAAATTTGCGAAAGGCACAATCCCTGCGTCTCATAGCGGTTTTGACTGCTTTCGTAATCCACGGAGCCGGTGGACGCTTCATTTTGACTTTTCTAACCGGTGCATGAGCATTATACAACTCGAGAACAGCGTTGTTAAAGTTCTCTACCTTTTCATCCATAGTTGCAGCAGCGGTCAGGTGATCCCAGTTCATTGTAGATGCATCTATTTCCAGCTGTTTTACGTCCATACGCCCAAAGCAACGAACATGCAGAACCTTAAAGGGAGGACGGGGAGGCTTAAGGATGTATGAGAGGAAGATGAGATCATGATGGGAGAAACCTGGAGCAGGGATTTGACCATGTTTGGAGACTAGGTAAGGAGCAGAGGTGCAAATTAGATCGAGCCATGTATCCTCCCCATCGACATTGTGATGAGTAGCTTGCAGTGGTAGAATGTGGAGACTACATGACTCGACAATTTGGAGGAGCTTGCAGGATCTAGTGGACTGTTGAGCAAGGAGGTTGGTATTAAAATCGCCCATGATGATGTGGTGGGCGTATTCAGACCCTAAAGATTCCAGTATCGGTTCGATACTGGAGAAGTAATCGACTGAGGGGGGACAATAAACAACGCCTAAAACTAATTTTACTCTCTTGACCCAAACCTCAATGAAAAGGTATTCGGCAGAATCAGAAATGTCAGAGGAAGAGATAGCGAGGATTTTATGAGGGAAATCGGAGCGGAGATAGATGGCAACACCACCTCCTCTTCTGCCAACTCGATCATTTCGGATTAAAATAAAACCTGGGAGAGGATAAGTGGTAGAAGGAAGGTGAGGCTTGAGCCAACTCTCTGAAATCAGGACGGCGTGAACATTGGCATTAGAAAAGGCTTCTAAAAGATCGCCGTAATGGCTTGGCACACTTTGCGCGTTTATATGGCACACATTTATGAGATTACTGGTTCGTTGGTCGAAGGTATGTTGTAAGAGATCACCTAAAGTATCACTTAAGGAGCACATGCTATCATCATGAAAAGACTCATTAGCTGAATGAAAGGACTCATCTGATGACATTATCAAATATGTGTAACTAAAATATTATGTATATAATAAAATTAAATAAGATTATATAAATATAATATATACGTATATATATAAGTAAATAGGTTAAATATTCTAACTAAATGTGTATAAGACTACTAAGTTCTACTCACGTTTATATGTTTTCCTCTCTGCACCACCCGCCAGCCAACTCACAATAAATAAGTAGAGATAATTACATAGTTTTAAGTTTAACAATTACCGAACTGCATAACTGTTTAAAAAACAAAAAGTAAAAGATTTTCGGATGAAATACGTCAATTGACAGCACAAACAAAACGCAACACAGACGACACATAACAATGACGTAACGGAACGAGCTGTCAGTTATGTCACTTGACAATCACAAAGTCATCTGTCATTCACTAGAAAATAAATAAATAAGTTGTGTGTGCGCATGTTGTGGGTAATGTGAATAAGTCTAAAGATAACTGAATAATAACGGGTCACTGACACAGAACTTCAACGAGTATGTAAACACGACATTATAGGATTTTAGTAAATAACGCAAAAGTTAAAGAGAAGCTTAAAATAAGACAGTTGGTTAATTCTTTCGCGGCACAGTTTTTGCACTGCCGGCGCCGTTCTTTGCTGTGGTATCCGTATCACCTGCTATACTCGGATGTTTAGCGATCAACTGCTTCAGATCCTTAGTGGAGGTGATCTTGGACCGTGTCCCATCCGGAGCTTTAACGACGATAGTGCCGTCCTGAGTCCAGCAGGAACGCATTCCGAAGTGCTGACGAGCCGTGGCAAATAGTGACTGCCGGGTTTTGGTCAGGAACTCCTTGACCGCGATCTTCGAGCCCTTCAATGCTGTCTTCGCGCGCCATACTGCAGTCCTGGCGCTCACACTCGTGAACCTCACCAAGATAGGCCTGTGCCGCTCCTTGCTGGGTGCACCAAGCCTGTGACAAGTTGAGATGGAGCTCTCCCCAACATCCTTGGCAGACATTCTAGAACGGATGATATCTAGAATCAAGGCACTGCAGTTGTCTTTCTCGGCTTCAGCAATCCCCAGAAAGATAAGCTCTTTCCGCCTGTGTCGTGTCTCCATAGCGTCGAGCATGCTGGAACAGTCTTCTATCTGCCTGCGAAGGAGGCCAAGCATGCTGAACATCAGCTCTCGGAATGTCCTGAACTCTTCCGCTACTTTTGCCACCGTATCTTTGGCAGGCCCCGCAGACTGAATTTGGCTTTCAAGCTCAGCCATTCGTCTTGCAAAGCACTCCTCCAGACTCTTCTGCGCCAGCTGGATGTCCTCAAGCTGTGACATTGTGTATTAGTGATAGCCGGTAGTAAACTTATGTGATGTGCTGGCAGGTGGTATAAATTGAGTGATACTTGTGCTACATTAACGTTCCACAGTAAGTAATAGCAGTTTTAAAGTTTATATACCAACTTTAGGCAAAACTTGTACTCAAATTAGTGTTTTATTAATTAAATGTAAATGGATCAATTTTAACACGTCTAATCGTTTTTAGCACCTACCGCCGAAAAAAGTTGTGTTTAGGGATGTTCCTAATTTCTATAGCGGAGGCACGAGAATTACGCTCAAACTGCTCAATTTTGCTCTCTAGGGACAATATTTTGTGTTCGTAGTTTAAGTTTTGCTGTTCTAGTTTAGCTATCTTGCCAAGAAATTCGTCATATTTTGATGACAAAAAGTCTACACATTTTTGGAACTCAATGTTCTGGTCCTTAATTACGTTTACGGACTCAATGAGTTTTTCAAAACGCAAGTTTTGCTTAGTTTCGAATGCAGTAAACATATCTCTCATTTGATTAAGTAGCGTCGTGTTTTCGGGCGAATTCGCGCCAGAGTGCTTTCGTTTTATTCTGCGTGTAACGAAATCCCTATGGACAGTTCTAGTTTTATTGGGCGACACGTATAATTGTGTATCTGACCCGTAGCTCGTTACGGGAGTATTATCTATAATCATATTTGTTGACATTGGCGGAGTATGTTGGACTGACATTTTAGCGATGACAACAGTAAGTAGGTAGATATAAATTATTGTACCTGTTGTGTAGTGGTGTAATGCGGCAGCGTTAGTTGTACAGAATTGTAAGAGCTTCGATCTGAATGGGCGAGGAGGCGTGGTTGGATGCGCAGGCGCCGTTAGCAGCGTACTCAGGTGTGGCGCGGTGATATAGTTGTCTCGCTCTTCCGCACTCCTGGCAGAGAGGGCGGGGCCGGCGTGCTTGTGGTAGTCGGAAGCGCAGCTGATAGATGTGTTGTCGTCCTTGGCTAGTTCTTGTATGTCCTGCTCTAGTGACGCGAGGGAAGCGGCACTTGACTGACCTCTTCGTAGCTTCTGCGCTCCTAATATTTGTTGTTGATTTTTGATAATCAAATTTATAAATAAAATTTTATAAATAAATTATGTGGCGCTGTTTATTGATCACGTCCGTACTCCACGGATTCCAGGGGGGGAGAGGACAGAAAACTAACTAAAAGTTGGTGTAGCTCAATAAGGACAAGAAGTGGTTGCGCTGAACGTCTACATCTGCGTCTGTAAAGTAATATACTGAAAAAAAAAACATAAAATGTAACTAATTTCAACATTTTTGGCCGGTGCGTTTTACCTGAAGTTTGATGAAAACTTGAGAATTACGGGAGCGAAGCCATTACAGAAGGGTTTTCAAACTTGGCAACAATTTAGTTGTGTGTGTTTTTAAAGCAAACTCAAATTACTTGAAAATAAATATTTATTAAAACATTAACGAAATACCGTGATGATGCTACGACCGCTCAAGACAGAGCAAAATGGAGAAGGCAGATAAGGAGAGCCGACCCCAGATAATGGGATAAGGCGAAGGAAAGAAGAAGAATTAACGAAATACCGTACTCTCTCTGTTAAAGTTTCACGAAGTAGAACCATCTGAAGTATTAACAAACTTACTCCTAAATACCATTATCGTAAGAACAATTTATATAGAAATAAAGCTCTTGATATTGATAAATTGAAACCGAGTGGTCCCGAGGAATCCCAATGAGCCTTTTAAAATTATTGTATATGTTTGGTAATCCATTCGTTTTGTAAGTTTCAATGAGGTTTATGGAGGGTTCGGAAGTTACTGAGAAGTAATGGCTTTCTAATTTTGCCTTTAAATTGATACAATTATGATAAGTTAATAACGGAGCATTTGACGCTTGCCTGCCTGGTTGGTCTCGCGGCATAAATGTGAACGTGGGATTGGGAGGTCTCGGGTTCGATTTCCGGGTCGGGCAAAGTGTTATTGGGTTTTTCCGTTAGGAAATTCTCAGTAGCAGCACGGAGTCTGGTAATGTGCCCGGTACGGCAATAGGCTCGCCCCCTATTACGTGGGACTTAAAAATTCCTGGCAAAATGTGGGTGTAATATTACGCCTCTGCCCATCCCCTTCGGGGTACAGGCGTGAGTCTATGAAAAATAATAATGTTCTGCTGGCAGTCTTCTGGGCGCGCTCATAAAAGTCTTGTAATAATAATATGTTTGCTTTAATTTGAAGATTTATTAACAATGTAGGTACAAAAATACTCATAATATGCTTATTATTGCATCTCATTTGTTCTTAAATGACCTCAATCACCTGCGAAAATCAGCAAATTTGCTTAAAAATCACTTTGCATTTCTTAAGTCCAATTTAAAGCAATGTTTTCTGTAGAATGAATACATACACATACACACACATACCCATACCACAAGTTAAATCTTACTTTGGGTACCTGTGGTCAACAAAATGATTGTACCTATATTTTAAGATTTTTATAACTTACCTATGTGTATTTTTGTTTGTATGTATCTTTTGGGTAAAATAAATTGAAAAAATTGAAATTGAAAAAAAAAAATTGTTGCCAAATTGTATGGGTACTTACCTAGTTATGTAATCTCAATAAATTGTTCAATCCAAATCCAAACTGACCAGCAAGACATAAACTGTACAATTTCAAAAAGTAATTCTGTTTCTTTAGAACTATTGTATTTGCAATCACAAAATAAAGAAGTATTGAGAAAGCGGTGACGGCTTCGAGCGCTTGTAGTCGGACGAAGGTTTTCATTCTTCGTATTGTTTTTATATTGTTTGTGAACTAGGATTGTGCTGCACTTATTATCATAAAGTTCGTACTTTTATTCGCGCTGTTGATTATACAGAACACTTTTTATTTTGCGGTTGCTTCGGCAAGTAAGTGAACATTTATTTCAAACTGCGCTGCTGTTGCGCTTGTAACTTTGAATAAAATTATTAAGGGTAGGACAAGTATGCTGTTTTTACATTTAATTTTATGAGAGTGGCGATAGCCTAGTGTTGTACGTAACGGATTGCCCACACGATGGTCTCAAGTTCGATCCTCAGGTACCCCGGGTACACACCTCTGACTTTTTGAAGTTATCTATGTGTATCTTCTTGGGTTTACGCGAATGTTACACATTGAAATTAAACTACAGTTTACGGATTTTATCGCGATGTATTGGTTTCACTAAGTTATTACATTTGAAACTAATGATCTAGAAGCTATATTTTTAATTTATTACTAGCCAACGTTTCGAATTCTTTACAGAATTCATGTTCACGGCAGACTGAGGTGATAATTGTCTTTTTCTTGAATGTATAAGTTATCTCAAAGTACCCGAACGTTTTTCATCTACTGGTGTTATAATATAGTTTCTAGATCATTGGGTGTGTAATACACCTCTGCCTACCCCTTCGGGGATACAGGCATGCAGTTATGTAATGTATGTAAAATTTATATAGGTACATGTTTGTAGAAATGTTTGACATTTGTCATCCTTGCTTTTATGTCAGGGTTCAGTTAAAAACTAGCGCCGATCACTGTGGCCGAGACTAATAAAGATTTTTGTCAAATTGGGGAGAATCAACATCTATGGATTTAAAACATATTCTGACGTATTGAAATTTGGCACTCGGCCTTTTCCTCTTACCTTACTCAGCTATTTACCTCAGCTACCAGTGCCAAACGGGAGCACTTTCCCCATTAGCAGAATTGATGTCGTACTTTTTATTTGCCTCCTATTACAAGTGAGATGGTACTATAATAAGCGTATTTGTTAACTATTTTTGTGCATTTTACGTTTTGTTAATATTATAGTCGTATTGGTCAGTTTCATTTTAACTGGATATACAAGTCAGATGCGATTACTTGACATTGATTCTGCGTTTCTTTGCGGATTAGTAGTAGTAGGCTCGTTGGGAGACTAACAGACTGCTACCTAGACGGTCTAGGTCTCTTACCACAGAAGTGGTTTTAAAAAAGGCAATAAACAAAAGAATGGTAGCTTATATGTTCCCCTTATGTTTAAGCTATATTACTGCTTTTGTCATAAATTACACCCACAATAATGTAGATTGAACAATAGTATGCAACTTACAAAGCACCTTTTATGTTGCCACAAATAACTCGTATACTTTTACCCTCCATTGTGAAAGCCCAGTTATCATTATTATATTTAAGGTAGATGTACTAGTAGTTGATACATTAGCGAAAAAAACACGTTTTATTAAATAACAATGTATTTACTTTAGTTGGAAATTTCAAAGTAACTAATAAATATTAATCAGTCTTTCATGTCGCTTACATATAACTTAAGTATACAAAATAAGTGTTGTTTATTTTTATATAGCTTTTTTTCGAAAGGACTAAAAATGTACTAGTAATTGATAGGTAAATTTTCAGTTGTCCCAGTAATTTACTATGACTATTTCATGCTAGTGAACCCAGTACATGATAAGTATACTCTTCAGCAATAAACTAAAATAATCACAATAACTGTACGAAAACATTTCACAAATCTTCTTAAAATCAGGTAAAAAGAAAAAAAAAATCTTAAAAAAAATACAGGCTCATTAAAAAACATCTTAAAACGTAAAAACTAAAATAATGACAATACCCGTAGAAAATAATTTCACAAATTTACTTAAAATCGTGTAAAAATACGTTTTACTTAAAAAAAAATAGCCGCATTAAGCAAACATCTTAAAACGTCTAAATTATCAGAAAAAGTAACTTAAAAAATATTCATGTCATCAGTATCGTCACTATTGAGATCATCTGTACTTCCACCAGAAGGCTTCCATGACTCACATTCCGATTAGCTACTTAAAACAAACAATGTCTTTGTGACCCTTGTTCTAGGAGTAGATTCTTTTTTTCTTTCAGTCTTTTTTGCACGAACTTTTTTGTTTTTGTTAGCTTCTTCTTTTTCTTGTTTTTTCCTTTCTCTTTGTGTTCCTGTGCCCTTTTCTGTTTCTGTTCAAGTTGTTCTAACTTTTTTCTCTCTTTATTTTCATGGTACTCTTGCCACTTTTCTGATGTAATTAATGTAGGCACTTTCTCAGTTTTTCTCTTCTTTTTGTTGTTTTCTTTTTCTTTAGGCCTAAATAAAGAAGTTTTAAATGGTGTAGGAATAATATACTTTGCTGTGCTGGTTGACACTATTGGCTGTGTAGGACTTAAGGGAAGAGAAGATTGAACGACAGGAGACGTAAGTGCAAGGGTGTGGATTATCAATCATTTCATCTGCTGTTTGTTCTTTTTCTTTGTCGCAAATAGATTTAGTTGGTGTTATTTTGTCTTTTTCCGGATTATTCAAGTTATTCAAAACCTCTGTCACTTCCGATGCATTTAAAAATTTGTGAGTTTCAAGGGATGGTGTTAATAAGTTTTCTGACGCTCTTACAGCTTCTAAATTTAGCTCTGCAATACTGCAATTCTCTTTATTGTTATCATCAATTGAATTTTCTTGTTCATCAGTCAGAACGACTCTCTGGTCATAATTTGAAGACACTGATTGCAAAAGTACGTCGTGTTTATTCTTGATATTCTTCCAAAATTCAAAAAGTGATTTATCCTGTACGTCTCCTCTCCATTCTTTGGAATTTCTGAATGTATTAAGTTTATCCTCTCCAATGTGTTTTTCAACAAAAGCCCTCTGTTATTTTTTGTAGAGATTTATTTTGATTTTCTGTCAAAGTATTATTTTTTTAATATTGCTGAAGTACGGGCTCTAAATTCCATGGACATAACCCACATTTCCGAAAACCATATTCAAATAGAGATTTTTTTAAAGTGTTCTGCAGAACTTGTTTAAAGAGTGGGGCAAAGTGTACTTTTTTGAGTCTAAGATTGTCTATATTTTGTAAGCGCCAATTTTGGACACTAGTTCTCCAGGTTGATTTTAAGGTACGAAATACAGAAACATCCATGGGTTGGATTAAATGTGTGGCATTAGGGTACAATGCCACAAGAACAATACCATTTTCGGAACAAAATTTGCTGGTTTGTAGTGTTCAATGCGAAGTGTGTCCATCGATGAACAATACCACTGGCTTTTCGATATTGTTTTGGTTAAGCCATGGATTGAAAATGTTTGCTATAAACTCAAAAAACGTTTCACCTATCATCCAGCCACTTTCTGAACGCCCAATACCCCAGTGTTTTGGTACGCTAACAGCCAAATCTCGAGGAATTCTCGTATACTGGTATACAATCATAGGAGGTGGTAGATCACCCGCTGCATTTCCGGTCAAAAGAACTGTAAGACACTCCTTTTCATCAGCATTAACTTTCTGATACACAGTTTTATTGCCTCTGGCTGCCAATACCTTATTACCCTTAGGATTAAGGAAGAAGGCGGTTTCGTCACAATTAAAGACTCTCTTTGGGTTTCGGATGACAGTTTCTAAAGATTTTTCTTTGAAAAATTCGGAAATTTGCGCAAACCAATTGCTTAATGCCTCATTTGTAACAGCAGCTCTAGATTCTGTTTAATTTTGGGATGTTCTTAGGCTAATTTCTGGGTGTCTTTTTTGAAATGATTCATACCAGTGTCTCCCAGATCTGTTATATTTAATATTTAATTTCGCCACTAGCTTGCATACACTGTCTTGTAACTGCTGCACAGTTACGGGAATTCCAGCTTTAGCCATCTCCAATATCCATAATACAAGGACATATTCTTGCTCTGTTGATAAATATGATACCGGACCCATAGGGCGTTCAAGTGGTGTCTTACCAAGCACTTAAGAGTGCTGTAAGGGATATTATATTTTTTAGCCGCAGCAGATATTGAAATCCCAGATTTTACCTCATTATATGCTTTTACCATATCATCTTCTGAATAACTGAACATTTTTCCCTTTATTGGAGGCATTTTTAACGTATTATACGGTTAAGTCAATGAGTACCTGTACAAAAAAGACAGCTTTACTTTTGTACTAGTACCTATTTGATATTTTACATCCCAGTAATTGAAACCCCCTATCAATGACTGGGTAGAAGTCTCTTAGAATAGCTATATTTGATACTAATATAGTTCAACCTTAAACTTATTGTAATAGTATAAAAAATAGATCACATCGAGCAAATAAGAATATACCTAGTAGATGATAGTTGTATCAAGTACTGGAAATCAAATGTTTTTTGTCCTAGTACTTGATACTCTTATATTTCGTTTAAATATTGCAAAAACTGTTGGAAAACACAATATTTACATAATCTATAACATCTCAAATAGAATATTGTAAACACTTACCACTTTCTGAGCTTCAATTTTGAGTAACACAAGTCGAAACAAGTAAGATCCTTAGGAAATTCGTTAACATAATCATTGAGCGGCGAACATGATACGAAGATGTCGTAAACAAAATTAAACTGTCAAAATTTAACGTGGAAACAAAGTGAAAAAAAAGTCATACCAGGTTAGATTAAGAAATGTCAGTACTAGTACAAATAATTAACGTTTTATTGATATCCGTGGAGGAATTCTTATTGTGACGAGTTAAAGTAAATTATATCAACTTCTAGGGCAGTATCAAGGATTGGTACAATTACCCGACTGAGAGTGTATTGCCAACCGTTTCGTTTGCAAAGTAAATATTACGCTGTTTCTGCAAAAAAAAATGTATGGCTTCATCGCTTATCGATCATTAATTTGCCAATGTCAAGGTGGAAGAAGAGTGCTATCATATAGTTCATGGATTTTTTATGGATCCATTTCTCACTTAAATAAACGTGGCGTTTAAATAAAAATCAGAGATTGTACTCAAATAAAGAAAATATATAAAGGCAGCGATAGCCTAGTGGAGATACCAACGGAATACCATGCAGAGGGTATCGGGTTCAAATCCACGGCGCGCAACAATGACTTTTCGGAGTTATGTGCGGATTGAATTGTCAATTATCCCGTGCCTTGGAGAGCACGTTAAGCCGTTGGTCCCGGTTATCAGGAAGATCTTTGTCAGTCGTTATAAGGCGTCAGTACCTTCTAAATAAACTGTCTCTAGTCTCAACCATGGAATATCACTATCCCTTCGGGGTGCGGAGGTCAGACAGGCAGTCGCTCCGTGGAATAGCTAATATTCAGCCAAATCCGGTTAGACTAGAAAGCGGACCCCAAGTTGAAACTGGGATGACGCTAGGAGGATGATGTACTCAATATTTATTGCCTAACTAACCTACTTATATTTATTCCTTTTTGTATAAATTTACTTTGTAAATAGTTATTGTTAAATTTGATGGATGGTTTAATATCAATTCGGCTGACTGTGTTATAGGAATTTCTTTGCTGTGTCAATAATATAGGTACAAGAACGTACATGCATCTATACGTATTATAAAATAAAACTCTTTTTCTTCTCTTTTGGCTGTATGAACGCGACAAACTCAAAAACTACTGAACATAGCTTTGTACGGTTTAATAGATAGATCCCTGTGAAAGGTTTAAGTGTTTAAATCGTACGAGCGGAGTCGGAGGCAAAGTCTAGTTATTGTATAAGTTAAAATTCGAATTTAGTTAACGTTTTCATACAGAGTGTGTTAAAAATAACCAAAAATACAAAATGTTCCCTTCGTTATAGCCAAAATGACACTAAGTAATTGATTTTAATGGGTATACAAATTTGTGCTTTCATAAAATTAAAAGGATTCTTTATGAAACCAATAGAAGTGGCAATATTACAAGTAAATGTCATTTTTTTTGCGGTTTTGCATGAGAAAACAAAACATTTTTAATATTTCACCCTTATTCATAGATAATGTGGGAATGAGAAGTCCTGAAAGAGTGATTTAAACGGAAAACTTAATATCCCATTCGCATGTCTACTATGGTAGGTAAAGGTGTCGTACCTAAATATTTTCATTTTCTTTGAAGTTCTGTTTCATTAAATAAATTGCATGATCAACATAAAGATATTACGAGCGTTTAGCGATAAACGAGTTTTTTAATCCCGCTTGCATTTTATTATTGAATAAATCTCTTAGAAGGTTTTCAATTTTATGCAGCAAAATTTTCTTCCTCTAGGACAAAAAACACGAAAATGAATTTGATTTTGACGAAGTTTATCTTCCATTTTGTGTGAGACAGCAGATTTATCTTTCGCGATTTTGACAATGACTCAGGATAAAGGTATTAAAGAACGCTATCGTTCCCTGAAATGCTTGTACTGTACTTAGAATAACCTTGAATTTGAATACTATCTGCCCATGCAAATCTCCGAATCGGGTAAGCAGATACACTTTATAGCAACATTTGAAATAATTGATCCATGTTAAAAGTAATCGGAACGGGGTATAGTACGTAGGTATGAGTTCTTATCATAAGCGCGTCGGTTCTATTTGTTTGATCTGGAGATTTAGGTAGTCTGAGTTTTCGCCGTTAGAGCTATTTTCATACAATTTATAGAAATACACCTAGTGGTCTGTAATAAAAGCGCTCCTGATGGTCAGTTCTAAAACCTAACTCTAGACCAAATTAAAATAGCATCCAAAATTTGAATTGATCATCTTAATAATAGGTAATTCAGTTCATTAAAGTGTTGAGCGTATAAAAAATGTAATGTAATGTAATGTGTAATGGGTCTTTACCTGATAATAACCTATTATTATTATTATTATTATTCTCTTTATTTTTCATTATCACACAAATTTTTCAAATCAATTTTTCATTATGATTATTATTATTATAAAAGCAAAATTGTATTAATTACATCCTAACTAAACGCTTGATATAATGAGTGTTCTGAGTAACGATGAGTGTGGAGTAGGAATAATGGTAAAAGTTATGGATCCCGTAATGTTGATAATGACGAATGGATATAGATAAGCCTCATGACGTCACAGAGGGCGATGACCTCGATAAGACAAGTAACTGTATAGTTTCATAGTTACGGCATTGAACTTGTTTTGAAAAACTTTTTGGAAGAAAGGGGTAGTTCGAAATTGCATGGCAATGGACCGCATTCAAATCGTTGGTGTCTGGGAGCATTTTTTTAACTGCTACATTTTTATTTATTGGAACATTTTTATTACGACACTAGCTGTTTCCTGCGGTTTCACCCGCGTTTATTATATCACATTTTTGTTCTTAATTAATGACCTCAAATATCAGCCAATTTGCTTAAAAATCACATTCTATTTCTATAAATATATAATAAAGATTTTTTAAAGTTTATTATTATGTAATCTCAGTAAAGCTTTCGACCAAAGCCGACCTGCAAGACTTGCAATATCGTATTCCGAAAGCTAGCACATAATATTTCTGTTTCTTTAGAGCTATTGTGTTTGCAATAACAAAATAAAAGAATATTGAGAAAACGGTGATTCTACTACGAGCGTTCGTAGTCGGACGAGGGTTTTCATTTTTCGTGTTGCTTTTATATTGTTTGTGAACTAGGATTGTGCTGCACTTATTATCATAAAGTTTGTACTTTTATTCGCGCTATTGATTATACACAACACCTTTTATTTTGCGCTTCTTTCGGCGAGTAAGTTAACATTTATTTCAAACTGCGTCGCTGTTGCGCTGGTAACTTTGAATAAAATTGTTAAGGACAGGATAAGTACGCTGTTTTTACATTTAATTTTATGAGAGCGGCGATAGCCTAGTGTTGTACGTAACGGACTGCCGAGACGATGGTCTCAAGTTCGATCCCCAGGTAGGTACCCCGGGCACACACCTCTGACTTTTTGAAGTTATGTGTGAATTAAAGTGTTAATTATCGCTCGATTAATAATGTGTCCGATAGCTGGCAATAGATTTGCCCCCTACTAGGTAACATTGGAGCTGAAACATAACTGGCGAAGTGTGGGTGTGTAATACACCTCTGCGTACCCCTTCGAAGATAAAGGCATACAGTTATGTAATGTCAAATTTATATAGGTACGTGTTTGTAGTTGACATTTTTCATCCTTGCTTTTATGTCAGGGTTCAGTTAAAAACTAGTGCTGATTACTGTGGCCGAGACTTATAAAGATTTTTGTCAAATTGGGGAGAAATAACATCTATTGATGTAAAAAATATATTGACGTATTGGAATTCGGCGCTCGGCATTTAGACATTCTCCTATCTTTTGGTTATACCTTGTAACTGTCAAAACATGAATAATCCCTGCGTCGTGTACCCTTCAAGAAACTAACAATCGACTCTATTGATGAACGGACGAAAATCATACATAAAGGGGAATATAAAACTGAAGAGTTTGTTTGTTTGTTTGGTTGAACGCGCTAATCGCAGGAACTACTGGACCGATTTCAAATTCTTTCAGTGTTAGATAGCCCATTTATCTAGGAAGGCTATAGGCTATACATATAACATCACGCTATGAGCCATGGGAGCGTAGCAGTAGCCTTAAACAACGCAGGTGTAACCGCGGGCTCATCTCGTCATACATAAAGGGGAATTATAATTGTGCCTTGTCCTCTTACATTATTGGTAGTAACTCAGATATTTGCATCGGCTACCAGTGACAGACGGGAGCACATTCCCCGTTAGCAGAATTGATGTCGTACTTTTTATTTGCCTCCTATTACAAGTGAGATGGTACTATAATAAGCGAATTTGTTAACTATTTTTGTGCACTTTACGTTTTGTTACTAGTATAGTCGTATTGATCAGTTTCCTTTTAACTGGATATACAAGTGAGATGTGATTACTTGATATTGATTTTGTGTTTATTTTGGGATTGTAAGCAAGCTAAATTTCTTTTAGCACTCGAAGGTATAATGTTCTGGGGACATATTATTATAAAGTCCAGTACCAGTCCGCACTAGGCCAGGGTGGCAGACAATGGCCTTGATATTGGTAAGAGGAGGTCCAGGTCCAGCAGTGGAAGAGCTTATAAGCAGGGCTGATACTACTATTATTACATCACAATTCATTGTAAAGATAAGACGTGGGCGTAACCTAGTACAGTAATAACATTGTGTTGTCTCAACTCCAAATAACAAGCATAAGGGAGAGATCAACAATTGCAATTACAATCACGAATTTTTATTATTGTACGTCTTAAGAACGGTATATCCGATAGTGCGAGCGCGTTCGTGACACTTGGCTATTAAGTATTTTACAGGTAGGCTCGTTGGGAGACTAACAGACTGCTACCTAGCCGGTCTAGGTCCCTTACCACAGAAGTGGTTTAAAAAATGCTCGTCGTGGCGGTGCATGCATTTTGGTTCGCAATCGATGTGAGTACAAAATAATTACCTCCGTTGAAAAATTTAGTATTTCCGGATTACTCGAATGTTGTGCTATAGAACTGATACTTCATCGTTTAATGTGTTTATAAACCACCTCGAAACAATACACAAGACCTCGATCTTTTCTTCAAAGTATTTAATACCTTATTAAATAACTTGTGTTTCTTAAAAAAGAAAATTATAATATGTGGCGACTTTAATATAAACACTTTAGTGAACAGCAAAGCAACTAATAACTTTTTGGACACATTAAATAGCTACAACCTAATATTAGCCATTAAGGAACCAACTCGTCCGGTAAGCGGAACGTGTATAGACAACTTTATACACAACATTAAAGGATGTAAATGTGACGTTTATGAATTTGCTCTGTCAGATCGATACGAGTCAGTTGTTAAACTGTCCTGTTAAAGAAACTTGCTCATTGCTATATTGGTTAATAAAACGAAGAGACTATTCGACAGAAAATAATTTAAAGTTTAAATAATGTATACAAGCCCTTACCTTCAACGAAATATACAATATGGATAATCCAAATGAAGCATTTGATTATTTTCTTGAAATATCACCTTATGTTATTGTTTATGTTTCCATGCTAATACTAATAATGAATACATCTCGCAAAAAACCATCGTGGATGTCAAAAGGCATTAGAAATTGTGCCCAGCAAAAGAGAGCCTTACTCTGGCAACTTACAAAGCAGCCTAGTACATATAATAAGAATAAATTCAAATCTTACTCTCAACGTTTAAACAAAATAATAAAAATTACTCAGAAAGCCCAAAATAACTTTAAAATTAATACTGCCTTTAATAAAAATAAAGCTACCTGGTCTATTATTAAACGTACTAAGAAAAACTTTGTAAAGGAGAATATTAGAGAAGTCAAAGTAAATGAAAAGGTAATTAGCGACCCGATGGCAATGGTGGAAAGGTTTAATACATATTTCATTAGTGGCAATGACGTAAATTGGACTGTAACAGACGCAAATTTAAAACTATCAACAGGTAACAGGAATTATGGATCCATGTTCATGAATGCAACGACTGCTTTAGAAATCAATACCATAATAAATTCATTAAAAAACACTAAATGAACAGGTTATGGTGATGTATGTACAAATGTTGTAAAATGTATATCTGAGTTTATTTCACCTGTTTTATCTCACATTATGAATTTATGTAAGTATATCTTCTGGCACATTCACAGATAAATTAAAAATAACTATAGTGAAACCTTTGTACAAAAAGAATGAAAAAGATATCTTAACAAACTACAGGCCAATATCACTAATACCAGTATTTTCAAAAATATTTGAAAAGGTTATAGCTAAAAGTCTTAATTGATTATTTTAAAACAAACAGACTCTTTACAGAAAAGCAAGTCGGTTTTAGAAAAAAATTGTGCATAAATCAGGCTATATACAATTTCTGAATACAGTAATGACTGGTTTAAATGAAAAACAATTGATTGCGGCACTTTACATGGATTTAACTAAGACTTTCGATTACGTTAGTCATAGCATCCTATTAAATAAATTAGAGGCTTATGGTGTTTGAGGCAATGTGCTAAATCTTCTTAAGTCACCTTACGGACAGAAAGCAATATACGCAAATTACTCGAATGTGTTAAAAACACAAACCGATACAGTTTATACTTCCTCATATCGTCCAGTAACACAAGGTGTTCCACAAGGGAGTATTCTTGGTCCACTGCTATTCATTATTTATGTAAGTGATCTGCCAAATTTTGTGCAACATGAGATTGTCTGATTTGCAGATGATAGCATAGTTATGTTTACCAACTCAAGTAAGCATCAATTAGAATCAGACATTACCCAAACTTTTGACACAGTAATTCAAAG
This sequence comes from Euclidia mi, assembly GCA_944739405.2. Taxonomy (NCBI): domain Eukaryota; kingdom Metazoa; phylum Arthropoda; class Insecta; order Lepidoptera; family Erebidae; genus Euclidia; species Euclidia mi. The sequence goes on from OX123201.2 coordinate 7,815,441, forward strand.
GCTATCTAATAATAATTTTGCAATTAATTTAAATAAAACTAGTAATATGACATTTATGAATAGATAACATAATTAAGTAGACCTTGACATAAATTTCAATGGACAAAATAAATTTTTAGGTTTAAATCTTGATTCCAAATTAGACTGGAAATCGGCAGTAGAAAATATTTGCACTAAACTTAGTAAATTTTCATATGCGCTCTATATGCTCGCAAAAATTGTGAACCAATCTGCAGTCATTTCTGCATATCATGGCTACGTAGAATCTGTGCTGAGATATGGTGTCATCTTTTGGGGTAACTCGGTAGATATAGAAAAAGTATTTAAAGCTCAAAAGAGACATGTGAGGGCAATTTGTAAATTGAAACATACAGACACTTGTTAGCCATTCTTCATTAGCCTAGAATGATTAACCCTTCCAAGCATATGCTATGTATATACATATACGAGGTAACCATGTTAGTTCTCTTAAATATTTCACATTTTGCACAATTAAAAAGCAAAAGACATGATGCAAAAATATGTTTTCATACAAATAAAACAGCGCAGTTCAGTAATGGTTTTTTCTGTATGGCGCCACGTATATATAATCATCTTCCTGTAGATAGATTATAATCAAAACTGAAACAGTTACTTATCCAAAAGGCATATTACAGCGTAAAGGAGTACCTCGATGACAGATTCACTTTTTAAGTTCTTGACATAATTATACAAATGTAAAATAATAACGTGCTTTAAATTTTGATTATTTTATTAATATTGCTATTTATTGGATATTATGATTTAAATTTTGAGATTGTAAATTATTTGTAATGTAATATTATTTTTTGTGTTAATTTCTACTATTTTAATTTTATTTGTATTTTTTATATTGCATGCTAAGTGGCGGAATATAGCTGAACGATATTATTATCTTATAATGTAAAACATCTCCTAAACCTATATTCGCAATAAAAATATTCTGATTCTGATTCTGAAAAAAGGAAATAACCAAAAGAATGGTAGCCTATGTGTTCCCCTTATGTATAAGCTATATTACTGCTTTTGTCATAAATTACACCCACAATAGGGTGCATAGGATACCCACCAAGAACTTAGGGTCCCAAGTCAACCTCACCTGCAAGTGGTGCACCTGCCGATCAACGGACGAGGCTCTGGCAAACAATATATCCCGATAAGCGGCAATAGGCTCGCCACCTATTACGTGGGATCAAAATACTGCCGAAATGTGGGCGTTAAATATGCCTCTGCCTACCCCTTCGGGGAAACAGGCGTGAGTCTATGTATGTATGTATGTATACACCCACAATAATGTAGATTGAACAATATTATACAAATTACAAAGCACCTTTTGTGTTGCCACAAATAATCCGTTTACTTTTACCTTTCAATGTGAAAGCCTAGTTTTCATTATTATATTTACTGACTGAGAGCGCATTGCCAACCGTTTCGTTTGCAAAATAAATATTATGTTGTTTCTGCTGTTATTTTTTTTATTTTTTTTTTATGGCTCTATCGCTTATCGATGATTTATCAATGTCAAGGTGGAAGAAGAGTGCTATCATATAGTTCATGGAATTTTTATGGACCCATTTCTCACCTAAATAGTTCCATTCCATAAACGTGGCGTTTAAATAAAAATCAGAGATTGTACTCAATGTAGGTACTTATATTTAATTTTGCATAAGTTTACTTTGTAAATACTTAGTGTCATATTTTATGGTTGGTTTAATATCAATTCGGCTGACTGTGTTATAGGAATTTCTTTGCTGTGTCAATAATATAGGTACAAGAACGTACATGCATCTATACGTATTATAAAATAAAACTCTTTTTCTTCTCGTTTGGCTGTATGAACGCGACAAACTCAAATATTACTGAACATCGTTTTGTACAGTTTAATAGATAGAGCCCTGTAAAAGGTTTTGTTTTAATCGTACGAGCGGAGTCGGAGGCAAAGTCTAGTTATTGTATAATTTAAAATTCGATTGTAGTTAACCTTTTCATACATAATGTGTTAAAAATAACCAAAAATACCAAATGTTCCCTTCGCTATAGCCACAATGTCACTAAGTAATTGATTTTAATGGGTATACAAATTTGTGCTTTCATAAAATTAAAAGGATTTATGAAACCAATACAAGTGGCAATATCACAAGTAAATGTCAAATTTTTGCGGTTTTGCATGAGAAAGCAAAACATTTTTAATATTTCACCCCTATTCATAGAGAATCAAGAAGAAGAAGAAGTCCAGAAAGAGTGATTTAAACAGAAAACTTAATATCCCACACGCATGTCTACTATGGTAGGTAAAGATGTCGTACCAAAATATTTTTATATTTTTTGAAGTTCTGTTTCATAAAATAAATTTTATGATCAACTAAAAGATATTAAAATAGAACAGAACTTCCCAGAATGTTATCATTCAAATTCCAAAAACAACAGTCATTTTTCTAATATCAAACACTATTAAAATTCACTACTTACAATTTAATGCGAATTTATAACATTATTGGCGTTTCTCCAAAAAACTCCCATCACTTAAGAAGGGGATATTCAGATTCAATAGCGTTCGAAGTCTACGTAGAGTTCTTCATTTTACATATAAATTTAATTTTTCAACATAATCTATTTTTTATTACTAGCGTTTAGCGATAAACTTGTTTTTTAATTCCTCTTGCATTTTATTATAAAACCTCTAATAGATTTATTCAATTTTATTATTGAATAAATCTATTAGAGGTTTTTAAATTTTATGCAGGTAAATTTTCTTCCTCTAGGACAAAAAACGTGAAAATTAGTTTGATTTTGACAAAGTTTATCTTCCATATTGTGTGAGACAACAGCGTTGCTTAAGTTTGCCGACATTATACGAATGGCAAGCCAAGTCACGCTATGAGCGCAATAGCGCAGCGCCGTACGTCATCATCATCATCATTAGGCCCTGTCGGAGGTCTTTGGGCAGTTTCAAAACTCTGACACCAGGGATCGCCACATACTTGTATTTTTGGTCGATATATTATTTTTGTTAGCCTATAATATATTTTACCACTGCTGAGCAAAGGAATGAATTTCCAATAATATCTGTACTTTGCAATCTCTGGCCAGTAGACTTCAAAAGAGTCTAGGTCATCTCACCACACTTCAGTCAGGCTGTTTTTTCTGTTTATCACTTTTTCTTGATAAATGAGCTGCTGTAGCATTTTGTGGCTGAAAACATTTTCAGATTTACTTTGAATATAGCAGCAAACCCAGATTTTTTGTGTAAGAACTAAACAATTGAGATGGTGTTTTAAAAATGTTGTAGCTGTAACAAGCTTGACATTTTATATTACAATATGATAATAGGATAAATACAAAGTTTCTTTTACCAGCGTATAGCGTGTCGCCTCCCCAACTCGCATAATCATCAAACTTTTAATTAATAATTACATAATATCTGTCCTGCACTCAGTGTTGCCAAGTTTACGACAAAATCTCTCAGAAAAAAGGCACGAGTCGAGGTAAAGTTACACCCTTAATTATTTCCTCATTTTACGAAATCCCCGTAAAAAGTCGCATTGAAAAATATTTTCTTGGAATATTCTTTTATAAGTTTATTTTGTAGGTGTATGTCGGAGCATTGGCAGCCTTGTCAGGAGATTCCCCAGGATCCATAAATTACACGAGATATATTCACTGGTAACTTCAATATATTCTTGAAAATAATCAGCTTACAGTACAAAAATTCAGAGGTGTAATGGCCGATACTCGCGCCAAACTTACATTAATAATCATCCGGAAATGCTTCCTATGATGCCACTTTAGTTACAACTTTTTATTACTTATTTAAAGTTATCACAAAAATGATTCATATTAAAATGTTATAATTATTAAAATAATATCAAATTACAATTAATTTGCACATTATGTTATGACAGGTCTTAATTAGTTTATTTAGTTAGAAAAACTGGTTGCAAAAGTACAGAAATTGTTGGCGGGTAAGCTTCATAACAAAGTCTCATACTGCCTTTTTATCCTATTTCGTGTTAAAAATATGAGTGAATAAAGAAATCTATTACAATTTAAATAAGATTAATTATAAAGAGAAATTTACAATTTAAACTGGGTGGTTTAATAAAAAAAATAATATGAAATAGTTCCACTTCCTATCGTTAGTTAACAGTCGGCTCACTAGAGGCCTCTTACACAAAGCTTATACAACAGCAAAGTATCAATTAGTTACTAAAGTTCAAATAGATGGCAGCACAACTGCGCGCCCATGTAAGGCGCCCATATGTACTTTTTTGGATTGCGTAATTGAAAGGTATGGCGTGGAGTGTAAATTGATTTGAAACGGATACTTAGAATGCACATTTAGAGCAAATTGTTGTAAAGCAATAAAATTGTGTCGTTATTAAGGCCTCTGTGAACGAATGATTGCGTTGTTGAAACAGGATTTATAAGGAAAAAAGTGATTGACTAATTGTGATGGACGACTCGGAGTGGCTTACTTTTTATAAAATGTGCTACGTTTATTATTATTTTAGATTGTAATATTGATTGGTAGTTAAAGCTAAACTTGTTTCTTAAGTACTAAATTCTTAAGTTCAAATTGAAAGGTCATTGCGTAGTAATTTCATTGCGTAGTTATGACTAAGAAAAGTTTAAATAGGTACTTTTCTATTTCCAACAACGCCAGCCATAGTTACGGTCTGCCTCCTGTAACTTATATTTATTAGCATTTCAAATAGTTTTAAGAGTGGCTATATTTACGGGTAGGTGTTTTGGTGTTTACATGTTTTTTTAGCGGCGATAGCCCAGTGTTGTACGTAACGGACTGCCGAGATGATGGTCTCGGGTTCGATCCCCAGGTACCGCGGGCACACATCTATGACTTTCGAAGTTATGTGTGTATTAAAAATATTAATTATTGCTCGCTTAATAATATGCCCGGCCTGAAGTGTGTGTGTTTAATATACCTCTGCCTAACCCTTCGGGGATAAAGGCGTGAAGTTACGTCATGTTATGGTTTTTGAATATTTTTCTTATTTAGAGAGCCAACTTAACAACAAGCAAACATCATTAATTTCTCAAACCTAATATCATTTGAATCATCATCACCAGCCTACCGTAGTCCACTGCTGGTTATAGGCCTCTCCAATGGCACGCCACTGAGCCCGATTTTCGGCTCTTCGTGTCCAGCCACTGCAAGCCACTTTGCGTACATCGTCACTCCACCTAGCCGGAGCGCGTCCTACACTATGTTTGCCAAGGCGGTCTCCACTCTAGAACTCATTTGAATGTCGGGTGCCATTTATTTTCTAAACAAAATTAACTAGTTATTTTAGTTACAACTTGAATCCTAAGCCCTTTTATTAATGCCTCATGTTTAATTTAATTCAACCACTCTTAAAAAAATCAATCATCATCAGCTTTATTATTTAAGAATTGATATATTCACTTACAAATCCGCTGAACATTCCTTTGTAGTAGGTATCATTTACGTCTACAACATTCGTACAAAGATATCAAATAAACGAGGTCCAAAATCACAATAATACATATAAACGATTGGAATACCCAACGCGAAATTCAATACACTAAGTAATTGGAATATAAAAAATATTTTTAAATAAAAAACAACCGACTTCAAAAACACTAAGGAACTAAAAAACATAAAATAATTGGTTTTGGAGCAAACATTTTTGGAGTCGGTGCCAAGTCAAGTATTTCTCATCTGACTATAAAAACCTCTACTGATATTTATATAACTTTCGTTGTTGATAGAATAGGCATAGATTTATTTTATATAATAAATCTATGAGAATAGGCAAGTAGTTTGTAATTTAGTAACTTTTTACGTAAGGGCTTGGCACCGGCTCCAAAAATGTTTGCTCCAAAACCAATTATTTTATGTTTTTTAGTTCCTTAGTGTTTTTGAAGTCGGTTGTTTTTTATTTAAAAATATTTTTTATTTTTTGCTTTTTAGTGGTATACTAATAAAAAATGGTAATAGGTGATAAGTAGGTACATAGGATAGTCTAGGTGTCCAGCATCAAAGTCTATGTAAAGACGACTCAAACGAGCCCAAACTCGATGGCATTGCGTAATTGTATTACAATTATCGCATGGCTACCTTCCTGCTCCATCATCAGAGTTTGGTAAACATTCAGCACTAAAGTCCATGTAAAGACGAATCAAACGAGCCCAAACTCAATGGGATTGCGTCTTTGTATTACAAAGACCTCATGGCCACCTGCTTGCTTCATCATCAGACCCTGGAAAACATCCAGTACCAAATTCCATTTAAAGACGGATCAAACGACCTAAACTCGATGACATTGGGTTATTGTATCACAAAGATCTCATGGTTACCTTCCAGCTCCATCATCAGACCATGGAAATCATCCAGCATCAAAGTCTATGTAAAGACGACTCAAACGAGCCCAAACTCGACGGCATTGGGTTGTTATCGTCTAATCGCTTCAAGTGTGCTTATAAAATTTGAAGAGTTCCTACGATTTTTCAGGATTCCATGATCAGATCCTGACCTGATGATTATGGGACCAACTAGAACGTATATTCTTTCAATCAAACCAAGAATTTTCGAAATCGGTCCAGGCGTCTTAGAGAAATCGGGGAACATACATAAAAAAAAAAGATTCCGACGAATTGTAAACCTCCTCCTTTTTTTGAAGTCGGTTAAAAACACACAAGGATAACGAAAACAAAATAATTGTAATAAATTATCTCATAACAATAATTAATTTGAAAAACCTCAAACTCGTCATATGAAAAAAATTAGAAACATAATTATTTAAGGAGAACAACCTTCATTTAGGTAACCAGCCTTACCTTTGGGTTGTGTTATTAAAAGGATACGTATACATCAAATTATTGTAACATGATAAGGGTACAACAAAGTAGAAGGTTCATCATCATCATCAGCCTTTATCAGTCCATTGCTGGACTAGGCCTCTCCTTTGAAAGGAGGAATTGGCCTACTATACCACGCTGGCCAAACCGGTTGGTATAGGGTTTGTATCAAGTTTTCCTTCTCTTACAGTGCTGTTTTCTGCATAATATGCTCCCTCTGTCGGCTCTTACAACACCCATGGGAAGATATGGGGTGGTGACAATCCGTATTCTTAATCCGTCACCACACGGACGAGGACGAGGTTCATGATCGAGGTATTTTTTTATTGGAATAAAATTCAAATTAGGTATTAAATATGAATTCATTGAATTCTATATAATACCTTATTTGAATAATAAACGCAATGTGTACATAACAATAATAAAACTTTAGACTTTTTTAACGCTATAATATCTTAATTGAAGCAGAAGACAAATTTTAACACAGTAGGGTACTAACTATCATCATCATCAGCCCTGTGGTAACTGTCCCACTGCTGGGCACGGACATATGCTCATTATAAGAAGGGTATGCGTAAACGTGTTACGCGTACTAGTTGACAGACTTCATATGTCATTCGAGCATATTATGGTGATCTCTCATACATGCCGTTCTCATTTATTTCCTTTATTGCTTTTATCGTTTAGCAAGTAAAAATAAAACATTTTAATTCACAAGTAACTTTGATCATGTTAATAAAATAGTAATATCAATAATATCAAGTTAAAAAGTGTTCAAAATAAAAGTTTAACCTACAACAATCAAGTGGAAATGTTATCAGTTTAGTCAATACGTGAATGTCAATAACAAAGTGCAATAAGAAGGAACTGACAAAAGTGATTTTAAACACAAGAGACGCTATAATTTTTGCTACACATTATAAAGGCAAGCAATATTTTGATTGGAGAGCTACATTGCAACTGCTTTGTAAGTAATTTTCATTCCATTTATGAATCAAAGGAGAATAACTACATTTAAAGTCGGTTTTTTATTCAAACACTGAGGTATTACGATAGACCGAAGTTAAATAAATAAAGAAATAAAGAATTAACACAGACCCAATCTGACAAGTGTTAGAACTCGAAAAACAGATTTTACGAGTATTACCGAAGACCGAACTATTATAGGAGTATTAAGAAAGACCCAATCTGTCAAAGACAAGGATGCGCAATGATGTCGTGACGTCAAATTATGAATGTAAATGAATGTATCTGACAACCAATACTGACAACATAAACAAGAGAAAACCTAATAATAAAAAATAAAATAACAGTGAACACGACAGGTACATGTTAATTTACTCCATAATAATAATCCTCATATTTTAAAAATTACGATTCCAAACACCGTTAGTTTTCATCAGTTTGAATATAAGAATAAAACAAGTCATCCTCATATTATTTGGGAATAACGACATCTAGCGTCGCATTGCCTTACTACGTCCGCTGCTATCTTACCATAAACTATGGATCATGCAGAAAACATTACCATCAGACGTGCGCGAGCGCTGTCACATTCCGACTTGGACGTGACTCTAAATGAAAGTTTCTCAAGTCATATACTAGATGACACTATGCACAGTTTACCGGCTATATCAGAAGATGAAGATAACGAAACGATTACTGAATTAAAAAAACAGATTAATGAGCTTAAGTTGCAACTAAGTAGCGCGAATACTGAAATAGATGTATTATTACTTGAAAATGATAAGCTCAAAACAGAAAATCAAAAATTACTTCGGAAAAATTCACTTTATAAGCAAATTGTCACTCCTATCAAAACACCCAAAAAAGTCGTGAAGTCTATAAATCAAACCGAATGCAAAAATAAACAAACACAGACAGATATTATCCATGAATGTCCTATAGGTGAAGAAAATTATATGAAACTAAATACTCCGATACAGCATTCTAGACGACAGATGGAGCCACGTGTTGTGAAGAAAGATATGTTAATAAAAAGTAATTTAAACAGAAAAAGTACAACTAAGAACAATATCTGCATTTTGAGTTCTAATAAAATTAACAGGAATATTATGACTTTGGCAGAGGAATATTTTCTTGACAATTATAATATATGTCACTATTTAACTCCAAATGTGGGAATAAAACAGCTCATTTACAATTTACAAGCTAAAGTAAAAAACTTCACATTAAAAGATTTCTGTATAATAATGATCGGCGAGGAAGATTTTAGGACTACAAAAAATTACTATGACATAATAACCAACATAAGACATGTTCTATCAGACTTAAAAAATACCAATATTATTATTGCACTACCGACATTTAAACATAATTTTAATATTTTATACAATTCAAGATTGGAGACATTTAATAATACGTTATATCTGGACATAACCACCCACGAACATGCATATATCTTGGACTCTAATAGAAACTTAAGCTACCATTATTCACAGTATACACACTCTGGTGCTTTGAACGACAAAGGCATGAAAATTATATTTAAGGACTTGTATTACCTACTGCAGGCAATTACAAAAGAAAATTTGATTAGCAACGAGACTGCGGCAGAAACGTCAAAACTAGAGGAATCCCAAGAATCACAACTTTTTCGCAACTGAATATTTAACCATTCTTCACCAAAATATTGCGGGGTTAAGATCAAAATCTAATATATTTACAATATGTTTACAGGAACTTTTAGACAAAAATATAGATGTTGACATTATTTGCCTAACAGAACATTTTATGATGTCTGGACAAGAAGACTGTTGTACAATTCCTAACTATAATCTGGCTTCATGTTTTTGCAGAACTGACTCTAAGAGAGGAGGTTCCTGTATCTTTGTAAAAAAGGGATATAACTGGCAAAATATCACATATCTTATAGATATATCTACATGTTCTGCTTTTGAATGCTGTGCAATTGAACTCCCAGAATATAATATTGTAATTGTCTGTGTATACAGGGTACCTCTACCTAGTAATTTAAATGTATTTTTTGGTAAATTAAATAATGCTTTAATGTACATTAATAAAAATTATCGCAAGCATAGAATAATCATGGCAGGTGATTTTAACATTAACATTTTAAAGCAAAACAGTATAACAAGTGAATTACAATGTCTGCTTCTAAACTATAACTTAAAGTTGCAAATAAAAGAGCCCACAAGATTAACTAGTAAAACATGTATTGATAATTTCGCACACAATTTTAAAAATAAATGTAAGTCAGAAGTGATTGACCTAACCTTATCTGATCACACAGCACAACTGTTGAAATGTAATGTTAAAAGTGTAAGTAAGATCAAGTGTTGGAAAATACAACGACGTAATTATTGTATTGAAAATCTAAAAAAATTTGAATCATGTTTAAGCAAATTATCGTTTACAGATGTATACAAAACCTGTGACCCAAATTTAGCATATACCAACTTTTTGGAAATATTTAAATTGTTCTATGATCTGTGCTTTCCCTATAAAATTATAACTGTACACGTCCATAAAAAACCAAAATGGGTATCACGGGGAATTAAGATCTGTAGTGCTAAAAAACGCGAACTCCTATGGAATTACAGAAAACGTCCTACTAGAGATAGTAAATCAAAGCTCAAACAATACAGTAAGAAGTTTAAAAGGATAGTAAAATTAACACAACAAGCCCAAAATAATTATAATATTTCAACATCTATAAATAAACCGAAAACTATATGGCAGATTATAAATAATACCAGACAAAATAAACCTTTAGAGTCTATTACATGTATTAAATCAAATAATTTGACTATAAATGATCCTTTTGACATCTCAAACATTTTTAATAATTACTATATAGATAAAATAACTCCTATTAATACTGATCATAAACATCACTATAAGCAATATATCACACCAAAACTTAATTCTATGTTTATGCAACCGTCTATCCCGAATGACATAAAACAGATAATAATAAGTCTAAAAATACTAAAAGCGTTGGGTATGATGAAGTCAGCACTAAAGTTGTTAAATATGTTGCTGAGCATATTAAAAGCCCTCTTTGTTATATACTCAATGCATCCATAGAAACCGGGCTATTCCCCGAAAAACTAAAAATTGGTATTATTAAACCAATACATAAAAAAGAATGTAAGTATAACATTGAAAATTATAGACCCATTGCCCTCGTGTCAATATTTTCTAAGATTTTTGAGAAATACATATATAACGCTCTTAATAATTATCTTGAAAGTAATAATATATTAGTAAGTGAACAAAAAGGTTTCCGGAGAGATAAAAGTATTAATCTTGCTATTTATGAATTTCTTGACGTAATAATGACCTGTGTTGATCACCGCACGCCAATATGTGCCATATTCATGGATTTGACACAAGCATTTGATTATGTGGACCATGATATATTGCTATATAAATTAGAAGCCTATGGCATAAGGGGTAATACATTAAAGCTAATAGAAACTTATTTAAAAAACCGCGTTCAGTATACAAAACTGGTTAAAATAAATAGCAAAACAAAGACGGAAGACACATTTCTCTCTTACGGACGTAAAGTTTTGTATGGCGTGCCACAAGGAAGTGTTCTAGGACCATTGCTATTTATAATATATATAAATGACCTTGCAAAAGCTACGTCGAATCCCATTACACTCTTTGCAGATGATAGTACCGTTGCAATCAAAGGTTTAGATCTGAAAACATACGAGCAGAACATAAATGTTACCTTGAGCGCTATTATTGAATGGTTAGATGCAAATAATTTAAAAGTTAATATTGGAAAAACAAAATTAATGCACTTTCGTCAACGCACTACTGCCCCTGTGCTTAAAATAAATCATAAATGTGAGCCCATTATGGAAGTCCAAACCACAAAATTCCTTGGACTTAATATAGACAGCAACCTATCGTGGAAGTCACATATTGAACATTTATGTAAAAAAATTAACAAATCAGTTTATGCTCTACATGAATTGTCAAAAATTGCTAATGAACAAACAATGCTCACTGCTTATCATGGACTAGTAGTTTCAGTTCTTAGGTACGGAGTAATTTTCTGGGGAAACTCAACGGACAGAGAAGTAGTTTTTAAGGCTCAGAAACGATGCGTAAGGGCTATGTTTGGGCTACAGACAACGGAATCATGTGAACCATATTTTAAAAAATACAAAATTTTAACAGTGCCCAGTTTATACATTTATGAGGTTATAGTGTTTGTGAGACGTAACCTAAACCTATTTGATTTAGCCTCTGACACTTACAATAGACAACAACGAGATATGTATCGCTTGTGTATGCGTAAAACAAATACTGCACTGATGCATAAAAGTGTATATCACATGGCTCCAGTAATATATAATAGATTACCGAAAGATATTAAAACACTAAATCTAAATATGTTTAAAAAAAAGCTGAAAGCTATGCTAATAGACAGATGTTTTTATGACATACGTGATTATATAAATTATAACTTCAACATAAATAGATAATGAATGTCATTTTAATATATCGACTTTTTATTTTCTGACATTTTAATTTATTGACATTTTACTTTCATGACATTTTAATTTATTGACATTTTAATTTATTGACATTTTACTTTTATGACATTTTAATTTTTTGCCATTTTTAATTTATCGACTCTAATTGACATAATATGAATTTACTGATATTTTAATATGACATTTTAATCAATATTTCAATAATTTTTAAGATTTTATTTATTTTGTCTTCCATATTTTATTATGTATTCATGGTGACACTGTAATTACTATTTTCAATATTTGTATTAATTATGATATTTCGATGTTAGCGATCTACTGCCATCAAAATTTTGCATGCCTTGAACTGGTTGAAACACTTGGAACTTTTTATCTAATTGACAACACCATTGTAACAGTGCTTTCTGCAAAAATAAATGATTTGATTTGATTTGATTTGAAAAGACATTGATGTTAGCCATAGATTTGACCCCGAGTCTCTCTGAGTAGCGTGATTGTAACTAAGTATATTTCAAAGGTCAGATCACGTTCAGAGAACTTTATCTGCTGTAACACATGACATGACAATAAAAGTATATTTTTATTAAAAATCATATTACTATTCTAAACGACATTTTGTTAAGATGGATGTATGGATGGATCTTTGTTACTCTTTCAAGCAAAGCCTTTGATGCTTTGCAGTAATATAACTTACATTAGAAAAACACAGAGGCACACTACCTGCACATACTTTTTGTTGCGATCAATACCCACGTGGTCAAAGCCGCAGGTGTGATCTAATATATTATATTATGATATAGCGTACGAATTTGAGCCGGTGTTTCGAAGCTTCCCTTGGGAGAACCCTCTGCGCGTGTGAGAAAAGGTACGAAATTTGTTCAAACATCCAAATAATACAAAAATTAGGTCACCAAATTAAATAGAGTATTGTTGTCCTTTCGTTTAAATGGGTTCTCCTTTGCTATTCGGTGACTTTTGATTATTTGATTAGCTCCGTCGATATTTTCTAACTTAACGTACTTGTTACAAGTAATTAAACTTGGCCAATGTTGGATTGCAAGAACGTCAGTTTCCCACCGGCATTGCATCATCATCAGGGATATGCCAAACGAGTGACCAAAGTTATAATCGGTCGAAAATAACTACACGCTATGGAAAAAATTATTACTCAAATTATTATAACTTAGCAAAGCTTCCTTTTCATCCACATAACATCTCCATATCTGCTGTAATGCGATCCGTTCATATCTAACGCAAGGAAAACATCGCAACACTTTTCACAAAGGGGATAAGATCTTCTAATTGATTGTCAAATCGGACGCGTGACGGGACCAAGACGACATCCCATAAAGATGGGGGTAATAGAGGGGGTGGGGGTTAAGGGAGTGATAGAAACAAGCAGGGGAAACATGGGGTAAGCAGCCATGGCAAGTCTCGAGGTGGATGCGTGTAACCGACTTATGGTGAAAGGAAATATATTGCGTTAGGCAAGCTAATAAGGAAGATTCATCAGATCGAAACACATGCAACATGGGTGATCCATTAAGTTAAATAAATATGGCGGCAGTTTATTTTCTTAATGTTTTTGTGCTGCTTTGATTTCTATGTTTATGTAAGTAGTAATATAGTGACATATTGAGCATATCTTATTAGGATTGAATTTTAATGACAATGGGCTAAGATAAAAAGAGGACAAGATGTAGCGTATGGGATTGATCGAGCTGTCTGCAGAAGATATTGGAATATGCTTCAGGCATGTATTTATGAAGCATTATAAATAAAACAAAAATCTGCAACTATTAAAGTTGCTCAACATTTAATGGTTGTCAAAAGTTTGGGTATGCTACCTATGTAATTGTGTAATTTATATATGTTGAAAGCCTAAATGGAGTCAAACACAATTCCAGGAAAACGACAAACGCTTCATCCAAGCAATTTGCAAAACTGCATGTTGGACTCAAGTGAGGAATTGCTTACAAAGTAGTGTGTACTGATAGGAAGCTGTGTAATATTCAACTAATTGAGTTGTTGCCAGCCATTTAGAAAGTAACCACATTAGGTTAATAAGGCCAGAGCATGCAACGATCCGGTCGCAGTGTTCCGCTTAAAAGTAATTTGAAAAGTCATCTCAGTTTTAAGTGGTTGGTGTATTTAAATACTTTGCCAATTGGTACATATATGTTGCAAGAACAGCTTCATGCATACAGCATTCTAGAACTTTGCCCGCGGTCACACCAGCGTGTGTGTCGGTTATCAAAACGTAGCCTAAAGGCTAATATAGTAATTCTGATGTACAAGCTAAATTTCTTCTTTTCCTTTTTTGTATAAGTGTGTGACTGCTTACTGGTAGTTAATAACAATACATTTAATAGCTTTTCGTGCAACAACAGGAATCCATCAAATAATAGCACTAAGGTATATACTAATGACAAAGTTAGAAGTCTATTAAATTTCATCAACTATATTTTAAATTTGATTGAATAAAATGAAGATATATTACCATATCTTCGATTACACTCCGTGGTGCGACTGAGGTGTGCATCATCATCAGCCACATACTGTCCCAGTGCTGCGCATGGGCCTCTTCTCACTATGAGAAGGGTAAGGCCATAGTCCACCGCGCTGGCCTAGTGCGGGTCGGCAGACTTCACATGTCTTTCGAGAACATTATGAAGAACTCTCAGATATGCAGGTTTCCTCACTAGGTTTTCCTTCACCCATAAGCAAGCGATAATTAACAATTTAATACGCACTTAACTTCGAAAAGTCATTGTTGTGTGCCGTGAATTCGAAACCGAGACCCTCTGCGTGGCAGTCTGTCAGTCTTTCCACTCTGCTATAAAAAAAAAACAAATGTAATGTGTCTTATTCGCAAACAACTAAAGCGATACTTATACAAATCAACATTCTAGACTATTAAAATCGGTAGCAAAGCAAGTTCTGAAATTTCCAACTAGCTAAATCATCTAAACCTGTGAATACCTGTTTCCTCTCGCTCGAAATGCACCAAAATATTACTTGTCTAGTTCCAACTAAGTTCTAGAAAAGTTTCAGACATATCTGCTATCTAACAGTTCGTAACGTCCCAGTTTCGATAAACATAGATGCTCCAAAAGTTGTCTCGAGCTCAGCAAGATAACGTGAGTAAAATAAAAATGTATCGCAGTTGTCAAATTATGGCAGTTTGTCACAACGGGAACATGTCTACGTATTTGTCATTACGCGAGCCAAGAATTGGGAATATTGTTAATAGATGGTACATTCTACTCGAGCGATGGGCATTTTGGAGGCTTTCGGCGAAAGTAAATATTTGCACAGCTTTTAGATTCTGACGAGTCTATTGCTTGTCTCGTAGATTATCAGTATCTCCTACGATTCCAGCAATGTTACAAGTTTAACGTAATTGGTCTCGAGTGGCCAAATGACGGCAGCTATTTAAAACCCTGAGACATTCAGTTAATCCTACCACTAACAGTTGGACCCAATATAAATAATCTTAATATATAAAATCCTTGCGTTACTGACTGACAGACACGCTACAGCCGAAACTATTAGGCGCAGGAAGCTGAAATTTCGCATGTATGTTCCTTGGGGGCCGTAGGGGTGCACTAAGAAGGCATTTCCCGAAATTCCCACGGGATCGGCCAAAACTGGTAAATTAAAAAAAATGCAGGCGCAGCTGCTGGCGTCCTCTAGTAAATAATAATATTCTACCACATACACACAACACCATCTAGTCCCAAGCTAAGCAGAGCTTGTGTTATGGGTACTAGATAATGGATAAACATATATATATACTTTTTTTTGTAAATACATACATGTCGGACATTGGAGAACGGAACGTCAAATCTTAATAGATTTGGGCGTATTCAGATACGATGGTTGGCAACACTGCTGCCAACCCACATTTGGCCAGCGTGGTGGACTATGTCCTTATTGTCACTCGATGTAGGTGGCAATATGAGTCGCTATCGCTCGATATAGGTGATAGCGACGACAATGGGTACGTCCCTCTATGGAGGTGATATGAGTTGCTACGCTCGTGTAGGTGATAGCAACGACGGTGAAGGAAAACATCGTGAGGAAACCTGCATGTCTGAGAGTTCTCCGGAGTGTTCTCGAAAGACATGTGAAGTCTGCCAACCCACACTTGGCCAGCGTGGTGGACTATGGCCTTACCCTTCTCATAGTGAGAAGGGGCCCGTGAACCGTGACACTTTTCGCAGATTAACGTTTGTGATATAATTCTCTGATACTGTTCACTAATGAGAGAGTTGCTTTCATAATATTGTGATGTATTATGCAGTATGATGCAGTTGAAATAAACTTGATGTTAACCCTTACGGTTGTGGTTTATAACGTAACTAGCCCTATTTTTTAACTAAACGATGATCAGGATGGGCCGAGCCGACCTTGAGATATTGCAGAACTTTTTCCCTTTTGCAGGAGCATCACCCAGGGCACTTACAAGATGGTCTGACACGACCAAGAAGGCGGTGGGCGGCAGCATGCAACGAGCTTTACATACGGCATACGACCGCTCCTGCTGGAGACACATATGTGGTCGCAATCTTCAGTAGTGAGGGACCGAGGACGACGAAGAAGGAGCATCACACAAGGTATGACGTGTCAAGATAGCCGTGCCGAAGATTGGAGAACGGAACGTCAAATCTTAATAGATTTGGGCGTATTCGGATACGATGGTTGGCAACACTGGTTGGCAGACTTCACATGTCTTTTGAGCACACTTCGAAGAACTCTCAGACATGCAGATTTCCTCACGATGTTTTCCTTCACCGTCGTTGCTATCACCTACACGAGCGTAGCAACTCATATCACCTCCATCGAGTGACGTACCCATTGTCGTCGCTATCACCTATATCGAGCGATAGCGACTCACTCCACCTCCATCGAGTGACGTAAACCATGTCACCTCCCTCGAGTGACTCTTAGATTACTTATTGCCTCCAACGAGCAATACAACGAACACATCACCTAAATTGAGCGACATGTCCGATTACCAACTTAGTAATGATACCAACTACTGTTCACTTATCAGAAAGAAGCACCACTTAATTTAATTCATCATTCAGTTAAGCTAAGGTCTTTGGACTCTACATCTTCTAACCAAATGCCTTTAATAAACTACCTTCATTTCCATTGCCAGTTTCGGCCAGATAGGCTTTAGCGTTACCAGTTATCAGGCTCCTCAAAGCCACATACAGGACAGGCCCGCGCACCACATACGGGCCGCACGCCACACACGGGCTGCGCGCCACACAGGCTACGCTGGCCACCAAGCCGCACCGACCACCAAGCCGCACCGACCACCATGCCGCGCCGGCCACCAAGCCGCGCCGGCCACCAAGCCGCGTCGGCCTCTAGGCCGCGCTGGCCACCAGGCCGCGCCGGCCACCAGGCCCCGCCGGCCACCAGGCCACGCCGGCTTCCAGGCTGCGCCGGCCACCAGGCTGCGCTAGCCATCAGGCTGCGCTAGCCATCAGGCTGCGCTGGCCACCAGGATTACCCAAAGAGGAAATAAATCTACCAACAGTATTTCAAAGATTCCTCTCATCGTATACCCACTGAATAGATTATCCGTTCTTTCAGACTAATTCAACGTCCGCACTTCGTTAATTTTAGGCGATCATCAAATTCATTAACAACCACTGTACAGAACGTAACTCCCGTCCAGACTCTCAATGAGCTATGTTAAAACTGGATTTCACCACTGACAAATTTAAAACCAGATGCGAACATGGCGAGAACTGATAAGCTACCTTCGAACAAACTGATTTCCTTTGGCTACATACTCGTAGATGCAACGACTACAATTCTGAGATATCTAATCGACTGACCATGAGTAGTTTCAGATTCTCGCAACACGCTCTTAACATACGATACAGAAACCAGATGTAGATTATTTTAGTGATCAAAAATAAAATGAGAGCTACTTTAGTAGCAGGGTATCCATGATGGCGAACAATCACCACACTTTAATGTACTCTAATTCTCGAACAGTAATCCTAGTCGTTCGGCCATTCATGGCACCAGTCGGTGGGCATTAAAAGGTACTCTGAGCAAAATCATCGCAGGTTTTCATGATAATCATAACTTACTCTTTCTTTCGAAGCGGACATGTTGAACAACACGCATACTCGTTCAAATAATAAGAAACTCATTAAAATTGCATTGCTCATACTCTGACATCCATCGGGTTTTCAACATTACGCTATGCAACCTCCATCCGGTTACACAACACCACCCGGATAATCATTTCGAGCGTTTTACAAAGAAATCTTAAACTAGGTTCGTTCAACATGTTGCTTTGGTTTTCCTCATCACATAGACTATAAGAAAATCTTACTAGGCTGATGCTCTGGATGTTAAGTTTACTACCAAGTATCCAACCAGTCTTTTCAGCATTATAAATTTTTCATGGATAGTCTAAATACGAAGTCTAAATACGGAGACTTATCTTTGCCGTACCATAAAGATGTGGAACTCACTGCCAGCTCACGTGTTTCCTTCCTCCCTTGATCCTGGGTCCTTTAAGCGGGGCGTGAAAAAGCATCTCTCAAGGCCGTCAAAGTGAGGGCCGTCATGTCACATTGCTTAACCAGCAATTGGGAATGGCGGCCTTCCCAATAGGACTTCACTGTCAGCTTACCATCAGGCAGCGTGAAGTCAATTTGAAAGGATTTTTAATAATAGTAAAAAAAAGACAATGACAAACACAGAAGCTCAAGGGTAAACTAGGCTAACCAGAAAGGGACTTTGCAGGTCCAACTAACGGCAACGCATGGCTACACATGCAGCCGCACAAACGGCTTATCCAGTTTATGCAAATCTACACCAACAGACACGCGGGTACCACAAAATTATCTTGGCCAGAGAACTCGGGGCACTTGATAAAAATTCTCAGTGTATCACATGAATTTTAAAAACACACAGTAGGTAATTTTCACGCGTAAAATCTTAAAATTTAATTGAATGTTACTAGTGGTGCCATCTAATAATCATGAGTTAGAAACATTTTAATGTGCCATGTAATGTGAATTTGAACCCAGTATGAACGATTCGACTAGTTTACCAACTTTAGCGCCGCTACCCTGCGAAGGACAGTCTAGACAGGAGTTATTGTTCTAGATTTAGCAGAAAACCAACCTAAGCTAAGTGTTGGTTCTAAAACCAATATTACAACTGCACTAGAACAATAACTATCTCGTTTCACTCAAACGCACTTGCTTGGGATACTGCAAGTCAGCCTGTACGCTTACTCTTGCTACCATCATAGTCCATAAAACAAGACTGAAACAAGATAACCTATTTGCAAGCAAGCATACAAGGTTCGTGAGTGCGAGCCAACCTCGCATGAAGAAATAAAAATAATCACTTTCGTTTTAACCGGCGTATCAAACTCAAAACCTCCGTTCGATATCTACGCTATAGCAAGCTCACAGGGGTAGTCAGACAACCATACGCTTACATAAAATACGGCAAAGGTCAAACGGTTCCACAACTCAGTGCCTCGTGTACGAATCGAACCTACAACACTCGATACGATGTGATGGCGACATCATCACAACGATTATGACATTTCCAAGGTAAAACGCGTAGCAGTATTGTGCTAACCAAGAATGTTTAACAACTACCGTAACTAAATAAAATTTGCAGTACCAAAAACAAAAAATGAAACAGACAAAATACGCTCACCACGGTTGCAGTTGAGAGACCCATATATTATAGCTGATTCACCAACATAGCAGCGTCAGCAGCCGCCTTCGCTCGCGCCTTGTTGGCACACTTCATTGAACGGGTCCATCCTAGGAAATGGCACTGTAGATAGCCAGGTCGAAGCTCCTCCCTTCAAGGCCCAGCTTAGTGCGACTCGATTGCTGTCAACTGCCTACCTGGTAGGCAGTTGACAGCTGTCAATGTCATTAAATGTTTTAGAAGCGAACGTGGAGCTGTCAACGGGCACTTTTGGCGACAGACACAGCTGAGGAAACAAGTGTGGCCTACCTACGTCCGACTTCGCCGCGTTTCCAAAAGTAATCCATTTTTATCCGAGCTACGTGTGCATATATAGTTTGTGAAGTGAACTAATTAGTTTGAGTAAAACCTATTGAGTGTATACAGAGTCTTATTTTCCTGAAATGTACGATGGAGGAAGACCTGAGAAACGAAGAACGCCCACATTCCCCTACGTTACCTACGTTATACATATTATACATAGAAACAACCAGACCTAGACAAACGTCCATGTTACTGCACACAAATGTTTGACTTGAGCGGGAATCGAACCCGCGACCTTCGGCGTAGCAGTCGCTTACACTCCCGCTATGCCAACCGGTCGTCAAAATATATGATGTATCCATGGATTTGGAGATCAGATACACATATTTAACATATTTTGTATGGAGTTTATGTCAAATGTGCGTCTCTAATCTACAAACATATGGATAGATCGGATATTAAACCAGCGGTTATTGAAGAAACAGCTTCATACAACCTTTTGACTAGTGCCTTACTTCAATCCGAACACATGAAGACAGAGCGACATGCCCATAATAAATATTATAGAACGTATATACGGTGTATCTCATTCTTGTATCCGTTATGTCTAAGTACCTCCTGAACATGTTAGAGCTCACTGTTTAAGTGTTCAGGGTCACAGAGGTCATACGCCCTGTTCACTAGGGACGTCACAACGGATGCCAAGTGTCGCGGGTGATGATGCGAAAACGCGTTAAGATACCTGTCAGTGTGTGTCGGTTTTCTGTATACAGTGTGTCCCAGGGTACCATTGTCTTTAACTGTCACTTTTACGTCAAGAAAGGACAACGATCTATCCACCTCCATTTCAAATGTAAATCTGATGTTCAGATGCATGGAATTTAATCTATGTGTGAATTGTTCTATGTCTTTCTTATGGCCCTTCATTATACAGAATACGTCATCGACGTACCTTTTCCATAGCTTCACATTGGATGCCTGCATGTCTATGGATTTTTCAAAGTACTCCATCCAGATATTGGCCATTACCGGTGCTACTGGGCTACCCATAGCCACCCCGTCAATCTGGAGATAATGTTGTCCTCTGTATAAGAAGTAGTTTCCTTCTAAGCAATTCTTTAGCAGAACAGTGTATGCTT
The DNA here is from genome assembly GCA_944739405.2 of Euclidia mi. Lineage (NCBI taxonomy): Eukaryota > Metazoa > Arthropoda > Insecta > Lepidoptera > Erebidae > Euclidia > Euclidia mi. The sequence goes on from OX123201.2 coordinate 7,836,958, forward strand.
TAGATATACCGTTTTCCTCTAACTTCCTCTCAACGACCTCAAGGCAATCTTGAACTGGAACATTGGTAAATAGTGACTCCACATCAAAACTCACAAAACTCACCATCACCTCGTCTGGTTCCATTGTCACGCTCTTGATGATGTCAATAAAGTGGCGAGAGTCCTTGACGAAAGATGCCGTCTTACCTACTAACGGTTGCAGTACCTTGCTTATGTGTTTCGCCAAACCGTATGTGGGTGAATTTATTTGGCTCACTATTGGTCGCAGAGGTACATCCATCTTATGAACTTTGGGTAAACCGTATATTTTGGGTGGTTGCACTATTTGAGGTTTGTGTAGACGTTCATAATCATCTTCCGTGAATAAGTGTTTGTGGTCCCTTATTAAAGTCCTGATGCGTTTTGTTACTCTGGCCGTCGGGTTATAAGACACAGGTTTGTATATAAGTGTATCACTCAACAGATTCCTTATTTTATTGTCATAGTCACAAGTATTCATCACCACAGTGGCGTTGCCCTTATCAGCTTTAAGCACTAAAATGTTCGTGTCATCACGCAATGTTTTTAGTGACTGACGCTCTTCTGTGGAGATATTGGGTTTCGGTGCTTCGATTTACGTAAAATAACGGCAACATCCTGTCTAAGTGTATCCGCATCGTTAGACGGTAACTTGTTGCGCGTTATAACCTCCTCGATGCTGCTTATGACATTCTCGTACGGAATCCGTTTAGGTGTTAAAGCGTAATTTAACCCTTTAGCCTGTACGCTTTGAGTCGTGCTATCAATAACGTAATCCGATAAATTAATTACCGTTTGCTGATTGTCGGGGTATCCATTTTTACCGGCTTGCCTCTCCTTACGGTTCCTTAATTTATCGAACTTCTTGTTGTGACGTTTAGTACGCAGATCGTAAATGCGACTAGCTTGATTGTACGTGACACGATATCACAAGTTGAAGTCACTATTTGAAAACACTTCACAACACTTTGTATGAACTTTATATAAGTCACACTGTACCCCACACAACTCGTACCGACAGTTGCGGATTAATTGTCTCAAAAGACGTACACTGGCATTATGTAGAATGCCCTCGGAATGCGGAATATCTTTACGTTGTTTAATACGTACTCCAACGGGTAATAATTGGCTATCACGACACTTCGTCAAAAAACTTAGTGAAGTTTCCAGAAATACCCGCTTTATCCGAAGGGATTCAAGATTTTTAATTATTATCACATTTTCCGGCCCGTAACGGTTTGCAATAAACGATTTTAAACTTTCGCGATTAGTATACATTATACAAGGTTATATAGCGGGTCTTACTCGCGATAAATCTTTTATTTAAGGCATAAATACCTCGTTTTTTTTTTGCCAACGTTTCGGCTGACTTGCTTCAGCCGTGGTCGCGGCGGGACTGGTGAGCTCAGCGCCGTCCTTGTGTTGTGCGGGTTTTGGCACCTACCCTCACTAGATTTTTATTTTTGGTTTTAATCGCACTGTCGGTACCTCGACACACTACACTAATGACGTCTATACACTGTTGAGCTGTATCATTACGGCGGTGTTTACACTTATTGATGACTGGATTCCAAGTTGTTGATAATCTAAATCCATCCTCCCGGTTGAAATTCTTGTGTTTTTTTTATTTCAACCGCTTCACGCACTATCCTGGAGTAATAGTGACGTTCGGTGGACAAGACCTGTGGTTGATGTAGTTCTATCCGGTGGTTTGGTCCAGACTCCAATAAATGTTCAGCTATAGCGGACTTATTTACTTGTCGATTTTTCACAGCTGCGATATGTTCCTTGACCCTTTCCGCAATTGTTCGCTTGGTCTGTCCGATATAGGAGCTACCACAACTGCAATCGACCTTGTAGACGCCAGGTGTCTGAAAAGGAATGACATCCTTCGGGCTGCGCAGATTGTGTGCTATCTTGGAAAGCGGACTATATACAGTCTTAATGGAGTATTTCTTTAGTACTGTTCCAACTTTGTCCGTTACTCCTTTTAGGTAAGGCATGTAAGCCGGCACCTGCTCACCTCTGTTGAGCAGGGTGCCGGCTTACATGCCTTACCTGAAGAATGAGCTGTGAAAAATCGACAAGTAAATAAGTCCGCTATAGCTGAACATTTATTGGAGTCTGGACCAAACTACTGGATAGAACTACATCAACCACAGGTCTTGTCCACCGAACGTCACTATTACTCCAGGATAGTGCGTGAAGGGGTTGAAATAAAAAAACACAAGAATTTCAACCGGGAGGATGGATTTAGATTATCAACAACTTGGAATCCAGTCATCAATAAGTGTGAACACCGCCGTAATGATACAGCTCAACAGTGTATAGACGTCATTAGTGTAGTGTGTCGAGGTACCGACAGTGCGATTAAAACCAAAAATAAAAATCTAGTGAGGGTAGGTGCCAAAACCCGCACAACACAAGGACGGCGCTGAGCTCACCAGTCCCGCTGCGACCACGGCTGAAGCAAGTCAGCCGAAACGTTGGCAAAAAAAAAAACGAGGTATTTATGCCTTAAATATAAGATTTATCGCGAGTAAGACCCGCTATATAACCTTGTATAATGTATACTAATCGCGAAAGTTTAAAATCGTTTATTGCAAACCGTTACGGGCCGGAAAATGTGATAATAATTAAAAATCTTGAATCCCTTCGGATAAAGCGGGTATTTCTGGAAACTTCACTAAGTTTTTTGACGAAGTGTCGTGATAGCCAATTATTACCCGTTGGAGTACGTATTAAATAACGTAAAGATATTCCGCATTCCGAGGGCATTCTACATAATGCCAGTGTACGTCTTTTGAGACAATTAATCCACAACTGTCGGTACGAGTTGTGTGGGGTACAGTGTGACTTATATAAAGTTCATACAAAGTGTTGTGAAGTGTTTTCAAATAGTGACTTCAACTTGTGCGATCGTGTCACGTACAATCAAGCTAGTCGCATTTACGATCTGCGTACTAAACGTCACAACAAGAAGTTCGATAAATGAAGGAACCGTAAGGAGAGGCAAGCCGCTAAAAATGGATACCCCGACAATCAGCAAACGGTAATTAATTTATCGGATTACGTTATTGATAGCACGACTCAAAACGTACTGGCTAAAGGGTTAAATTACGCTTTAACACCTAAACGGATTCCGTACGAGAATGTCATAAGCAGCATCGAGGAGGTTATAACGCGCAACAAGTTACCGTCTAACGATGCGGATACACTTAGACAGGATGTTGCCGTTATTTTACGTAAATCGAAGCCCCCAAAACCCAATATCTCCACAGAAGAGTGTCAGTCACTAAAAACATTGCGTGATGACACGAACATTTTAGTGCTTAAAGCTGATAAGGGCAACGCCACTGTGGTGATGAATACTTGTGACTATGACAATAAAATAAGGAATCTGTTGAGTGATACACTTATATACAAACCTGTGTCTTATAACCCGACGGCCAGAGTAACAAAACGCATCAGGACTTTAATAAGGGACCACAAACACTTATTCACGGAAGATGATTATGAACGTCTACACAAACCTCAAATAGTGCAACCACCCAATATACGGTTTACCCAAAGTTCATAAGATGGATGTACCTCTGCGACCAATAGTGAGCCAAATAAATTCACCCACATACGGTTTGGCGAAACACATAAGCAAGGTACTGCAACCGTTAGTAGGTAAGACGGCATCTTTCGTCAAGGACTCTCGCCACTTTATTGACATCATCAAGAGCGTGACAATGGAACCAGACGAGGTGATGGTGAGTTTTGTGAGTTTTGATGTGGAGTCACTATTTACCAATGTTCCAGTTCAAGATTGCCTTGAGGTCGTTGAGAGGAAGTTAGAGGAAAACGGTATATCTAAAACATACACTGTTCTGCTAAAGAATTGCTTAGAAGGAAACTACTTCTTATACAGAGGACAACATTATCTCCAGATTGACGGGGTGGCTATGGGTAGCCCAGTAGCACCGGTAATGGCCAATATCTGGATGGAGTACTTTGAAAAATCCATAGACATGCAGGCATCCAATGTGAAGCTATGGAAAAGGTACGTCGATGATTGATTCTGTATAATGAAGGGCAATAAGAAAGACATAGAACAATTCGCACATAGATTAAATTCCATGCATCCGAACATCAGATTTACATTTGATATGGAGGTGGATAGATCGTTGTCCTTTCTTGACGTAAAAGTGACAGTTAAAGACAATGGTACCCTGGGACACACTGTATACAGAAAACCGACACACACTGACAGGTATCTTAACGCGTTTTCGCATCATCACCCGCGACACTTGGCATCCGTTGTGACGTCCCTAGTGAACAGGGCGTATGACCTCTGTGACCCTGAACACTTAAACAGTGAGCTCTCACATGTTCAGGAGGTACTTAGACATAACGGATACAAGAATGAGATACACCGTCTGAAGAGGAGGGACCGTAAACCTGAGGTGAGCAGGGTGCCGGCTAACATGCCTTACCTAAAAGGAGTAACGGACAAAGTTGGAACAGTACTAAAGAAATACTCCATTAAGACTGTATATAGTCCGCTTTCCAAGATAGCACACAATCTGCGCAGCCCAAAGGATGTCATTCCTTTTCAGACACCTGGTGTCTACAAGGTCGATTGCAGTTGTGGTAGCTCCTATATCGGACAGACCAAGCGAACAATTGCGGAAAGGATCAAGGAACATATCGCAGCTGTGAAAAATCGACAAGTAAATAAGTCCGCTATAGCTGAACATTTATTGGAGTCTGGACCAAACCACTGGATAGAACTACATCAACCACAGGTCTTGTCCACCGAACGTCACTTTTACTCCAGGATAGTGCGTGAAGCGGTTGAAATAAAAAAAACACAAGAATTTCAACCGGGAGGATGGATTAGACAAAATCGTAGAAAAATACGTGTGTGATCAGATACATAGTTTTTATAAGAAAAAATCGGTAATTACTCCATACCAGTACGGATTTCAGGCAGGTAAGAGTACAACAAGTCTATTATCAAAATTCACAGACGAAATCAATAGCCACTTAAATGAGAAAAAGCAAGTGTTAACACTTTTTATAGATTTTTCTCGTGCCTTTGATACGCTGATACACGAACAGCTGATAAGTAGTTTAGAAAATTGTGGCATTCGTGGTCCTTTACTGAAATGGTGTGAAAATTATTTGGACGGTCGAACATTTTCGGTAAAAGTGAATAATGAATATAGCAAGACAGTGTCGATCACGGAGGGAACGGCCCAGGGCTCGGTTCTTGGACCGCTATTTTTCCTGTCCTACGCTAACGACATGGGCAAAAATATTGTCAATAGCACATGCTATCAATTCGCGGATGATACTTGTCTCGTTATTGCAAATAAAAATCCTCAAACGGCGTGTGATCTTTTACAGTCTGATCTAAATGTCTAAACAAAATGGTGTCATGATGCAGGACTTGTCCTAAACGCTAACAAGACAAAACTATTAGTAATTAAATTTCCGTATGTTAAGCATTTGCCCATCAACGAACTAATCGCTCACGATCATTGTTGTTTACATACTAAAATTAGTACTACATGCTGTTGTTCAAAGATTGAAATGGTTGACAAATATCTTGGACTTGTCATAGACAGTAAATTTCACTGGAGCCACCATATTGAATATGTATGTACAAAATTAAGGCAATTCTTGGCAAATATTACAATTCTGAACAATCGTATTCCATTTAAAGTAAAGTTAATGTTATTTAATGCCCTAGTACAGTCTCACATACAATATGGACTCAGCAGCTATGGCCGAACATATAAAACATATCTAGACCAGATCTATAACTTGCAAGTAAAAATATTGAAAACTATTGTTTCTAAAAATATAAAATTAAATTTCAAAGATAATTATAATGGGTAATTCAAACACTGTAATATCTTACCAGTACATAAACAAGTTCAGTTAAACATATTAAAAGAAGATTTTTTTAATGAATCATTAAAATCACCAATCGAACATCCTGTATACACTCGTGCCATGTCTAGGAACCGGTTGCATACGTCACGCGCTAACAATGTTTACGGCCAGCGAACGACTAGCTACCTTGTACCTCGACTTATTAATAACTTGCCATATGAAATAGTTAATAGTGTAACAGATAAAAATATAAAATGTAAACTGAAACAACATTTCCTGAATTTATTGTAACAATTGTTTATTTAATTATGTTTATTAGTGGCTTATTTGAAAAAATAACAGTATTTTATAAAGTGTAAACTCGACGGCTCAAACATAAACCTTTGTGGTTTTCTCTGATGCTGTTTGTAACTGTATAATTATGTCAAATTGTTTATGCGTTAAATAAAAAAGAAAAAAAAAATAGATTATTAACAACTTGGAATCCAGTCATCAATAAGTGTAAACACCGCCGTAATGATACAGCTCAACAGTGTATAGACGTCATTAGTGTAGTGTGTCGAGGTACCGACAGTGCGATTAAAACCAAAAATAAAAATCTAGTGAGGGTAGGTGCCAAAACCCGCACAACACAAGGACGGCGCTGAGCTCACCAGTCCCGCCGCGACCACGGCTGAAGCAAGTCAGCCGAAACGTTGGCAAAAAAAAACCGAGGTATTTATGCCTTAAATATAAGATTTATCGCGAGTAAGACCCGCTATATATACTTGTATAATGTAATCGAAATTGCCTCAGGCAGAAACTAGTCTCATCGTATAATTGTCGGTAATTAATTGAATTTGAGCCATCATATAATAATTATAATGATTACCTCAGAAAAACTACACCATAATCAAATCTTGACGGGATTTTACCCTCAAAGGCTCGCTTAACCTCTCGAGCGGCAGGCCACCGTTTTACGGTGGACACTCTTACCCCCGATAAGCGCCCGCCGACCGTTATACGGTGGTCTCGTACTTGTTCAATTCAATGTTCAAATAAAACGCCAAAACAATGTTTGTCTCTTTTCAATGTATACCATTTTGAAGCGTATGAAACGATTGACAGACCTATGCAATAAAAATGCTTATTTTCAACGTCAGTAAAAACAAACAGTCAGCTAAACTCATCAGCTGTTAGTACACTTCGAGGCGTGCTTACACTATTTCGCTTCCAAATCAATTTTTTTCCATATATTTCTTATTTTACGTATTTCAATTAATAGAATAGCTCATAAATAATATTATTAGAATTTTCCTCCCGCTATGAATGCCTCTAATTGGTCAATACATTCATTTTTCTACAATAACATGTATTTTACAAATTTGTTTGATAAAACCGTTTGAATTACTTACGCTTGTTCACAAAGTTAAAGTCAAAAAAGTCAAAGTCAAAAGTCAAAATCATTTATTCATCTAGGTCACAAGGTGACGCTTATGAACGTCAATTTTAAAATTAAATTACTTAATGCTTCTACATTTACATTTACTGCCTCGTTCGCAAAGCAATAGGTAGAGCCACGAGAAAGAACGGGCAATAAAACTCGAGGCCACTCTTTTAAATCGCCAATATTATGGTACATATTTTTATTTTTGTAAGTTAGTTAATTCTATATACACAATAAAGCAAATTTTATGTAAATTCTAAATATATAATATGTATTGATTAGTGTTCTGAAGTAAATAAACGTCGAAATCGGCATTTAAACGCTGCCCGCCAACTTTCGTACATACGTTTAATTTGACGTGGGCGCTTATAACAAAAAAATTGATCGATGATGAAATTGCAAAGCCCCTGCAAGCGTTTGAGTCTTCAGAAGATCAAGAGGAAATTGAAAATTTCAGTTTCAATGACTCTAATACTGAACTTGGATTAGAGTCATTGAAACTGAAAATTTATAAAAAAGAAAGGTGTTTTAGGAGTGCCTGACGAAATCAGTCTAGATTTCGTCAGGCACTCCTAGACCACCTTTCTTTTTTATAAATTTTCAGTTTCAATGACTCTAATCCAAGTTCAGTATTAGAGTCATTGAAACTGAAATTTTCAATTTCCTCTTGATCTTCTGAAGACTCAAACGCTTGCAGGGGCTTTGCAATTTCATCATCGATCATTTTTTTTTTCATTTTACAATCTGAAAAGGAAAAATAATACAAATGAGGCAATTTTTTATAGGACTCGTAACAAAATATCGACACATAATCGGACCGTGGGCGGATATCGCCCACATTGTTTAGAGAGCCAGTGTCATTTGAACTTACGATTATAAATTGAATTTTATACACAAATGCATAATTACACTCAAAAACTATAACATATATAAAAATTGCACGACATACCTTTCGTTTACGACGGAGAAGATATTATTTTAAAACAATTTACGCCACATTTGCAAAAAAACACCGTTGCAAATAAACTATCTTCAACTGTCAACTAGACAATTGTCTTCTGTCACCGGTTTATTTTTTTATTTATTAGGAAATACTCCATGACCGATAGTCTATGGCAAGAAGCGGGATTATTGCAGTCACGGCCTGGTTAAAAAATTAAAATGTATGTGGGAGCTATACTACCACTACGCCAACCGTGCAGTAATTACGTTTATAAGTAAGAATAACTTAATAACCTTTTGTCCTCATAACCGTGCCCAACGCGGACGAAGCCGCGACAGAAGACAGTGGAATTGATTTCAATGAAATGACAATTGCCATTAACACACACTTTTTTTAATCAAATGCTATCGATACCTATCTTCATTAGAAAGTGAGTACCTAACCACGTGTTTGTTAGAGTTTTATTAATTTACTAATTATTCAATCCAGCTTCATTAACTTACGTCATAAATTCCATAACTACAATCACCATTTACAAAAACAACTGCTTTTGCCGTTTGTGGCTTGCAGCCAATTTTAAATCTTCTACCGAATCCACAAGCGTTGTGCAACAAATCATTTGCTGAAACGTTTCCTAGAGCAATGCATTTTAAAATACCTATTTGTGTAAGTAATAAATTATGTTTGTTTGTAGGTATTTTATGAGTAAAAGAGTGTAATGGTATAAGTTTTTAGAAACGATTTTAAGATATTACTCGTTTTATAGACGTGATAAATGTCTTTGTGCGCGTGAATTAAGAATACATTATGTCTCTACCCCAATTCATTCCGTGCGTGACGTAAGAGATGGCTTATGAACATCAATAGTACGAAGAGACACAAAACTTCACATCAAATCCTGTACTGTGTACCAGACCGTCTAGTCTGGGCAGCATGTCATAGCAAACAAATCCTCATATTGATTCACAGTGTTATTGTGAAACAAACTAGTAGAGGTTAAGTCCAGCAGTGCGGCAGAATGCGAAAGGCTATAGTGAATTATGTCTTATTCTCAATTATATATCTTCTCCTTTACTTAATCAATTCCTAAGCATAGCCTAATTGTACCTGTTCTTATCTTTATAACAAGCTTTAGCCTTCTCCCATTTGCAACAACACACCTTTAAAGAGACCTAAAATCATCGAATCGCCAAAAAAATTGCCTGTTTGCTAATCGAAGCTCTACAATTCGATGTGATGTAAGTGGCGAAATATGACACCACTATGCCAATTTCGCAGTCAAATAATAAAACTTAAGTACATCGTACTTAAGATTAAAAAATACGTAACTTATTGTTATAATTGTCTGTGGAGAAAAACTACAAAGACTACTTTCTATAAGCTTAATCAGATCTAAGAAACCAAGCCGCAATGCAATCAAATAATAATAAAGTGGCAATAAAACAGCTGATAATTGGCAATACTATTACAATGACTATCGAAGGTAAATAAGGCAATCGTCCCTCTTGGCAATTTATAAGGAAGATTACATCTCCGCAGATTGCACTTTAAGCAAATACAATAAACAAAACAAACTGTTATAGTAACTACGCCATCTGTCAACAACTTGACAAAGACAAGGTTTTACGTGGACAGAGCAGAATAGAAATCTATTGCAAATGCCACTTCAAGCGATCCCCCATCTTTGTGGTGACGTTAGCGTATATTGCTTTACTTTGCAGATGTATTACGAACTATGGGGAAATCCACTCTATGAGCGCTATACTTATTACTATGACAGGCAATGGCTAATGAAAGACATTACTGAAACTCTTTTATTAGCCATTGTCCGTATATTCATATAGCTGGCTTCGAAAATATCAGATTTTCCAATTAACTTTGACACCCTGACTTATTTTCCCATGACTCAGTGACCCAAAGTTATTTATATTAATTTTACTGCTTAAGGGGAGAAATATAAAAAAGCTCCATTCTCATTGGGCCTCTACGTCATAAAAATAATCCGCTATTTCAACATACTTTTAGCTTCAGTAGTTTAGGCTCTCCGCTGATTTTCTAGTCATTTAATATGCCTACTGTAATAGAGTGCCCTTGGGTCCTCAAAGCAACTTGTTGATGTAAGAAAATTTGTGGCGGACTAACTGTCAAAGTAACGGATAACGGAGACGAGATTTAAAATCATCTGGAAACCCGGGGAGTATTGTTTTCATTATTCTTTACATAATCTTGTACCGTTTTATTATATATACTACTAACGAAAATACACTATACATCACATAAACACTGCTCATTATATGTGAGCGACGTCAATTACAATACACGGCGGCACCGTTTGTCACCTTTTGCTTGACAATTTGTGGAAGCAAAATCGATGACGAAAAACATTTGCCTCAGACACCATATATTACATGACACACTATACACAATACATAATTATTTATTATAAAATATATTAATAGTACAGTAGTGTTACACAGGCCCATTTACTTAAGTACCTACATTCCATTTTTATTGATATTTCAAACATTCATTGTATTTTTATGGTGAATTACAAAAAAATACCAATAAGTGATACTCATCTTGATAATTGCATTTTATTGTTTTATAAATATATCAAACTTATTATGTTCATTACTTTTCTATGAATAGAATATCAAATCCCCAATACTTAGTACCTATTTAAAATAAGCTGTTCCTAAATTTATTCAATTTTATATTTCCTTCTCAACTTTCTATTCACCAAATTCATAGTTTCCCTCAGCTGACTTCACTCACTCTTCCTTATATTTCAGGTGCCTACGGGGTAGGTCTGTGGAAATGATGACCTGCAGAATGGCAGTTCTGGAGGACAAACTACAGACCACGCTTAAGGAATTGGAATGCTCTAAAATCCTGTATAACCAGCTGCTACAGGAAAGGGAGGACAGCGAAGAAGAAGTTAAAAAAATTATAGACAAGAACACTGAACTCAAGGCACAGCTGGCTGAAATGCACATTCGCCATCACGAAATCCTAGAACAACATGAGCAACTTTGAATGACGGTGGCCAACTTCCAACAGTGGACACTCATGAAGAAGTTCTGAGACGTGTTGCTGAACTGGAACGTGAATTGAGTGAAGCTCATAACACCATCTTCAAAATTGAAACTATTAAACATAGTGAACAGATTGCGAATACCTGCAGCCTATATCATGAGTTGGTTAGTAGTGAGCCTGATCATGTGTGTATTAGGGAGCCAGTTGTGACAATAGATCTGACCAGGGAGGATACCATCCTCATGGGACGCAGCTTTTCTAGTCATAAAAAACTGAAACGCTACATTAAAATTAATAAATTAATTAAAAAATAAATTAATTATTCATAAACATCTTTATAACTATTTTGATATAAACAACTTATTAGCCGATGAACAATTCGGATTTCGTAAACAAAAAAATATAAATGTAGCAATATATAATTTTTTGAAAATAGCTATAACAAATATAGATCGTAAGAAACAGGCATGTGCTTTGTACATGGACCTAAGCAAGGCCTTTGATTATGTCGATCATAAAACTTTATTAGATAAGTTATATGCTTATGGCGTAAGAGGTAACATACTGGACTTACTCGAATCCTACCTCAGTGATAGGACACAAGTTACCCAAATTTCCAAATTATGTCCGATACAAAGAAAATTACTCTCGTTTTTCTCAGAGGACCGAAAAATTCAATTCGGTGTCCCTCAAGGAAGTGTACTGGGACCACTCCTATTCATTATTTATATTAATGATTTACCAACAATAATAAAGCATAAAACTGTCCTTTTTGCAGATGACAGTACCGTTATATTTACAGGTAATGACAAATCGCAAGTAGAGCATGACATAAATAATACTTTAATTAATACTATTGACTGGTTGACATTGAATAATTTGAAAATGAATTTACAAAAGACAAATTTTATGATCTTCAGAAATAGATTAAGTAAATTATCTGACATACATGTACAATACAATTATAAACAGATTGAACAAGTACATACTACAAAATTTTTAGGTATACACATTGACGAAAATTTAAAGTGGAGATTACATATTGAAATGGTATGTTCTAAAGTCATGCAATTCTCATATGCGTTGTATAAATTAGCAAAAACGAATAATATTTCAACTGTTATGACAGCTTATCATGGCTATGTAGCCTCTATTTTAAGATATGGCGTTATATTTTGGGGCAATGCTACGAACAAAGAAGATGTATTTATCGCTCAAAAGAAATGCATAAGAGCTATGTGTAATTTAAAACAAACCGATAGCTGTAAGCCCTCTTTTATTTCATTAAAAATTCTAACATTGCCAAGTATTTACATATTAGAAGTAGCTCTATTTGTAAAAAAGAATGCATATCTTTTTGAAAAAGTAAGGGGAAAAAGGCATAATTTAAAAATATGTATTCCACCTAATACTACCGCCTTTTTCAACAACAGTATATTATGCATGGCTCCTCGTATTTATAATAAGTTACCAAAATATATTTTGCAAATAGATAGACTGAATACATTTAAATTGAAAATAGTAAATTTATTAATAGAAAAAGCTTATTATTCTATAAATGAGTATCTAAATGATAATTTATAAAATTAGTAGATTGATTTGTTATTTAATTTATTATTGTGTTCTTCCTTTTTTTTTTTTTAATTATTATCATATTTTTTTTGACATGCTAGTAGATTGATTTATTATTTAATGTAACATTATATTCTTTTTTATTATTGTAATTTTCTTGACATGTTATAATGTATTAGAGAATGTTATTTCAATGTATAATTAGTGTATTGCATGCCGCAAGGTAAATACAGTGTTCTCCACATGACAATCATTATGTTACAACCCATGTACCTGTATTTAGCAATAAATAAATAAATAAATAAAAAATGTCATAAATCTATAAGGAAATATAACGTGCATAGGGTTAATTTAAATCTCAGAAAACAGCGCTTAAACTTAGTTAATCAACTATCTGAGTACTCTAGAAATTTGGAACAAAGTAGGTTAGTGTATGAAACTGATACTCATCGCTTGAAGGAAGAACTGTTGCTTAGAGAAAGCACCTTAAATAAGATTTTCAACAAATACCAGGCTTCTCAACAAAAGCTGAGTAAGTGTATAGTGGAGGCAAGTCTCTGAACAATAAGCTCTCGTGTTCTTGTACTCACACTCTAATCCTAATAGAGCCATTGAGTACCATACTACCTGAGACTTTTTCTAATAATTTACAAAACCAATCACCTTTGCAATCAAATATGATTAAATCTAGGCTTTCTACATCAACTAATAAAACCTACATCTTTTCTGATAGACTAGGTCATAATTTTGGTAATTTTGGTAGCCTTCTCAGTGAGTATACAAATCAGTGTGTAATAAATTATTGTAGGCCAGGGGATAGTTACACTAGTTTAGTGAATCAGATTAGGTTACACCCCTTAGATGAGAGTAGTACAGACATATTATTGTTTGGTAACAGTTTAACTGTAACGAGACAGGATATCATACAATGTGTTGAAGTGTTATTAGAACTTAATTCAAAATTTAGGTTTACATTTATTTTATGTGCTTTGCGATACCTTAACACATACACAAAACATGCACATACACACATTAAATATGTTATTGCATAATGTAACTTGTCGTCATAGTGACGCAATATTCTTTTTTGACGCTAATAAATTTATTAGTAAATTTACTTTAACAAAAGATACAATGTATCTGCCATTTTATATTAAGCGACAGATTGCTAAACTATTAGCATACAATTTACAGCAAGGCAAAGAGCCTTGTGTTTACAATTTATTTGATAGGGTCAGTACATGTACTAACAACGTTTTCATTCACACATCTTGTGATTTAAACTCTAAGATAGGACAACAGTTAGGCTGTAGTATTTGAATATAGTACACCAAAACATGCAGGGCCTATCTGGCAAAGAATAAAAATTAAGTTTATTTCTAGAGAAATATGATGTTAAAGTTTTGTGTTTAACTGAACACTGGTTAAAGAAGCATGAGATTATTGTCATTAATCAATATTACACAATGCAGTGCACGTATATAAGAAAGCAGGCTATTAGAGGTGGTTCTCTCATAATTACTTCAAATTTATTAAAATGCAAAGAACGTAAAGATATTGTAAACTTATTTATTGAGCGCTCTATTGAGTTGTCCTGTGTGGAACTAGATTTATATATTGTAATTTATGTATATCGATCCCCTTCTGGAGATTATAATCTATTTGAGACTGTTATGGAAGATGTGCTATTAATAAAATTAAATGTAGCAGTAAGAATATTATAGTTTGTGCTGATTTAAATATTGATATTTTAGAGAATTCTTCACAGTGTACTAGATTTCTGAATTTTTTAAGTCATTTAATTTAAGTAACTTATTCTGTGAACCTACTAGAGTCTCTGCAACATCTTCTACTTGTTTGGATAATATATTAAGTTCTTGTGTTGCTAAAAACCCAGTAGTTATCAGTTCTCTTCCTTCTGATCACCGTGGACAGATAGCTAGTTTTTCTTGTTCAGCATATAATAAATCACATACAGTAGAATGTAGGCCTGAAACTACCAATCCTCTCAAACCTTTTAAAAACAATATTATCGCAAATCTCAATCCTTCAATATTGAACTCAGAAAATCCAAATACAATTTATAATTCACTTTTTGGACTAATTATTAATGAGTTTCAAAATACTTTTAAGAGTAAAACTGTAACTTTAAAGGGTACTACCGGATCTGTTAGCCAGTGGGCCACTAAAGGTATATACAGAAGTAGAGCTAAGTTGTTTGAATTATATGGTTTGAAACAACATAGATTAGACACACCGTTTCTAAATTATGTAAAAAGCTACTCAACAATTTTTAAACAAGTTTGTATTATAGCAAAATCAAAATGTATTAGTGGTAAAATTAAGCAATTGACAAATATAATTAAAGAAACGTGGAGAATTATAAATAATGAAATCGGTAGAGCACGACAACGAGAAAACCAATTTGAAATCAAATATAGCAATTTATTAGTCACAGACAAATCTCAAGTTGCGCATATGTTCAATAGTTTCTTTGCAAGCATACCAATAACAACTACTAGTTCCTTACAATCATCGTCTTTATACGCTGGAAATTTGTTGCTTAGCAGTGTACCTGAATGCAAGAGCGTGTTTAGATTCGAGCACGTCACCCCGCAAGATATATATTGATCGCATTTAATTCAATTACTATTAAAAATACCGGCGACTTTTGGGGCATTTCAATTAAACTTTTAAGTACTATAGTTGAGACTGTTGCGCCTTACCTCTCTATAATTTTTAACCAATGTTTTGACCTAGGCCTATTTCCAGATTTGATGAAGTTAAGTAAAATCATACCTTTATTCAAATCTGGCAGTAAAAATTACATAAATAATTTAAGGCCCATCTCTATCTTGCCGGCATTTAGTAAAATATTTGAAAAGATTTTATTAAAGCAGCTACTAAGACACTTTAATTTAAATAGTCTGCTTCACAAAGATCAATACGGATTTACTAAAGGTAGATCCACTACTGATGCGGGTGTTGCTCTCATAAAACACGTCTATAATGCTTGGAAGTCATCTAAAAATGCTATCGGAGTATTTTGTGACCTATCAAAAGCATGTGATTGCGTTTATCACGACACACTACTGCTTAAGCTTCGCCACTACGGCGTAGAGGAAACCGCACTTAGTGTTGTCTAGTCGTACTTGCGGTGGAGATTTCAGAGTGTCGATGTAAATGGGACTACATCCTCTAAATTACCTATTCAGTTAGGCGTTCCACAAGGTTCAATTCTAGGTCCTTTTCTATTCCTTGTATATAATAATGACTTACCTTTTTATTTAAAAAAACATCTGTGATGTCGTACTTTTTGCAGTCACTTATTTTTAAAGTAGACAGGAATAGGAATGAATTTGATGATGTAAATAATGCACTTATACAAGTTACACATTGGTTTATAGCAAACAACCTAGTGCTTAATTCTAAAAAAACTAAATGCGTTAGACAACTGGGACCTAATATTATGCTAGATAGGGATGAACTTGAGACAGTTGACTCTACAGTGTTTCTAGGCATTACATTAAATAATAAGTTACATTAGACAATAAGTGCTGAGCTCTGCAGCGTATGCTGACAGAAAAGTTAGACAGCTTACTGATGTCGACACAGCTCGTCTAGTATATTTTAGCTATTTTCATAGTGTCAGGTCCTACGGCATCTTGTTATGGGGCAAAGCTGCGGATATTCAGAATATCTTCGTTCTTCAGAAACGAGCGGTACGAGCAATATACATGTTAGGTGCAAAAGGTACTCTTAGGGAACGCTTTAAGTCTATAGGAATTCTAACAGTAGCCTCGCAGTTCTTATTTGCTAATATATTGTATATTAGGCAAAATATAGGTTTATTTACTACAAAAAGTGATATACATAATATAGATACTCGAAACAGGCATAAGTTATATGCCCCTTATCATCGTTTACATAAAATTAAGAATTCTTTTGTAGGGCTAGGTATTCGTATTTACAATAAAATACCAATTAGTCTTTTAGAATAACCATTTAATACGTTTAAAAGTAAAATAAAAGACTGCCTTATTAGGAAAGGTTATTATACTGTTAATGATTATTTCAGTGATAAGGATAGATGGTCACTTACACTAGACAACTCATGATCTACTACTTATTTAGAATTGATATAGATACTTAGCATTTTTCAGTTTATCATTATATAACATTCCTAGTTCTTTTAAATTATTATTTGTTTATTATTAGGTCATTCAACTTACTACATTTACATTTGCATTGTTGTTCCACAAATTTTATTAAAATTTACTGTACTGTTAGATGAAGATAACTCGTGATCATGGGCTGTGAACTAACGTTTTTGTAATTTTGTGTATTCATTTACCGTCACTTCTGTAACATACATTTCCACCATAGTTCTGAACATGGTCTCGAGTTGTCTACATTATAAGACGTAAGTGGATGCGCCTGTTACACAATA
Source organism: Euclidia mi (assembly GCA_944739405.2). Classification (NCBI taxonomy): domain Eukaryota; kingdom Metazoa; phylum Arthropoda; class Insecta; order Lepidoptera; family Erebidae; genus Euclidia; species Euclidia mi. Next base: position 7,854,292 of record OX123201.2, read on the forward strand.
TTCGCATTGGAAGGTTAACTAAAGCACTTAATTCAGTAACTGCATTAATTGCTTAAGTATTATGTCTGTAACTAATAACTATTTACAAGTAATTAAGTACAATGTGTAACGGTTGCAGCTCCTTACAAAAATAAAAATATTTACCATAATATTGCCGATTTAAAAGAGTGGCCACGAGTTTTCTTGCCCGTTCTTTTTTGTGGTTCTACCTATTGCTTTACGCACGAGGTAGTAAATGTAAATGTAGAAGCATTAAGTGATTTAATTTAAAAATTGACGTTCATAAGCGTCACCTTGTGACCTAGATGATTAAATGATTTTGACTTTGACATTGTACTAGCAAAGCTTTATTCAAAGTCCAAACGTAAAGGTTTGCGACGTAAAAAGATTTTACCTACACGTGCTTCAATCATCAAAAGCTTTTCTTATTGAAGTTGGATAATTGCCTACCGGTTTTTTGCTCCGGGGAAAAAGGATTGTATCCCTAAATGCCAAAACCGTTAAGTATCTTAAAGTACACGAGTGTATGTTGGTATACGTATGCTAACGTTATTATACTACATATATACATTTCTTTTTGCTATGGATCTCACAAAATAGGAAAGGGAAATTTTCCGTTACGTATATTTTACCGTTTTGCTACGGAATGTAACATTACAGTATATTGTTGACATATACACGTAGTTTTTCAATCGTTTTGAAGACGTTGAGTTGTATTTTTCTTCAAATAATTGCTGACCCAGCGAACTTTGTACCGCCTTAGTTTTTTAAATATTTGCTTTAGTTTTTTTTTTCATACAAACCTTATCTGGCCATAACGGCCAATTTTATGCAGTCATTCGGAAGTTATGCGCAATGACAAGAGAGTCAAGTCAGTCTATTCACGTGAAGATTGGGACGGCTCTAGTACTCTAGTTAATTGCCGAATGAAACTACGCTACTATTATATTTATCCACCCGTCGACTTTCTTATGAACTTAGCAGTCTGGTGCCAAGTTGGTGTGAGTTTTAGTAATTGTCAGTGATCGCTCCTCTAACAGTTAATTGCCGAGAACTGAATGCGCACGTATTCAGTTAGTGTTAAAGTCGTTTCTTCGACGTGTTGGTTGACTTCAGAGAAGTATACTTGTATAAGATAACACAAATTATACCATGACACGAAACTACAATCAGGGATCACGTAAGCAGTTATCCTCTGTGGGAATGGCACCTTAATTGCATTTTGGCAATGGCCAGGCGTTCTTAAGTCCGCCAGAAGGCTTTCAGTGCTGGCAAAATCAATTATCAAAAAAAGTTTGATGTGTGTGTGATGTGTAGGTATAGGTACCTTATGGTTGAAATGAACTGAAATGAATACGTACGATCGCCACGTCGAAGAGCGGCCAAAATAACTACAAGTGTGAGTGTTTTGTTTGTACATAAATAGTCGCGAGTGTTAACGGTACGGACGCAGGTCGACAAAAGCGTCTCACGAAAGCTGCCGGAAATTAAACCGTCGTTAGTGTGTTATGTAAATGTAGCGCGAGATGAATTTCTTACATCACAGCCGGAATCTCTGCCTTAGCAGCCGCTGAGTAAAGCTTAATGGCAAAATAATTGAATCCGCCGCTCAAGGAAAAGGTGAAAAATATAAGCGCAAGGAGTTCCGTCACGGAGACCCCCTTCTCCTCCTCTCCTCTGGCCCCGTGGGTCGCGGGCGGCTCTATGTAGCGGGTGCATTATACGCGGCGTGTTTATTCCTTCAAACGGGAGCATCTTTTAAACAGTTTCCAGGTCAGGCGCGTCAGGCCGCGTCAGCCGCGCTATTGTGCGCCAGTAAAGGATTCTTTGTGCGCGTCTTTTAGCCGCGCCGACCTCACCGCCGCCACCGCCCCGCGCCACTCACATGTCAAACAAGTGACAGCAACTCTGGGAATAGTGTTCCTTTTACTATTGTATGACCAATATAATTAAAACTGTTTCTAAACATTACTAACCTTAACACACACACACACAGCGTGGTGGCTCTTATTACTGCTGTATGATAGTTTGGGTACACAACTGACTAGCTGTGTAAACTATCATAATCATAACGTTCAAAGGCTCTGACCGCAACGTGTTGAGTCTCACACCACTTTCTAAAGTTTAGTATTCTGGGAGATGTTTCAAGCTTCATTACTTATGCTATTTCATTCAAGTTAGTGGGTAGAGGGCTGGTGGTTAACAATGTAACCGCGGTTTCACTGAGACGGTGGTACGTGCTGACTCAGCAGGAGTCGTGGTCGCAGGTGTAGACTTGAGACACAGCAACACGACAAAATAATCGGCACCACGCCGAGTTCCACTTAATTTCAGCTGATGTGTCATAGGCGATTTGGAAAACACTACGAGAGTATTCAACCGAACATTCCACGCGGTAGGAGACGCAGAAGTGTGGCGATACTGCTAGTTTTAAATTAAATGGTCCACTACACCATGTTTCGTGTCTGGCTGTGATCCCTGCCGTGCGGGGTGACGTGACACGGCGCGGTGTAAGAATGAGCGGCTGTGTTGCTCGTGACCCGCGCAATGCGACGGTGCTCTGTGCAACGCGACGCCACGCGAGCAGCATCAACACTGTAAAATGTAGAGTTCGAGTATGTAGAGTCTACATACTCGAGCTTACGTTTAGTAAAGAATTTTGCGTCATTACACACCCCGCAATCTCAGTTTGTTACACAACTATTATAAGTAAACTAAAGTTAAATACTACGTTTTTATAGCTATATGCCGATCGACTACTGTTATCAACATCTTAACCAAAAGTAGCCTAGGTATTTAAGAACATTCGCCACCCCAAGCGTCTCCACAAAGACCTTGATACTTGTATCCTTTAGATAAAAATAAATCAAAAATGCTCAAAGGAATAGCCGAAAGACCAATTAGATATACAAAATTCACCTACACTTGAATTTCCATACTTCCATCACCCCAAACACTGTAGTTTTCATCAAAATATGCAGACAACATACATAATTTATTACCACATCTATCACATTCGATAACAGTATAGTATAGTAGGTAACAATAATTGGACATAATTGTGCGTAAGTATTTCCCGGTACAGAGTCGCGTGCCGCACTCGGCGCGAGCACTGAGTGAAATATTTGTTTGTTTGCACAACTAACTATTTAGCAACATTGTTATGCATAACAGTTGTACTAAACCGCAATGAATTGATCGAAAATGATGTTGATTTGAACAATATTGAAATAGAACTACCGTAAGTTAGGTGCGATACTATGTAGCGTATACTTATTTCGTAAACTTGATGGTCTAGTTTGATTGGTTGAGTTAAATAGTATAAAAACGTCTAGAATGAGCCTTATATAACGTTATAATGATGTAAAACTACAAAATAAATTAAATACTCTGTTGTACAGGTCCATAATTAGGTATGCTGCATCTCAATTTACTCTTTTTGTGAGAACAATTATTGGCAGTTTGATTGTCAACTTGACGTAAATATCTTACGAGGTTAAGCCTGGCCGCAGACATCCGATTTTCAGGACCGATTTTTCATGGCGGAATTCAGTGAGACTAGCGAGCTTCATTTGTCGACTGTATCAAATGTATTTTGTAAAATAAACGTACTTACCACCGCAAACGATAGATTTTGCTTTGATCGGAAAGCACGCAAAAGTTTCATTCCGTTCCGGACTGAAAAAATTCAGTGCCCGTTTTCAGGGACGACTTTTCAGGTTTGTAATGTTTTCAGGCTCTCAAAATTATCTAATTAATCAAAAATGAGCTTACTGCCTACCACGAACGTTTGATTTTGCTCTGAACAGAAAACATTCCGTGGACTGAAAGAAATGAAAATCAAGCGCGCGCGGCACGGCTCGTGACGTCATAACTGAATTTAGCGCATGCGTACATCTTGTCATGTATCGATATAATATAGCATTGGTTTGAAGTTTATTTTGTCAGAATCTCCTATATACAAAGGTGCTCTGTGGTCAGAATCACACGACAATGTATGCGTAGTAGACGTGTATAAATCTTGTCTGGGGTCTTCAAATTTACGCAAAAATCACATACCTACGGACAAGAGGATAATATAATAATATAAGTTATTTTAGCATTTTCGTCAGATCATCATAATGTATGACGTGAGAGGTTTATATTGGCTACTGAATACCACTCTGCTTAAACTTTGTCTCTCTATATGACTAGCCTATTGGTCTAATGGTTAGTGACCTTGACTTCTACGCCGGAGGCCATGCATCCTAGATAATCTTTGTGTGATAGGCACGATGATATTTGTTCAGTGTCTGGATATAATTTATCTATAATATGAACCTATATGTTTAGAAGTATATATTTATCAGGTGTCTGGTTACCATACTATAGGCGCCGCCTATTTTGGGATCACATGATTGGGTTTAAGTTGTCCAAGAATATTATTATGGAATGTACACAATGGCTATTTCGGTCATACAAAAAAGTTGGTCTGAGACCCGTTATGCAACTAGGTTTTTGATGATTCGTATCCTGTATAAAACGAAGTAGAGGGAATAATATAATGATTTACATCGACATAATTATATACTCTATGCGAGATGAAAACAATTAAAGAACGTAAAACAAATCATACTCCTCAAATTGTATTGTTTGCTTTGAAATTGTATGATGCATTCACATTCAGACATTAAATTTGACAATATCATAAAACTTATTCTGCATAAATCAGACACTTGTTAGAGTGGTCGTGGCTGTTTCTGATGGACAGGGTTGCGACGCGCCATCGCCATACAAAAATTATAAAACTTATCATAGAATCCACCAAAACACCAAATATAGGGCCTAAATATTTAAAAAATGGGTAATGAAATTTTTTATTACAGTTGTCCTACTAAAATTCTCTATTAAGGCTAGCGTCCACTAGGCTCGCCGAGCCGAGCCGAATCGAAACGCAGAAAGTCACCTCCTATATATTTCTATGAACCTGCGTTCATTAGCGACGAGCCGCGGCGCGCCGAATCGAATCTACCGCGCGCAGCGCTCGTCACGCGAATTTCTGCGTCAACGCGTTTCGAATCGACTCGGCGCACCTTAGTGGACGCGGGTCAGCGGATGAGTGTAGACAGGTGCTACATTGCGTAAATACCTACATGAAAAGTTATCGAAATGAAGAGCTGTTAATTTCCCTAGTTCAGAAATATACTGAACTTAATGATCATGACTGCCTCAGTAGTCTCGCGGCATAAATGTGCGCGTGGGATTGGGAGGTCTCGGGTTCGATTCCCGATTTTTCTGTTAGGAAATTCTCAGTAGCAACACGGAATCTGGTAATGTCCGGTACGGCAATAGGCTCGCCCCTTATTACGTGGAACCTGAAAATTCATGGCGAAATGTGGGTGTAATATTACACCTCTGCCTACCCCTTCAGGGATACAGGCGTGAGTCTAAAAAAAATTATGATCATGAAGATACTCATTATCATCACGAGCAGTGTAGACAAAATATATGGAAAGAAATAGCGGGAATAATGAATGAATTTGAAACAAGAAAGCAAAAAGGTTTTGTATTTTTAATTAAATGGGGCTATCGTAGTGGCCGTATACTGCTTCATGCAACCGATGCTCAAGCCGAACGCGTCCTCTCCTCCGTTGACTATACTAACCAACGCACGGAAAAATATCGATACTCTTTGGTATCGAGTATTTTTTCTTTCGATATCCATAACTTTGTACTGGATACTTTGCACTCAATGCTTTTACTTAATAAGTACTTAATGGCACGGTAGTACACGTAAGCAAGGGAGTCTCGGACAATAATTTAAAAAGGTATTGTCGATTTGTCGAAGTATACTATACCACGCTGGCCAAACGGGTTGGTATAGGGTTTGTAGCAAGTTTTCCTTCTCTTACAGTGCTGTTCTCTGCATAATATGCTCCCTCTGTCGGCTCTTACGACACCCAGCCATGGGATGATATGAGGTGGTGACATTCCATCTTCTTAATCCGTCACCACACGGCCACTATTAAACATAAAGAATCTGTTTTTTACTTCGGATTAGTTTAAGAGAGGAATTTTCTTTTTTTGAACACGTAATAAATGGTACCTAGATGAATAAAAAAAAAGCGTTTACGCTCTGTCTATGATGTCAACTGCGACATGGAGACTTCCGTTCAGACCTATAATTTCACACTTTTAAAAATAATTGATGCAACCTATTTAGATTGTATGTGTGCGCCTGTATGAGCCGATAGGCCTACTATCGGTACTGTACGTCGGCAATCACTACAAGAGTCAACGTCTTGCGTTGATATTTTAAAATTTTTGTGCAAAGCTCAGTTAGCACTGAAGCTTTATCAATACTGGCAGGTGTACTTTCGGTTGATCTTGAGGTCCAAAGACGTGTATCAATGTATTATACCATACGAGAAAGCATGAATCCAAATTTCCTAGCACCTCGTGATAGAAATAAACTGCTTAGGTTGTTCAACCAGCACGCCGATGTCTACGTAGGCCTTGTCAACGAATAGCAGTTTCGTTGGAATACATCAACCAAGGGCCGTCACCTCGACCAATTCTTTCCAGACGTTCGTGAGCGACTGGCCGGACCTGGTTAGGGGGGGATCACTGTGTTGCTCAATTTCGTACGGGGCATGGTAATTTTTGGAGGTAGTTGCTTTGGTTTTTAATTAGTTTATTCACCATTATGCCAATATTCAAGCTCTGACAACAAAAATGTGAGTAATCTGCACATCACATTTTGTGTGAGTGTGGTCTTTGCCAATCTGACATTAACAATATGCCTAATGATTTTCATAATTAATCACTTACCATATCAAGTGGGCCATTGGCTCGTCTGCCAACGGTGAAAGCAATAAAAGTTTCGTAGTAACATCGCAGCGCCAATCAGCTTGTGATCATAGGACTTGCAATCGTTCCGAAACGTCAAGCCTTTCATGGTATGTAAATACGTATAAAAGATCGCGTGAATTCCCGTGTCGTGAATAATTTAATCATACTTAATGCACTTTCAATGACAATTGTAAGGGCTCCTTAGGCTTTACAATTAACTAGTACCTAATATTCGATTAACTAAAACTTACGCAATTAAGCGAATAAATTAATAATTGTGCTTGACTTCTTTTATCCTTAGGACACTAGATAAAGGCTAATACGGGACCCTACATTGTGCGTGGCTCGATATACACTTGTCCAGATTTTTTAGTAGATACCTAATATTTTGTCACAGGTATTTCTCACACAAACATTTAAATCACAGTCATGTAATACCTAATAAACTCGCTTTGCTCACGGAATGAACTGAAAACGGTTCTGAAAATCGGACCTGAAAAACGGGCCTGAAAACGGATGTGTGCGGCCAGGCTACTGGTTACACGAGATGAGACGGTATTATCGCTACAAGTTTATAATGCGGGGATTAGTTGTGGTCGCAGACATCGCGGTTGCTCTGTGGATCGTCTACAATCCGTCTTAAGGCAAATTGAATATTACATTGCGACTTTACCTTTTACTTATTTGACTGAAAATCCTTACAAGCTAAGCGTGTGACCAGTTTTATATGCAAGCAATTTTCATCTTACAAATATTTATTCGTCTTCGTACTCGTGTATTTATAAACCAGTCCCTACTTTTGTACACTAACTAATTATAAATGCAAATATGTGTTTGTTTATTTGTTTTTCTTTCACCTCGTACCGGAGTGAATCTAGGATATAAATTATGTGTGTATAAATAGGAGGCTAGAGAGTGGCATAGGCTACGCTACCATGAATCCGACTCCCATGTGGATTAAGCCGTGGGCAAAATCCAGTTTTAAGACGTATAAGTATATTTCAATAAAAGTCACAATAATGTAGCCGTGAATGGTATCTAAAATAGTAAATTTAGAGGCTGACATGGCCTGACAATGCGGCCTTTGATTTGAACAAAAGACTTTATTGGCTCATAGTAGCCTAGCTTTGCAGTTTGCTGCATATTGTGCGAGTAGATATGTGTTAGACAGTGCGCGACGGCTGCTGTTTATCGGAGTATAAATACATAGCGACATTGAATAAAAAGCAATGCGGGCCTTACAGTGCCACGGCAAGCTGCTTCTCTTCGCTTCGCAGTGATTTAAAAAAGTGATATCTCGGTCGAAAACAGAGATTCGATTTACAGCTTAACTTGTTTTGACAGAATATTAGCTTTCGCCACAGAGCAAACTTACCACATAACACTTATGGAGCGTAGTGTGCGTGTGAGGGGACAGGGATTAATACACGAGTCACCGCTCTCACCCTCGAGGTACGTCAGTTTGGTCGCTGTAACGCTCACAAAATATAATAACATCATTGTGCGATCACTCACCCTTCACTTGTCAGTCAGCACCGGTGCGTGTGCGTGTATAGACAGGGCCATAGTGACGTCACATCATACACGGAACAACTCCCACGTTTTACAAGCACATTGTTGCGTAATATCTCTGAACAAAGGCATTTAAGATAGTCCAACTCACGCCTGAAGAAACAGATGGCTTATGATATTATCATTGGCTCGCAACGTTTATGATTTTATATTCACAAAGTTTGCAAAATGACGGTTGGCGTAGTGGTTTAAGAGGCCACCTCGCCGCTTTACACTGCGCCGAGTTCGATACCCACACGCGACAACATAAATTGCTGTTTCGAGTCTGGGTGTTCAGTGTGTCTGTTGGCTGTTTGTTTGTAAGGTCCCCCGCGACACAGGAGCTATTCGTAGTGCGGGAGTTCTCTTTTCAAGATAGTAAATATCTAAAATAAGTAATTTTATTTGTCTTTATTCACAAAATCAGCAAGAAATAACCAGGCAAATGGACGCCAAGGAAGGCAGGGTTCCGGGTGACGCATATTAAAATAGTTTACACCTACACAAACACTACGGCTTAATTGCGAGGGAGTAGGGACAGATTATGATTAATGAATAATGCAAAATATTTCGTGAACCGATCCTTGAATAGCCATACCTACCAAACAGTATCAATATAATAATATATAACGTAACAGTTGAATAACAAAACAGCCCTTTCGCAATTTAATTGATTTTGAAATGGAAGCTAGACAGGAAAACAATATTGCGGAATTATACTTCACTAGCTTGTTGGCTTGGTGACAAATAGCCCTTGCGGATGGATGGAAAGACGGATGACACTGATTTGTTAGTTTTCTACAGACACCAAGAAACCTGTTTTTGACGCCCTGTGTTTCACATATACGTAGACACAGGACATAGTTTAAATGTTTAAACAACATACTTGAGTAAGGTTGACTTGTGTCACACTTGCACAGGAGTTGCAAGTGTGACTTACAACTCCTGTGCATTCAATGTCAATGACAGAGACAGTGATAAACATTGATGTTCCTCTAGTACTTGCTACTTGCGGAGACAATACTAGCCTGCAAAATGTCCTTCGCTTTACATTAGTTCTCAAAGTTCCGCGACACGAAGTGTGCTTGTCGCTGACAGAGCCACCAACACGACGCGACGTCGCGCTTTATAACGCAAGTTTGATCGCAGTACATATTGTTTTATCCTAGATATATGCTTTCAATGTATGATAACTTAGTAGTTTCTACCGCTTGACATTGATTTGATATGACCTCCTACAGATCCCGTTGCTAAACATGTCTTAGAAACGATACAGATACTTATATGACGGCCGGTTGGCGTAGCGGGAGTATAAGCGACTGCTACGTCGAAGGTCGCGGGTTCGATTCCCGCGCAAGTCAAACATTTGTGTGCATGAACATGGATGTTTGTCTTGGTCTGGGTGTTTCTATGTATAATATGTATGTATTTACAAAAAAAATGTTAATTATGTATGTTTATCCATTGTCTAGTACCCATAGTACAAGCTCTGCTTAGTTTGGGACTAGATGGTGTTGTGTGGATGTGGTAGAATATTATATTATATATTATAAAAATGTGGCAGTATGTTTGTCTGTTTGTCCTTCTTTCACGTTTAAACATTGCTGTATATAGGTAGCTTACACATCAGAAGAACGCTTACCATTCACGGGCGTGTGTAATATGTTTCATGTGCGCTAAATAAGTCGGATTAAAGTACTCGTTAATTCAAATCAAACGAGCTCAAACTTGATGAATTTGTGTCGTTTTATTGCGGAGTTCCCATAGGAACTAGGTGGCGATAGCCACCATCCAGCTTCACCATCAGATTAGCTCCATGCCATCATAATATCGCATATATCGGCATTCGCGGCGAGGCTCATAAATGGTTCACGTCATATTTAAGAAATAGACAACATCAGGTAGAAATAACATTTTATAATCATGAAATCAATGAAATTGAATATATCAGATCAAATATAAAAATAATTAACACTTCTATCCCACAAGGTAGTGTCATTGGGTGTCTCTTATTTCTGATATATATTAACGACCTTCCTAGACACATAGATGGACCATGCGTGCTATTCACGGACGACATTTCTCTTATCACCTCATGTAAAAACAATATTAACGTAAACGAAAAGCTATCAAATACGCTTAACAAAGCAATATCTTGGATGAACGACCATAACCTCGAAATTAACTTTACGAAAACTAAAATTATGCCTTTCCATCCCTGTCAAAAGACTCCATTAGAATTGAACTTCATTTACAAAAACATTAAAATAGAAACTGTCTCTGAATTCTCTCTCCTCGGCCTAACAATAGATACTCATGTTAATTGGAAATCACATGTCCAGACAATAAGGGCCAAAATCTCAAAGTTTACTTACGCTTTCCGCGAAGTCCAAAAGACGACCAATCTGCAAACTGCTCTAGCGACTTTCTATGCATACGCCTACGCATGGTTCAGCTATGGCATTATTCTGTGGTGCAATAGTACAAACGCGCTAACTCTCTTTACACTGCAAAAAAAGATTATCAGGATTTTAGTAAATATAGACGAAACTGACACTTGTAAACCTCATTTTAAGGAACACGAGATTTTAACCCTGCCCTCAATATATATTAGAAATTTGCAAATTTGTGCGAAAACGCAAATAATTCTTCACTAAAAGAGAAGAAAAACAGACAAGACACACACTACGACATAAAAATAGCCTAAACCTTCCCAGCTCTAACTTAAACCGACATTCAACAAGTACATATGCAATGTCTATAAAACTTTACAATAAATTACCTGATACAATAAAGGAAGAAACAAAATTTTACCGATTTATAAATAAAGTAAGATTATTACTATTAAGTAAATGTGATTATAGCATCAATGAGTACCTAAACGATACTTTTTAAATTAATATTAAATAAATTATTTTAATACCTACTAACTATAATTAAGCATAAACAAGATAACAGAATAATACATATGATTATACTTAATATAATAATGAAATGTTTATTGAAAGAAAAATTATCCATTAAATTAATTAGTATTAAATGTAACGAATTATTATGCTCTCTTCCTCCCTTCTAATTTTTGCTGTGCCCGACAGGGTCCATGATGATCTCATAGTTCCTAAGTTACATCTAAGCTCACATTGTGGAATGCAAATAAAGATTATTTATTTTTTTATTAGATTTCAGTACCTATTCAGGGTACTGAAATTATGGCTAAAATTATGCATGTAGGTGTACATGCATAATTTCAGCTAAATCAAAACCCGTAAGTTTGTCAAATTTATCTTACACTAGACCTCGCCAGCGGCTTCGCCCGCGTCAATTATACATATAAACCTTCCACTTGAACCATACTACCTATTAAAGAAAACCGCATTAAAATCCGTTGCGTCGTTTTTAAGATTTAAGCATACATAGGGACAGACAGATATAAAACAGGCTTTGTTTTGTACTATGTAGTGAAGATTTCATTAAAGGCAGCGATAGCCTAGTGGAGATACCAACAGACTGCCATATAGAGGATATCGGGTTTGAATCCACGGCGCGAACCAATGACTTTTCGGAGTTATGTGCGTATTGAATTGTTAATTATCGCTTGTCCCGTGCCTCGGAGAGCACATTAAGCCTTCGGTCCCGGTTGTCATGAAGATCTTTGACAATCGTTACAGGGCGTCAGAACCTTCTTATAAACTGACTCTAGTCTAAACCATGGAATATTCGCTATCCCTTCGGGTTGCGGAGATCAGACAGGCAGTCGCTCCGTGGAAAAGCTATTATTCAGCCAAATCCGGTTAGACTAGTAAGCGGACCCCAGATTGAAACTGGGATAACGCTAAGAGGATGATGAGTGAAGATTTCATTACAGTCACCGGGACAGGTGAAAGTAAATTAATGCTTGTAATAATAAAAAGTGTTCTGTCGGCGCCGGCCACACATATCTCCCTACACTCGCAGCTAATGCTCGCAGAAATACCTACAATTATTTAGCAAACTAATATATTATGTCAGGTTTAGTAATTGCAAAAAGTCACAATGACGTCATATTAAAGCCGGGATATTTGCTTTGGTATTAATTTTTAAATTGATTGTGTTGAGTATTTAGTACAATAAAACCACTTTATAGTATCATTTCCATATCAGCTGGCAGATTTGCACTCGTAACAAATTATCATTAAATGTTGGTGAAACCACTCTATGGATTAGTGTGGTTGATGTTAAGACTATATACTAATAACATTTATTTAATATTTCAATATAGGTCATTTGTAATGATTTTAATAAAGTTAATATTTTTTAAAGCTCTGTCGCTAAATACTGAAGTTTCTGTGATTAGCTAGGACATGTAACCGCATCTGGCTGTAACGGGTCTTTTTCGCGTGATTATATCTCCTAACATAAATATTAGATGGCGTGCAAGTCTCAAAGGTCAAATAGTAGGTACAAACATATACTCAAGCCTTTTTGCGGTCGGGTTAAGCAGAGAACACCCCATTTGCTTCTATTTCTACAAACCTCACACGCTTCCTTTACATTCATAACTCATGAAATAATATGCTCGGTTTAAAAGTATTCAATATAAATCATTGAAATAAATTCAATTCAACATTTTTGTGTTAACGAGAGTTATATTATTACGGCTAACCAACATTCCTGTAAAATGTAGGCGTAAAAAGTGCAAATGTGTGAGAAAGGCGCGTTGAGTCGTAAATGGATGTCCGGAGCGCGTGTTCACTCGCTCGGTCACTCGGCCGGTGGCGATTGGGCCCGACAGCTCACGTATAGTGCTGCACACACTCCACAAGACGCCAGTAATATATACTGACGTGCACTCTACTTATACCTCTATCAGATTTAAAAGGACCTTCGCTAAAAACTCGGATGAACTTGACTGCACAGTTAACGTACAACTGAGGACACACTTTATGTCAACCACAAATTGTTACAAATCTTTGTTTCTGATCTAGGTGTACATTGTGTGCGTTGGTTGTGTTTGTAAAGTCCCCCGCGACATAGGATTTACTCCTAGTGCGGCAGTTGTAAAAAATATATATTTATAAACGTGTCGTGTCCTGCCTCCGTGGTCCAGTGGATAGCGTATACGACTATTGATCGGAGGTCCCGGGTTCGATTCCCGGGTCGGGCAAAAGTGTTACTGGGTTTTTCCGAATTCTCAGTAGCAGCACGGAGTCTGGTGATGTGACCGGCAATAGTCTCGCTCCGTATTACGTGGGACCTAAAACCTCATGGCGAAATGTGGGTGTAATATTACACCTCTGCCTACCCCTTCGGGGATACAGGCGTGAGTGAGTCCTGTAAAAGTCTAACTATGTAAGGACATTACAACATGACCAATCCGTTGACTCGATAATGGAAGAAATAATCTTGCACCTGTAGAAACTTCTCTTTCACATAAGATAGGCAGAAAGTAGCGAAGTCGACACTATAGCTCCGCCAGATAATTCCTACCCTCTTCTTTTTGTAATAGACAACTTTGTGCATCCTTAACTATTATTTTCCTAAATTGATGAGTGAACAGAGCTTGTTTATGAAAATGTTACCGATTTTTCATCAGAATCGTAACGAAGATTTCTGTTGCGGGGGTTATTGATAACAAAGACTAAGAATCAATTGTTAACGAATACGTTTGCAGTAGGACATAAGAAGTGTTTGAAAAGCGTGGTCTTTAGGGAGTTATTTTTAGTGAGCGGCAAGTCCCGTATGTGCAGACAGCGAGCTCATAAGTGGCACACGAGTAATGTATACGCGAGGTTGGCTCGTCGCGCCCTACTAACATTCATTCCGCTGCCCTTAATACAAGCCGCTCGACCGCTACTCACCGAAGCCATTACTTTTAATGTGTTGAGATGTTGCTATCGGGCACACACTACTCGCGGCGGTACCATTGACTGAAGCAAAGTGTGCTTGGGCTTTGTCATTGATTCCTTTTGTCTCAAATAAGAATATAATATACACACAACATCATTTACTTTCAAACTAATCAAAACTTGTATACATATGCATATATTGTTTTTGTAAATAAATACATATCATTCATAGAATATCAAGCAAGACAAACATTCACATTCAACAAATGTGAGTGGGAATCGAACCCGCAACCTTCGGCGTAGCAATCGGTTACACTCCTGCTACGCTACTGGGTCGTCCAAACAAATGACACGTAAACTGTGATCTCTCGGCTCACCGTGAACTAGTTGGAAGTAGGTAATTTACTGCAATATTGTCCGTTCCGTTACTGATTTATATTTTAGATGTTAAATACTTAATTCTAAGAAATAATATGAGCTCTATTAACACAGCACTGGTAACACTGCTGCAAGCGATGTGATTGATTTTCGACTTCATCATTACAAATCGTCTGAGAAACTTGTTGAAGAAAATTATAATTTGTCTAGCACGACAAATATGTATGTACTCGAGAAAAATGACTTGCATGTGAGCATTTTTTTAGTCAGCGGTGCCTCTCTCCCACATCAACACTCTAGTGTTATATTTGTGTAGAGTAATTTGTTATGAAGATTTACCAGCATTAAATTCTACCACAGATTGTTCTTGAAACAAACGCAAATTTTGATTTGTATTACAGTCTATTTATTAATAAGAGAAGTAAGTCCAAAGAAAATGCTACAAACAATCTAATTATTTACATTTGTTATGACAACGCTGAGCACCGTGATGAAGGGGGTTAAGTGCACAATGGAGCACGCGCCATTCACACGTACTTTAGTATTCAACAACTAATATGCGACATAGTTGAGCATTTTGTCTATGGAAATCACTAGGATACTCCATGTTTGTTTACTAAAGCTTGTTTGTACTGTCATATTAAGTAGCTACTTATAAAACCATGCAGACATGTGGTTCCCAGGGGTGAGAATTGGCCTTCTTATGAATCTATATTAGATTTCAAAAAAAATATTCTTTACCGAGTAATGAGTAATGAATGAATTAGCAGAAATGGCGACATGTACGATCGGTAAAGGTGCCGAGTACAACCGTTCTTGTAAGGTCTCTGTTGACGGAGCGGTGCCTTTAGCGTTCAGAATCAGCGAGCAATGAACCGACAAACGAGCTGCTTATTAGAATACGTTATGTAACGTCGATCTTAATATTATGGTCAGGTAATTCGGGCAATCCATTCATAAACTTACTAGTTGCTTATAGCGGGGCCTAGTGAATGTTTAGTTAAACTACAAATAAGTATTTGAATAAAAAATTAAGACTGTGTAACTAGCCGTTGAGACAATACCGTTTTTGTGCTAATTTAGGTGTCAATTTGGATATAGGTAGAATCACTTCATTCTTATTATCAAAACGTTTTGTCATCGGAACTGAAGCAACATGCAACATATAATCTCAGAAGAGTGACAAGAAATAGTTGTAATTTAGTTTGCAAGATATAATATATAATAACTCACACTTTTACACACATGTGCGCACATTGCATGCGTGCTCACATAGATTTATTTAGTTTTCTTTTGTATACCATATAGATTTAATATTTACTTCAGTTATAAATATGCATAAATGTAATCAAGTTAAGGGAGAGCGGCCTTTCCTGGTACAAGTGTTTATACACTTAAAAGGAGAGGTCAACCTCAATACTGCTGAACGAACTTTGTTTTTTATTGAATAAAACATTTTTTCATTTTTCATTTACAAGATGAGATGCGCACATAATCCTCTAAGGCAAATAAAGTAAAAGCGTAATAAAGATGGAGCCTTTTATTTATAATTATTTGCTCTATTCACTTCAAATACGACCATGTTTGACGTTTGTGTCGGTCAGAAAAGGTAGTGAGAGCAGTTTGGGCGTAGATACCACGTACGTTCAGCAAAAACAAAAGATACAGTTTCATAGATTGGCCTCGACGCGGCGGCAATAGGGAATATGCGTGTGATTCTGAAATAAGCGAATATATTTTTATGAAATTCTTTATCGGTAAAAAAGACACCTCTAACATTATTTTACATTTAAACACTCTAAAATCGCGAATATTAATTAATAACAATTGGAAAATTTACGAGCGAAAATTAAAGTGTTGAAACGCGATGCTATTGGCTAGACCCCAAAGTGACGACACGGTTCGCAGAGGATATTATGTCAAAAGTGTCAAAACAGTACCAGACATTTGACAGAGTTGCGAACGCTGACATCATGAGGTAACCACAAAAATTGAGGGTGTTTAAATCAGCGTTATGTCATTGTAATTTTCAACATTTAATTTTAAATAAATGTTGACTTCTCCACGACTAATACTTTTTTTACGGTATCATATTAACCTAAATAAACGAAAGCAACAATAAAAAAAATCATGCATATTCCCTATTAGTGTCAATAAACGTCGGCGGCCGGCCGCGCATATGACAGTGTGTAGGCCGGCGGCACACGAGCCGCGTGTACTAGTTAGCGGCGTGAGGTGACGTGGAAGGAATAACAATCACGTGTAGCTGGCCTAGTCAATGAGCAATTTTATTAGCAAGTAATAATGAGTGTTTTTCGTTACAGTTGGCACCTGTTCGGTCCGTCACGTCGCCAACTATCGGCACTCGGAACTGACACTCGGGAGCATACGTGCCTCACTCCATAATTAATTAATAAGAAGTTGGCTTTTGCCTGCTCCGCCTTTACTTACTAGAGATTGACAGGACGTATAATTTATTAGTAAATATCCCAGCAGTCATTTATCTGAAGATTTAGTAGGTTACCTTGATTGATTTGATCCGTTTTTCCTTTATTGTTATAAGGCTTTAGCTAATTACTATTTTACATATTTTGTATTGATTACACGTTTCACGTAAATCACTAAAAGTACTACGAATTACTCTATGGCGCTCCAAAATATTTAGACGTGAAATGTTTTTCAGTCAGTATTTTAAATCAGCTGTAGCATCTGAAAATAATGCAGATAAACCGTAGTTTAAAAATGTAAAAGTATAACTGCTATTAAATAAAACGTTAAGTGCCCATCAATTTGTCAATATTTCTAAATTATAATTGGTGTTAAATTTATATGAACACTAGCCTTCAACCGTCGCAGCCCCGCTAGCGTGAACGTCGGTTATCGCGACATGTTTTATCGCGGTGAGGGTGGATCACGATAGACTGGCAAAGAAGATATATAAGGCAAGTGTGAATGGGACAGGACGAAGGGGAAGACCTAAGCGGACGTTCTCTGACCAGATTGGAGACATCCTAAAAAAAGGACAGGTCAGAAGTACCCGTAACAGAAGAGCATGCATGAGAAACTTGATGGGAGTGAATGAAGCAAGAGAAGTATGTCAGGATCGTTGTAAATGGCGCTCCGTAGTCTTTGCCTACCCCTCCGGGAAACAGGCGTGAGTCTATGTATGTTTTATCGCGGTAAAAACCCTATCTCGCACTCCACCCTTCAACTATCTCGAGGTACAAAAATCTTACTGTAGCATTGCTTCGTTGCGATGAGAAACAAGGATAAACAAAAGCACTTTCACATGTATAATGATGATGAGTTTGTAAATTTGGTTACTAAAACATTATTTATTTTCCAAAAATAAAGTCATGTTGATTGAAACTGTCAGCTAATTAAACATTTAATTTTATGGATAAATTATATTATGTAAATTGAAAAAAAATACTTGAGTTTCAGATATATTATAGTATTCAGTACGTATCAGCGCAGCGCGTCGTATCCAGCACGTAGCGATTAACAATAGCGCGTGTATAGTTAGTTGGCAGAATAGTTAGTAAATACCACCGTTGTCACGGCAGTTTCAGCGCAGCCTCAAACGCGTGCACTCTGCGGTTTGTGCGCTAAACAATCTGTGCACTTCAGCACGATTCGCGACCGACCTACACGGTGACACGCGCCGACCAATCACTAATTATGGGTCACAACTAGTCTGTACAAATATCTTCTTGGGTTTACGCGAATTGAAACACATACCGCCTTATTACAAAACATGGATTAAATATAAATCGAGGTTTAGCCCTTAGCTTACTTGCTTAAAATTGATTTTACGTGCACTATAAACACATTTTTCTAAAACTATTGTTACTAAAATTCTTTGGAACAAATTTAGAATAAAAATCAGTAACTATCTGCCTCAAAAAGTCCTTTAAAAAATTCGCCATTAAGGTCTAAACCTAGTATTATTTTTAAACCATGTTTTGTAATAAGGCCCATTGAAATTAGACTACAGTTTACGGATTTGACCGCGATACTTTGGTTTGACTAAGATTACATTTAAACCGAATGATCTATAAACTACAATATTTATTACTATCCGACATTTCGATTTCTTTACTGAAGTTGTAGTCACAGAAGACAGGTGATATTTGTCTTTTTCTTGAATCTATAAGTTTTCTCAAAGTACCCGAACATAATATATGTCCGTGTGGTGACGGAATACGGAATGTCGCCACCAAATATCATCTCATGGGTGTCGTAAGAGCCGACAGAGGGAGCAAATTATGCAGAGAACAGCATTGCAGAGAAGGAAAACTTGATACAAACCCTATACCAACCCGTTTGGCCAGCGTGGTATAGTAGGCCAATTCCTCCTAGTCCAGCAGTGGTCTGTTAATGGCTGATGATGACCCGAACATTGTTATGTAGCAATGTTAACCGAACATTGTTATATAACAATGTTGTTCGGGTGCCTATCATCTATATCGCGATAAATCCGTGAACTGTAGTTTCATTTCAATAGTCTCTCCAAAGTTCAATATAGACTCTACGTACGTATATAAAACTCTCCTTGCTCAATTCATACACCGACGATAATAGCAGGCAACTGCATGCTCATCCAACAATCAAATTAATTATGCCAACAGATAAATTGCGTTGAATATACCGTTTCGTTTCAATTGTTTGTAATGTCACTCTTTGACGATTGCACGTTTGATCAAAGCTTTATTTACTACAATTCATGTGATTACCCAGCGGTAATGCAACACTTACCAATAAAAAATCGTTACGGAAAAAATAAAGGCTATATTGAATATGACGCGCGTAAATTGAATTCTATTTAGGCGTAATCCATTCAGTTCGTATGGTTAATTTGTAGAGATTCTGATATTCACATAAATAAATTCTCATTCAGTTAAGTACCTAGGTCGATAAATATAAATTGGTTTTCAGTAACTGGAAGTGTCCAGATAGGCAAGAAGTCGTGACGAGTGCCAGTATGCAAAACTGAATAGATCAAAGGAGGCGAGCACGAGGCACGAAGCGAGCACTGAGTGTTGTCTGCGAGTGAGATAGCGCACGGACGCACAGAGTGAAGCCATTACAGCCGCGCGGCGAACACGCTGAGTGCTTCCTACATCGTACTTCGTGGTTCGTAGTCGCATCTCTGAGTAGTGCAGGGGGAAGGGATGCGGCCTACAGAGTCAACTTAATTTGACGCGATGACGATGTGATGAACTGGTAATAGTGACGCCCCACCCCCCTCACCTTGCGCCCGCAAGTCGGTCCGGCGCCGCCACCTGATTAATCTATCCGCGCCTTCAGGTACAACATCAAATAGATTGCTTACTAGACAACTCTGTGAAGCGCCTTTTGTACCACAAATTGAGGAGGCTAGTTGAACACAGAGTCGTAAACGGCGCTTGTGATACAGTAAGGTCGTCCCTCGTCCGCTCTCGCAGCGTTCTATTAATTTGCTCGGTAGGCATTGAGCTCATGAATATTGTTATCGATAAATTATTAGTTTTGTAATAAACGCTGACACCTAATGTTCGGCGGGTGACATATCGACGGTGGCTGTCAGCCGCCGCGTCGCGCGATATTTGCCCACAAATAACATTAGTAGCGCGGCCCGAGCGGTCAACGGCTCTGCGGCAACTATTTTATGAACAATTTGTTTTCTATAATGAATTTACAAACCGATGCGCTTGTGTTATTGGCTTTTATATCATACCACGCATAGTTGGGCTTAGTACTAAGTTTAAACATTCCATTTTAATCAGAGTTTAAACCTTCAATAAAAATTTAATTAATATTTAAGTTGTGTGACCAATGTACAAGAGAAATTTGTTGTGTAGATCATACTATATTGTACGATACTCAAGGTACAGTATTATTATCATCATCCTAAAGTTATCTTCTTAATATATAAAATCTTTGCGTTACTTACTGACTGACAGACACGCTACAGCCGAAACTATTGGGCGCAGAAGAAGCTGAAATTTGGCATGTATGTTCCTTGGGGACCGTAGGGGTGCACTGAGAAGGGATTTCTCGAAATTCCCACGGGATCGGCCAAAACGGGTAAATTAAAAAAAATGCAGGCGTAGCTGCTGGCGTCCTCTAGTCCTAATATTATTATGTTTCTTGGCTATTTGTCTAGATATACAGCGTTCGCTTTCTACTCTATTGAGATATGACATAATATTTGCACTTCAAATGAGTGCAGTAGCAATATTCAATATTTCGAATATTTAGTGGTTCAGATTATTTAGGGGTGCGGTAACGAATGCCGAATAATTAAATGTCAGGCGGGAAGGGGCTAATCATGCTAACCGAGGAGCGGGGCAAGTGACAATGAACGCGACAAGGAACTGTGCAATACATACTCAAACATGCATCGTTCCGTTTCTACCCTGCCTACATCTTCGGCACTTATACCTCGACATGAAACAATAAACTATTTTATCAGTAAAAATAATGTTAACCGTGTTATATATTATATGAAAATCAACATGCATACAAGAGATTGAAGTTTGGCGAACGTATTTGGGAGTGGTTGGTAAACATCGCCCACAGTTGCCCCTCAGAAGTGCGCCACTCTGGTGGGCTTTTTGTTTGATTAATAGTCATATTTTATCCCTTCACTGTATACATTGCCACTACGATACTTTTGTCTATATTGCTCTACCACGCATATGGCAAATCACGAGTATTTGGAAATTCCAACCATCGTAGACGAAGCCAGACGCTATACAGTCGCCTCTAAACATAGCTTAACTTCACCCACGCTGCTGCAGCCTAAACTTATATAGAGACTCAAGAGAGCTGACGTGCTTCCTTTTTAAGAGGATCAAGAAGACTGGTTCTAGCATCGCCCAGACCTGCTGCACGCCCTACCTGCTTGAAGTCCTAAAAATAAAAAAAGCTTAACAATAATTGTAACTTCAATAAAAAATAGCAACCGCACACAAGTTTCGTCGAGAAGATGAACGTAGTCTCCTTAGAAGGTTCTGCAAAAAAAAGAAAACAACTCTGGAGTAATTTAAAAGTCTGCGCGGTAGGCGCTCACAATCAGGTAAATTGTTTCACTTTGGATAAAAGGCATCTCAATATTTAAAGTAGATAATATTATTATAACATGAGATGTGGAAAACGAGTTATTCCTTGAAACACTCGTTACAAGTTGTCGTGTTTATGTCAACATGATGGGATGATATTATTATTTAAACGAACAACAGCTAAAATAACAAATAAATTATCAAGAACTGTTATATACTTTTTAACCTTTCAATTACTTGCATCTACAATTTCCGATCACAACCAATTGACATGCTAGGTAGGTACTTACTTAGTCATGATACCGCAGGACGTGGGCGGCGCCGGAGCCAGACGTTATGTTCGTCCGCTCGAAAGAAAACTCTCCGAGTTTGCCATTTTCATAAATGTTCTCAATACATTCTGTCAAACTTATCTCATGTTTTGCCTCCACTGGGTATTTTTCAAATGAAGATTCGTGAAATCTGTTTGAAGTTTGGCAATTAGCAGGCATTGAGTGTCCTCGAGTGACGTCGAGGCGCGAGACATGTTGTGATAAGTTGTTACCGTCGCACGTCACGTGGCGCGTGTGACATGTTGAGACATATCTTACATGAAACAGCCGTCCCTGAATAAAATATATCCGAATACAAGGATGATACATCGCAACTGCAAATACCGTAGAAGCGAGTAGTTAAAACATTGCTAGTGTCATATATTGTTTTAAATGTTTGTCCTAATCCAAACTCCTGATGAAAAGTCAAAATTGTTAATTATAACTTGTCGGTGCAACATGTATCTCATATAAAATCGTATTCCGTTGTTGGAGGGTCGAGCGCGCGCGATTTGTTTCAATTTCATAGTTGAACTGTTCGTGTGGTGACCACATCTCCCTCCTGCCATCTACCCCTCCCCGCTGCTGCTCCCTCACCCCTCTGTCGTCCTGGGGTGCGTCGTCGATAAAAGTGCAGCAAACACCGCCTCTTTCTTCTAGTTCCATAAAAAAATAGTTTAGCAACTAGCAATATCAATGTTTGCGCGAACTGTATTGTGACGTCTACTTTCACACTTACCTACTCAGTTGCGGCATGTATTCACATTTTAAAGGAAATCAAATTTATATTTTAACATTAATTTTGATCGAATTGAAATTCGATGAAACCTAAAGCTACTCACAATTAGTACGTATTCAACTTTACTTAAACATTAGTCCGACTAAAATACAATTTCAGTAAAATAAACTGTTTACATTTAGTCTAACTTTCGAACTAGACTTTGTCTCGTATTTAAGTGTAAACAAAGATCCCACTCCGTCTGCCAGTTTGTTCGCAATAATCTCGATTTCACGGTGGACGGAGTGCTTTCGCGACTCGTCACACTATACCACGGTGAAGCTATTGCCAGTATAGTATGACTTTAAGCGTGGATTGCAATAGTTGCATCCTCTAGTTACAGTTCCGAAAATATGCCTTATGTGCCAAAGTAGTGGCGTCCCGTTTGTCATCCGTAAATACATAACAATGCCGAGTAAAGCACACTCACGCACACACCCCGATGACCACCATACGAGTATAGACGTCACAACTCTCGCGGCTCTATACAATTTGTTATAGTTCGCTAAATCAAAACGTGTCCCTGACGCGGACTCTGTTAGGTCTAGTCACACAAAATATACAAAACACACCTCACAGTTCAACGTTGTTAAGGTTTCGCGTATGGCTAATGTACAGCCATAGCTCTACATACAGACCATAGTTGGCGTGTATAGCAGAGCATGAAGGTAAATAATAAGTCGTCTCCGTACGTGTGTGTTGTTGCGTTTTGTGTGTGTGACGACACACGCGGTCGCGACGCCTCTTGCCCGAAAATTAGCGATGAACTCCCTCACACGCTCACTAACTTGTAAATTACTTTGGAGAGTTATTCCACCGGAACAATTTAAACAATTTTTTACACTGACATGATGGCATGACTAACATGACGTCACTAATTATAATCCAACTTCGCACATAAAACGCTTGAAGGTAGATGAAAAGACTACCTGCAAGCCTGCCAAGGTATATTAATACTAAACACAAGGCCCATTTCAAACAATAGGATTGCTTACAAACACGACTGATTGCCACGTGTGAATGTGCATTGGACCAACAAGCCACCGGGTGTGGTCACGACTCTTATCCGCCCGTTTAGTCTGATGAACTAGATGGAGTAATAAGTCATCGTGAATGACTGCTTGTGTTCACTGAGCTCTATCATCGCTGACTCGGCGCCGATGCGGTGCGGTGGCATGTGGTTGAATGTTGGAGGACGTCACACACAAATCGCTTCCGACATTCTCGTCCGTCGCATCTTTCGTGTGCAATACAGCTGTGGCCGAGCCAAACGAGGTAAAGAGATCGCAAGGTACGTGAAACATGGAGCGTGAGGCACGGAGTGTTGGAGACAACTATGTTTGTATTATTTTGAAAAGCTCTATTATGAAATAAAACTTCTAATAATTATGATAATGTAATATTATTAAGTTACATACATTACATATTATTAAGTTTCATAGATCCACGCTACAGCCGAAACTATGCGGCATAGGAAGCTGAAATTTAGCATGTATATTCCTTGGGGTGGTGACGGATTAAGAATACGGATTGTCACCACCCCATATCATCCCATGGGTGTCGTAAGAGCCGACAGAGGGACCATATTATGCAGAGAACAGCACTGTAAGAGAAGGAAAACTTGATACAAACCCTATACCAACCCGTTTGGCCAGCGTGGTATAGTAGGCCAATTCCTCCTTTCAAAGGAGAGGCCTAGTCCAGCAGTGGACTGTTAAAGGCTGATGATGTTCCTTGGGGACCGTAGGGGTGCTAGTGCACGAAATTACCACGGGTTCGGCCAAAACGAGTAAATTTAAAAAAAATGCAGGTGTAGCTGCTGGCGTCCTCTAGTTAATCATAATAATACATTAACGGAATAAAGGCACACATATCAAGTTTGAATCTAGGTGTAATTGAAATACCTCAGAACATAGTTGAACAACTCCCCACAACACCGTGCGGTACCGCGGCGCGCGGCGCGACCGCGAGTTGTCCAGAGTAATACAACAGGTTGAAGCTAAGCATATGTTTCTAAATTATAATCTTTAAATTTTATGGCGCTGGTACCGCCAGCCGTGAAAGCAGTAAATAAGGCGTAGAGTACGCCTCTTTAAATGTTCTTATTCACCACCACAGATGGCGTGCAGTGCCACAGAGAGCTATATTATAAACATTTGAATTACACCCTAAACCAAAACAGCCAGCGGCGCGCCATATAAGCATTGTTTGAGACGTTTTAATCTGAATTATAATTTATTTTTATTTGCGTCACAGCCGACACCGCACTTACTCCGCCGCCGTATCTTCCAGTGCCCACTTTATACGGCATAACGCTCGCATCAGTAAAGACTACAGATGTTTGGAGCATCAAACTCTGTGTGGTTTCACACACGACATATACAAACAGTGTCCCATTGTGTCAAAACTGTACCTTGCCTGCCTTACTTTAAATTTCAGATAAATTGATCTGCTCTCTGAATGACAACACTCCTCGCTGATACTAAAATTTGCTCGACATAAAAATCCTAAATTTATTTTGACGTGGTCATCCTATAATTGACTTGGTCTTAAATTATTTGTCGTCGGCGGTATGACTGGCCCTCTCGCCCGTCATCCGATTATTATTTTACTTTGCCTGAAAGTCATAAAGTTTAGTTAGTTACACTTTATCATGTAATCACAACACATAAATGAACAACTGAAGCCCACCTTTACGCAGCGTAAGTAGTGTCTCGTGTAGATGCTCGTACAGTGGAGTGTCCGTGATCGCAGGAGGCTCGTCGTCGCTCGGCCCGTAATTAAAGACATATTTATTTCTGCATTTTGGTTGTTCACAACATTTATACAAGTCAAAACCCTATTCTAGATGATGCCGGCTTTTTCTAGCTAAATGACTTCTTGAGAAGAAAGGCCGAAACAAACTCAGAGTCATTGCTTTTTTTTTAAACGCAGACACACGCATCTTGTCACTATATACGAACCATATGGTATTGGACGTCGTTTATTTCTACATTTCTGCCTCCGTGGTCCAGTGGATAGCGTATACTGATCAGAGGTCCCGGGTTCGATTCCCGGGTCGGGCAACAGTGTTACTGGGTTTTTCCAAATACTCAGTAGCAGCCCGGAGTCTGGTGATGTGCCCGGTAACGGCAATAGGCTCAACCCCTATTACGTGGGACCTACAAATTCATGGCGAAATGTGTGTGTTATATTTACACCTCTGCCTACCCCTTCGGGGATACAGGCGTGAGTCTATAAATAAAATAAACAAAAATAATATATTATGTCACGTTTCGTAATTGCAAAAATCACAATGACGTCATATTTAAGCCGGGATATTTAATATATATAATAATATAATATTCTACCACATACACACATCACCATCTAGTCCCAAGCTAAGCAAAGCTTGTGTTATGGGTACTAGATAATGGATAAACATACATATATACTTTTTTTTTGTAAATACATACATATTTTACATAGAAACACCCAGACCAAGACAAACAACCATGTTCATGCACGCAAATGTTTGACTTGAGCGGGAATCGAACCCGCGACCTTCGGCGTAGCAGTCGCTTACACTCCCGCGGCGCTAACTGGTCGTCAGATTATATTATAGATTTGCTTTGGTATTAATTTTAAAATTGATTGTGTTGAGTATTCAGTACAGTAAAACCACTTTATAGTATAATTTCCATATCAGCTGGCAGGTATGCACTCGTAACAAATTATCATTAAATGTTGGTGAAACCACACTACGGATCATTGTGGTTTATGTTAAGCGTATTAATAACATTTATTAAATGTATCAATATAGCTCATTTGTAGGGAATTTAATAAAGAAAATATTTTTAAAGCTGCTGTCGCTAAATTGTTACGGTATACCCCTTCGGGGATACAGGCGTGAGACTTTAAATATAAATAAATTATTTCTACAACTGATTACAATTGGTAGGTTCTTACAATTTTTTA
The DNA here is from genome assembly GCA_944739405.2 of Euclidia mi. Lineage (NCBI taxonomy): Eukaryota > Metazoa > Arthropoda > Insecta > Lepidoptera > Erebidae > Euclidia > Euclidia mi. The sequence continues at coordinate 7,880,969 of OX123201.2, forward strand.
TGACACACTAACTATTGAAATATGCGTGTTATAAACAATTTTCTATATGTAAGATTTATTACACGCTCTGCCATTATGGTCTGCAGTTTGGTAAGTTCAGTCTTAAGCCATGAATAAAATAAATAAATATATAATATTGTAGTCTTCTAAACTAGCACTAAGGTATCATAAATATCACTCAGTTTTCAAATTTAAATACTGTCTGCGCCACAATCAAATTAGCCAAAATATGTAATTAAATTTAATATATTTATGGACAGAAAGCCATTTACTCCAACACGCACAAATAAAAACAAATGGTATTACTCTGGCAGCATTCACTCAACAATTCACTCAAATTCATACTTTTCTAACACATGACGGCCAATAAAAATCCTGTCCGCATACCCTCCCTACTTCAATTTAGTGTCCTACAAAAATCGCTACTCGTTACATCTCGCGCTCACGTTGCTTTGCTAAAAATCTATAAAATAAACTGCTGTGCGTGTGTGAACTGATTTTGTGGGTGGATTACCAGCATCTAAGATTTGACACTTTGAACTCCGCGCGTTTTTTAACTAGTCTAATACCGTACGCCGGCGATTTTTGCATTATTTTGAAAATTTGTGAATAATAGTCTATTACAGATAGCTACACATTTCTTTTTATACATTGAAAAATTAAGGTTTATATTTGTTATTTATGAAATAAAATTATTCAATATATAATGAAATTATAATTATATTATATTATTATTATTATAAATGTATTTATTCGACATTTTCAAAAACAGGTGAATAGTGCACTTAACAACTCGAAACGAAGCGGGACGGCGTACTGACCGACGGAGCGCATTCGTTCCTGTCGACTTGACACACACATAAAAAGAGCTACGTCTCTATAATTTTGCACATGAGTGCATTATGAATGTAGCTAATGACCAATAACAGCCAAAAAAAAATATTGAAATCGGATCACGTCACCCTCACGTGATCGGCGTATGAGATCATTTTATTCATCACGTGAACGTCCCGTGATTGGCGTTCAAAGTGCTAAGGAGGACAACACTGCTCCGCTTCAAGCTATCGAGGAAAACACCCTAAGTAAATTCCGTCATCCCAGCTAAATGTGTAAGTACCTAAAATTCCTAGTCTCTGCGCCCAAAAATACGATGAAATCGAAAATTCTACGGTCTGCTGAAATTTAGGTAGGCGTATTGTGGCACAACTTACTATTACCCTTCTTTAACCGACGTGTTGAGACGTAGTATGTGTTTACAGTTCCCGTTAGTTGTAACACCTCACCATCGTCACATACGTTCCCCTGACCTTCGCGTGCCTTCATACAGACAGTTTACCCACAAATTAATAATTAGTTTGGATGCTACAACTTCTACGTCGGCGCTACGAGACTGCTACGAGCGCTACGAAGATTACAATTTCATGTGGGAACGGCGGCTGGTTAATTACTGTATTAAATAATATTTTGTTTATGTGTTATATTAAGATATATTTTGATATAAATTAGCACAACATAATCTTTGAATGGCTGAATTTATGTCACGCTAGATAAGGCTGCAGGTTCCGAAACCGCATAGCATCTTAGATTGCTACACAAACTGAATAAGTTCACTGAGGTTAGAGGCGGGATCGCAGGTGGCGACGGAACGCGATGCTTTGCCACTCTACGCTGAACGTACGATTAAATAAATGGCCATTGGTCCCTAACGAGGTCTGCAGTTGCGAAGACTCTTGTTTTAGTCTTTGGGGATGTCATATTCACTAGGATCCTTTGTTGTGTTTGTACACAAATACACGAACCGTATATTGGAAAGTACAACAATACATATTTTATTCTATGTCTATTCATGATATTTTAGTGCTAGAATATTGATTACATACATATTATAAACTTTAATAGCGTCGGCGTCCAATGCTTAGTGGCATTGGATCTTAGCAAGTATCGATAGATTTAAATTTTGACGGAAGCAGTGCCAATGAATTGGACCTTACCGTGAAGGTGAGGTAGCGCACGAAACATTAGGAGATAGACCTTGTCTTAACTCTTTGGCTATAGGAAAATAAACTACTGATTATACTTGTCTTAAGTAAATACATATTACGAAAAGTTAAATTGTAGAACTATTCACTAAGTAATTACTCATTGTCAATAAGTAGATACAGATATCATAGGCGATGCCGGTTAAATCAATTGTTTTGTATTAATAAATCAGTTCGTTTATATTACGCAGAAAACAGTGAAAGATTTAATGTTATTGATATAATTCTACAATTTGTACTCATCATCACAAACGCGCGGCCGGCGGGCGGCCAATTGTGAGCAGATTGCGATAACAGACTGCCACATACATACATACATATCGTCACGCCTTTTATCCCTGAAGGGGTAGGCAGAGCTGTAGTTCTACACCCACTTTTCGCCGGATATACTTTAGTCTCACGTAATAAGGGGCGAGCCTGTTGCCGTACCGGGCACATTTCCAGACTCCGTGCTGCTACTGAGAATTTCGTGACAGAAAAACCCAATAACACTGTCCGACCCAGGAATCGAACCTGGGACCTCCCGATCCCACGCGCACATTTATGCCACGAGACCAACGAGGCAGTCGTATAGGGTTTGATGTCGAGTTTTCCGTCTCTACGCAAAGATGGTATTTGCATCGTGTTATCCCTTAGTCGCCTCTTACGACACCCACGGGAAGATAGGGGGTGGTAACACTTGTATTCTATGCCGTCAACCACACAGCTAACGAGATACGAGATAAGTTAATAAGAAGGCTGTAATAAAAAATCTGCTTGCGAAATAATTCGTTTTATTTTGTTAGTACGCTTTCGTTGTTAAAACCAAATCTTTAAAACCAATCGTCGCGTAACTCAAACCAATATCAATAGCAAATCATAATTAGCTCTAATTTTACCATTTATAATTCATAATTTTAAACCATTATTTTAATGTAATATTTTTATAGCATTTTTCGATATATTATATTAACCGTAAAAAGTTAGTATAATTTAAACATCCAACCAGAGAGATAGTTTCGCTGATACCAGGCGCAAACACATCTTATTTCAACTTCTATTTTATAAAATTCTAAATTTAAGAGCTTGATAAATATTTATCAGGAATGTTATATAATGTTGTACTGTTTTATCACTATAGGAATTTAGACTTTCGTGGTAATTTAAACTTATTTTAAACTGTCTTTCGGGATATATACCACGTACCTTTGTTTGGAGTAACCGATATTTGGCACTGTTACAAGCACCATGTTCACGGATAATTTTTCGTATATTTCATTGGTTTGCTGTGATCATGCAGTGTGAAAGAAAGCTAGCAAACAAATTTAGACATGATTAAACAAGTATACCTTTGTTCGGCAGAAGAGCCCTAGAGATGTATAAACGTTGAATTCGGCAGTATAACTTGATTGAGTACTTTCGGAACGAAATTATACTCTCTAGGGTACTTGCGACGTTGTACTGTTTTTGGTTTGCACACAGATTGATATACCAGTTTATTGTTGTACACGACGTTATACCATTATCATCATCATCTTGGTACTTGGTGCTTGGTAGCACGGGCTGTTTCCGCAACTTCGCGTCCTGGCGTGTATTTTGCGTGCGGGTGGGAATGGTGTTGTCACTCGAGCCATCCCAGCTCTTCGAGGAAGGCCAGCAGACTGATCTTCATCATATCTATAAAATTATTTATCCTGACTGACTATCGTCGCAGAACCCAAACTACATAAAGTAGAAACATGTTCGGCGAGTGGGTTTCTTTATAACCAAGTAATTCCACCAGGAAAGGGCTTTTTAGAATTCCTTGTCTGTAGAGGAAAAAAAAGGTGTTAAAGTTATTAAGGCAGGTGAAACCTCTGCAACAGCTCGTATAAGAGAATAAATAAATATGTACAATCGCCTCTCTAACTTAAAATTTACCAGCAGTGGATATTCTATGACTTTGATAGAAATATATGAATCAAACATTGCAACATATAAATACTGCTGCGGTAGCCTTAGAAACTGTCACATACGTGACATATGTGTCACGTAATATCAACGGAGTCGCACCAAAGAGCTCAGATATTTACATAGAGGCGGATTTTATATGAGCGCTTTGAAGACAAACTTTCTGCGACTCAAATTGCCGCTTGGCGGCGTGGCAGTGGCGTTGCGGCAGCTGTCTCTCTCTCCTCTAGTGTATCTTGACTACGAGAGCAAGAGAGACGGAGAACGACGCCAGCGCCGCCAACGGCGCCGACTACGAACTTAGACAGTCCCCACCTGGAATCGGCACACGAAATCCTTAAAAACTGCGCTTCTATGTAAAATCTGTATTCATTGGTCGCACGCTACTCTCAACAACGCCGATCGACAGTGGCATATTACTGGTACATATAAGCTCACAAAACCTTTGATCAATACGACGCTCGCGTTTTATTTACATGTCTGTCACACACCGCTAGCGAATTTAGTGAGGAAATTAAATGAGCACATTACAATAACTGTCAGCGACAGAATGCAATTATATTGGAGGGCAGGGTTTGTTTGTATTATTTGATACTGGACGATTATCCGTGTGGTGACGGATTAAGAATACGGATTGTGACCACCTCATATCATCCCATGGGTGTCGTAAGAGTCGACAGAGGGAGCATATTATGCAGAGAACAGCACTGTAAGAGAAGGAAAACTTGATACAAACCCTATACCAACCCGTTTGGCCAGCGTGGTATAGTAGGCCAATTCGTCCTTTCAAAGGAGAGGCCTAGTCCAGCAGTGGACTGTTATAGGCTGATGATGATGGACGATTCAGTGGACAACTCGCTGTTGGTGCATACATTCGGCTCTGAGCTCCAATATGTAATTGGAGCTCATAGATCATTATCACCCTATCACTACCCAGCTAAACAAACGGCTGAAGCCCGGGGTTCACTTACTAGTCTAACCAGATATGACAGAATATCAGCTTTTATACACAGCGACTCCGTTATCCATATACCAAGGTTTAGATCCGTGTCAATATATTCAAGGGTTCCGATGCCCAACGATTTTCAAAAATCTTCTCGACGGCGGGACCAACGGCTTAACGTGCTCTCGGAGGCACAAGGTAAGAGATAAAACTCTGAACCCGATACCCTCTAGATGACAGTCTATTGGTATCTCCAGTAAGCTATCGCTGCGCTCCAATCATTGTGATTGGTGCGCAGCCTGTAATGTAATAAGTGCTTTTAAGTACCAAGTCGCCACTACGTCACCAGCTCGTAATGGAGCGCGCACTGTTTGCAAGACCTCAGACGAGCGGTGACAAAGAACAAATTACTTGTAACATTCTTTACAGCGCAGTCTCTTTGAGCGCAAATTATGTTATTCGCGGGTGAGCGGGGCTGCCAAACGTCAGACAAGGAACTCTTGACAGAATGAAAAATGTCCCTCGGCTTGTTATAAAAATTCAATTAATTTTATTTAAACGTTCTTACGTGCGATAGTGACGAGTCACGACCTCGCCCCCCCCTCTCCCTCCGCGGGTCGCCCCCACGTCTCGCGGTGACGAGGCGCGATATGAAACAATAGTGTTTTGTGGCGGGTGTAAGTTTGCCTGCAGATTATATTCAATGTTGCCGTTAGAGCCTCACTCGCGCTGCGTTCCTGTGGATAATGAAATAGCGAGCACACACACACACACGAATGAACAATGCCTGCGGAAATACGTAGACATTTTATACGGTGACTTTCTGTTACGCAAATTATATTTTTACTATTGTTTAAAGGGAAAGTCTGGCAGTTCAATGTTGTTGTGAAGCGTCATGTTACTTTGTTTTTATAATTTCTACATTTTTATACTACATCTATTCTTGTACGATTTTATTGTTCAATACATGACGGTATTGGGTACTATCCACACTTTGATTGCCCATAAAGAAAAAGTTATACTACTGGTGCGCAGATGTTTAAACATGTCCCCATTATCATTAACAGAACATATTGATCTGGTAAATTCGTCATGGTGCTAGTTGCAAGTGATATCCCATAAAAAACAATACTTGTCAAAAAACCAAGTCTTGCTACCGTAAAAAGTTGTGAGATCCATGTAATACCAAGTCAGTTCATTAAACATCTTTAATGTTTTAAATAAATAGATTGGCTCGGCCATCGCATGAAAACACAATATATCTCATAAGTAATACATACATATATAAATTAGTTTGTTTAGTGCGATTGCCAAGTCAATCTTTTTATCTAAAACATTTAAGATTTCTAATGAACTGACTTGCTATTACATGGATCTTAAAACTTTTTACGGTAGCGAGACTTGGTTTTTTGACAAGTATTGTTTTTTATGGATGGGATCTCATTTCTTTTTGTAGATAGTCCTACTTTTTCCCTTTCCGGTACCTGCTACTTCTTGTACCCCAACAACGAATTTTCTTAATTAAAGCCCTAACTGCAAACGTAATTTTGTAATCTTATGTGTTTATATGGGATTACAAAGTTATTTATGCAGTTGATGTATGTCGAAAACTGGACTGAAATTGAAAAATGTTAAAGTTTTTCCTTGATTCATACACTAAACACTAATTATATTCTAAAGAACAATGCCCATTTCTGGCCCAGTTTGAAACTCATGAACAGCACAATAAAGTTTCAATTAGTTGTTGAATAATCCTTTTTATTTATAACTTAATTTATAGGCATTACTAAAGGTGTGCCGAGAAACTTATTCAATAAATAGGTTTAAAAAGATATGTTAACGTCTAAATAGCCAACACGTAATAGATCTGAAATTGCCAGTAAAGAAATCATAATATTAAATCGATTATCACTTCTTCTTTATTGATTTTACGTTTTCTCTACTCAAAATGATTTGAGTTAATAGCAAATCTCTACTTGGTCCATAAACATTTAAAATGTGTGTATTTTTAAGGTATGTATGCGATTAACTACAAATAAGTTCGATTTTGAACCAAATATATAGATAACCTATGTCCGAAATCCATATCGATTAATCAATATCATCTAAAACTGTAAAATGGCAACACTTTTTTGACTCTTAGGTAAATGTCAATAATGTCATATTCGGTTTATTTTGTTTGTTACCTATTTGTTGTTTGCTCGTGCACATTGTGAATGTTTTTAAGTTTTTGGATCTTTTACGACTTCTGGCTTTTTCTTTCGGATTTCTACCCTTACCAAATGAGTAACTCATTCCTTTCTACGCAAAACTACGAACACAAAACACATACTTTAACTATTCTAATAAAAGTGGGTACACACTTTTTGTGAGCACATAAAAGTACTTCTTGTAATAAATCTATGAATGTGATGGACCTCTAATCAATCTCAAAATTCTAGTTTAACACTCTTTTATCGAATGCAATAACAACTACTACGATTTTTGACTGTCCACATCTGGGCCGGCGTCTCTAAGAAAAATGGGCATTGTTCTTTGAAGCGTCTATGTCTGCTAGAAGTGCCTTAGACTTTTGATGATCGGTCAGTGAGTGACAAAATCATGAAAATTGACTCGTTATAATTCTTACACTACTGGCTCAAATTAAATGAAATTTGAAGTATACCATATGTATACAATGCCTGCTTGGGTACTAAGAGATCAGGCTTCTAGTTTTATCCACAACGAAGTTATAGGGGGTCGAAAATGGCCTGAATTGCTTCGAGAAAAGGATGGTACGGCCGTGCCGTACTCGACTTGGCGGAGGCACTCCCGTGCCCCCTGATCTTGTTCAATAAAACATCGCTGTGCAACGTGTTTCTGTAACGTGGAGACTTAATTTAACATAATGTAGACTTAACACAGGTTAAACAACATGTTATATAACCTGTACGCACCTTAAAAACGAAGACTTCCACATTCTACCTCTGTTCGCACCTAAGTAATAAAGACGTTCACAGTATAACTCGGTGCGGTATTTTTTTAGAAACAAATGTTTTCCTTCCACTGTCACAAAAAAGTCAGGTGAAACTTCACGTAGTTTCTGCTTCCATGGTCTTTTAACAACGCGCGAACTTTGAACAAACTTTACACGTGATTACTCCGAATAAAGTTATGCGCTGTAGGAAATAACTCAGACATAATGTGACATTAATTTATTTAACTGAGAATATGTTAATATTTGAGCCAAGGTAACACTCGAATACATCATAAGAGCGTCAAATATATCAAAATGTTAATCGAAGGGCAGACACGTCACGCACAGCATTGTGACGTATAGCTATCGAGCCCAGGTAGGTATATAGACCTGGAAGGCGTAAACGCGACGATAAATCATTGCTCTTGAAGTTGGGTATCGTGTCGCGGCGATAAAATGTGTCGCCGGCTGTTCTTGCCTTCTCCCCGGCGTCGTCACCTCACACTCAGGGCTCAAGACAACTTCATTATAATAACTTAAACGCTCGCTCTCGCTGACAGACACTTTTTATTGAGGTTGTTACAACGCCCGTGACACTACCTACACTAAGCTTCACAAGTATACACCTACAATAGACTCGCCACTACTACCCACCCAATGCCGAAATTAATATTTAATCTAATCCATCATCTTATAACAGACAACGTTTGAAAACGTTTTGAGGATATTATAAAGCTTCAGTATAAAAATGTTTCATAAAATTAGTTAATAAATGATGTCTGTAGTGTGTTTAAGTGGTAAACATTTTAGAAAAGTTTCGTTGTATAATTTCCGTCGTAGAAAATAGCGACGATTTAACTTATGTTCAAGTAATTTGAGGTTGTGTCGTTATTAAATAGTACGCCATCGATGGATTTACTTGAACACTTGCCAAATTGTACTATTTGTTAAAATGTTACTGCAGAAAACAATAGCGTTATATAGTGGGTTATTAATTTTATTTAACGATGTGTTTTTAACCAAAATTTGCTTCACACATTTCTGGAGTTCAAACTCCACAGCGGTCACAGATTTTCAAAGAAAAGTATTATTTAAACTAGCCGTTTTCCGCGGTTTCACCAGCGTCCTGAGCGAACTACTTCGCGTACCCGAAAGACCCAAATATCCTACGGAGCCCTATTTTTTGACAGTTGGTACGGGGAGTCAGTACCCTTAAATAAACTGATACTGTTCTAAACCATGGAATGTCGCTATTGGGTTACGGAGGTCAGACGGCAGTCGCTCCGTGGAAAAGTAGATTTCTGTCATATCTGGTTAGACCGGTAAGCGGACCTCGGGCTCCAAGGCTGTAAGTCTTGGATGCAATGTCGGGATAACGCTAGGGCGATGATGTAATGTAAGTAATACTGAGAGAGGACATTTGGAAAATTTCATCCTTAGGAAGTAAAGAGGGGGAGGAGTTTGCATGAAAGTTTTAATCTAAGTGACATACACACGGGCGAAGCAGAGGTAAAAGCTAGTAATATATTAAGCTATTGCTCGTGTGTGCCCTACCTACATGTGTTTGTATGTGTAGCGTGGTCGTCACGTGCCTCATTAACGTGATCACTCAGTGCCCGATACTCACTGACTACTCATTTACATGCACATGTCATGTACATTGTACATGAACAACAACTGTTCGACAACACATATTGGTTAGTTACTGGCACAATAGGTAGCCAATGTGATATTCTGATGTATAAGCTCCATTACTGCAACATTTAAAAAAATATATTTTAAATAAAAAAGAACCAACTTCAAAAACACTAAAGAACTAAAAAGCAAAAAATAATTGGTTATGGAGCAAAACTTTTTGGAGTCGGTGCCAAGCTAAGTATTTCTGATCTGACTATAAAACCTCTACACTTTTTTATATAACTTTCGTTGTTGATAGAATACGTAGTTTGTAAGTTATTAACTTTTTGCGTAAAGGCTTGGCACGGACTCCAAAACGTTTTGCTCCATAACCAATTATTTTTTGCTTTTTAGTTATTAAGTGTTTTTGAAGTTGGTTCTTTTTTATTTAAAATATTTTTTTTTTGCTTTTTAGTGGTATACTAATAAAAAAATTGTAATAGGTGGTAAGTAGGTACATAGGATAGTGCAGGGGTAGGTACATGATGGAGAGGCCTTCCTTACTTGCCTCAATTCAGAAATGTAGACCTGTAATTTTCTGGCAATTTCAAGTATTTTTTTTTGTTTTCAACTAGCCTAAACACGTTCGTTTCAGTTCCATCATCAGATCCCGAAAATCATCTAGTACCAAAGTGTTTGCCAAGACAAAACAAAGGAGCCTTAACTCTATGAGATTGCGTTATTGTATTACAAAGATCCCATGGCCACCTTCCTGCTCTATCATCAGACTTTGGAAAACATTCAGCACTAAAGTCCGTGAAAAGACAAATCAAACGAGTCGAAACTCAATGGCATTTCGTAGTTGTATAACAAATTTCCTATGGCTACCATCCTGCTCCATCATCAGAGCTTGGTAAACCTTCAGCACTAAAGTCCATGTAAAGACGAATCAAACGAGCCCAAGCTCAATGGGATTGCGCCTTTGTATTACAAAGATCCCATGTGCCCGGTAGATGGCAATAGGCTCGCCCCCTACTACATTGGGACCTAAACATAACTGGCGAAATGTGGGTGTGTATACACCTCTGCCTACCCCTTTGGGGATAAAAGGCGTGAAGTTATGTTATGTTAAAGATCCCATGGCCACCTTCCTGCTTCATCATCAGACCCTGGAAAGCATCCAGTACCAAAGTCCATGTAAAGACGAATCAAACGACCCTAAACTCGATAAGATTGGGTTGTTGTATCACAAAGATCTCATGGTTACCTTCCAGCTCCATCATCAGACCATGGAAATTATCCAGCATCAAAGGCTATGTAAAGACGACTCAAATGAGCCCAGCATTGGGTTGTTATCGTCAAATCGCTTCAAGTGTGCTTATAAAATTTGAAGAGTTCCTTAATTTTTTTCAGGATTCCATGATCAGATCCTGACCTGATGATCATGGGACCAACTGGGAGGTATACTCTTTCAATCCAAACAAAAGTTTTGAAATTGGTCCAGGCGTCTAAGAGAAATCGGGGAACATACTTAAAAAAAAGATTCCGACGAATTGAGAACCTCTTCCTTTTTTTGAAGTCGGTTAATAAATCGGTTTAGTAGTGAATAGTGATTGCGTGAAGGAGTAACAAATATCCATCCATTCCTTTTTAAAAACGTTCACTTTTCTGATAATTGTAAGATGACAACTGTGTGTGTTGTGAATCTGGAGCGAATTAGATAACGGCCAGAATATATATCATACAGATACTAAGTCATTGAAGTTCAATCACGTATTTACTCAATTCATAAGACATTAGTTCGCCTCATTTCTACATAAGTTTCAGAAGATGTGACGCTGTTCTTGCTCCTACTGTATACTACCGAATGGCTCATAATAGTGTGGCCTCGAATAGTGTGTATTCTCACCATCATTAATGAAGCGCTTAATCCATGGCGTGTTAGAAATGTATATTATGATATCGTCTTTACATATCTGTATGTCAGATGCTTACACGGAGGAATGAGTCTTAGGCATGGGCGTTTTCGGATTTTTACGCAAACCGATAAAAATCCGATTTCAGGTTTTGAAATCGATTTCAAAAACCGATTTTACAAATCGTTTTCAGTAGCGGATGTTGGAGCGTAGCGTACGACAAACGTAAACAATCGAAATCTGCAATTCATAAAACCGCCAAAATCCAAAACGATTCGTTCGTCGCAAAGCACAATTCGCTTCATCTCTTTCGCTCTTTCAACGGATCACTAAGTTAGATTTAGAGAAATGAAATTCGCTCTCTCTCTCATTCTTACTAACTAGTCGTTTGGTAGTGTGAAAGAGAACGAATGAATATGAAAACTATCGGTAACGTAAGCTTTAGATTTACTTTGTAGTTTGGTTGCGCTTGCACAGTTTGGTTCGGATTTGTGTAGTTTGCGTTATCATGATATTGTTTTACGTTTCCTAAAATCGTTTTTTTCACATTGGAATATCGATACGATACGATTTCTGTCTGCAATCGGATTTCAGATTCGTTTTGATATATCGGTCACATGCCTAATGAGTCTATCATGCAGCATCCTTAGAAAAAAGTAATCTGAGCTAGAATGCGGCACAACTGTATTGTGAACTACGACTAGGCGTAATGGGTGTTTAGCTATTATTAAATACTAGAGGGCGTCCGCGGCTACTCCTGCACATTTTTTTTATTTACCCACTTTACCCGATCCCGTGGGAATTTCGGTAAATCCCTTCTTAGTGCACCCCTATGGTCCCCAAGGAACATACATGCCAAATTTCAGCTTCTTGCGCCCAATAGTTTCGGCTGTAGCTTGTCTGTCAGTCAGTCAGTACCGCAAGGATTTTATATATTAAGATTGAGCCTAAAAATCAATAGCGATATACAGATTAAACGCGCGCATGTTGATATTATTATTACTATTTTAGAATTATATATAGTGCCGTGTGGTTGACGGCATAGAATACAAGTGTCACCACCCCCTATCTTCCCGTGGGTGTCGTAAGAGGCGACTAAGGGATAACACGATGCAAATACCATCTTTGCGTAGAGACGGAAAACTCGACATCAAACCCTATATGACTGCCTCGTTGGTCTCGCGGCATAAATGTGCGCGTGGGATCGGGAGGTCCCGGGTTCGATTCCTGGGTCGTGCAGTGTTATTGGATTGTTCTGTCACGAAATTCTCAGTAGCAGCACGGAGTCTGGAAATGTGCCCGGTACGGCAATAGGCTCGCCCCTTATTACGTGGGACTAAAGTATATCTGGCGAAAAGTGGGTGTAGAAATACACCTCTGCCTACCCCTTCGGGGATAAAAGGCGTGACGATATGTATGTATGTATGTATTTTAGATTAAGTCAGGATGACAGTGAGTGATATGTCAACTTTGAAAATGGGAGGTCTCTAAACAGCAAAAATGTTTACAATACCCCAGATTTTATTCGCAGCAAACAAAGTTTTCCATAAAGCCAGCAAGACATCAGAACCTGTTTGCCATTAGGTACAGATTTGGTAACACAAGGGGGAAGTACACTCCGAGGAGTGTATTTCCCCGTAATTCCGCCAGTGCAACTGACGCTTCTGATCATCAGCAAATAGCAGTTGTAATTTCTTAACGCTAGCCAATCACGGTAAGCTACCATTGATAGTACAACGGGTGCTCCTGGAATTCAACTCCAAATAGCCAATAAAAGCGATTCAGAATCGAGGCCCAAACCGATTCTTGGAAGCATTACATTACGATAGCCTCACGGTAAAATAATGATCACAGAGGTTTTATTATTATTAATACGTCGGAGGTTCGCGTAGAATCACAATTTCTTCAACTCGATAAAAGCTTTATGTGGCGTAAACACACTCAGAGTTCCTTGTACGGACTATACGCTGTTATCAACTTTTCTTGGCATAATAAAATAATGAAAATATTTTAAAAGCTTACTTAAGACTTAAAGACAAATAAGTAAGTACAGTGAAGGCGGAGGGTCGCGAGGGGTGAGGTGAGGTTGGGGGAGGAGGGAGGTAGTGGCGCGCTCGCACCTCAACACAATCTAATTCCGGCGTCTCGCCGAGGCTCTTAGCCTGTCCATAATAACGCATTTATGTTTTTAATCTCTGCGCAAAGGGTCAAATGGAACTTCACTCGACAACCTTTTGTCTTTTGAGCTAACCTTATTTTTGCGGCGTGCACCAGGTTTACTTAGGCAATTGATTCGCGCGTACAGAACGACTCCATTGTGGCCCTCAGTAAGGGCGCTTGTACACGGTAAGAAAATTTACCGTGTCTGCGGCAGACAAGAATTTTGTCTGTTCTACACACGAAAACTTTTCGCGTCTTCCGCAGACAAGACCAATCGGAACGTGTACACGACACGATTTTTTTCGTGCCCTACGCTCGACTGACGACTGTCAGTCGAGCGTAGGGTGAGCAAGTAATAACAAGTCTAATAATAATTTTCGTTTATTTATAAAAATGTTAACTACAAAGCAAAAAAGAATGACAATTGCATATTATTATTATAACATGAAATGAAAAAGGAAACAAATTTACTGGGTTCATCCAATTAAACAAGAGGAAATGAGGCTGAACCTTACTACTCCGCCCCCCACCGCTCCGCAACAACGTTCGCCGCGTCGTGTCTTGCGCAGACAAGATTTTTTTCGTGCACTGCTGCGCTTTTCTTACCGTGTACAAGCGCCCTCACGCGCCGAGCCGAGATTTAGCGATGCTTTTATACAAATAAATGAAAATAAATGTACCACTGCTATAACTGATATTGTACTATACTTGGCTAATATAGTTGCCATAATTTTATCATTTGTAAATATTTATTTACGTACTAGAGATTGTCCTTCCTTTTTCTTGTTTTTCTGCTATTTTTTAAATATAATTGTTTTCTTGAAAATTTCAGGATATCCCTTCTCAACGCACCTCTACGATACTCAGGGAATGCTTCTTGAAAGCGCAGGAAGATGAAATTTTGCTTATACTTAATTATGTTATTACAAGCAAATTGCCATCTTCCTGCGCTTAATAGTTTTGGCTGTAATTTGTCTGCCAGTTTTATAATTGAAATTAAACTATTAGGATAACGCTAGAGTTTAATTCTTATAAATTCTTACATAATACTTGACATGTTAAGCAAAACTAAAAACTGCCATGTAAAGCTTGTTCCCAGCCAATTTTTCGTGGAATAAAAAGGAACCAAGCAGACAAAGCTTAATTAGTGCGCAGCTCGCTGTATGGTCGTTTGTTGCACAACAACAAGAACTTCTGGCTAAAAGCTCCAATATTACTTTAATTTGTGAACCGAGTCACATCGGAACACCGACAAAGCACAAACAGAATCTTCACTTAATTTGAATCGATTCAATTTGTTAGTTCCTCGAATAAATAAAGAATGAATGCTCCTTGATTTGAGATTGGGTTATCTGTTCATTGTTCAGTCCACTGTTGGACTTGAGCCTCCTCTAGTTTACTACTCAGTAGCACTGTGAGTCAAAAACAGGATTTAGTACCTACAGGTTTTGATGCCGAATTTTCCGTATCTTCGCAAAGCTACGATTTCCCTTGTGTATTAGCCTTACTACGGAATTCAATATTCGAAATATGGATAGATCTGTAGATTTTAGATTCGTTTTTGACAGTTTTTGACATAAGCTCCATACAAAATATGTCAAACACGAATGTAAAATCTACAGATCTATCTATAGTTTGAATATTGAAAATGGCCGTTAGTCGGCTCTTACGATACTTACTGTATTCTTAATCCTTAAGTGATTAATATTGTGTTGCCATTGTGGAAATCAAGATGATTCGTCAAGTAGTCATTAAGCAGCAGTGGGTTTATGACTGAGACAAAAATAGCATAAAACTATGCACTCTATACAGTTTAAATAATACCGCGAAAACGTATATTCTTTAAAAATTAAGCAAGTTTTGATATCAGAGAAAGATTTGAATGACTGTAAGCGAAGATACCAAAGCCAAAAGTAAACCTAATAAATTAATAGTTTAAAACACACTAAAAAACGCTCGTTTAAAATGTCGGTGAATGTCGTCTCTCCGCGCTGTTGGAGCATGTTTTGTCTGAGTTCGACAAACTGGTACTTTGAACAGACTGTTTAATGTAGACCCACCTACTAGTCGAGCTGCAACACCAGTTAGAGCGCCAATCTGTGTAACCTGGTTCCCGTAACATCTGTTCACTTGATTTTTGAACAAGTTAAAGAAGAGCGTCTTTCCTGTTCCAGCGCCCACGCTTTTACAATGAAATATTATAATTAAAAGCACATAGTTTACACTTCAGCCCAGAAATAGAGACAACTTGAACGGTCCATAATTTATTATTTGTTATTACCTGCATGTATAAAAGCATGTTTTTCTAGTGTTTTTTAAACTATTAATTTATTTTATACTTTTTGGTCTGGTCGTTGATAACGAAATATTTTTCATATTTCATAGTTAGTTTCATACATCTCGACCTAATGAAAGCGTGTTAAAAACATGTCTTTATAAGCATGAATATATAGGAAAAATTGTGTAGTTGTGAGTAGGCCTACGCGCAGCGCCCGCGGGCACGTCTTAATGAAGTCGGCGCGACTGTGATCATTGTAATTGCGATTATAATTAGAGGCGAGCGACGTGAGCGCCCTCTACCGCTGAAGCTCTGTGTAATCGAGCGACACTCGACTCTCTCAAATGTAAACATAAAACACTATTAGATAGCTTTGATGGATATTGTGTTTTACGTTTATGCCTGTAAAAATTGACAGCATTTTACTGTAGGTACTTTTTAAGACTGCCTATTTTATTCTGCTTGAAAGAGACTGATGAATAATTCTTATGCACAAGTGACCGTCTATAAATCAACATTCTGCTCAACTAACGCTAGCAGACTAATTACGACAGCTGGGGCTGTAATCTATGGGACCGAATAATTAACTTGAGGGTTTATGAATACTACAAAGTCTATATGAAAAACCACAAGAAATCCATAAATGTTCTCAGAACTGACCCAATGTCCTTATTTGCGTTGCAAACATACTTGCGATATGAGGCAGTAGTATTATTATTAAACTGATATTTAGTAATTGTGATAAAATAGAAAAAACATATGCCTTCTATATATTTATCATCATCAAATCAGCCGATAGACGTCCAAGTTGGAGATAGGCCTATTCCGAGGCTTTAACTAATCTTGAGTCACCCGCATCCATCCGCTGTCCGTGATCCCAATAAGATTGTCAGTCCAGTCAAGCTTAAGGGAGGCCTACTTCTGCTACGACGTTCGGTATGTGGTCGCCACTACACTAGGCCTATTATATCCCTTTAATGTTTCATATGTTGTTTTTCAATCATTTTACTTCCGTTTGTCAGAATTATATTTCCATCTGTGAAGCAATGCAGTTAGTGCAGGATGCACTTCATTACGGCACAGCCTGCTTGTCCCTGGCCGCTCCACTTAGATACAAACTTGATTACTCGCAGTGAACTCGACGCAATTCACCGTCACACTAGCATCGCATCAAGGCAGTTACACACAGTTACTGGTACTCCATGCCACTTTTATGAAGATTGGATGATCAAGCCATTGCCGCGTGACACAGCATTTACAGATTTGATGCCCTGTCTCTATATGGGTTAGGGGGTGAATTGGCCAGCTCGACGCGCTGAAACGCTTCACTTACTTGATTGTCATGTGGGATATGGACCCTGTACGCTGAACCATTTAATAAACAAGATATAAAGCATAGCATTATAGCTGGTCGTCATTATAGTTGCCTCGCTGGTCTCGCGGCATAAATGTGCGCGTGGGATTGGGAGGTTTTGGGTTCGATTCCCGGGTCGGACAAAGGGTTATTGGGTTTTTCTGTTAGGAAATTCTCAGTATCAGCACGGAGTCTGGTAATGTGCCTGGTACGGGAATGGGCTCGCCCCCTATTACGTGGGATCTAAAAATTCATGATAAATTAATGTGGGTGTAATATTACACCTCTGGCTACCCCTTCGGGGATACAGGCGTGAGTCCATATAGAAAAAAATAAAAAAAGCCTTATAGCAATTGGTTCGGCGATACACCGAAACCGTAGGTTCTAGGCGATTTGGAAAGGAAAATGGACTGTATTAGGGCGAGTTTTGCTCGCCTAGAAAGGATAAGGGAAGAGGATGTAGGATTGGAATGGGAGAGATGATTGTGAGTGGGTACAGGATATTCCAAGGACGGAGGGCACTTACCTTGTACAGCGATCTTCTTCGTCTCAGAAGGGCAGTCTCCTGGTGTTTTCGGGATGAAGCTGCTTGATTCACTTCACTACACAAATCACCTTCACATGCGAGCGGTTTTATAAGCGGTAATAATTATAGCGGGAGCGGCGCGGTCCGATACAGTATGGCGGACGCGTATCTGGCGAATCGAATATACTCGAAAGTTCTGGCTGTCTCTCGCGTCGACGTTTCGCGGCGACCAATCCGCGAAAGGCGTGCCTCTCCTTAGGGAATGGGAGACAGGGACGGAAATATGGTATCGCTCGCACTAGACAAGCGTGGAACGATTGACGTAGATGCGATTAGTTATAGATAGGAAGGTAGATGGCGCTACCATATCCCTCCGGCCCAAAAGGGTTCCCTTTAAAAAAATTAGAATTGAACTTAGCTATGTTGGGTGTACTACCGCATAACCCATCAATAGACTAAGACAGCGATATGACAATAAAATTTATCTAAATTAACTTTAGCGAAAACTACAAACGCAATAATAGCGAAAACTACTAACTAAATACTTAAACTAAGAGGTAGATCCAACTTCAGGCTAGATCTCACTGAGTTGGAAGCGGACAGAGACGTACAAAGGGAGTTCCTTTAGCGGTTTTCACGGTAACAACGCGGGTTGTACCGTCCTTGGAAGTATGCAATTTCTCTACGATGGCTAACGGCCATGAAAGCGGCGGAGCATTATCATGTATTATGACTACTAACGTACCCTCCTGAATAGGGGATGCAGGACTATTCCACTTGGATCTAGCCTGAAGCTGGTGTAGATACTCCGCACGCCAGCGCCGCCAGAACGACTGCACGAGTTTATCCAGCAGAGTATATCTCTGGAGCAAGCTTGAAGAGTCTGCTTCAGGAGCCGGAAACGACGATAATGGCACTGTGCTCAGAAAATGTGCAGGGCTTAACGCGGATGGTTCTGCAGGATCACTACTCAATGCCGTGAGCGGACGCGAGTTGATCAGTGCCTCGACTTGTGCAAGGACAGTTAAAAGCTCTTCGTAAGAGAGGATCTGTTGACCTATAACCTTGAAGAGATGCGTTTAATCACTTTGACCACGCTTTCCCAACATCCACCGAAATGTGGTGATGCTGGTGGAATAAACTTCCAGTCAATATGATCTATGGAAAGTTCTTCCTGAAGACGAGTACGATAACCCGCGACGTGACTGAAATAAGTAGCGGGAACAAGTTCCATTAATTTACTAACGCGGTTGGCGACAAAAGTTTGCCAACGATGAGGAGAAGAATGAATCCAAACGAGCACTAATTTGGAGTCGGAAAATGCGTATATTTTATTAATGGGGTAGTGGGGCAAAACTGTGTCTTTAACCTTGCGGAGCAACTGAGACAGCAGAAGGGCCGCGCACAACTCCAGTCTCGCAACTGAAATGGTTTTAACAGGCGAGACCTTAGACTTGGCACAAACTAACTGCACCGAGTAGTTAGAACCAATGCGGACTTGCAGATATACGACTCCGCCGTAAGCACGCTCGCTGGCGTCAGCGAAACCTATTAAGTTGATGGTACATCCATCTACCAACCCAAGATGACACGGAATAGTAACTTGATTGAGCGCGGTAAGCTCAATACAAAACTGGCCCGAAGCGGCGACAATATGGTCAGGGGGTGATTCTTCCCACTCACACTTTGATAGCCAAAGCTCTTTGATCAAGAGCTTGGCGTACAAAATTGTGGGAGGGACAAAACCCATTATGTCCCATAGTCGAGCCACTGTGGACAGCATAGTGCGTTTGGTGCACTTATCATCTGGTGGTGAGACGTCAAACCGAAAACTATCGCAGGATTTGTCCCAGCGTAAACCGAGAACCTTATGCGGTACAGACTTCTCAAACTCAATGTCTGGAGAAGCCTTATGAGAATCTGGTATGCGTGCGAGAACCTCCTTAGAGTTGCTTGTCCATTTGACAAGATCAAACTGGCCTCGCTTGAAAAGCTGAATGAGCTCTTCACAAAGCGAAATTGCTAGTGGAGCGGGTATGACACTACAGGTAATGTCATCCATATACAAAGCGGAAGTGTAGTATAGTATAGTATAGCGTAGCGTAGCGTAGCTTAGCATAGCATAGCGTAGCATAGCGTAGCGTAGCGTAGCGTAGCATAGCGTAGCATAGCGTAGCATAGCGTAGCATAGCGTAGCATGGCGTAGCATGGCGTAGCATGGCGTAGCATGGCGTAGCATGGCGTAGCATGGCGTAGCATGGCGTAGCATGGCGTAGCATAGCGTAGCATAGCGTAGCATAGCGTAGCATAGCGTAGCATAGCGTAGCATAGCGTAGCATGGCGTAGCATAGCGTAGCATAGCGTAGCATAGCATAGCGTAGCATAGCGTAGCATAGCGTAGCATAGCATAGCATGGCATGGCATAGCATAGCGTAGCATAGCGTAGCATAGCGTAGCATAGCGTAGCATAGCGTAGCATAGCGTAGCATAGCGTAGCATAGCATAGCGTAGCATAGCGTAGCATAGCGTAGCATAGCATAGCATGGCATGGCATAGCATAGCGTAGCATAGCGTAGCATAGCGTAGCATAGCGTAGCATAGCGTAGCATAGCGTAGCATAGCGTAGCATAGCGTAGCATAGCGTAGCATAGCGTAGCATAGCGTAGCATAGCGTAGCATAGCGTAGCATAGCGTAGCATAGCGTAGCATAGCGTAGCATAGCGTAGCATAGCGTAGCATAGCGTAGCATAGCGTAGCATAGCGTAGCATAGCGTAGCATAGCGTAGCATAGCGTAGCATAGCGTAGCATAGCGTAGCATAGCGTAGCATAGCGTAGCATAGCGTAGCATAGCGTAGCATAGCGTAGCATAGCGTAGCATAGCGTAGCATAGCGTAGCATAGCGTAGCATAGCGTAGCATAGCGTAGCATAGCGTAGCATAGCGTAGCATAGCGTAGCATAGCGTAGCATAGCGTAGCATAGCGTAGCATGGCGTAGCATGGCGTAGCATGGCGTAGCATGGCGTAGCATGGCGTAGCATGGCGTAGCATGGCGTAGCATGGCGTAGCGTAGCGTAGCATGGCGTAGCATAGCGTAGCATAGCGTAGCATAGCGTAGCATAGCGTAGCATAGCGTAGCATAGCGTAGCCTAGCGTAGCATAGCGTAGCATGGCGTAGCATGGCGTAGCATAGCGTAGCATAGCGTAGCATAGCATAGCGTAGCATAGCGTAGCAAAGCGTAACATAGCGTAGCATAGCATAGCATGGCATGGCATAGCATAGCGTAGCATAGCGTAGCATAGCGTAGCATAGCGTAGCATAGCGTAGCATAGCGTAGCATAGCGTAGCATAGCGTAGCATGGCGTAGCATAGCGTAGCATAGCGTAGCATAGCATAGCGTAGCATAGCGTAGCATAGCGTAGCATAGCATAGCATGGCATGGCAAAGCATAGCGTAGCATAGCGTAGCATAGCGTAGCATAGCGTAGCATAGCGTAGCATAGCGTAGCATAGCGTAGCATAGCGTAGCATAGCATAGCGTAGCATAGCGTAGCAAAGCGTAACATAGCGTAGCATAGCATAGCATGGCATGGCATAGCATAGCGTAGCATAGCGTAGCATAGCGTAGCATGGCGTAGCATGGCGTAGCATGGCGTAGCATAGCGTAGCATGGCGTAGCATAGCGTAGCATAGCGTAGCATAGCATAGCGTAGCATAGCGTAGCATAGCGTAGCATAGCATAGCATGGCATGGCATAGCATAGCGTAGCATAGCGTAGCATAGCGTAGCATAGCGTAGCATAGCGTAGCCTAGCGTAGCATAGCGTAGCATGGCGTAGCATGGCGTAGCATAGCGTAGCATAGCGTAGCATAGCATAGCGTAGCATAGCGTAGCAAAGCGTAACATAGCGTAGCATAGCATAGCATGGCATGGCATAGCATAGCGTAGCATAGCGTAGCATAGCGTAGCATGGCGTAGCATGGCGTAGCATGGCGTAGCATAGCGTAGCATGGCGTAGCATAGCGTAGCATAGCGTAGCATAGCATAGCGTAGCATAGCGTAGCATAGCGTAGCATAGCATAGCATGGCATGGCATAGCATAGCGTAGCATAGCGTAGCATAGCGTAGCATAGCGTAGCATAGCGTAGCATAGCGTAGCATAGCGTAGCATAGCGTAGCATAGCGTAGCATAGCGTAGCATAGCGTAGCATAGCGTAGCATAGCGTAGCATAGCGTAGCATAGCGTAGCATAGCGTAGCATAGCGTAGCATAGCGTAGCATAGCGTAGCATAGCGTAGCATAGCGTAGCATAGCGTAGCATAGCGTAGCATAGCGTAGCATAGCGTAGCATAGCGTAGCATAGCGTAGCATAGCGTAGCATAGCGTAGCATAGCGTAGCATAGCGTAGCATAGCGTAGCATAGCGTAGCATAGCGTAGCATAGCGTAGCATAGCGTAGCATAGCGTAGCATAGCGTAGCATAGCGTAGCATAGCGTAGCATAGCGTAGCATGGCATGGCATGGCATAGCATAGCATAGCGTAGCATAGCATAGCATAGCATAGCATAGCTAATTAGTGCTTTATCTTACACACAGTTTTAGCACCCACCTTGATCTCTTGAAGAACGGAACAACAACAAGACGTAATACAATGAGAAGTTTGTAACGTAGGTACGGTACCCATAATCACATACCCAAATACCGTCTCAATAGCGGGCGGTAAATCATATCGCTCACTACGTACTATTTTAGTTAGTAGCAAGTGCAGAAATATTGAAGCTCCGATCAAAAGATCAATGCCTGCCGGATTCGCAAACTCCGCGTCTGCCAGCAGCAATGACTCGAGCTGAGTGAGTGATGCTACGTCTACATTAGCGTTTGGCAATGCGTCCGTGATACGCTCCACGATAAGCGAAGAAATGTTAAAATTAATGTCTCCATCAAAACGCGAATGTATTTTAATATCTACGGAACCCTTGCAATGTCTTTCTGAACCGCCGATCCTTCGGACTATTGAGTTCGTATTTTTAAAGTTATTCCATAATCCGAGGCGTTTAAAGCATTCCGATGTTATTAGATTGGTCTGAAATGCGCTATCTAGCAGACAACGTACCATGTGCGGCGACTCATTAACATCATATACGATAACTTGCGCTGTCGCTAACAGAACAGTCTTAGACGCCATACATCGCGGCCTAGGACTGCTCTGATCACTACAAGCGCGCGAATGCCGTCCTCGCGTGCGTGCCGCCCGCGCAATGGATGTCGTACACAACGATATCTCGCCCTGAGGCGTGGAGGGGGAAGTCACCGTGGCCTGCACCTGCGACGTAAGTGTGTCAAGGTTAGCGGCTTGGCTTGACAACGGGTTATCTTTATCGAAATGTAGCAATGAATGATGTTTTTTATTGCATAAGCGACACTTTGTCTTACTAGAACAATTACTTGTTTTATGTTTTATGCTTAAGCAATTAATGCAAGCTTTGTTATCCTTTACGCACTTGAAACGAGCATTTGGATTTAGACCATTGAAGCCGGGACACTTATAGAAATGGTCGTGCACTATATTACTGCACAGACACTTCTGTGAAACACTACTATTAGATTCCGAGCATGTAACGTAAGATTGTGGATTAGGGACCGAGTTATTATTACTATTTCGCGATTTATTCAACCTTTGTTTGTTGCTGTTAGTGTTAGACGGGCCAGGTGAACCAGACTGCGTATTATGAAATATTCGACACTGATCTTTGATGAACGAAATAAAACTATCTAGTGTAGGTATTTTACTATTGCGTTCCGTCATCTCGAATGCGCGAATTGTATCAGTGTCAAACTTTTTTAAAGCGAGTTGAAGCAACATAAAGTCGGAAAGATCTTCTAATTTTAAGTTCCTAAGAGAATTAACCGCGGTTACGAAGTTATCAATAAACAGCTGGAAATTCGAGACAGATGCGGCACCGGACAGTTTAAGATTTAAAGCTTGGTCAAAGTAGGTAGACGCTAGGACGCGCATGTCTTGATATCTGTCAAGTAGTGACTGAAATATGACCTGATAATTCTCAGCACTGGGTGTGACACCTGCAAATACGGACTGGGCTTCGGTGACAGTTTACCTATTAAATAGTACAACCTGTCAGCATCTGTCAGAGAACCATTATCGTGCACTGTAGACTTAAAACTCGCATAGAATAACGGCCAATTTCGTATATCTCCGTCAAACGACATAATCTCGATTGGCGGTAATCTCGGTTTGCGGGCAACGGGCTCTGCTGAATATTTACCCTCCAATTGCGATTGTATACGCTTAATAATACAATAAAGATCTTCGAATGAGGTGTACGCCTGATAGTTCGGTTTTTCATCAGGATTGATAGAAAGTAATCTTGCGTTATAATAGTCTAACAACTTATGAAAATCTGTTCGAATACTATCTACTGTCATACAATAACTGAGAAATGCTTCGCTATTACTGTCAGAAATAGAAGCGGTTTTTAAACGCTCGTATATGTTTTGAATGCGCTCAAATAAAATATTGCGTTTTGCTTCTAAGATTGTCATCTCTTTGTCTTCCGACACGCGTGACTTCTTTTGTTGTGACATGCTTACGTAAGTATAAGCTAATGAGAACGAAACAAAATAAGAATATCTAATATACCTAATATTTTACCTAAGTAGGCTAAGTAGGCAACACTTTAGAGCTGTGGAATTAAAAGTTGCTCGAAATATGAGATTTACAAGTCAATTATGATAGTTCCAGAAATAATAATTGAGTAAGTAGGTAGCTACATAAAAGTTTACCTACTGATGCGGGCGGAAACAACCATGTGACGGTTATGTGAATATATTAGGAGTATAGCTAAGTGCTATAACTGCCTAGGTATAGCGATATAACGTATAAAAACGTAAATGAATCCGGCTCGAAGGACCAAAAAAATGGTTCGGCGATACACCGAAACCGTAGGTTCTAGGCGATTTGGAAAGGAAAATGGACTGTATTAGGGCGAGTTTTGCTCGCCTAGATAGGATAAGGGAAGAGGATGTAGGATTGGAATGGGAGAGATGATTGTGAGTGGGTATAGGATATTCCAAGGACGGAGGGCACTTACCTTGTACTGCGATCTTCTTCGTCTCAGAAGGGCAGTCTCCTGGTGTTTTCGGGATGAAGCTGCTTGATTCACTTCACTACACAAATCACCTTCACTTGCGAGCGGTTTTATAAGCGGTAATAATTATAGCGGGAGCGGTGCGGTGCGATACGGTATGGCGGACGCGTATCTAGCGAATCGAATATACTCGAAAGTTCTGGACTGTCTCTCGCGTCGACGTTTCGCGGCGACCAATCCGCGAAAGGCGTGCCCCTCCTTAGGGAATGGGAGACAGGGACGGATATGGTATCGCTCGCATTAGACAAGCGTGGAACGATTGACGTAGATGCGATTAGTTATAGATAGGAAGGTAGATGGCGCTACCAGCAATAAAACACTCGATTTGTCAAGTAAATATATTTTGCGATTTGTTTGTCCTTCCTTCACATCCTCTTGTTTAAGATTTTGATAGCAGCCTTCATAGGTATATACGTAGGACAAGCATTCGTTGTTCATTGTCAATGTTACTGATTCTAAATCGACGATTGTTCGGTTTCTATACAGAATAAAACTTGTTAGAATGAACACATCTATCTACTTAGAAGCAGGCTCTGACTCGTTTGAAATCATGTGACTCTGTTTTAATAATTATCTCAAGATGTTATTTACTTCTGTATTAACCTATCATTAAAACTAACTCACCCGTAATGAAAACAGTTGTAAAACTATTTAATTCGTACCTTTAATTTACCCATTTTATTCAACCTAGCTTTAACTTGAATGATATCTCAAGAACTAGACATTGGTACCACATGTGGACATTGATACCCATAAACAATCCAGTAAGTATGTCCTAAAACCTTTTTGTTAATCACATATATTTTAATTCTGTGGTTGGATATAAACCGCATTACAGGCCGCGTTTGAGTTAACCAACAAACCACTTACATCATCATCAGCCTTTAACAGTCCACCGCTGGACTAGGCCTCTCCTTTGAAAGGAGGAATTGGCCTACTATACCACGCTGGCCAAACGGGTTGGTATAGGGTTTGTATCAAGTTTTCCTTCTCTTACAGTGCTGTTCACTGCATAATATGCTCCCTCTGTCGGCTTTTACGACACCCATGGGATAATATGATATGGGGTGGTGACATTCCGTATTCTTAATCCGTCACCACACGCACAACTTACACTACTCAGTTAATTGTTACGTTCAAATCACTTGTTATTTATAATTAAACCACTACGTTTATACGGATCTACGGATATTCGGGTCGCTGAGTTAACTGTTACAAATGATTGTTTTTACGTCACAAATCTTTATTAATTGGCTCTTATAAGTATCACCGTAATCCTTGACAGTAAAAATTTTTCCACTACTGACTGACTGACAGACTGGCTGTAACAAAACTATTGGGCGTATTTCGAAATTGGGCATGTATATTCCCAGGATGCTGAAATTTGGCATGTATATTCCTTGGGGACCATAGGGATGTACTATAAAAGGACTTTTTAAAATACCCACGGGATTGGGAAACCAGGCAAATTAAAAAATGTGCGAGCGTAGCTGCGGGGTTCTTCTAGTTAAATGTAAAAGCCGAGACTAATACGATTATTCCCATTTATTTTGTTCTGAACAATTAGTGTTTGGTAAATAATCAGCAGACAGAAAGTTGCAGTCCACTACTGGACATAGGCCACTCCTAATTTGCGTTACCGTAGCATTTTGAGTCTGACAGTTTAGTATATAATAGGATGGCACTACATGGATGGCGACGTTACTTATATTTGGTTAATACTGTTTGAGTATCATGGACTCTGACAATATATATTTATTATAAACCAGATACGAAAAGAAGGAACCCGCTTTATTTATATAAAAACGTATCAAACCAAACAGCTTGTGACTGTTTCTCTCTTACTCTCCAGTAAACTGGACGCGTCCCAAATGGCCAACGACAGTCGTGCCAAGTTTGTGACGCGTGTTTGCCACGAGTTCGGTCTATTTAACAACCCACCTGGTGGTAACTAAGGAAAGTTTAAAGGTCTGGTGCGTGACGATGGGAAGAGACCAGACGGTATGTCATTATTACCTTAGGAGATGGGTAGGTCTCTGGTGTGGGATGCAACCTGCGTCGATAACCTTGCGCCATCACATCTTCTAAGCACAGCTAGTTCAGCTGGCGCTGTTTCTGTATCGGCGGAGACCCTAAAACCGTTGTTTGAACCGTTTGGGGTCGAAACGCTAGCACCATGGCACCCAAGTGCTCATGTTCTATACATGAAAATAGCAAAAGTAGCAAAGGCTGATCGATGCTTCTCGTGACCAGAAGGCTGGCATATTTTTCGCAGAGATATTAAGCATTGTCATCCAACGTTGCAATGCTGCCAGTCTTCTGGGCACGCTACCAATTGACAGCGTTGCAGAAAAATTGAAAGCAGTATAGCATAAATATATAACATTTTCTCTTTCATTTTTTATCTCTAGTTTTTTTTAGCATAGGTTTGTTTTAGGTTTAGTTTTTATTTAAATGTTTAATTATAGCAATGAAGCTTAAAGTAATTTTGTTATATATCCAGCCTCTGCTGGATCTATGTATGTAAGAATGTATGATGTTGATTAGGTGAACTTGTATCAGTTTGGTTTATAGGTATCTCGTAAACGATAACCGAGGAAAAGACATCATCATTCTCATCATTCTCTTAGCGTTATCCCAGTTTCAATCTGGGGTCCGCTTCCTAATCTAACCAGATTTGGCTGAATATTTGCTTTTCCACAGAGCGACTGCCTGTCTGACCTCTGCAACCCGAAGGGATAGCGATATTCCATGGTTTAGACTAGTATCAGTTTATTTAGAAGGTACTGACGCCCTTTAACGACTGTCAAAGATCTTCATGACAACCGGGACCGACGGCTTAACGTGCTCTCCGAGGCACGGGACAAGCGTTAATTAACAATTCAATACGCACCTAACTCCGAAAAGTCATTGGTGCGCGCCGTGGATTCGAACCTGATACTACTGTTGGTATCTCCACTAGGCTATCGCTGCCTGCTAACCGAGGAAAAGACATAAAGCAAGAAAATAATATATTTAGTTTGTGTGAGATTATTTATTATTCTACGAGTGATTTGTTTGTAAGCAGTCGGAAGGTAAACATAAAGCTGAGAGTGTCAGCGTTACATCAACACATTTGCAGACATGTTGTTTGTTTGTGTTTTCGCGAACATGAAACTACGATTTATTTGCAAGTGATTTGCGCTTTAAGGCGCTGTGCTAAGCGACTGTTTTGGTAAATGAGGGGGTGAAGCAGGGGAGGTGAAGGGAGCTTAGCTCCGTCTACTGCGGGGCGCCCCCCTTCATTCTCGTCGTGTGCGGCCGTATTCTGGCGACATCCGTATTCCAATATTTCAAAATCGCAAGCAAAACGTTTTAGCATATTTAATTGAGATACTGATATTAAAATTTATATTACATACATCAATCTGTTTGTACAATATAGGCATAGTGCAATTTTTGTTCTCAGTGCAGCCATGAGCAAAACTGGTTTACATTAGACATTATAGGTATTAATAGTTGACGAAAGTAGGTAAATATCTACGTGCCGTAAGATGTTCAAAATAATTAAGTCAGTTCCATGTATGGAGAGGCCATTATTATGTTTGTTTTGTATAAAAATAGTGAAGCAGTTCATAGAATACCTACATCTAATTCCATTCCTGCCAGTTTTCAAATCTGTTTTGCAATAAATTGGCTATGACATACGGGCGGACAGACAGACAGACATTGCGAATCTATAAGGGTTCCGTTTTTACAATTTTTGGCTACGGTACCCTAAAAACACAATACTGCTCTACTAAGCGCAAAAGCCGTATTTCAACTAAAGCGAGTTACGAGATAATTGAAGTTTAGTAAAAGTTGATTTCTTTTATTTATTTATGGATGTTTATTGTTATTATAGGTATAATTATTATGGTAAAGGTTTCGAAATACGTCGCCGTTTTTAGGGGTTGTGAGTGATTGGAGAGATAGGAGGGGAGGTCTTGAAACCCCCCTCACCATTTTCACTTGCCGGAAATACTTGGTTTCCTCTGAAAAAAAAAATCTCCAAACATCGGTGTCATGGCACTGCCAACTTCCACATTCATCACACTAGTTTAATAAACTAAGGTTGACGGAGCCCTGCGAAGGGCTCCTATTTTCAGATTAAGGGTCAAAGGAGAACCTAACATAACCTATTTAGTTACTTATTACAGTCGCACCTAAGCCTAGGCACTCGAAAGCAATGACGCACAAATTTGACATTAGCTGTCAATATGATCATTCCAAGATGGCAGTTTTGCGTTTCGTTTCACGTTTTTCACATAAAACATAAAATAGACATTTGTAAAACTGTACTAAAGTATTAAAACTACGTTCCGTTTTGCATAATTGCCGAAGTATTAATGAAATTTTGGAAATTGTTTAAAAATATTTAGACGCAACTCCGGCAGCCAAAATTACTATTAGGTGATTAAAACGAACTCCCTTAAGCCCCCTACACTACCAATACCCTCAAATTCAGGCGACTTGTTTCGAAACCCAACCCATTATTATTTTTCAAAATAGATGAAACATCAAAAATATATGTGGATATACGTTATTCATGAGATACTGCTATGTCGCTTAGAAAATTATAGAATTAGAATTTGAGTTACTGCTTTTTCGTTAGCTCTCGTCTATGATACGATACATGTTTGTATGCAAAAATATAAAAAAATTCTTTCGCTTCAAATATGTATTGTTTCAAAGAAAATAAATATTAAAAGATATTTATTTATATTCATTTATAATTTATTAACGAAATACACAGTTTACAGCTCATGAAAAGTTAGCTGTCTGCTACAACCCGGCAGGTTTTCTTTATTCTCATCGAATGTTAAAGGCAGTGTGTGAGGTGATAAGACTTATTATTTGCTGTTGCTCACGAGGCACAGTTTCATTTACTTTCCTTTTACGGCTTGGTATTGTAGAAATTTCAAGCACTGATGAAACATTTTCCTCTCCGTGATCTCGCAATGCCATCCCTTGAGCTTGACGAGAATCAAAAATTTCAGGCAACTGCCAATTCATATAAAACGCCACAAGCTTCTCCCAGAAAACATCATCTCTTTCTATAATTTCTATTTTTAGTGGTATACTTTCGCCACTCCACACAGCAAATAAACACTTTTGTTTGCGTGTAACGTGGCGTTGCTCCTGAATTTTGTAATAACAATTACAATATTTGTTTAGACTAGTCAGTTCACTTTTTTATCATGTTTCCATATTTGTATTTTATTTGCTCTTATACTATTCTCCAGGCCATTCTTATATGCAACTTTAGAACATTAAATTTCCACAATCGTGTTTGGACCTATTAATGCATCTGGCGTGGCACCAATAATCGAATAATCCACAAGGCTCGATTGTTACATTTTCTTGCTTCGCCAGTTGTTGCAAAGCCAGTTGTTCATTTTAGATTCCATGCGCAACTGATTTTACATTGCAAATATTTTATTTGTACAAAATATTTTTACTAAGTTATCTTTACTGCTGTTATCTCTTCTTTTTACCACTATACAAAAATTTCAATCTGCCAACATATTCTTACGCAATTCGAACCAGTCACTGCTATCCCTCTTGTAATTTTTAATGTACTGAGACATACCTAATAGTTTATGAATAATCAAAGTTTTACCCGATGTACCTAAAAAGGTTTATGTTCAAAACACAATAATACAACATTCGTTACCGCTTGTGTGCGGATTGCGGAGCGCCATATTAGCGCTGTCATCATTATTGTTCGCCGTGGCGGCATCTTAGCGCTCCAGGCGCTCTGACAAGCTAATGAATTTGAAATATAGGTTCATAAAATGATTCGATTTTATGTTATTACTCTTTCAAAAATTGAAAACTGTGGCAGCTATGTATTGTGAGAATAATTTATATAATTATATTATGCATAATCGATAATATATAAGTTATAAAAAGTATATATAGTCATAAAAGACTCTTATGAAAATAATTTGTGTAAAAATGTTACATATTTCATAATCACTTGGCCATGGATGAATTTCTATTTTATTACAACGCTTTCTTGTACAAATCCTTCGTAGAACTTCATTTCTCTAATTGTCCATATTTTATTCTTCTAATTATATATTTATAAGCACAGAAACAATAACACATTAAACGCAACAAGAGTATAAACTTAGGTCCTAATTATATGTGCCCATAGTTACATGAAAAGCCTATTTGATTCAAAGTATTCAGTCTATAACATAAAACATGAAATTACGAACTCAAATCGGCGTATTATAATAACAAACAGGTTTACGTAAAATTTCGTGCAGCGGAGACGCAAGCGACATGACCTATCTCTCACAGGGCTCATAGCCGAAT
Source organism: Euclidia mi (assembly GCA_944739405.2). NCBI lineage: Eukaryota > Metazoa > Arthropoda > Insecta > Lepidoptera > Erebidae > Euclidia > Euclidia mi. Next base: position 7,912,195 of record OX123201.2, read on the forward strand.
GATGAGGTCTGGGCGGGGCGTAAACTAGCAACTGATACTCAGTACACCGCTTATGCTAATAAGGTTTAAATTGCTGAAGCGTTTGATATTGATGGGATCTACCGAGCGTCAAAATCATAGACGTTTGGCAGATTTTATTTAATTTTACAAAATATACAGGTATAATATGAAAATAAATAGGGTAATTCTTTAGTTCATTAGATTTCCTACAATATTATCAAAAAAAATACGACAGCTTACGATCAAAATATTGCAAACAGTGAGACGAAAGATTATTTTCTGCCTCGATTTTGTGATTTTTTTACCGTGATTCTATTTTACGTACATAAAAAATTCTTTCAAAAGTCTTTTGTTCAGACTTTTGACTTTAAGCTCTAATTTTTGCTAGTTTGTAATATGTACCGTTATGGCTAGATGCGCGACGAAAAATTAGGAGTTTCACGGCTTCTGAGGTATAACAGCGCCTTAAAAGCCAAGATATACCTACCTACATTTGACAAGATTATTCACCAGCTTTGGGTACGTGATGTCTCACGTGTGTAAACTTTTGAATTCAACACAGTCGTTACAATTTCTTTTCAATTATTTTGATGTGTATATTTGCTATTCGTGTAGCCAAATTTTGTACGGTTAAGAAGTGATTGGAACTAAATTCATAGTCAAATTACAATACCACTTACCAGACTCATCACCAGCCTTGTATATAAACAGTAAGTTAGTTATAAGACATGTTAGTTTCCTCACATATTTTATGCACCGTTAAGCAAGCAATAATTAATAATTTTATACAATACGGACATGACTTCAAGAAGTCATTGGTCAGTCTGTCGGTCCCTTCACTAATATCAAAGTAGCTTAAAATTAAATCATTTTGATAATTGCTAACAAATAGCTCTTCGTAAGCATTAAAAACGTAAATTGAACAACATTCTTGCACTGAATATATTTGGAAGATTGTACGATTATACACTATAGAACAATATAGTAGCCCATAGAATCAAAATATACGTCACAAATCTAAGACAATTTGGTTATCCTTGGAATTCAAACTTGTTCATCTATATTTCAAAGTTAAAGTCAAAAATATCATTTATTTTATTCATTTAGGCCACAACGTGTCGCTTATGAACGTCAAAAATTTAAGTTAATTACTAGATGATTCTACATTTACATTTACTGCCACGTTCGCAATGCAATAGGTAGAACCACGAGAAAGAACGGGCAATAAAACTCGTGGCCACTCTTTTTAGCTGCCAGTATAATGGTTTTACATGTTATCTTTGTAAGGAGCTGCAACTGTTTCACATTGTGAGTTATCTACTTATGCAAAATTTAATAGTTATTGATATCATACTCAAGCAATAAATTATGTTCATTTGGTAAGCCTCCCAAAGTAAATATGGTGAAACAGGAGCATCCACTTACATCTTTTGATGTAGGCAATTCGCGATCATTACTGTTCAGAGTTATGGTGGAACAGTATGTCCCTAAAAGTAACGGTATATAAACCAGCAGCAATTTCTTTTCTTCAAACATTCACATACACTATCAACATGTGAGCCGCGTACATACAATCAACAAGAACTGTATCGCATGTCACGTGTACTTCTTACTTATGAATAAATGAGACAGCACCAGTGTCAAGAACAGATGTGCGGTAGTCCCCTGTACATCCAATCATGCGTACATCGTAGTGATTCCAATGAAAGTGTTGGAGTTCGAATCACAAATAGTATCACCTACATTTGTTCCCGAATCACAAACTTGGTATCACAAATTGACTGAATTCTTTATCGAAGGCCTCGGGAACTAGATTTGATAAGTATTCCGAGGCACCGGTGCGACGATTTGTCAAGACAGGCACGTGTGAGGTAAGTGAAAACGGTAGATTGCCAAATTGAATACATCTAATTATAAACCGCCTGTGCTTGGCCATGTCGTGATCTAATACATACCCTTCGTAATATACAAAGTATTCATGTTATTAAATAAGTATAGAGCCTAGGGGGTTGGTTTAAGGCGTCGGCTAGTACCTGTTACATAGGTCTCCCGCAGGTTCATTACGGTGCTACTGTTTGCCTTTATAACTTCATAATAAATCCTAACACGTTCATAACACGCTTGGCGCGGCGGCAAATTGCGCGGACATCCTAACAAAACATCCACTCCTATATTTATTCTATATTAAACGGATTTGGAGAGACCCACGCACCGGCGGCGGTATCGGTGCTGAAACGACCCCAACTATTTTTACTACACATTTATTTATATTACTTTAGTTGAAACAGTGCGGATAGTTGGGTAACAACGTGAAACTTTCCAGCGTCTGTTCAGATTTTGTTGTGAAAATATGTAAATGGCAACAACGGCGATCGCCAATCGCAAACTTGGAAGTTTGTCACAAGTGCGGCCGGGCGACCCAACTACCGAGCGAAACCGATATGTGCGACACTTTTGTTTGTGAACAACTACAAGATATTTTTAGTTGCATAACAATATTTTGCATTTCAAACCTATTTTTCAGTTACGTAAGAAAGTCTTTAGCTGTTTCATAGTTAGCATTGTTGGTACTTTGATTAGTATTATCATAATATATGTTAAAATTACTACAATGAAACTTTCGCGAATTGTACACATGTCATAGTAATATTTATATAAAAGATTTATGTCGCGAAATTATTTGAAAATATAAGTAAAATATAGGTGAAATATTTTATATTTCCTTCGAGGTTTCGGCATGGGTTACACCAGCCGTGAACACGAGAAGACTAAGTAGATATATTTTCAAATTATTACACAACATAGACCCGTTAAATAAATATTGCTATGTATTGAAATGGTTGTCTATAATCACGTATTACTAGTCCACAATAGATATCGCTATGTATACTTTCTTGAGACACATGCCATAAGTCGTCATGAGCGTAGTGCTTATTTTATGAGTATATTGTGTCATGTTAACCAGCACACGTAACATATTTGCTGGTAAATATACATCATCCGCACGGTTCACGCACAGTTTAACCTTTCGTCGTAAGCAGAAGGTGTCAGCAGCAATGCTGTGCATGAATATATGGCGTAATGTGACGTAGAGATGTAAGTGTGGCATTATACCATTTGTACTGAATTGTATTTAACGAAAAATACCGTATAATACGGTATTATACCATTTAAAACAGTATTTTATGTATTAATCAATTGTTCTATATTTTTGAAGTTAATGATCATAGTAATCATTAAAAAAACTGAATACGGTGGAACTGCACAGGAATAAAACCTGAAATTATATTTTAAGTTTGTATTAATTGCTTTTAGCTACAACAACATTACCATAAAAATCGGGTTGGGTTTCGAAACGAGTCGCCCGAATTTGAGGGTATTGGTGGTGTAGGGGGCTTAAGGAAGTTAGTTTTAATCCCCTAAAAGTAATTTTGGCTGCCGGAGTTGCGTCTTAATATATTTAATCAATTTGCTAAAATTCTTAAATACTTCGGCAATTATGCAAAACGGACCGTAGTTTTTATACTTTAGTTCAGTTTTACAAATATCATTTTTAGGTTTTATGTGAAAAACGTGTAACGAAACGCAAACCATCTTGGAATGATGATATTGACAGCTAAGGTCAAATTTGTGCGTCATTGCTTTCGAGTGCCTAGGGTTAGGTGCGCCTGTAATAAGTAACTAAATAGGTTCTGTTAGGTTCTCTTTTGACCTTTAACCTAAAAATAGGAGCCCTGCGAAGCAGGGCTCCGTCAACCTTAGTTTATTAAACTAGTGTCAAGAATGTGGAAGTTGGCAGTGCCATGCACACCTATGTTTAGAGAATTTTTTTTTTCAGAGGAAACCAAGTATTTCCGGCAAGTGAAAATGGTGAGAGGGGCTTCCGAGACCTCCCCTCATCCCCCTCCAATCACTCACAACCCCTAAAAACGGCGACGTATTTCGAAACTTTTACCTATAAATACGCTAAAACAGTCAAAATATTATTTAAAGAAAACATGTAACATTTTTAGTTACGTCAGAGCAAAGTCCTCAAACTTATTTGAATCATCTCTCTATTTATTCAAAATTAAATTATGATCCTCTCTGCGTGCAGACACGTACAGCCCGAACCTTAATACAAGATCCATAAGAAAAGCACAGACGTTGGCCCACGCCTTTTGTCTTCCTAGTTCAAAAACCCGAGATTTAGAGGATCTTCATCCTCAAATAAAAATCTTCTTGTGTTGCTACGTTCTCGGTAGATGACGACGCAGTACTTAATGTATTCTAGCAACGTACTTTCAGCTGAATCATCTTCATCACCACTTTCTTTAACTTCGAATGTGCTATCACGAAGACGAAGATTCGCGTAAATCGAGACCAATTTAGAAACACGTGATGTGTCTAAGCGATTCCGGACTTTGCAATGAATTCTTCCAAAAGTTAAAATTCCAAAATTTGAAAATTAGTGGTTTTAAAACAAAGAATACGATCGTAACTTAAAATATATTTAATGGTTTAAACTAGAACTTGTCGCAATATTGCAGGGTCTTAAAAACTGAATCAGAATATAAAATACATAAAATACCAATAATACCGTAAGTTATAATAAAATACCCGTTTAATACATAGCCTTTTGGTATTATACGGTATTTTTACAACACTAAATGTGAGCTACAAGAAAGCAATGCTAGAGATTTAAGCCGCGCACATATTGCACTCTAAATGGCTCATAAATCACACAGCTAAGACTCAACTCACACCGAAAGATCTGCGACTGGCATAGTTCTAGTCTCAAAGTATTTTAACAGAAGAAAACGACGCGTTACTTTCTAAGGTATAATCCAAGCTTGTGCGTAAGATTACTCCATTGTGAAAAGTAATATCACCCAATATGTTACAGAAAATGAAGGCTTTAAATTGGTTAAGACTAAAACTGTTGACGCTTCGCGACACGCCGCTGGTCTCTCAATGTGCATTGAGCCTAAGAAAAGTTTCGCAAGTGTAGTGGCGTCAACAGCTCATAACACGCGCTGTGGAGACAAAGTGCAAACATATTGCGTCTGTACCTGCCATGTCATGGATTTTATATAAAAACTAATTTTATTATTTAAGGGAAAATCTGCACCTGCTTCACTATATAAGCGATACTTCGTTTGCCTACTAGACGAACAATATCTCGTTCTTAAGGTAAATACTCTCGTATTCATTACTAGCTGTGCCCGCGGCTTCGCTCGCGTGGAAGTCGGTATCCTTTAAATATCCCTTTCTGTGGCCTTGATATTGTTATGGCTGCTACACACAGTGTACACTTTTGTCGCGCGGCTCATGCCGCCGGCTTGCCGGCATCGGCCGCAGAAAGCCGCCGGGCATCATTCCAGTGACAGAACGTAGGGTTGCCAACTTTTTTTGCCAAATTTTTCTATCTTCAAATGTTTCATAGCTTGTTTGATAATAAAATTTAAAAATAAACAATAAGTTTTTAAGTAATACCCCTAGATGGCACCACTGGCAAAATTAAAAGTCGGTGTTAAGATCCAGCGCTGACAATATAAAAATTAGAAAATAACTTTGAGCAAACTTTTGCCCAAATTGAGGCCGAATCACTTGATAACCAAAGTGGATATATGTATGTATATTTTAAATTGCGATAACTTTTGATAGAATAAACGGATTCTGATAAACAAAAGACTAAATGTTAACCAAAGACACAAACTATGCGTTTGTCACTATCGCGAGAGAAACAATTTAGTGTGTTGCTTGAATTCAAGTCTATTAGATTTATTGAATGACACTGCTAGGCTCCCATATGTGATAGCGTGATTATTGTTGCCCAAGATTGTAATCGGGTCTTCAGGCAATATAGTGGTGAAAACCGCATCAAAATCCGTTCACTGGTTATTGCATGATGATTGAACAAACATACAGACAGACAGATAGACAGACAGACAGACGGACAAACAATAGTTCAAAAAAAATTGTTTTGTATTCTATATCGATATCATGTCACAATCCAATTGAAATTTTGCAAAAATATTCAATGTACAGACTAAGTGCTCTTTGAGTTTTATTATAGTATTGATGCGTGGAAATATCACAAGCCATGCAACTTTCATTTTACTTATAAAATGCCTTTAGCAGTCGATGAGTGTGCTACATTACTAATTAGACTTTGCCGAATAGTCGCTAAGACAGCAGGTACCAATAGCCGAGAAAATACATAGGTGCATTACATAAGGTATCGAATACTGTAGATGCAAATACATTCTTGACTGTTTGTGACTGTGACTTAGTGCATCCATATTATTCTAGTGTAACCTTTTTTCACAGAATATATTTCTTTCCACAGGACAACGATCTAAAATCATAGTCGCATTCTATGATTTAAGACCAGTGTCACTATAGCGAATTTTAGAGACAACCTTAATCAACGTCTTTATATGCTCACAGAGGCACGGATGGTGTAACTCATATGATCACTCATCCATAAGCCAAACTTTAACGAACACACGCAGCATTGTGACGATAATGAAATGTTAGGTCGCTTTTGTGCCACAGGCCCACTAATATTGGGATAGTGATTGTTGTTTGTAACAGTTATTTTTGTGCTTTGTAAAGTGTTGTAGAGTGTAAGGCAACGTCATCATCATGTCGGTCCAATAATTTCCACTGCTGAACATAGGCCTCCCCAATGCTCTCTACATAGATCGATCTTGAGCCACCTGCATCCATCTGCTTTCCTCGATCCTAATAAGATTGCGAGGCAACAACTCAGTAATATTAGTTATTACCGTTGCCAAGTATTTGATAAATACGTATGAAATTATCATCGCGGAAATAGCATCGACGAAATTTTTACAATCTTATCGTTCGTAAATTGTTTGCCGCATGCTAATAACCATTGCTATTTCACTTCGCCATTTGGCAAAATACCTCTTTTGGGGCCATTTACTTGCAATAAACTTGAATAATCAGGCACTGAAGTAGTGACGTCATATATTAACAATCAGCGCAATTCTCATGAAAATAAATTACTTAGCTCATTAGTTAGATATTAGTAATTTTCCTACAACGACACCGTTGGATTTCGATTCTACACCATTAAAATTCCTAGTTTACTTCATCACTATAATTACTATTAAAATTATCCTTAACATATTATTATTTAAAAGCATTAACAATTAATTATTATCATTTTTAAGGTACCTACTATCCACTTCCTTTAAGAACTTACCTACAACCTAGTTTATATGATTCACCCCCCCGTGGGATCTCCACCTTGTCATGGTGGGGGGGCTCAGTAACCGTGGGTTTGAGGTACAACCACGGTAAAGCTAAGCGGGATCCCGGGAGGGGCGCTCCACGTGGGCTTGAGTGAGGCCTGCGTAGGATGCGTCCAAAGTGCGGGTGCGGGGGACAGTTCTGTCTGTCCCTCGCAGTCGGGTGCGGTCGCGGGAGGAGAGGCGTGTCGGTGTTGCGTTGCCGCGCGCCCTATCTCCCGCGACCAAATGGGGGCGCACCATTATTGCGTCGCGGTGGGGCCGCAGAGGAAGAGAAGATGCGGTGTTGCGTTGCCGTCCTCCCTATCCTCTACGGCCGCTGGGTATTTTGGCGGCGGAGCCCAACACCTTCATCCGCCGCCAAGGGGGTTTCGTTTGGGGCCCGCCTGACCATCTGGCGGGCCAATACCCGTTGGGGGGTAGCGAGGAATGCTTCGGTGAAACCCTACCCTCCGACACATGGGTACATGAGGACCCGGGTTGGTTTTTAGTCAGTAAGAGTCTGACAGTCCCCTTCGTCCTTCCCCCAGGGCGGAGGGACTCCATGAGGATTTTCCAACCCGATACAAAAAAAAACAAAAGTTTATATGATTCAATGAAAAAGCTGTCGAAGTTGTTCCATATCAATTTATTTTCCCTGTAGCATATTGAAGTTGCAATATTGTTCAGATTCTAACGATATCTCCGTCAAATGGTTTGAATATTTGTTTTTCAACATCTTTGCTCTTGCATATAGAAATGTGGTACATACACATACATATATGGGGCTGCACCAGTGTGGGGGTGCAGATGTGATGAAATATGAAGGAGAGAGAGCTTGAGTTTTGAAAGCGTATAATTTCCAAAGCACAGGATACAGGCACAATAGATGGTATAAGCAGTAAGGTAAGGCGTAAGTACAGTACAGCTGAGTCCCGACAAGCGAATGGCGTGATCGTAATGCGAATACAAAACAACCGAGCGTGCGTTCCGCGTCAAGCATAGGATGTGACTGGCGAGGAGGTCCAACGGCAGTCTACACCTGCGCCGGCAGCGCGATCGGAATGTCTACGTCACTAGGCTCTTTATCAATGAACGGCAGACAGAGACAGAGCATAACATAATATTTTATAACTACATAAATACGTATGATAGATAGATAGATATTGTGCAAGGTGACGCTGTATGTGTGTGGATATACTTAAAATAGATAAATACTTTTATTTACTTAAATTTAATATGATTGGTGTCTAGGTCCGCCACATCACCCCCCCACCGGAGACCGTTCACGGGCGATAAAAGTCTGGGAATCGAACCCGGCGGCCCCAACGCGTAGTTTTACTGACTGGAGTGGGAGGCGATTCTAATATTGGTTGTTGTGTACTTGTATTAGTGGGCGTGGTGTCGTTATCGCACAATATGTAGGCCGGTTTCAAACGGTCTACGGATACCGTGACGATCTTGCCTTTAACTTTTATTTTAAATGTTTTAGCACCTCTGTCGATCACTTCGTAGGGACCAGTGTACGCGGGTTGAAGTGCACCCCTCACTACGTCGTCCCGAAGGAAGATGTGAGAACAAGACGAGAGGTCCTTATAAATAAATATTTTATTAGAACAGTGATGTGTAGTTGGGACCGGTTGTAAATTGTTAGCGAATGATCTAATGCGCGCTGTAAAATCTGTTATGTCCGTCGTACCATTATCACTTTTGTGACCGAAGAATTCGCCCGGCAGTCGTAGAGGCTCGCCGTATACTAGCTCCGCCGAAGAAGATTGTAAGTCTTCTTTATAAGAGCTACGAATACCGAGTAACACGAATGGCAAAATTTCCGTCCAATGCGTGTCAGCATGGCATTTGATAGCCGTTTTTAACTGCCTATGAAAACGTTCGACTAACCCGTTGCACTGCGGGTGGTAAGCAGTGGTCTTACGGTGTTTAAAACCGATGGACTGAGACAGGTGACGGAAAAGTGCTGACTCAAATTGTCTACCGCGATCAGTTACGATATCAGTAGGACAACCGAATCGAGCAACCCATCCCGACAGGAACGCTTGTGCCACAGATTTCGCCGTAATATCGATAAGGGGGACAACTTCGACCCATCGCGTGAAGCGATCGATGAGTGTCAAGCGATACCGATATTCATTGGATGGAGGTAGTGGCCCGATGAGGTCTAGATGGACATATTTGAATCGCGCTGAAGGTAAGTCGAGGGTACCTAATGGTGATGAGACGTGTCGACTTATCTTCGTGCGCTGGCAAGCCAAACATGCCTTAGCCCACTCGCGGCAGTCTTTCCTCATCTGTGGCCAAACGTAGCGTTGTGCTATAAGCTTTGCGCTAGCGTTAGCACCGGGATGACTGAGCGAGTGCAACGTGTCGAAGATTCGTTTGCGTAGGGGTTTAGGTATGAACGGCCGGGGAGTCGCTGTGCTGACATCGCAGTACAAATCTATACGACTGCCGGGTATACTCATACGTTTGATGCACAAAGAAGAATCTTCGCTAAGATATTGGGCAAGCTCAGGATCTGATTCCTGGGCTTTGGCGATCTCATCTGGATCAACGGGTGTATGTACTTCATCGATACGGGAAAGTGTGTCCGCAACGACGTTATCTTTGCCCGCTATGTGTTGGATATCCGTTGAAAATTGTGATATATAATCTAAGTATCTATATTGACGCGGCGAGCAGTTATTTTTCCGTTGATGGAAACCATAACATAACGGCTTGTGGTCAGTATAGATAGTAAAATTAGTAGCTATAAGCCAATGCTGAAAATATTTAATACATTGGTAGATAGCAAGAAGTTCCCTATCATAAGGTGAATATTTCTTTTGTGAGGGACTTAATTTCCTAGAAAAGAATGCTAATGGTTCCCAACTGCCATCCTTAAACTGTTGTAGAGCTCCTCCTATGGCCACATCAGACGCATCCGTGACTAAACCCAATTTAGCTTTAGAATCAGGGTGTGCAAGTAAAGCTGCGTTACAAAGGCTTTCTTTACAGTCTTCGAAGGCTTTCAGTGAATGTCCGCTTATGTCAACCGGCTGCGAAGCTTTTACTGTGTTGGTCAGTAAAGTATGTAAAGGTCCTTGTATTTGGGCTGCGTGAGGTATGAACCTCCTATAAAAATTCACCATGCCCAGGAACCGTCTAAGTTGCCGAGCTGTTTTAGGTACTGGAAATTCTTTTATAGCCTTTTGCAACGGCTTAGTACCGTGTTCTGACACATGGTAGCCTAGAAAAGTTACTTCGCTAGCTCCAAATACAGATTTTGCTGTGTTTATGAGTACACCGTAGTCTCGCATTCTTGTGAAGAGTATGCGAAGGTGTTCCTCATGTTGAAGATGGCTTGGTGAGGATATTAAATAATCGTCCAAGTACGCATAGCAAAAATCGAGGCCACGGGTCATTTCATCGACAAATCTTTGAAATGTCTGGCCGGCGTTGCGCAGACCAAACGTCATAAACGGAAACTCAAAGAGTCCGAAGGGTGTAGTAATTGCAGTTTTCGGTATATCCGGCTCAAAAACGGCGATCTGATTATAGGCTTTTATAAGGTCTATTTTTGAGAAAACTTTACAACCAGATAAATTATGAGCAAAGTCATGGATGTGTCTGATGGGATATTTGTCAGGAATTGTCCTAGCGTTTAACAATCTATAGTCCCCACAAGGTCGCCAGCCTTCATCTTTCTTCGGGGCAAGGTGTAGGGGTGACGACCACGGGCTGTCAGAAGGACGTGCCGTCCCGTTCGATAACATGGCTTCGAACTCAGCCTTAGCTATTTTTAATTTATCGGGAGCTAGTCTCCGGGGCGCGCATGATACTGGCGGACCCGGTGTTGTACGTATGTGGTGTTTTGTGTTATGTTTTGGTGTGTGTGGTGTCCCTGCCGGCCGTGTAAGTTCTGGAAACTCAGAGAGTAATTTTACGTACCTGGAATTGCCATTATCACCAGTCACAACCTTTACACTAAGTACGTTGTTAACCGTTGAAGCTAAAGTAGCAGCACAAGAAAGACTCGTTACACCGTCTAACAACCGTTGATTACGAATGTCGACTATTAAATTGTAAAACGATAAAAAGTCTACACCGATAATTGCACGAGTCACGTCTGCAACTACAAACCGCCACGTAAATTGTCTACGTAAACCAAGGTCTAAGCACACGTTTAGGTAACCGTAAGTGTCGATCGGCGTTCCATTGGCTGCAGACAGCTGGTATTCCGTCTTCACACGACCTTGATGTGGGAGCGCACGACGAGGGAAAACGCATAAGTCGCTTCCTGTGTCCACCAAAAATTGGAGTCTCGTCCTGCGGTCTGTCACGAACAGGCGGCTAACGGTAGGAGAGCAATCTTCTGCCGCCGCTACAGATTGCTCTGGGCGTTTCCCGACTTGAAATCGCATGGGCGAATGCACTTCTTCGCGTGAGTGCTGAATTTGTAGTGGTACCAGCACACCGGGAATTTCCTGTAGTTGGACTGTGACCTTCGCGATGGCGTCCGGCTTCTAGTAGTCGCGTCTTGCCTGGTACGGGCACGTGAGCGTCCATGCAGTTCGGTGCTCAACGCGTCAACTTTCTTCGCAAGGTCCGTAATAAGCGCCAACATGTCATTGGGCGTGTCCATTCGCGCGGCGCATGTCGCGGCGTGTGTCGACGCAACTTGTGGGGTAGTAGGTACAACGTCGTGCACTCTATCCGCCAACTCTGCAAGCTCCGTTAGGGATAAGCTAATCTGCGATGCCACAATAGCTTGTAGATTTGACGGCAGCCGGCTCGTCCAGATGGTCCTGACAAAGTCTTCAGGGATGGTTGGACCCGCCAAGTGTAGCAAGTGTCGTAGGAATTGCGACGGCTTGCGATCTCCTAGCTCCTCGGCCTGGAGAAGCTGCTTCGTCTTTTTTTCCTTAGAGACGGAAAGCCGTTTGATGAGTTCGCGCTTCAAGGTGTCGTATTTTCCGGAGGCAGGAGGCGCAGTAATTATGTCTTCTACCTCTGTGGAGTACTGCCGGTCCAAGTGCGCGATGACGTGGTTAAATTTCGTTTCGTCGTCTGTTATCCTGGCCAATTTGAATTGCCCTTCAATCTGGCAAAACCATATGTTCGGTTTTTCAGGCCAAAACGGGGGTATCCGCGCGCCGACTCGAAAAAGTTCCATCGAATGTTCTCGATCGCTCGAAATTCGCTCACATTTACTCGGGCGACGCACACTGCGCTGGGAATTGTCGCTGTCGCTGCTCATCCTCGTATTCTGAAGGGGTCACCAATATGGGGCTGCACCAGTGTGGGGGTGCAGATGTGATGAAATATGAAGGAGAGAGAGCTTGAGTTTTGAAAGCGTATAATTTCCAAAGCACAGGATACAGGCACAATAGATGGTATAAGCAGTAAGGTAAGGCGTAAGTACAGTACAGCTGAGTCCCGACAAGCGAATGGCGTGATCGTAATGCGAATACAAAACAACCGAGCGTGCGTTCCGCGTCAAGCATAGGATGTGACTGGCGAGGAGGTCCAACGGCCGTCTGCACCTGCGCCGGCAGCGCGATCGGAATGTCTACGTCACTAGGCTCTTTATCAATGAACGGCAGACAGAGACAGAGCATAACATAATATTTTATAACTACATAAATACGTATGATAGATAGATAGATATTGTGCAAGGTGACGCTGTATGTGTGTGGATTACTTAAAATAGATAAATACTTTTATTTACTTAAATTTAATATGATTGGTGTCTAGGTCCGCCACACATACATACACAACGTCACGCCTTTAATCCCCGAAGGGGTAGGCAGAGGTGTATTTCTACACCCACTTTTCACCATATTTATGTATATACTTTGGTCCCACGTAATAAGGGGCGAGCTTATTGCCGTACCGGGCACATTTCCAGACTCCGTGCTGCTACTGAGAATTTCGTGACAGAAAAACCCAATAACACTGCCCGACCCAGGAATCATGCCGCGAGACCAACGAGGCAGTCGTATAGGGTTTGATGTCGAGTTTTCCGTCTCTACGCAAAGATGGTATTTGCATCGTGTTATCCCTCAGTCGCCTCTTACGACACCCACGGGAAGATAGGGGGTGGTGACACTTGTATTCTATGCCGTCAACCATACGGCAGAAATGTCGTATTGTACATAAATATAATTTATTATCTACAAAAGTTATAAATTAGGTCATTATTATCTATGAAGCCAACTAATAACCTCATTAAATACCATGAATAGTTAATTTCCTGGCATCGTATAATTCACTTTGGAGTGATTTCATAGTCATATTATATTTTTTATCATCAGCCCTTCATACAGTCTCACTGCTGGGCACGGGCCTCTTCTCACTATGAGAAGGGTAAGGCCACCACGCTGGCCAAGTGCGGGTTGGCAGACTTCACATGTCTTTCGAGAACATCATGGAGAACTCTCAGACATGCAGGTTTCCTCACGATGTTTTTCTCACCGTTAAGCAAGCGATAATTAACCATTTATTACGCACTTATCTTCGAAAAGTTATTGGTGCGTGCCGTGGATTTGAACCCGAGACCCTCTGTGTAGCAGTCTGTCGATCTCACCACTCAGCTATCGCTGCCATTATATTTGGTGGCTATGGTATTTCGATAAATTAAATCAACGATAATTGGTTAAATAGATAGTCGGATAAACTGCCAGCTCCTGCCGAGTTCTAGTATAAAGTTGCAGCTCTATAATATGACATATCAGTCACGAGCCACATAATCTCAGCAATACATATGACATGTATGTTGTGTACACACGTTACATATGTATGTGTGAGTGCTTGTGTGTCTAATGTACTCAATCACGGCGCCAGCATGCGCTCTGACAAATGATGGGGCTTACACCGTCACACACGGAACGAATTATGTGGTCTATGGTGGAGAGATTTTTATGGTTTCTTTTATGAGAAAAGTCTTGAACGCATCTCATGATATCTTCATACATATAAGTTTTAATATACCTATCTAGCTTAAGAAACAGCTTTCTAAAAAAATTTAGTTTTGTTTCATTACGTGCGGTCTTGCGTGATTAGCTTATGCAGATACAAGGATGCGAAATTGCAAACATTTACATTGTTGCTCAGTGGACTATAGCAGGCTGATGATGATAATGACATTATGACACGTTCACACAATTTGAGACATGCTTCTAATAAGCTTGTGCATGCTGATGTCAGGTATGTGGCTCAAAGCAGGCTCTTGGCTTTACCCGCAGTGTGTCTTCGATGCACTCGATAAGTTTGTCTCAATACAAGGTTTAAAAAGTTCCTTGTGTAAGTTTATTTGCGGATCCATCTCGCAGCGAATCTAACAAACTACCATCCCTCTGCAACTGTCCCTGCACCTCACCCCTCTCCGTCTACCCCCTCCTCCTACCTCACCCCCTCTGGTCGCCCGAGCCACAATCACGATCGTTCTCTTCTGTTCCCGTCCGTGTATTTTTGGCGAGCAACATTTTCTTGTGGGCCTCCAGACGCGAGCCTTTGTATCGAAGTGTTGTATGGCTTGGCGCGCCGCCAACTATCGTAAGCTATTGCCAATTTGATAAGGAAATTGCGAAAAATATATGTTGTAAGGTAATGTTTTGTGCAGTTCTTGAGATATTTACAACTTTATATGGATAACGCCTTAATTTACTGATTTGTTGTATGCGATGTCTATCTGTCTTTGCATTTGTCACTTTTTTACTACAAATACAAAAAAAAAACACCACGGTATTATACCTTGGTGTTTTTTTTGTACATACTGATATCTATACCAGTATTGAGTATAAAGCGACGATGATGAAGAGCAAAGTGCATATCATTATGATTTTTGGATTTGAACAGCACGTACATATAAAAAAATGTTCCGCTTGGATGTGAAATCATCTGTGTCAGTGGAGATGACAGTAAAATTACCGTATTGTATTGTGTATATGCTAACATTAACCAGTAATGTTATTCTAAAATGCAGTTCAATACACGGTGCTCATCGCAGGTGGCTCTCCACAGGTAGAGCATCCTGCGTAAATTCTGCATAAACAATATAATCGAGACAACCACTTGTATAAACTTGGGACCAACGACTCAAGTTTTTAAAGCAAACATTTTACTCGTAATTAGGGGGCGAGTCTGTGGCTTTTCCATTGGCGAATTATTAACGAGCGGTCGTTTTGCACCGCGTTAGGAGCTACCGCCATTAAGCGAATATAAGTAAATGCATAAATTCATGGGAATCGTAGTTCCCAACCAGGTAAACATGAGTGTTTCATTACGAGAACCTTGTCTATGGAAATAAGGATGCCACTGTCCAAAGACTTAGCAAACATTTAAGACTTAAACAAGTTTTCAGACAAACTTATATTATCAATAGAATGTAACTTTTTGCACATTTTTACGACTTCCAAGCAAAAGTCTCACGGGCGAATAAGCGTCAGGCACATATTACTTTTTGAAGTTGTGTGCATTTTAAATTGCTAATAATCACTTGTTTAAATATCAATGGAAAAAGTCGTGAGGCAATTTGCACATCTTAAAATTCTACATGTTTATAAAAAAAATTAAGTCTGCCAGAATTGCACTAGGTCAGCAATGGGACAGTTAACAATCATGGTATTATCTTAACACAACTCTCGCACTCTTAATAAATACAGGTGAATTAACAAACCTTTAATCACGCCTCTTAATGCGATTGAATGTTTGAAGAGTAACACTAAGAACACCCAGATCACAATAAAGAAATCATTTGTTGAATACACAAAGTGTTGTTGGTTACATTGTATACGGTGAGACGATCGCATTAACAACAATATAGTAGTGCTATTTTTACTGACGTTAAGCAACAGTTTGTGGAAATGAACATGTATGAGATTTGGATGTTTGTCTTCCAGTCATCATACCTCGAGTTAAATATTAAGGCTCTTCTTGTACCGCCAGCATGCGAGTACATACGTCACATACCTGTAGTGTGTAGCGGCGAATAAGCCGACCCTCACGTAATTAGTGCGGCGTGGGATCGACTCTTCGCTACACTAATTAAGGCGCTGTTATACCTCAGAAGCCGTGAAACACCTAATTTTTCGTCGCGCATCTAGCCATAACGGTACATATTACAAACTAGCAAAAATTAGAGCTTAAAGTCAAAAGGTTAAACAAAAGACTTTTGAAAGAATTTTTCATGTATGTAAAATAGAATCACGGTAAAAAAATCACAAAATCGAGTCAGAAAATAATCTTTCGTCTCACTGTTTGCAATATTTTGATCGTAAGCTGTCATATTTTTTTTGATAATATTGTAGTAAATCTAATGAACTAAAGAATTACCCTATTTATTTTCATATTATACGTGTATATTTTGTAAAATTAAATAAAATCTGCCAAACGTCTATGATTTTGACGCTCGGTAGATCCCATAAATATCAAACGCTTCAGCAATTTAGACCTTATTAGCATAAGCGGTGTACTGAATGTCAGTTGCTAGTGTACGCCCCGCCCAGACCTCATCATTCGGCTATGAGCCCTGTGAGAGATAGGTCATGTCGCTTGCGTCTCCGCTGCACGAAATTTTACGTAAACCTGTTTGTATACGCCGATTTGAGTTCATAATTTCATGTTTTATGTTATAGACTGAATACTTTGAATCAAATAGGCTTTTCATGTAACTATGGGCACATATAATTAGGACCTAAGTTTATACTCTTGTTGCGTTTAATGTGTTATTGTTTCTGTGCTTATAAATATATAATTAGAAGAATAAAATATGGACAATTAGAGAAATGAAGTTCTACGAAGGATTTGTACAAGAAAGCGTCGTAATAAAATAGAAATTCATCCATGGCCAAGTGATTATGAAATATGTAACATTTTTACACAAATTATTTTCATAAGAGTCTTTTATGACTTACTATGTTACTTATATATTATTGATTATGCATAATATAATTATATAAATTATTCTCACAATACATAGCTGCCACAATTTTCAATTTTTAAAAGAGTAATAACATAAAATCGAATCATTTTATGTACCTATATTTCAAATTCATTAGCTTGTCAGAGCGCCTGGAGCGCTAAGATGCCGCCACGGCGAACAATAATGATGACAGCGCTAATATGGCGCTCCGCAATCCGCACACAAGCGGTAACGAATGTTGTATTATTGTGTTTTGAACATAAACCTTTTTAGGTACATCGGGTAAAACTTTGATTATTCATAAACTATTAGGTATGTCTCAGTACATCTAATATCTTTTTAATTTCTAAAATCAATCATTTATAAGTAAGAAGGTAACTTCTCTGTTTGCTATAACACAAGATATAGTATTTTTTTAATATTAAAGTACGTAACTAATTATCATTATTGTAATTACAGTGAAGTTAAAGATAACAGTTCTGCAACGTCTTACACACATTTGACTTCAGTCATTCCTAACACGATCTGTTCAAGAGCTAGCCAAGAAATGCCAAACAATTTTTTTGAACAAATTTGACTCAAATTCCGTAGTGATAAGCGAAAATTACAAGAGGGATAGCAGTGACTGGTTTGAATTGCATAAGAGTATGTTGACAGATTGAAATTTTTGTATAGTGGTAAAAAGAAGAGATAACAGCAGTAAAGCCAACTTAGTAAAAATTATTTTGTACAAATAAAATATTTGCAATGTAAAATCAGTTGCGCATGGAATCTAAAATGAACAACTGGCTTTGCAACAACTGGCGATGCAAGAAAATGTAACAATCGAGCCTTGTGGATTATTCGATTATTGGTGCCACGCCAGATGGATTAATAGGTCCAAACACGGTTGTGGAAATTTAATGTTGCCTAAAGTTGCCTATAAGAATGGCCTGGAGAAAAGTATAAGAGCAAATAAAATACAAATATGGAAACATGATAAAAAAGTGAACTGACTAGTCTAAACAAATATTGTAATTGTTATTACCAAATTCAGGGGCAACGCCACGTTACACGCAAACAAAAGTATTTATTTGCTGTGTGGAGTGGCGAAAGTATACCACTAAAATTGAAATTATAGAAAGAGATGATGTTTTCTGGGAGAAGCTTGTGGCGTTTTATATGAATTGGCAGTTGCCTGAAATTGTTGATTCTCTTCAAGCTCAAGGGTTGGTATTGCGAGATCACGGAGAGGAAAATGTTTCATCAGTGCTTGAAATTTCTACAATACTAAGCCGTAAAAGGAAAGTAAATGAAACTGTGCCTCGTGAACAACAGCAAATAATAAGTATTGAAGCCTTATCACCTCACACACTGCCTTTAACATTCGATGAGAATAAAGAAAACCTGCCGGGTTGTAGCAGACAGCTAACTTTTAATGAGCTGTAAACTCTGTATTTCGTTAGTAAATTATAAATGAATATAAATAAATATCTTTTAATATTTATTTTCTTTGAAACAACACATATTTGAAGCGAAAGAAATTTTTTATATTTTTCCATACAAACATGTATGACGAGAGCTAACGAAAAAGCAGTAACTCAAATTCTAATTCTATAATTTTCTAAGCAACATAGCAGTATCTCATGAATAAGGTATATCCACATATATTTTTGATGTTTCATCTATTTTGAAAAATAATAATGTGTTGGGTTTCGAAACGAGTCGCCTGAATTTGAGGGCAATACCCTCAAATTCAGGCGACTCGTGTCGTAGTCTGTAGTGTAGGGGGCTTAAGGTAGTTCGTTTTAATCCCCTAAAAGTAATTTTGGCTGCCGGAGTTGCGTCTAAATATTTTTAAACAATTTCCAAAATTTCATAAATACTTCGGCAATTATGCAAAACGGAACATAGTTTTTATACTTTAGTACAGTTTTACAAATGTCATTTTTAGGTTTTATGTGAAAAACGGGAAACGAAACGCAAAACTGCAATCTTGGAATGATCATATTGACAGCTAATGTCAAATTTGTGCGTCATTGCTTTCGAGTGCCTTGGGTTAGGTGCGACTGTAATAAGTAAATAAATAGGTTATGTTAGGTTCTCTTTTGACCCTTAATCCGAAAATAGGAGCCCTTCGCAGGGCTCCGACAACCTTAGTTTATTAAACTAGTGTGATAAATGTGGAAGTTGGCAGTGCCATACACACCGATGTTTGGAGATTTTTTTTAAACCAAGTATTTCCGGCAAGTGAAAATGGTGAGGGGGGTTTCAAGACCTCCCCTGTTCCCTCTCCAATCACTCACAACCCCTAAAAACGGCGACGTATTTCGAAACCTTTGCCATAATAATTATACCTATAATAACAATAAACATCCATAAATAAATAAAAGAAATCAACTTTTACTAAACTTCAAATATCTCGTAACTCGCTTTAGTTCAGATACGGCTTTTGCGCTTAATAGAGCAGTATTGTGTTTTTTAGGGTACCGTAGCCAAAAATTGTAAAAACGGAACCCTTATAGATACGCAATGTCTGTCTGTCTGTCCGCCCGTATGTCACAGCCAATTTATTGCAAAACAGATTTGAAAACTGGCAGGAATGGAATTAGATGTAGGTATTTTATGAACTGCTTCACTATTTTTATACAAAAACAAAACAAACATAATAATGGCCTCTCCATACATGGAACTGACTTAATTATTTTTATCATCTTACGGCACGTAGGTATTTACCTACTTTCGTCAACATTTAATACCTATAACGTCTAATGTGAACGAGTTTTGCTTACTAAGGCATAGCGCAATTTTTGTTCTCAGTGCAGCCATCACTGAGAACAAAAATTGCGCTATACCTATATTGTACAAACCGATTGATTTATGTATGTAATATAAATTTTAATATCAGTATCTCAATTCAATATGCTAAAACGTTTTGCTTGCGATTTTGAAATATTGGAATACGGATGTCGCCAGAATACGGCCGCACGCGACGAGAATGAAGGGGGGCGCCCCGCAGTAGACGGAGCTAAGCTCCCTTCACCTCCCCTGCTTCACCCCCTCATTTACCAAAACAGTCGCTTAGGACAGCGCCTTAACGCTGCGCCGCCCACCAATGATTCAGGCTTCATTAAATATAAGTCACGGAGTTTATATTAATTTTGTTTACTCATATTGTGGACCCTTAAAGTAGTATTAACAGTAGGGTTAATGATGTAAACCTGAAGGTTTGAATTACATGTCAAAGAAACTGAGATAGAAGGTAAATAATTCAAAATTTACTTTAATTATAATCAATCGTTACTATAGTGTTTTGTATGTATTTTTATGTGGTATGAGAATAACAAAAAATCATCCATCAAGCCTTTTAATTAAATATTCCTTTTATATATTTGTATCACTGTATAATGTTCAAATTCGTGACATGCAGTATAAACCAATAACCGCACACACACTCATTAGCCACTGCAACACCGCTCGTAGCAGTTAGAAAGCGACGCGTAGCACTTCCGTAGCCAATGAGACGCGTGCCGTGGCAGACGTACCAATAAATTTGCATAAGGGTGCTTGTACACGGTGCATGTAGCTGGCGCAAGTAAAGGTGCGGGTAACACGCGTGAGTAATATGCGCAAGTTACTTGTTCAAGTTACTCGCTTGTACTTGTACATGGTGCATTTGCAAGCAAGTAAAGACACGGGCTACTTGCGCAAGCTGAATGTACAAGTTATTTGTTCGTGGTCAAGAGCTACATGTGCATGCTATTCACGCGGTAGCTTTATGACTTCAATCGCATCAAAATGTCTCGACGAACGAAAATTATTTTAATCATATGATTAAAATAATTTTCGTAAAAATGTAATTTTAACAGATAACATGCGCGAGTGACCCGCGCGCCGCAGAGCACGCGAATTAGTTGAGCGGGTTGCTCGCTTTGTTACATGCTCGAGTCGCTGGACCCACACATTGTTTTAAACGATATGTTTACGGTGCATATAACCCGCGCACGTCCCTCAACATGTTCAAGCTACATGCACCTTGTACAAGCACCCTAAAGCCACTATCGCAGTTTGTTGTTTGGAGGATGACGTGCTACGAACACTGGCTCTACGCGTCTACGCGCTACGTACACACGTCACAATGTTTAGCTACTTTCACTGACACGTAACGTAGTGAAGTGCGGGAGGTTTACTGGGTGAAGTTACGTTATTTAAATCAACAGGCCTGTGTAGCGTTTAATAGGTCATATACACTTTCAGATTTTCATTAATAATTAATTTATGTGTGTGTTGTGATGCCTATGATGTGTTGTTTGTGCGTAGCAGTTTGTTCCCTTCAGTGATAGCTTCAGTGGATTTTACAGCACCTGTTCATAAATAGTAATGATAGAGCGAGAACATTATAACAACGTAGTTTTTTACGATTGCTTATGATCACAAAATTTTCTATAATTAAAGAAAAATTAAATTGTACTTTTTAGGAACTATCAAGCAGCCAGATATATTCACTATGTTCGTCTCTTTGTTAAGAGCTGTCACCCAGCATGGGTTTTCATTTTGATCACGCCTATAAATTATTAAATTTTTTTTTGGTTTATTCGTGTTAATAAATTTTCCCAAAACGTTAGATGTTTTAAGCTTGTATGGGCAACTACAGTATCCTGTTTTATGTTGTAAAGGCAACGGAATCAAGACACGTACTTAACCGGTTTTTTCAAACATCACTTAACTCATTCTGATATATATAAGCGCAGCCTGTGTATCACATCCGACATGATTAGCTGCATATTAATTACAATAATCGCTCGAACAGCGCGGCACGGTGGCACGTTGTCACCAGCGAGCAGGGCGAGGCTTAATTGCTCACACATACATACACACACGAAAGAACACACACTCACATGATCACACATACTCAAGCACACATCGACGGTTCGGTGGACACGCTGACGAGTGGTAAATTGCGCGCTGTCGACATTTACATTTAAATCGTCGCCACAGAAGCGACGTAATGACACGACCTAAAACTGAACATGTCCTGTTTAACGAACATTCAAGAATAGGTGAAGTACGCCTGCTTAATATAACACAAACTTTATCATAATAAATTAATCAAAAGCATGTCAATGTCAGGAAAGTAAAAATTAAAGTCATCGTGGATCGGAAAGTAAACCTATATTTTCGCTTAGGTCCCAAAAAAGGTTCCATTAACTTGATTGAAATATTGAGACCTCATTTTCACCAAAATGGCGTGAGCTGTTGGGTTGTAATTTCAAGTTAATATATTTCCTACCAGAAAAAATATTTACAGAGACGCGTGCTCATTTTATAATGAACGAGGTAGACAGTGAGACACAATTGTGTTTGTCTGTCGAAACGTACGTTACATGACGCCGAGCCAATGTGATATCTTTATATCATTTTAACTTAAACGTATTTCATATTAAATTAACGAATATATTGTTACTGGGTTTCACTCGCAGCTCTAGCCGCGTAAGATTTTATTTAATTTAGCGGTAAAAAAGGCTTGGTCAGCCTAAACTATTTCCACGCATAAAACCATATCTTAACATCGCTCCGTTGCGACAAGAAAGACAAGTAAATAAACACGCTTTCGTATTTATAATATCAATATGTAAGTATGGATTCCTTAAACATAGTTTATATGAAATGAACGAATATAATGTTATACAGCGCATTAACATAAATCTGACAAAGATAACTCAGATAAGATGTTCGGTTTTATAATAAAAATATTTAAGTTTTACGAAATAGCTAAGAAAAACTGAATATTTCCCAGTACTGACTATTTCTGTTTATAGTATAAGCAAATAAAGAATAAGAATATTTTTGACACAAGAAAATTGTATTATGATAAATTGCTGAAGTGTTTCTTTTATATAAAGCCTTACAGTGGTATGTCAGGATCGTTGCAAATGGCGTTCCGTAGTCTCTGCCTACCCCTCCGGGAAACAGGCGTGAGTCTATGTATGTAAAGCCTTAGAGCAAGACTGATCTGTTTTTCTGATTTCAGTGGAGATAAGTAGGTAGGTAATCGAAGTACCTGGCGGAGACGTCGGTGTGGGAACACGGTGACTTCGATTTAGTTCTAATACAGATAGTATTTTACTTGACAAATTCTTTTTAAGAGGTAGGTCCTGCACTAGGAGACTATCATGTTCTATCTTAGGTTAACGGGCTTTACAAATAATGGGCTCAAGTGCTTTAAGAGGTCACGATTCGGGATGACCTGTAATTGGAGTATTTATGTGTATTTTTATGTTTAAAATAACCGGCTGTAACCGGAACTTGTCACTATGTCCTATTTTTGGACGACACATAGCTAAAAGTAGTCGTGATTATTATAAAATGTTGGTAAACACGATTTAAGAGCCTCTGCTGAAACACGTCCTGTTCTAATAATGTTGAGGTAGTGGTTAATGTATTACATTTTAGATCACTATTTCGATTCTCACACTTTATTATTATTATTAACACAGAGTCCATAAGCCGGTTCTACTAACAATTATAATCTTCATTTGATATTCGCTCGATGTGTCAAAGACATGAAGCGACATTTTTCAATCACGGGGAGCGATCGGACGAACGAAAGTCATTGGTTTTGAGCCTTGTGTGCTCGACTTCAATATCAGGTAGTTCAAAGGAACTTTCATAACAGTTTTAGAATCAACAACATTTAATCGTCCAGTTCACTTGACAGATTTTGCACTATACCAGTTGTTTGTCCCCCAATAAATTAAAAACTATCTGATTTCTAATGGCAACCTTATGTCATATTGATAACTAATAAGTTTTTTATACCTATATTTGTTACTATTTTGTAGCTATATTTCAGCAAATAAAGAATTTGAATTTATTTATGGTCAGTGAAATCTTGTCTAATGCCTGAACGAAATTATATTACAATATATTTTATTTTTCATTCCTTTGTTTAGAACACAATACAAGTCGACTTCTTGAGAAGTGACAGGCGGTGCGACTACGTTTACCAACAATATTATCTGTCCATTCACAATCTAATAAATCCTGACAAGAAATGAAATATTTTTGGTTAATTTTGTTTCCTTAGATAAGCAAGCCAGCGTCAAATTAAAACCGACGTCCACAATATTTTATAAAATGAATGTACTTCAACTATAATAGAACTTTGAGCTTTCTTTACCTATCATTGGCGTGCGAGCGAGAGAGGAGATTTTATCTGTTAGATGGGAAAGGGACAGAGAATGTGGGTCTCTGAGATATCAGTATAGTTGTAGATGGTTGCGGCGCGTCCCGACGTCGGGCAGGTATGAATAAACTGGAGCGTCGGCAAACAAATTCCGATATGAAAAACAAATACAAGCGCTCGAGCTGCGAATGCTGCGAGCGAAACCACCGTTAATAAAACGCAAAATGATTTTATTTGTTACAAATACTATAACTAGAGGTAACAACATAAACATTGCTGCCACAAACGTATAGTTACGTCTGCGAATGGGGAAAATCTGCCATTGATTCTCATTAAAATAAATATATTTTTATGTATTGTAAAAAGCGATTTAACTCATTTATATTTGTTATGTGACATAAAAGTAGTGCCTATAAAGCACGTTATTTGTTTAAGAATACAAATAAACAATTTATAAAATAGCTAGTCTAATAGTCATTAAGTAACTTTCCCCTGACTGCAGCCGGTAAAAAGGTGCCCATGTTGCTCGCCAAATAACGTTGCTCGATGGAGAAATCTAAACATATTTCATGACCTCACTATACCTATATTTGCAAGAATTGCTTCACAAAGACAATAGTGTGACAATCTTAGTTCGCTTTAACTGGCGAACTAAAGCTAATGTACAGTGTCTAAAGGATTCATAATTAAATACGAAGGGTTCCGTCGTTCGAAGCGTTGACCTTTGCAGAGCTATGCTCGATATCTGTCAATATTGAATAATCTGCGGCATTCCTCCGGTGCGGCGCGCTGCCCAGCTTCCTCGCAGTATGACTTATGCATCGCTTATACTACTATGCGACGATAGGGATACGATCTTATTTCTTTGGCTCTGTATGGATGTGTGGCCAACTCTGGTGACCGAAGAGCCGCGACACGGCGTAACGATTCTTGTCCAAGGACAATAACACGGACCGACAGCTTTACATACCCTCCGAAACATGGGAGCGCTCTGATTTAAATGCCACACAAACGGTCACCCATCCAAGTAGTGATTTCTAAGGACATTGCTTAGCTTTCCCAATCTAGCTAATAGTCTTACTTGTGCCTGATACTAGAGAGTTTAACTTAACAAACTCTTCAGCTTTATAATACCTATTAGTATAGAATTTTTTATATAATATTCTTTAAATATAACATGACCTCGCATTTCAAATAATAAAAAACTATCGCAAATGACCAATGGATCACTACGAGCCTTTTGAGCTATTCTGAGAATCATTCAGTGAGATATTTAATTATTAGGTCTCAAATTCGTGATACTTTTGACGTACGGGACTTGAAACATGGTTGGCAATATACTGAGCTGTCACCGGTCAATAATAGTAGTTGTCAATGTCGTATAACGTTGTCAACTCTTATAACAATATCTTGAGAGAAATGTATATTTTCTTCTTATTAATAATAAATAAGAAGTTCGTGCAGATGAACATATAATTATATTCGTTTTATCAATACGTTATAAAATATATCCTCTCGTGAACAATTCGCGGAACATATTTTATATTACCTACAGATGCTCGTTTGTAGTACCTAACGGAGGCAAGTTTGTAACAATGCGGTGTTATTGTTCTGCTACACTTACTTGTGATAACGACCTGCGAACTACTGTAATTATGCTCTGTTCTTTATCTCACTTGTGAATTGTGCTCAATTCACAAGAAACCACTTTAGATATTGCCTTTGTTTCACTTTTGTGCTTCTTGTCAGTTTTTTTTCAGATATTGCATTCTAAAACTTTTCTATTAGTAAATTAAGTCGACGAGTAAAATTACTTACTACATTGTCACAAGACCGAAGACATGTCTGTCTACCCGCCAATTAAGGAGCTTCTAAGTGGCGTGGTAAATGTCATAATCACAATATCATAGAATTAGATTTGAGGTAACAAAAATTGAAAGAATACATCTAAACTAAGAAATCTCTTGAAGTGTTTGGAATACAGCTATGAATGACTATTTTTTAAAACAGGCTTCGCTAAGCGACCGAGGGGAGATCTGTCGAGGGTAGAGGTATGAGGCAGGGAGGAAGGGAGGTGTGCGGTTCACGAATCTGCGAGAATAGGCGGCGAGCGCGGAATTTACGCGACCCTCAGTAAAAATGTGCAACATCACCACTCGTGCAAAGTATTCGGCAATTAGACCGACGCCGACGTACGGATCAGCAAAAATCAAACAAACACTGAACATTGTATTCCGATAATGAATGAAGATATTTAATACTATGTAATAAGCAAATACGAAATTATTATCGTCTTACAAATAATTCTAATTTTTATTTTATTTCACTTGACTTTATCTGGGAGCAGCAGTGTTTTAAGCCATTACGGTAAAGAAAGCCATTATAAAGCAAACCACATGTCGAAATAATTTCAAATGTGCATGCATCATGTGTTATTTACCAATATCCTGACAAAAAAAAACTGATGTATTTTGGGGTGTCTAAATGGCAAAGCATTTATATATTATACGATTTCGCATCGTTTCATTTTGCATCAGCTCATCATGCAATACGACATACCTATATAGTAATAAAAAGATACGATACTGGTCTTCGTGGTATAAAAGGGGCATGCCAGATCTAGGCCCAGAACTGCACAGTTATTAGATTATACTAAAAAAATATATTAATATTCATCCTAGTTCTTCCTTGTATTCATTAGTCTGTGCAAGTTGGTAATATTTTCCCTAAAATATTAAACCTATATACGACTACGCTTGGAAGGGTACCATACATTACCGTAAAAATGTTGCCCCGACAAAAAATATGTTGACAGATAATTAACCGGCAAAATAATTTATTTTTTTCTATCATTATATTATTTCAATCGTTCACTATTTATTTTGTAAAAATATATGTAATAACACAGAAAGTACCTCTAATAATAGTTATGATTATTTTTGTACGATAGCATTGATTAATTTAAAGTAACTATTATAGATTTATCGATATTTTGTGTTTTTTATAGCAACACCATTACTGTGAGACGGAGGATCTCAGGTAGGATGTCGGGGTTCGAGAGAAACACTGCTAGGCTGAACAGGTTCTTTATTATGTCTCACTACCGCTTACATACAGTATGACCGAACTAGGTAAGCACTGGCCTGATGGCTGGAGTGTAGACTACTGCTGCTCTCCGACATCTTATGTAGGCATAAACCTATGACTCACAACTGCCTTTGGCTAGTGAATATGACCATATTTGGTAATATTGCGAACGATGTCTGGCTAAGCTGGCGTTAAGCGCCTGCGAGATATTATAACGCAATACGTGTAGTATTACGTTACAACTGCCTTGATAGAAGCCGGAAATCTTAAATGTCAAAATCATTGCTTGTTTTGCACTTAGACTATATAATATTGCAACTGCCTTGTGACTGTTTGTGTACATTTTTGCGGTTTAAAATCGACAATTTTTACCTATGAATACTGACTCTGGTGATACCTCTATACCCGACAACCATAGCTTGAACATGGATTCCGATTCCTCTGCTCATGATAACACTGGCGAGAGAGCTTGGATTTGATAATAGATGCTTCGACCGACGACCCCGGCGTACACCCTGGACATAGTGTTTCACAGCAGTCATCATCTACTGCTGTGAGTGGAGATCTGCGCTGTGTGAACTGCGGTTTGAATGTGTCCAGAATGTGCAGACACCCGTTGGAAATCGCTGAAGTTCGAAGTGTAATACAACGGTGAATTGGATTGCACCAGGTAAATAATAATAGGAAATATCCTCAGCATATTAAAGACTATTATTATTAATGTAACGTACAGTTCTAGATTTAGATGATGTTTTGGTGGTAAGTATATGATAATGAAATTGATGAATAAAGCTATAAATCTGCAATGTAATGTGTTTTATTTCATTTCTAATAGATTTTAGTTATAAATAAAATAAAACAATAGATAAACTAGTACAGGATTTTACACACAGGACATTTTATATAACATGTATTGACGAGAGATAAAATTATTGAATAACTTTAAAACGCCACCTTTTTCTAAATCACTTCTTTTACTAATTAATTATTGCCATTGTCTGCTATCATTATCATGAATCTGTATAAATGTGCACTGTGGGCCTCAATTACTATGGCGACCTGGCATTCCCCTAGGTACGTGTTTGTAGAAATGTTTGACATTTGTCATCCTTGCTTTTATGTCAGGGTTCAGTTAAAAACTAGCGCCGATCACTGCGGCCGAGACTTACTGATGAGACTGATTTTTGTCAAATTGTGGAGAATCAACATCTATTGATTTAAATAATATTCTAACGTATTGGAATTCGGCACTCGGCATTGAGACATTCTCCTATCTTTCGGTTATACTTACGTTGTAACTGTCAAACATGAATAATCCCTGCGTCGTGTATCCCTTCAAGAAACAATGGACTCTATTGATGAACGGACAAAAATCATACCTAAAGGGGAATCATAATTGTACCATGTCCTCTTACATTATTGTTAGTAACTCAGATATTTGCATCGGCTACCAGTAACAAGTATACAAGGTAGTAGAGCCTTGCTGATTTCAGCATGAATGGGCCGGCTCGACCGGGGAAGTACTACCCTCTCACAGAAAATCGATGTAAAGTAACAGTACCTAAACTGTTGCGTTTCGTTCGGTGAGTGAGAGTGCCGGAGGCCCTATTCCTTCTCCCTCATCCCACTCCTCATCCTATCCCTTTTCCCAACCCCAAGGGGTGGCAGCGCACTTGTGACTCCTGTGGTGTTGCTTGTGTCCATAGGTGGCGGTAATTGCTTACCATCAGGCAATCCGTCTGCTCGTTTGCCGCCTATCAACATAAAAAAACGGCAGCACTTTAACCATTAGCAGAATTGATGTCGTTCTTTTTATTTGCCTCCTATTACAAGTGAGATGGTACTATAATAATTGGAAGCGTATTTGTCAACTATTTTTCTGTATTTTACGTTTTGTTAAAAGTATTGGTCAGTTTCCTTTTAACTGGATATACAATTGAGATGTGATTACTTGACATTGATTCTGCGTTTCTTTTGGGATCGTAAGCAAGCTCAATTTCTTTTAGCACTCGAAGGTATAATGTTCTGGGGACATATTATTATAAAGTCTACCAGCCCGCACTAGGCGAGGGTGGCAGACAATGGCCTTGATAATGCTAAGAGGAGGTTTGGGTTCAGCAGTGGAACAGCTTATAAGCAGGGTTGATACTACTATTATTACATCACAATTCATTGTAAAGATAAGACGCGGGCGAAATCTAGTACAGTAATAAAATTGTGTTGTCTCAACCCCAAATAACAAGCATAAAGGACAGATCAACAATCGCAATTACAATCACGAATTTTTATTATTGTACGTCTTAAGAACGGTAGTATCTGATAGTGTGAGCGCCTTTGTGACACTTGGTTATTAAGTATTTTACAGATAGGCTCGTTGGGAGACTAACAGACTGCTACCTAGACGGTCTAGGTCTCTTACCACAGAAGCGGTTTTAAAAAAGGCAATAACCAAAAGAATGGTAGCCTATATTATGTTCTCCTTATGTATAAGCTATATTACTGCTTTTGTCATAATATACACTCACAATAATGTAGATTGAACAATAGTATACAAATTACAAAGCACCTTTTGTGTTGCCACAAATAACTCGTATACTTTTACCCTCCATTGTGAAAGCCCAGTTATCATTATTATATTTGAGGTATTCCCCAAAGCACACCCAAACTAAGCACACCCAGACGAAGCACACCTAAAGTATTCCACTTTGCACACCCGTAGGTGGGCTTCAAATAAAAAAAATTAAATAATTAATTTCCTATTCCACGAAGCACACCTACGAATATCACTTGCATAGTGCGGGGACTAAGAAATAAAAATGTCGATAGAAGAAAATATTGTTTATTTAAAATACTAACTTAAATTTCTAACCTCTTTCAGTTTCATTACAATAATGTGACACAATATTTGTCATTTTTGTAATCTTACTATCAAAAATCACAGATAGTTTCATAATTGCAATAAAAAGTTGGAAAATATCAAAAACATTGTAAATATTGTTTTATATAGAGATCTATGTTAATGTTTTCTTATAACTATCTATTTAGTCACTTAATGAATAATAAAAACACCCTACTTTAACATAAAAATCACAGATTATTTCATAATTACACTAAAAACATTGTAAATATTGTTTTACATAGAGATCTATGTTGAAGTTTTCTAATAGCTATCTGTTTAGTAAATAATAAAATACAGTACTTTAACATAAAAAATCACAGATTGTTTCATAATTGCAATAAAAAATTGGACAAATATCAAAAACATTGTAAAAATTGTTTTAAATAGAGATCAATGTTGAAATTTTCTTATAGCTACTTGTTTAGTGAATAATAAAAATACTCTACTTGAACATAAAAAAATCACAGATTGTTTCATAATTGCAATAAAAACTTGGACAAATATCAAAAACATTGTAAATATTGTTTTACATAGAGATCTATGTTGATGTTTTCTTATAGCTATCTAGTTAGTCCCTTAGAGAATAATAAAAATCCTGTACTTTAACATAAAAAATCACAGATTGTTTCATAATTACAATAAAAACTTGAACAAAAATCAAAAACATTGTAAATATAGTTTTCTATTGAGATCTATGTTTTCTTATAATAATACACAATTTTAACTAATAATACTACATTCCAGTTTTATGTAAAATCGCAGACTGTTTAAAATCACAAATCACAATCTTTCTAAACTCTTTTCTACTAAATTGCCCATTTCTTAAAGAATATTGATTCTTAAATAATCTTTAAGAAATGGGCATTTAGTAGGTATATAAGTCTAGCTTATCAATTTAATAAATTATTATTAATCAGAATCTTAATTTCTCTAGACAATGTCCAACTGAAATTAACCCATTTTTATAATCTTTTATTGTGTTTTCGATTATATAATTTTTAATTTCAGCATATTTTTGATGATTTGAACAACCCATCTTTACTCTAATTTCGGCATAATTATTGCAAT
This sequence comes from Euclidia mi, assembly GCA_944739405.2. Taxonomy (NCBI): domain Eukaryota; kingdom Metazoa; phylum Arthropoda; class Insecta; order Lepidoptera; family Erebidae; genus Euclidia; species Euclidia mi. The sequence goes on from OX123201.2 coordinate 7,943,574, forward strand.
TTTTATGGAAGCAATCTAATAGTTTTGCTAGATTTATGGCTCTGTTTTTATTGAAAATTTTATTTATTTTAGAGTAATGAGACTCTATAATTATTAGTTTTAATTTTTACGTCATAACACGACCATTTGTCGTGCCATAACTTATGTTCGAGCGACTGATTTACAAGGTAATCGTTAAATTTAGAAATACTTTCTCCTTGAGGACACTCGCTCATGATGTAGAGCCAGGCCTCATCCAAGTCTTCCAGCGGTAAATGTGGCAAAACCGTACATAAGGCAACATGTTTTCTATGTATGCTGTTCTTATCTAAACCTAAATCTCGTGGGTCTCCAAAACGTTCGAGGCACATTTATGTTCCTTTATTTTAACAACTTCTTCCATGCTACTTAATGTGAGTAAGCCATTACACCCTTTTTTAATACACCGCCACAAGGCATTACCGTTTTTATAAATCTTGTGTTTGCTATATTGTTTATTATTATACACTAACACTTGTGTCCCCTTCCGGCCAAGTACGTAATTAATAGATGTTCTACTACTCGGACCTGCCATCGGCTCCATTATTTTGTTTGAAACACGAAAAATAGAAAAAATTACAATAACAAGACCGGCGCACGATTGCACAGGTACACTCAGCCCGTGACGTCGCGATAGTGTAATGAGAACTAAGCATGTAAACAAGTTCCGGAAGCGCTCGGCTATATTCGGGTTGGCTCGGGAATTGTGGCGGGCGCACGCGTTGACTATTAGTGCATTATGTATACGTCTTATCTATGGGATTTATATATTATGAACATTATGAAAATGACAAGTATTGTATGACATACTTATGATGAAACTGAAAGATGTTAGATATTTAAGTTAGTCATTTAAATAATAAATATTTTCTTCTATCGACATTTTTATTTCTTAGTCCCCGCACTATGCGAGTGATATTCGTAGGTGTGCTTCGTGGAATAGGAATTTTTTTTTTTTTTTATTTGAAGCCCACCTACGGGTGTGCAAAGTGGAATACTTTAGGTGTGCTTCGTCTGGGTGGGCTTCGTTTGGGTGTGCTTCGGGGAATACCTCTTATATTTACCGACTGAGAGTGTATTGCCAACCGTTTCGTTTGCAAAATAAATATTACGCTGTTTCTGCAAAATTTTTTTATGGCTTCATTGCTTATCGATAATTTTGCCAATTTCAAGGTGGAAGAAGAGTGCTATCATATAGTTCATGGATTTTTTATGGATCCATTGGTGGCGTTTAAATAAAAATCAGAGATTGTACTCAAATATATATAAAGGCAGCGAAAGCCTAGTGGAGATACTAACGGAATGCCATGCAGAGGGTATCGGGTTCGAATCCACGGCGCGCAACAATGACTTTTCGGAGTTATGTGCGGATTGAATTGTCAATTATCCCGTGCCTTGGAGAGCACGTTAAGCCCTTGGTCCCGGTTGTCAGGAAGATCTTTGTCAGTCGTTATAAGGCGTCAGTACCTTCTAAATAAACTGTCTCTAGTCTCAACCATGGAATATCACTATCCCTTCGGGGTGCGGCGGTCAGACAGGCAGTCGCTCCGTGGAAAAGCTAATATTCAGCCAAATCCGGTTAGACTAGAAAGCGGACCCCAAGTTGAAACTGGGATGACGCTAGGAGGATGATTGACTCAATATTTATTACCTAACTAACCTACTTATATTTATTTCATTTTGTATAAGTTTACTTTGTAAATAGTTATTGTTAAATTTTATGGTTGGTTTAATACCAATTCGGCTGACTGTGTTATAGGAATTTCTTTGCTATGTCAATAATATAGGTACAAGAACGTACATGCATCTATACGTTTTATAAAATAAAACTCTTTTTCTTCTCTTTTGGCTGTATGAACGCGACAAACTCAAAAACGACTGAACATAGTTTTGTACGGTTTAATAGATAGATCCCTGTGAAAAGTTTAAGTGTTTAAATCGTACGAGCGGAGTCGCAGGCAAAGTCTAGTTATTGTATAAGTTAAAATTCGATTTTAGTTAACGTTTTCATACAGAGTGTGTTAAAAATAACCAAAAATACAAAATGTTACCTTCGTTATAGCCACAATGACACTAAGTAATTGATTTTAATGGGTATACAAATTTGTGCTTTCATAAAATTAAAAGTATTCTTTATGAAACCAATACAAGTGGCAATATCACAAGTAAATGTCAATTTTTTGCGGTGTTGCATGAGAAAACCAATCATTTTTAATATTTCACCCTCATTCATAGATAATGTGAGAATGAGAAGTCCTGAAAGAGTGATTTAAACAGAGTCAAGTCAAAAGTCAAAAGTCAAAAAAACATTTATTCATCTGGGTCACACAGTGACGCTTATGAACGTCAAATTTTTATGTACATTACTTAATGCTTCTACATTTACATTTACTGCCCATTCGCAAAGCAATAGGTAGAACCACGAGAAAGAACGGGCAATAAAACTCGTGGCCACTCTTTTTAATCGCCAGTGTTATGTTACATATTTTGTTTTTGTAAGGAGCTGCAACTGTTTCACATTGTAATTAATTACTTGTAAATAGTAATTAGGAACATACATAATACTTAAATAATTAATGCAGTTACCAATTTAACTGCTGTAGTAGCCTTCCAGTGTGAATATTGTGTAACAGGAGCATCCACTTACGTCTTATAATGTAGGCAACTCGCGACCATGTTCATAACTATATGGTGGAAATATATGTTACAGAAGTGACTGTATATGAATACACAAAATTACTAAAACATTAGTTTACAGCCCATAATCACGAGTTATCTTCATCTTACAGTGCAGTGAAACTTTAATAAAATTAGTGGAACAACAATGCAAATGTAAATGTAGTACCTAAGTTGAATGACCTAATAATACATGAACAGTAATTTAAAAGAACTAGAAATATTATATAAAGATTAACTGAAAAATGCAAATTATCTATATAATTCTAATTAGGTATAAAGATCATGAGTTGTCTAGCGTAAGTGACCAGCTATCCTTATCACTGAAATAATCATTAATAGTATAATAACCTTTCTTAATAAGGCAGTCTTTTATTTTAGTTTTAAATGTACTAAATGGTAATTCTAAAAGACTAATTGGTATTTTATTGTATATACGAATACCTAGCCCTACAAAAGAATTATTAACTTTATGTAAACGATGATAAGGGGCATATAACCTATGCCTGTTTCGAGTATTTATGTTATGTATATCGCTTTTTGTGGTAAATAAACCTATATTTTGCCTAATGTACAAAATATTAGCAAATAAAAATTGCGAGGCTACTGTAAGAATTCCTATAGACTTAAAGCGTTCTCTAAGAGTATCTTTTGCACCTAACATGTATATTGCTCTTACCGCTCGTTTTTGTAGAACGAAGATATTCTGAATATCCGCAGCTTTGCCCCATAACAAAATGCCGTAGGACATAACACTGTGAAAATAGCTAAAATAAACTAAACGAGCCGTGTCGATGTCAGTAAGTTGCCTAACTTTTCTGACGGCATACGCAGCAGAGCTTAGCTTTCCTGCAAGACATGCTATATGTGCACCCCATTGTAACTTATTATCTAGTGTAATACCTAGGAACACTGTAGAGTCTACTGTGTCAAGTTCCTCCCTATCTAGCATAATATTAGGTCCCAGTTGTCTTACATTAGGTAAAGCAAATTTAACGCATTTAGTTTTCCTAGAATTAAGTACTAGGTTATTTGCTGTAAAACTTAATATCCCATTCGCATGTCTACTATGGTAGGTAAAGGTGTCGTACCTAAATATTTTCATTTTCTTTGAAGTTCTGTTTCATAAAATAAATTGCATGATCAACATAAAGATATCCAAATAGAACACAACTTCCCAGAATGTGATCATTCAATTCCAAAAAACAACAAAGTCATTTTTCTTATATCAAACACTATTGAAATTCACTACTTACAATTTAATACAAAAAGTCCTAACATTATTGGCGTTTCTCCAAAAAAATCCATCACTTAATAAGTCTACTCAGCGTTCTTCATTTTACATTTAAATTTAATTTTTCATCATACTCTATGATTTATTACTAGCGTTTAGCGATAAACGAGTTTTTTAATCCCGCTTGCATTTTATTATTATATAAATCTCTTAGAAGGTTTTCAATTTTATGCAGGTAAATTTTCTTCCTCTAGGACAAAAAACACGAAAATGAATTTGATTTTGACGAAGTTTATCTTCCATTTTGTGTGAGACAGCAGCGTTGCTTAACTTTGGCGACATTTTACAAATGGCAAGCCAAGTCACACTATGAGCGCTACGTGTACATCATCATCATCATCATCATTAGGCCCTGTCGGAGGTCTTTGGTCAGTTTCAAAACTCCGACTCAGATATCGCCACACAGTTGTATTTTTTGTCGACATGTTATTTTTGTTAGCCTATAATATATTTTACCACTGCTGAGCAAAGGAATGAATTTCCAGTAGTGTCTGTACTTTGCAATCTCTGGCCAGTCGACTTCAAAAGAGTCTAGGTCATCTCGCCACACTTCAGTCAGGCTGTTTTTTCTGTTTATCACTTTTTCTTGATAAATGAGCTGCTGCTCCTTTTTGTGGCTGAAAACATTTTCAGATTTACTTTGAATAATGCAGCAAAACCAGATTTTTTGTGTAAGAACTAAACAATTGAGATGGTGTTTTAAAAATATTGTAGCTGTAACAAGCTTGACATTTTATAATACAATATGATAATGGGATAAATACAAAGTTTCTTTTACCAGCGTATAGCGTGTCGCCTCCCCAACTCGCATAAACATCAAACTTTTAAAATTACATTATATCTGTATTGCACTCAGTGTTGCCAAGTTTACGACAAAATCTCCCAGAAAAAAGGCACGACGCCGAAGTAAAGTTACACCCTTAATTATTTCCTAATTTTACGAAAGCCCCGTAAAAAGTCGCCTTGAAAAATATTTTCTTAGAATATTCTTTTATAAGTTTATTTTATAGGTGTGCTTTTTTGGATTGCGTTATTGAAAGGTATGGCGTGGAGTGTAAATTGATTTGAAACGGATACTTAGAATCCGCATTTAGAGCAAATTGTTGTAAAGCAATAAAATTCTGTCGTTATTAAGGCCTATGTGAAAGAATGATTGCGTTGTTGAAACAGAATTTATAAGGAAAAAAGTGATTGACAAATTGTGATGGACGGCTCGGAGTGGCATACTTTTTATAAAATTTGCTGCGTTTATTATTATTTTATTTTGGAATCTTGATTGGTAGTTAAAGCTAAACTTTAGTTTCTTAAGTACTTAATTCTTTTAAAGTTCAAATTGAAAGGTCATTGCGTAGTAATTTCATTGCGTAGTTATTACTAAGAAAAGTTTAAATAGGTGCTTTTCTATTTCCAACAATGCCAGCCATAGTTAGGTCTGCCTTCTGTCACTTATGAAATGAAATGAAATGAAATACTTCTTTATTTCGTATAAACTTTGCAAGTACTTACGAAACGTCATTAAAAAAAAGCATTTTATACAATTATTTTTGTGTGTCGAATTAGAACAGCTCAATCCCAAGCGTTTTGGTCGTCTTTATATTCAGATATTTTATAGTATGCTTTTGAACATAATTTCGCTTTAACAATAATTTTGAACTTATTTATAGATAAGTTTCTTAAATTATAAGGGAGCTTGTTATAAAAGCGTATACATTGCCCCATAAAACAGCTACTTATTTTGTGGAGACGAGTACTATGAACTACCAGATTATTCTTGTGTCTTGTATTTACAGAATGTATATCACATTTTTTACTAACTTTGTCAATATTTTTATGTACATATAACAGATTTTCATAAATATATTGTGATACAACAGTTAGAATGTTTATTTCTTTGATTTTTTCTCTTAGACTAACTCTTGGACCGAGGTTATAAATTCCCCTTACAGCTCTTTTCTGTAGAACGAATATTGTATTAAGGTCTGCAGCACTCCCCCAGAGAAGAATCCCATACGACATTAAGCTATGAAAATAACTGAAATAAACCATTCTAGCTGTTTCTAAATCTGTAAGGCGTCTAATTGTCTTAACTGCATAAGCTGCAGAACTGAGTTTGCCCGATAGCCTTTCAATATGTGGACCCCATTGTAGTTTGGTGTCGAGCATAATACCTAAAAACAGGGTTGACTCGACGGGCTCAATCCTAGATTCAGTAAGTTGCACATTGGTTTCCATTTGTTTAACATTAGGCATAGAGAATTTTAAAAGTTTTGTTTTCTTATTATTAAGTTATAGGTTATTTACATTAAACCAATTAACAACTTTAGAGAGTGCATTGTTAACTTCGTCAAAATTAACCTGTTGTCGTTTAATGTTAAAAATCAAAGATATATCATCCGTGAACAACACAATCTCATGATTGTCCTTTACATAATTAGGTAAATCGTTAATATATATCAAGAATAGAAATGGACCTAGAATTGAACCCTGCGGGACACCCATTTTTAAAGCTGAACCTGGAGATGTCTCACCATTAACTTCGACCTTCTGGATTCTGTTGCCCAAGTAAGAAGTCAGGAGATCAAGAGCTTTGTTCCTAATGCCGTAGTGATATAATTTCCTGATAAGAGTATCATGATGTACACAATCAAAGGCTTTTGATAAGTCGCAAAATATACCTAACGCATCTTGCGACTTCTCCCAAGCCGCAAAAATACTTTTCAGTAACTCAACTGCTGCGTCAGTAGTTGAACAACCCCTCGTAAATCCGAACTGTTTCTTGTGAAGAAGATTATGTCTATTAAAATGATTAAGCAATTGATTAAGTATTAACTTTTCAAAAATTTTACTAAGAGTTGGCAATACAGAAATAGGTCGAAAATTTGAGGGGTCTGATGTGTCACCAGATTTAAATAAGGGTGTAATTTTACTATATTTCATTAAATCAGGAAATTTTCCAGAAACGACACAGCCATTGAACACTGTGGCTAGATGTGGAGCAATTAAAGTAATAATATATGAAACAGTCTTTACTGACAATCCCCATAAATCCATTGTCTTTTTCATATTAATAGTTTTAAATTGTTTAAGAATATCTTCAGTAGTAACAGCAGTAAATTCAAAGGCTGTGACACATTCTGGTACGCAGTCCTTAAGTAGTATTTCAGCAGACGTGGAAGATGACTTGAGTGACTCTGTAGTTAAAATGGGTATATTAGCAAAAAAATTTTCTAATTCTGTCGCTACTTCCAAGTCCTCTGCAACACTCACATTATTGATATTTAGTAGGTAGTCGCAACTGCGTGCTTTGGCTCTACCAGTTTCGTTATTGATGACATTCCAGGTAGCTTTTATGGTATTTTCAGCGCATTTTATTTTATTTTTCAAATAAATTGATTTTGCAGCATAACAAGCTTGCCTGAATATTTTTTTACATCATCAATAAAGGCTGGACTATTATTGAAAGCTTTTTCATTGTAAAGTTCATATAACCTAATCCGACTTTTATAAATGCCTTCAGTTGCCCAATCACTAAACGTCAGACGGTCAGTTACATTTATTTTTTTGGGTTTAAATACAACAGAAAATTCATCATTAATCAATTTAAATAATGAGTTATATAGCTGATCCGGACGGTCATGAGTAGGCAACCAACGCATTTTACTAGATAAATTATTTTTAAAAACTTCCATTCGGTTTTCATTTATAGGTATAAAATTTATAATTTTACTCTGAACCTTAAGGTTTTTTCTTGGACAACAGACTAACTGCCCACTGTGATCAGACTGTAGCATATTAATTAAGGATTTATGTAAAGGTTTAGTGTTAATAAATATATTATCAATACAGGTGGCACTTGTGGCAGTCACTCTAGTTGGTTCTAAAAAAGTATTGTAACAACATAAACATGCGACCCGGCTCACCTCTACGCGCATCGCGGCTACGCGCTCCCCACTGTATCGAGTCTACGCACACACTCACACGCGCCGCCTATATAAGACCGCCGCCGCGCCTAGCTCGCGCAGTCTGCTACGCGCAGCCATTGCATCCGGTACCTCGGAACTCTGGTTGTGCTAAACAGACCTTCTCCCGCGCCTCTGCGTAGTGTGACGTATCCGTGCGGACGCTTCGTCTCGAACGTCTTGTGTGGTCCGTCACTAGTGTTTTTACAAATTTTCATGTACTTTGTAACCACTGTGCTTTGACAAGAAAATAATATAAGTAGATTGCATTTTGGAGGAGTGGTTTTATTACTAAGTATCACCGTAAGGTGTTACAAAACTGGCGCTCAACGTAAAGGCCCTAAAGAAGGCAAGCCCAAAGGCGAGAAGAATAGCCAAGAAGGAAAGAACAGAAGGCGGTATGAACCTCTCTGAAGACCAGTTTGAGCGGCTAATTGTGAAGGTTGGGTCACAACAGCGCGGTTCCTTTGCCACTTGTAAGGAATGTTATGATGGAACAAGGGACACAGAAGTTGTTGAAGCGTTCCTTACGGCAGCAACTGTTTTCAAGACCGTTGAAAACATCAATGACGAGGAAGCCATTAACAGCGTACCATTGATATTAAAAGGTGAAGCGGCGATTTGGTGGAATGGTATCAAGAAGCGCGTCAGTACCTGGGCAGATTTTCAAGCGAGAATTAGAGAAGCCTATGCTCCCAAGAGGCCAGCATTTCTTATATATCAGGACATAGTCGGTATAAAACAGGAAGAGAAGGAGCCGACTGACACATTTATATCCCGAAAGAGAGCTCTTTTTGCGCAGTTACCAGATCCAGAGCACACAGAATCGCAGCAGCTGGATATGATATACGGCCAGTTACGATTCAAAATTCGCGGCAAAATACCTAGAGAATCCGTATCCACCTACGACGACTTGTTAAGAGCAGCTAGGGGTGTAGAACAACTGCTACTTGAAAAACATCCTGGAACTCAGTCAGAACGGTCAAAGGAAACTTCGGTGCCCAAAAAGATTCGATGCGGGTACTGCAGGCTGCCAGGTCATTCCACAGAAGTTTGTCGCAGAAGGGCAAGAGATCAAGGGAGTACAAATACGACCGCACCTTCAACTCAGCCACCACTCGTGCAACCAACTGCCTCGTCTGTAGCAGCACAAATGCCATCACCCTCCCAGCCGAAATTTTCGTGTTATGGTTGTGGTGCACCGGGTGTGGTACGCTCTAAATGTCCGACTTGCATGAAAAAGACTCCTATCAAGCAGGAGGTTAGTTTCTGTGCCATCAACATCAAGACTGATGCTCGTCCAAGGCCGATAATCGGGATCAGCGTAGGCAGGATATCAGGAACAGCATACGTAGATTCCTGTGCGAAGACAAGCGTGGCTTCATATGGACTTTATCAATGTCTACGCCAGCAGGGCTACAACTTCAGCAAGCAAAAACTTATAGTTACACTAGCCGACGGTGGGAAGACGCAGCGCGATGTACTAATGATCAAGGTACCGGTCAGTCTTTGCAATCGGGTGATTCCCACAACTTTTATCGTGTTTCCAGAGTCACGAGAGACACGTACTCTACTGGGGGTTGGATTCATCCAGGATGCCGAGATAGTTCTTAATATTCCCCAACTGTGCTGGCACTTTGTCGACGATCCAGACCACTTTTACAACTTATGCTTGGAGGGTAACGAGGAAACATCAATGGCTCACATCGAGAACACCCCTTTATCAAGCCCGACAAGAAGGGAGTTTCTACAAGAACTTGAACTACCGGATCTTATTTCTCCCTTGCCGATCACACCGGAAGGTTCCATGGGCAATGTCGCTGACGGAGGACCAGCATTGCCCGAATCCAGTGCCTGTGGTGCGGTGGATTTAAGAAAACCTAGAAGCCCTAGAGAAGCAGCGCTACCTGGGTCAAGCGCCTGTGAGAGGCCGTACCGAGTAGTACTTATAGATCCACCAACGACGCCTAGGAAGAAAAGAGCACTGTTCGATGGCTACTCACCAAGTTTTATCGACTTTATGTACCGGGACGCCCAAATAAATACGCATCTCGCTGAAGTTGACTTGTCACCGCACTCAAGATTATTGTTTCCAAGCGACGACGGTAGTGACGATGTGGAAATAGGGTCTATTTCTGTGGACGATGTGGACTCGGAGACATTGGATACAGTACAAAAAATCCAACTAAGAGAAGTCCTGCATAGGAATATGGAAGCATTCGGTGAAAGCAATGAACCAACAACATTAGCGGAACATAGCATCGATACGCGGGATCATAACCCCATTTCTGTGCCTCCGTATCGGGTATCACCTCCACGGCAAGCGATGCTGAAGAAGGAAATATTAAAAATGCTAGACAGGAACATAATTGAGCCATGTTCCTCCCCATGGTCAGCACCGGTTGTGATGGTTCCTAAGAAGGATGGCTCAATGCGAATTTGCATTGATTATCGACGTCTAAACGCGATAACCGTGCCAGATATTTATCCGATTCCGCGGATCGATGATCTATTACATGCAGCCAAGCCAACGCCGTTTATGTCTACGCTAGACCTGCAATCAGGGTACTGGCAAGTGAAGGTCAAAGAGGCTGACCAAGACAAAACAGCGTTCATTACACCGTTCGGAGTATATCGGTTCAAAAGGATGCCCTTTGGACTGCGTAACGCGCCTGCCACTTTCCAACGTCTCATTGATAGAGTGCGCATTAGCCTGGAAGATGTTAAAATGCTAGCATACTTGGATGACCTGGTCATTATGTCTTCCAGCTTTGAAAGTCATCTGGCGGACCTAGAGAAAGTTCTGCAAAGGTTAAAGGAATATAACCTTGCGGTTAACTTTGCAAAATGCAAATTTTGTTCTCCGACCATAAAATACTTGGGCCACCTCATTACTCCAGACGGATTAAAGGTTGATCCACAGAAGGTATCGGCCATTCTGGAGTATCCTGCTCCTAGGAATGTCAAGCACCTGTTAACGTTTCTGCAAACCTGCTCATGGTACAGGCGGTTCATCCCAAAGTTCGCGCAAATTAGTGAACCGCTAACTCGCCTAACAAAGAAAAAGGCAATATGGAACTGGACCTCTGAACAAGAAGATGCCTTTAATCAGCTGAAATCCCATCTGACAACGGCTCCAATTCTTCGCCAAGCTGACAGCACCAAACCGTACGTTATCAAGACAGATGCCAGCAATTATGCTCTCGGAGCGGTTTTGGTCCAGGGGGAGGGCGATGATGAGCATCCGGTGGAATTTGCCAGCCGATTACTAAACGCAGCTGAGAGGAATTATTCAACCACTGAAAGAGAGGCTCTTGCTGTAGTATGGGCTATTGCAAAATTTAGAGGCTACATCGAAGGACTCCCAATTACCGTGATAACAGACCACCAGGCATTGAAGTGGCTTATGTCTCTACGATCTCCTACAGGCAGACTAGCGAGATGGGCTTTGCAAATACAAGCCTATGACATCACGATCAAATATACCCCGGGGAGGACGAATGTAGTTGCAGACACACTGTCAAGACCTAATTGCGATGATGTATCTTCTAAGCAATGCGAAGTATGTAGCGTTGAAGTAAATATGCCCAAGCGATCTCCTTCAGAAATAAGAGACGAGCAGTTAAAGGATGACCAGATACGCCGCATTGTGCTCGCCTTAGAAGATGCTGAGAAAACTGAAAACGCTGTTTATTGGAGTAGTAAGGGTTATATAATGAACAATGGGTTACTTTACCGGTACAACCCTAGTACTGACTCGGAGGAAGCTCAGCTCGTCGTACCACAGCATGAGTGGGCCAACGTCTTAGTTGCTTATCATGATGATCCGTTAGCCGGACACTACGGTGCTGACAAAACCTATCAACGCATTTCTCGACGCTATCATTGGAAGGGAATGAGGAAGTATGTTGAAGCATATGTCAAAAACTGCGTTTCTTGTCAACGGTACAAACCATCAAATATGAAACCAGCAGGATTACTCCAAACTACCCCGATCAATCAGAGGTTTGAGACCGTTGCCTTCGATCTATTTGGACCCTTGCCACCCACAGCCAATGGCAATACGTGGATCTTTATAGTCGAAGATGTGGCGACAGGCTGGATTGAGCTGTTTGCAATGAAGATTGCGAGCGCTGAGTACTGCGCGAAAATCTTGATAGATGATGTCTTTCTAAGATATGGACTGCCTAGAAAGCTCATAAGTGACAATGGACCACAATTCGTTAGTGCCGTTATGCAGCAGCTTACCTTTTGCCTCAACATCAAGCATGCTTTAACTCCGGTTTATCATCCCGCAGCAAATCCAGTAGAGCGGAAGAATAGAGATTTGAAGACACAGTTGGCCATCCTTGTAGAAGATAATCATTGCACATGGGACGATAAGCTGTCCAGTATTAGATTTGCAATGAATACTGCAAACAGTCTGACTACTGGTTACACTCCTGCATACTTAACTTTTGCTAGAGAACTTCGGACTCCGGACGATAATGCACATGACATGCGGGCAATCATCCAGTCTGAGAACTTCATCCCCGAGATAACTCCGAAGCTACTACTGATTGCCAATACTTTGAATAGAGCTCGGGAAGTACGAGAAATGAAAGAAGAGCGCAGGAAGGAAATTGCGGACAGAGGACGCCGCAAAGACATCGGCTATAAGGCTGGTGATTTAGTTTTGGCTTCGACTCACCCCATTAGCAATTCGGCTAGAGGAGTCAGCGCCAAGTTCAGTCCACGGCGCGATGGACCATATTTAATCATGGATCGCCATGGCGTATCCTCTTATGTGCTTTCAGATCCCAGTGCACCTGGACAGGCCTTAGGTGTATACCATACTTCTGCCTTAACTCCTTATCAGGGCAGTGACAACACGCCACCTCCACCAGTACGTCCATTGAGGAAACGGGGCCGACCGCCAAAGCCAAAAACAGCACCCGCTCCTACACAATCTGGATCGAGACGTGGGCGACAAAGAATAAGACAATAACTTGAAACACCTTTCCTGGCTGTCTTCTCGTCGGGACGACTTCGTATCCAGAGGGGGAGGATGTAACAACATAAACATGCGACCCGGCTCACCTCTACGCGCATCGCGGCTACGCGCTCCCCACTGTATCGAGTCTACGCACACACTCACACGCGCCGCCTATATAAGACCGCCGCCGCGCCTAGCTCGCGCAGTCTGCTACGCGCAGCCATTGCATCCGGTACCTCGGAACTCTGGTTGTGCTAAACAGACCTTCTCCCGCGCCTCTGCGTAGTGTGACGTATCCGTGCGGACGCTTCGTCTCGAACGTCTTGTGTGGTCCGTCACTAGTGTTTTTACAAATTTTCATGTACTTTGTAACCACTGTGCTTTGACAAGAAAATAATATAAGTAGATTGCATTTTGGAGGAGTGGTTTTATTACTAAGTATCACCGTAAGGTGTTACAGTATGACTTAAATTGTAAGATTTAAAAAGATTTAAGAAATTAATTGATGAAGAACATTTCTCTAAAATGTTAATATTAAAGTCACCACAAACAGCAACCGTTTTATGGCAATTATTAACTTTTTCTTTTTCAATGTTCTGTAATACATAAGATGTCAATATTGTTACAGTTCATAAACAATTCCAATTCTAATTCCTTACTCATCAACCCTTGTATATTCTGATAAACCAGGTTGATACAATTCTTTAAATTTTTTTTTTTACAATATGTGGTTGATGAAAGTGTGTTTTTCTTACTTACAATAGGTGTGGTATTAAAAAAGGTAACTAATGTCTTATCAAGGTTATTGCCAGAGATTGACTCTATTGTCTCATTACTTAATTTAAAGAATTTGGAACGGATTTCAAGCTAATATTTAATGTCAAATTAGACTGCTCAATAAAAGCAGAGTTATTAGCCAAATTTTTGGCTGTGTTATTAATAAAATATGCTAGCGATGATGCTATTTGTCTTTGATTATATTGAGATAGATAACAACTATCACATGTCAAATAAAAGTTTCTAATGAAAGCATTAGAGTCAATTATGTCAATAAAATCAATGTAAAATGTCAGTGTATGTAATTTGCTATTTAACTTATGTCTAAAGTCATTTTCGGCCTGTGGCAACAACTTACTGTAGGGAAATGCAACTAAAATAATTTTTCTAACTTTTATGTTTAATAATTGATTGAAATATCTTTTTATAGTATTTAAATTTGCATTACTCCTTCTCCCAATAAAAATGATTATTGTTGATTCTGGACAGTATGTTTTACTCAAAATCCTTTGTACGATATGTGTAAAACTTGCTCCGGGCATACAAAAGTTGGTTACTGTTTGACCTGTCCTTTGTCTCAACAATTGGCTCATGTTCCTACCTATCTCATCACTAAACATTACTAAATTGTTGGTGTTCGTATTTGTATTCAGATGTGAGAGGGAAGTGCTAGCATTCATGAAGCTGTTACTCATCACCGCTGACTGAGATGACATAGCGGAACTATCTTTCAAGTTGGTAGGCTGTGAAAAACTTTGTGGTGTCAGGCTAGGTTCATTGGCCTGATTATTATTAGTTAATGACATCAGTCTTTGCTCATTGTATTTACACAAATCCACTAAGTCATCCATGGCCAAGATATGTTCATTAATTTGATTTTGAGATAATTGATATTTCTTTGTCATGTTACATAGGGAATCTTGTAAGCGGTCAATCTCTGTCTGCAGACAATGGATATCAGCATCATACTAAATCTTATAAGATTATTATCTAGTTCAGTCATACAAATAGACAAATCTTCCTTTAGAGCTATATACTTTCGGCAATAATTGAAATTTGACTTTGAATTTCTAAATTTTCTTAATAACTTTTCCTTTTTCTTTATTTGTTTATTCAACTTAACATACTTTTTCAGTTTATTTGCTGAGTTTATTGTTTTACTTGCTTGAACAATTGAATTGTCTTTAGTTAAGTCAATTGTAATAACTTCTTCTATGTTTGAATTGGCAGAAACCATAGATGGAGCACTACCAACCAGCTTTGATGGACCGGTCTATACACTCCAATCTATTAATATGATTGTTAGCCTCACTTAGGAGGCCCTCTAATTGGGTGATGCGCTTGAGTGCGGACTCAAACTCATTACTACAACTGTCAAAATTGTTTACAATGGATTGTAATTTATCGCGTTCATCTAAAGATGTAATTAAATGAGAATGAATTTCTGCCATCTCAGTTCTTAGTTGAGATTTTTTCTCTAAAATCTGTAGCATCTCCCTCTCATTGTCATCATGCTCACTTTGTAGTGTCTCACACAAATCCTTGTATTTCTTAAGTTCTTTAAGCGTTAATTGTAATTTTTCCTCCTCTAGACGCGCCTTCCTGGTCATCATCTTCTTAATATATTAAAAATAATTGGATCGCAAGAAACTTAAGAACAAAAGACAAAAATAATAAAGTACTTAATGTATGACACTTAGGTTTGGGTAAGTCACCAACAAAAATGAGCCGGCTAATCGAGATATGTTCACTAGGTGTTTATTACTTGTGCAAAATTGTTTAAATGTACAATATATTGTAAACTTACCTCAACTGCTCGTATATTAGAAAAAGTAATGCAAAGTATTTTAAATTAAACAGTTCGTTTGACAGATGACTTTGCAACTTTTACTATGTGTTATTCATCAACATTCACTTCTAATTATGATATTAAACAGTTAATTACCATTATAACACACTAATACGCACTTAACATAAAAATAATACCTAATAAAATAAATTAAATCAAATAAAATAAAATTATTATTGGGCGAAGCACAGTTTTACGTCTTACTACCAGTGTTTCCAGAGACCAAAAAAAAAAGTATGTAGTATTATATTTATTAGTATTTCAAATAGTTTTAAGAGTGGCTATTTTACGGGTAGGTGTTTTGGTGTTTACATGTTTTATTAGCGGCGATAGCCCAGTGTTGTATGTAACGGACTGCCGAGATGATGGTCTCGGGTTCAATCCCCAGGTACCGCGGGCACACATCTATGACTTTTCGAAGTTATGTGTGTATTAAAAATATTAATTATTGCTCGCTTAATAATATGCCCGGCCCCAAGTGTGGGTGTTTAATATACCTCTGCCTATCCCTTCGGGGATAAAGGCATGAAGTTACGTCATGTTATAGTTTTTTAATATTATTTCTTATTTAGAGAGCCAAATTAACAACAAGCAAAACATCATTAATTTCTCAAACCAAATATCATTTGAATCATCATCACCAGCCTACCGTAGTCCACTGCTAGTTATAGGCCTCTCCAATGGCACGCCACTGGGCCCGATTTTCGGCTCTTTGTGTCCAGCCACTGCAAGCCACTTTGCGTATATCGTCACTCCACCTAGCCGGAGCGCGTCCTACACTATTTTATTTTTTTTATTTTCAAGTTTAGAAAGCTTACAGCTAGTTTATAGTACATGTAAAATTATCTACGTTTAAGCTACGGCCAATTACAAGCTTTCACATTTAGTATTTGTGTATAAAAATAAGTTAACAGTAAAACGACTACTTCGCTATACAATATGAAATAATTACCTATGTGACATAATTTAAGATAACAAACAACGAAAACAATAATATAAAAGAAAAGAAGATAATTAACAAACACAGCAATCGTTATGCCATGACAAAATTGCCTAGCTTCGATTAGCAAAAAAATCGGTACACAGAAGCTTTTTTAGCTTTATCACACTCGTGTTAAAGAGATCAATATCGACTCTCCGGCACGCTGTATTGAACAAACGACAAGCCCTTATCGTAAATGAATTCTGCCTGTAGGTGCTAGAGATGTCAGGAGTGTGAAGAAGGTTATGCCTTCTTAACAGCGCAGATGGTACGCGCAGGCCGATCTTGTTCACCAACTCGGCTACATCCGTCGACCCATTCACAATTTTAAATAAAAAGGAAATATCCGCTATTTTTCTTCGCTGCTGCAGAGGCAGTAAGTGGAACTTTCGGCAACGGCTAAAATAGTCTGGAAAATATGTTCTGGAACGAAATTGAATATACCTCAGGAACTTCTTTTGGACGTTTTCTAAACGCGATATGTCTTTATCATAGTTAGGGTTCCACACCTGGGAAGCATATTCGAGGTGACTACGGACATAAGAACAATACAAAATTTTGATAGTTTTAATGTTTTTAAAATCTTTAGATATCCTAGTAATGAAGCCTAGTGCTTTATTAGCCTTGTTAACTACGTTTGAAATGTGTGCATCAAATAACAACTTTGAGTCAAACGTTACCCCCAGATCCCTGATAGTGTTTACTCTGGTTATTGTGGTACCCGAAAGTGTGTACTGGCCAGTTATTGGGTTAGGTTTGCGTGTAAAAGTACATACATAACATTTAGAAACGTTCAGATCAAGTTTATTTCTTGTGCAGTATACTTGAAACCGATCTAAATCACTTTGCAGGCGAATAGTGTCTTCATATGAACATATTTTACTAAATATTTTCATATCGTCTGCGTACATCAGTATCCTTGACGTATGAAAACATGTTACGACATCGTTTATAAATATATTAAATAACAGAGGCCCCAATAAGGACCCCTGTGGAACTCCTGAAGGAATATACACTGTTCTCGTCGATGAGTAACCATTCAAAACAACAACTTGGCTCCTGTTCTCAACATACGATGAGAACCACCTGTATAAGTTACCACGGATACCCAGCTGTAGGAGTTTCTGTTTAAGAATGAAATGATCTATTCGATCGAAACACTTGTGGTAATCAGTGTATATAACGTCCACCTGGTATCGCTGTGACATGTGTTCTGTTATAAAATCACTGCACACAATAAGGTTTGATGTGGTGGAGCGACCGCTAATGAAACCGTGCTGGTGCTCGCCAAAATTGACCTTAATAGTCGAATAGAGTTGCCTGTAAACGATTTTTTCCAGTATTTTAGCGAAAACACACAGCTTGGAGATTGGTCTATAGTTCTCCACCACATCCCTTGGACCTTTTTTATGAATTGGTGTTATATACGCTGACTTCCAAATCGCAGGCACTTCTCCCTCAGTGATAGACCGTTTGAATAAGATCGATATAGGGACAGTTAGACATTTAGAGCAGTTTAATATAAAAATAGGTGAAATATTGTCGGGTCCCGAAGATTTACTGATGTCGACCTGTTTTAATAGCTTGAAAACTTCAGCTTCTTGTATTTCAATGGTGCTGATATCCGTTATGCCCCCGTAATCATTTCGAGTCAGCCAGTTATCATGTATGGTTACGCTCAAGTTAGTATCTTGAGGGTCGGCGGGCAGGAAATTAGAGTAGAAGTACTCCGAAAACATATTACATACATCCTCACCGTTCCCAGATGTCTGTTCCTTGTACTTCAATACAGAGGGATAAGAATGCGATTGATTTTTTGATTTAATATATCGCCAAAATGCTCGCGGGTCCCTAGAAATATCTGACTCAATTCTTGCTATATAGCTGTCAAACATCTCTTTCTCTAGGTCCTTGGCATGCTGTCGCAGTGTTATGAAAGACAGTTGATCCGATAAGTTACCATATGTTTTGAACCTTTTATGTGATTTGGCTTTTTCTCTAAGAATCTTCACTAACGGTTTCTTATACCAAGGGGGATATCTACCAGTTGTTACAGCGGATCTGGTTGGAACGTAGGTGTTCTTCATTCTGTTAAGAATGTTGTAGAAAAATTCCACGGCGTCGCTAAACGGTCTACAATACAACTCAGTGTGCCAGTCGTAGCTATCCATTTCCTTTGCAATAGCAGTGTAGTCAGCCTGATGGTAAATAAATCTCACACTATGACAAATAGGAAGCTTATGTAATTGCACAAAATTAACAGATAAAGACAGGGCTCTGTGGTGTAGGTCTTCGGGAACCAATGGATCTATGCAGTGATCCACTTGCACTTCACTGTTAGAGAGTACCCAGTCCAATATCCTACCGTTGCTGTTATAGAGATGGTTATATTGTGACAAATTGCAGACTGTGAATGTATCAAACACATTAATCTGACTTGCGCCTTGTATATTAGTGGGTAACAAGCTATTATGATCTGCCGGCAGCCAGTTTATATTCGGCTGATTAAAATCTCCTAAGACTAAAAATTTATCCGCAGGGTGTTTGAGTACAATATCCGTCAGGTTATCAGCAAAGCTAACGAGTTGTTCTGTTAGAGACTTGCCTAAATTTTGGGAGCAAATGTATACAACACCTATGTGCATTTTGTAGGACACCTTAGGTTTCTTATGGTGTAGTGTTAGACTCACCCATAAATCCTCGGCAGATGAACACCAATCACTCCTGTGTGTAGCTACTAGTGCCCGGCGCACAGCAATCAAAACACCCCCTCCCATAGTTTGATTGGTTCTTGCATAATTTCGATCACGTCTCCATATTATATATCTATCGTCGAATAACTCACTGTCGGCAATACCATCAACAAGCCAGGTCTCCGTTAAACAAATAACATCAAAGTCATTAATGCACACATTTCTAAAGAAATCAGATGTTTTGGTTCGTAGTCCCCGCACATTTTGATAATAAAAGCTAATAGGCGCCATCAGAAATCATAATAAATACTAGCATTTGAATGTAAAGAATCAAATAAATTGTGAGGTACATCAACAACAAAAGAAATGGTAAATCATCGACAGTTAAACAAAGTGTCGGAATAGAGCAATTTAGAACATTATACCGTAGGAAATTAAGTTCATAATAGCGCAATGACTCATTAGCAAATTTAAAATTAGGGAAACATTTGTTCAATACAAAAGGCATTGGTGCAAATAAGTTAATTGAATCTTTAAGCATTTGTGAATAGCGGTTAAAATGGCATTTACAATATGGTGACAACCGGGTGTTGCCGAGTGACATGTGAACAAAAGGCCGGCGGGCGGTGAATGAGTATAAAAAACAAGTACCTGTGGTTCTCAACATTAGTGAATTAGATTGCTCAAATACGTTGCCGCAGGGTCGATATGGATTTTTTATTAAAAAAACTTTTTCAAGTCCTGTTCCATTTTTATCTGATGCTTCGGGGAGGTATGGTTTTTCCTTATAAATATCTTGCATCCGGTCACCCACACGTATTCGAAGCCTCTTTCTTTCGCAAAGGATTTGGTTTTATTGAGCAATGTTTTATTGTCGATGGTAAGATGGTCATTTATATAGATCTTGCTACTATCCTTGTCCTTGCCAAGTCCGAGAAGGCTTGCGTTAATGCCTCCCTTGTGTTTTTTCGCTGCAGCCACGAAGTTATTTTTAATGTAATTGTTATGTATTGAACATATTATATTTTTCTGTTGACTATCGCCGCGCATGGGCACTCTAGCGATATAATTGATCTGTTCTTTGGGGATACGATAATTGATGATACCCCCTAGCTTGTCCACAATTTCAAACAGGTCTTCACCGTTAGAGGCCGGCACACCTTTGATTTCTACATTACTCATGCGAGACCTCTGATCGCTTTCGCGTTGCAGCATTTCCAGATGATCGCATCGCTTCTGTAAGACGGTGATCTCTTCTTCAGTAGATTTTAGGGAAGTGATTTCCAACTCCATGTTTGATACTCTATTCGTCAAAGTTTCCACAGAATGGTGCATGAACTCTACAGAGGATTTCAGCTCCGAAAACTCAGCTGTGATCTTCTTGAGTTCCATGAGTTCGTTTTGAATAGCCTTAACATTGTCCAACAGAGTAGGCAGTACCTCCATTTGGGAGGATAATCTCTTCAGCTCTGATAATATGCTATCCGTATCTGCTCTTGCGGTATTTGGACGCGGGCTAGCTGTTGCCTGGTTCTTACAGGTGCTACATTTCCAGGTGCTTCTTCGTTCTTCGCCCAACTTTCTCCAGCCTCCTTCAGATATCCCCGCACAGGGAAAATCGAATATGTTTGCCAAGGCGCGGTCTCCACTCTAGAACTCATTTGAATGTCGGGTGACATTTATTTTCTAAACAAAATTAACTAGTTATTTTAGTTTCAACTTGAATCGTAAGCCCTTTTATTAATGCCTCATGTTTAATTTAATTCAACCACTCTTAAAAAAAAGCAAAACTCTTAGAAATTCGTCGCTGTATCCTCTGTTTCCCTCCGCTGTGTCGTGATCTATATCCGTGTGAAGAGTTCTACTGCCGTGCCGATATTGCTGGTCGCTGTTTCTCACCTACTGCCGAGTCCTGTCGCCGTATCCTGTAGCTGACGTCACCGTATCCTTTAAATATACTCACTCTAGAAGCAAGGTATTCCACCAGCCATCATGAACGCTGCTCCTGTAATCGCCGTGTTCCTGTTAGTTTTTGATATTCATACTTACCTCATACTGAAGATAATTGTGCAAGTGATTAGTGCCAGTGAATAATTCAATTACCTGTGATCGCGTAATTCGAAAACAATCGCCCTCAAAGTGCTTAATTATATTTCCCATAGACTAGTAACTAGAAATATTATTTAGTCGCGAGAGCTGTGAAACATTCCTTTCTTATCGCTCATTCGGTCCTCGAGCCTTATCTTTCATTAGACTAACCGAGTTCCTGAAACTGAGGCACTTAACATGCCTAAAGACGAAACTACTACGGTCTCTAAGGAGATCGACTTAAATGTTTTAATTAAGTTTGTTAATAAATTTGACGGCAATAGAGAAAAACTAAATGCCTATTTAAATAATTGTAGAAATGCTAATAACCTTGCGTCGCCGGCTCAACAATCCATATTATTGACGTATATTATTAGCCAACTCGAAGGGCGAGCCGAAAGCGCATGTTCGATAAAAGAATTCGAGACATGGCAACAACTGGAGGACTTCCTAAAGTCACAATTCGGTGAAAGAAAACATTATGCTGCACTGCTCTCCGATCTTCAAAATTGTCGCCAATCTAATAACGAAACAGTCAACCAATTCGCTCTTCGTGTAGAATCATGTCTCTCAAAGTTACTTACCAAAATCAATGTTTCAATACCAACCAAAAAGAAAGGGGAACTGGCTTGCCGTGTCGCTGCTATGCAAGACCTAGCATTATATACCTTTATCAGCGGATTAAACGCGCGCCTGTCTACTGTGGTCAGATGCCGTGATCCCGAAACGCTCAATGACGCAATCAATTTCGCTGTTTCCGAAGAAAAGTTATTACAAGCTTCGTTTATAAGAAATGCCACACCTTTTAACTATAACCGCGCACCCCAGCGACAACCGCAGCAACATAAAAACTTTACACAAAGTGCAATGACCGCTGCGCATAAACCAAGTTATCAAGGACCTTCACCTAGCTCAGGTCCACCAGTATGTCGCTACTGTAAAGCCGTTGGTCATACTATTGACGCTTGTCGAAAGCGTGAGTATAATAATCGGTATTTCGGCAACAAATACAACCAACAAGCTGACCGAAACAACCGCCCATCCACGAGCTACCAGAAGACCAATCAACCTATACATAACGTTGACCTAATCGGTGAACAAAACCCCGAAGACGATTTAAACGAATAGTGGGCTCACGTCGGTGTCTCGTGAGACCCAATCCGCAGCTAGTACGCTTAGAACATGATAACGACACCCTTTCTAGTTCCATGGACCACACGGGTAACCAGCCCCAAATAAGCGTCTCCTATTCAACCGCTGTTTCTAAATCATCCACTAACGGACAGGGTAACCAGCCCCAAACTCATAGTGGTCCTTACACTGTTTCTAAATCATCCACTAACGGACAGGGTAACCAGCCCCAAACTCATAGTGGCCCTTACACAGTTTCTAAATCATCCACTAACGGACAGGGTAACCAGCCCCAAACTCATAGTGGCCCTTACACTGTTTCGCAATCAGTCACTAACGGACAGGGTAACCAGCCCCAAACTCACAGTGACGTTACTATATCAAACCCTGACTCTCTCGTAACCACTAATGTCCCATTCGTAGAGACTTCTCCAGTGTCCAGCGCAGCATCTGAAAAACATAATACAGAAATGAGTACATACAATATCACAACAAATCCAAAGAAAAAGTCCTTACCTTTTGTAGAAGTCCAAACCTCCGTATCGTCGAAACCCTTAAAACTTCTTATTGATAGCGGTGCGTCTATTAGCCTTATCAAAATAAATACCATCGAACAAATGCCTGAAATTGAGAACCGTTACGTTACTTTCCATGGTCTAGGTAATACAAAAAATGTAATGCGCACATTAGGTTATATATTAATAAACTTTGATGCGCTTAGTCATTATTTTCACATGGTTCCAAATATAGATTTTCCATATGATGGAATAATAGGCAATGACTTCTTTTCAAAAAACAATTGTAAAATCGATTATGCAGAAAATGCATTCATTATTAACAAAGTAACACTTACCTTACAATTCTCAGAACCAAATTATATTATCTTGCCCCGTACTGAAACTGTAATAGAATGCCTAGTGTCAAACCCAGAACTAAAAGAAGGTATTGTTCTTGACCAAAATCAAATTGAGTCCCTTTTAATAGCCAATTGTATAGTTAAGGTTAAACCAAACTCAAGAATTAATATTTCTGTCGTTAATATCTCAAAATCTCCAATACAAATAAACTCTGATTTCAAAATTGATCTTCTACCATTAGATAAGAATTACTCGCATAACATTTTTCACGTACTTTACTCTGAATCAAACCAAAACCACACCTTTAACCGCACCCAAAACGTGCTTGACCTATTACGAGTGTCTCATTTGAATACCGAAGAATCAGATGAACAGAGTTCATATAAGGAGGAACAGAGTTCATATAAGATATGAACTCTGTTCCTCCTATTCTGATATCTTTCATCTGCCTAATGATCGTTTAACGTGTACCGATGCCTTACAGCACAAAATACCAACCTCCTCTTCAACTCCTATTAGCACTAAATCGTACAGATTTCCAGACGCTCACAAAAGGGAAGTGGAATCCCAAATTAATAAAATGCTTCATGAGGGTAACATTCGACCTTCAACATCCCCTTGGTCTTTCCCTATATGGGTGGTCCCTAAAAAGACAGATGCCTCAGGCCAACGCAAATGGCGTGTATTTATTTATTATCGGAAGTTGAACGATATCACCATAGGCGATTCCTACCCGATACCAAACATTACCGAAATCCTCGATCAACTAGGCAAATGTAGATACTTCAGCACATTAGATCTAGCCTCTGGATTTCATCAACTGAAAATGTCAGAAGAAGACGCCCTAAAACAGCATTTTAATTCCACAAGGACACTTTGAATTCACGAGAATGGCTTTCAGGTTGAAGAACGCACCCGCAACATTTCAAAGACTGATGAATTCTGTACTGTCCGGTCTTCAAGGTATACAATGTTTTGTTTATCTCGATGATATTGTTATTCATTCATTTGACCTTGACCTTCATATTAAAAACCTCGCTAACGTATTCGACAGACTACGTACTTTCAACTTAAAACTTCAACCAGACAAATGTGAGTTCCTCCGCAAGGAAGTGTCTTACCTTGGTCATACTATCACAGATAAGGGCGTAAAACCTAATCCAGAAAAAACTAAAGCTGTCGCTGACTTCCCTGTACCCAAATGTCCCAAGGCCATTAAATCGTTTCTAGGTTTAGTTTCCTATTATCGCAGATTTATCCCAGACCTATCTAAATAAGCCAAACCCCTTACCAACCTTCTCAAGAAAAATGTCCCATTCAACTGGAATAATGAACAGCAATTAGCCTTTGAAAGCTTAAAACATGCCTTAGTCTCTGCCCCCGATTTAGCCTATCCCGACTTTACCAAGTCCTTTGTCTTAACTTGTGATGCGTCAAATTTCGCTATCTCCGCAATTTTATCTCAAGGCGAAATAGGAAAGGATCGCCCTATAGCCTTGTAACGGGTTCTGGTAGTAAAAACGCAGTAGAGGTTCTAGATGCGTTTATTGCAGAGTATTGTCTCACTTCCCTTGCACGAGTATGACCGACCAACAACACGACACTGGCCTGAACACTAAGGGCTGCAGTCTCCCACGCTGTTCCCTCCGGTAGTGTGTAGGCAGGCTGCTCGAAGGCTGCGCGTAGCGGTACAGGTCCTCGCTGACGTTGGCTCAGCTGGCAGGCGCCGGCGGTGCGAGTATGATGAGCAGGGCAGGCCAGACTCTTCGGCAGAGGTGACGCCGAAGGCGATGCAGAAGATTGTAGCTGTCTAGGAGCGTAGCCGAAGTCTTAAGGTGAACCTGGAACCTGAAGGGAAACAGCATTAGGAAAGCCACAACCAATAGAGTCAGGCAGGCGGCGTCAGCCGGCCTCAGCTAGCAGGTAGAGAGATGGGCAGTACGCTAACGCAGTAAATGTAGTAACTCACCCACAGCTGGGACCAGGATACAAGTAGAATGTATATGGATATAGCGATATAGAATAGTGTAGCGGTAGTAGGTTAGTGTAGAGTAGCGGTGACGGCCTCTCTGTCGGCCCCTTTATATACCGGCCCTCCATCAGCGTTGGTGTCGGCGCATTACCAAATAAGGGCAAAACTTACGAGCGCGGACGATGGCCTTCCCTGATTGGCCGAGCGTATGGACGGTATTATGACGTACACTCGGTAGGTACCGGTCATACGCTACAGCCTATGCATCGAAAACATTAAACAAAGCCGAATGCAATTATAGCGTGACCGAGAAGGAGTGCTTAGCTATTCTCTTTGGTACCCAAACCTTTAGACCCTATCTATATGGTCGTCGTTTCAAAATTGTAACAGACCATCGCTCACTTAAGTGGTTATTCAATTGTAAAGACCCTGGCTCCAAACTTGTTAGATGGAGACTAAAACTGGAAGAGTTCGATTATGAAATTGAATATAAGAAAGGGAAAATCAATAGCAATGCAGACGCATTATCACGTTATCCCGTAAACCCTATCACTGAAGGAGAACCTTCCACCTCTGGCATGAATGACAATACAACCACTAGCCCGGAACCAGAGATTCCTCAAGATGTTCTGGACGACCTTATTGACCTAGGTGCTCTAGATCCAAGTCCATCAAATCCAATGCCTAACATAGACTTCGACCTTCTAAGCCGTCCTACTCCCACAGATTCCCCTGCTACAACATCAGAAGATACTACGATTCCTAATAGCGAATATTCAGACTTCTTGAAATCTTTTAATAATAAAAATGAAACTTATAATACACAGGTACTAGAACATAACGAAAATCTTTTAAAAAGCAATAATAAAATCATACTCATCCCTTTATCTATTGACCTTGACGAGTCAAATCCATATATTCAGGAAGCTATTGGTAACTCTGACGACCTGACTAGCATAATACATGGAGAACGAGAACTCCACAGCTTCAAGAAATTAACTGTTAAAGAAAAGACATATTATTTGTTATTTACAAAGGTCTATTATTTTGATACATGTACTTACCTTGATATCTTCAAAACGTTAAAGGCGGTTAGAGATGAAATTATCCTTTCTGGTGATATCAACGCATTTGCTATATCAGACTTCAAAAACCCATTCGAGCAAAATTCTTTCGTTAAAATATACGGCATGCTAGTGTATCTATTTAACAACACAAACATCGCAGTTCATATACACCATAATACCATTATTTACCCAGTACCGTCTGAAATAAAGAAATTACTTAAAGAAAATCATGATATACCAATAGCTGGTCATCTAGGCTCCAATAGAATGTATGATAGGATAAAAGAACGCTATTATTGGAAAAATATGCGATCAGACATAGAAGATTATGTGAAAAACTGCAAATTGTGCCAATCTAATAAAGCCTTACGCAAAATCAATAGATCTCCCATGCAAATTACAACTACTTCTACACGCCCATTTGAAAAAATAAGCCTAGATATTGTAGGACCCCTACCTGAAGCAGGATTAGTAAATCTGAAATTTATACTTACCCTCCAGGATGACTTGACGAAGTTCTCCATAGTTATCCCATCTCGAACGCCACCGCGGAAGAATCCTGCGAATGTTTAGTACATTTCATATCATTATTTGGTATACCTAAAATCATACTTACCGACCAGGGCACCAACTTCACCGCCGACTTATTTAAACGCACTTGCGAATTCTTAAAAATTAAACAAATTTGGTCGTCACCCTACCACCCACAAACACAGGGTGCTCTTGAAAGAAGTCACTCTACATTAAAAGAATATTTAAAATCGTTTGTAAATGAAAATCAATCCAACTGGCATAAGTTTGTTTATACTGCAATGTTAAGTTATAACAGTAGTGTTCATACAACGACTAGATTTACCCCATACGAACTTGTTTTTGGCCATAAGCCCTATATCCCAGACTCCGTTTTCGATGCTAACCCTAATGTAACATACCCTGAATACATCAAAATGTTACAACACCGTCTGAAAGTCTCACGCGAAAAGGCACAAGAAAACATTCGTGCTTCTAAAGAAAGATCGAAAACCTATTATGATAGACACAGCCGTCCGGTTCAGTACAAAGTCGGTGACTACGTTTATTTAGAGAATCACCTGCGATTACGTAAAGCCCTCTCGCCTTTGTGGAAAGGACCATACAAGATTGTTAAGTTACATGGAAATAACACTTTATCTCTATTAATTAATAGACGACACGTAAAGCATCATTTCGATGAAGTGAAACCCGCTCATGATAGTAACTGAATATGACTCCTAACTTAGAATAACTAATTTCAAATTAATTGCAGACTGGGCACCGTTCATATTCTGGCAACTAGCAGCAACAAATATGTAGAACACGTCACCCAGGGGCCCGGTTTGTTCTTCGATCCGGTTGGCACCTTAAAGATGATAAACGATCAATTACATGTAGTCATTCCAATAGAAGTCTCTCCCTTTAAGGAATTCATTGATAACATCAATCACGTATTTAATGTAATTAGATTCCAATGCCGGATTCCAATGCCGAGAAAATGAGGTAATAGATGAGAAGTATTGTCGAAACATGTTACAACCCTTGAACTCACTCTATGCAGATGTCCTTCGTAATTTTGATTCCTTTTCCCACATAGTATTCAATGATGTTTCCAAAAGATCAGCCTGGTTTTCTGGTGTTGGCACAGTCTTTAAACATATATTCGGCACCCTAGATGAAGGAGATGCTGAATCTTACAATAATGCTATTAATAAATTATTCAAAAATGATGAATTACTCACAGAGTCTCTTAAGAAAAGTATAATTGTATCGCAATCGGCTATATCTAACATAAATAATACATTAAACGAACTCTATATCAATCAAGCAAAATTGAATGACGTCATTGATCGAGTAACTCTAGCAATAAGTAATTTATCTAATATTATAATGGCCGAAAGTTTTAAGACTAGACTGAGTATAGCTAAATGTGTTAGAGTCTAATCTACTCACTATTTCTTTCAAAATAGAAGATATTCTTAATGCAATTTTATTTGTAAAAAGTAAAACTGTACATGCTTCCATTGTCACGCCTAGACAACTGTATAAAGATATTGTAAGCAATTTGAAAATATTACCTAAATATAGATCTTTCCCAATTAATCTAGAATTAAGTAATATTCATACTTTAATGAATACCGCAGAGCTAGTTTGCTACTATTTAGATGGTAAACTAATATTTGTTAATAAAATTCCCTTAGTTAATGTATTAGAATATAATCTGTATAAGGTGGTACCTTTGCCTATTCCTCTAAATACAACAAATACAAATTCTTTTAACATGATCTTACCCACAGAGGAATACCTAGCATTAAGTAAAGACAAATCATCCTTTTCATTTTTGAAAAACCTAAGCCTTTGTAATTCTATTCCTAACAAGATCTACCTTTGTGAATCAAGTGATATATATACCATAGCTGGTAATCCATCTTGTGAAATTGAAATTATAACTAAAGCCATTTCATCCTTACCTGTGAACTGTCAATATAGATTTCTTCGTGGTGACATTGATATTTGGCACAAAATGATAAATAACAAATGGGTATTTGTACAGTCCGAACAAACCAAGCTCTCTATAGAATGTGAAAAGGATGAACTGTATGAAACCGTGATTTCCGGCACGGGATTCCTTAATTTACCACCTAATTGCATAGCTTTCCATAAGAATATTAGATTTGTAAGAGAAAATTTCCCTCGTATTGATGTACCAAGTATTTCCCCTAAATTTAATATAATAAGCGATAACTGTTGTAATGTAAGTCGATTTAAAGAACTAAATCTCCCGAAATCTAGTATAAATAATATAAAGCTAGTTAACCTTAAAGACCTTAAAATTGTATCAGGTCAAATCATAAATGATCTTCAGAATGTAGCTCTAAATGACAATAGTATCAATAACCATATTAGTTTTCCAATTTTAAGCATTTTATCAATACTACTTTGTATATTTCTGTTGATTGTGTATAATTGTAAAAAGAGCAAGTGTTCTAGGCTTCTAAAGGTCAATTGTAAAGAAGACCCTAATCCTGAAGTAGAATTTCAAACTGTTGCAACCCAACAAGCTCGTCTTCGAGTTGAATAGTTTCCCGGAAACTTAAATTTTCCGTAAGTTTCCTCTTAGCGTGGGGGTTGTTATATCCTTCAAATGTATGGGATAACGCTGACGCAATACACCGTCAGCGCATTAAGTACTAGTTAAGTAGTTTGTTAATTGTTTGGCTTTCACAGTTCAAGTCAGTCTCGTCTCAACCTCGGCTAAGGCCACTTGCTCTTTAAAATCTCATGTAATTTCAAAAGTGAAATAAAAGGCCTTCAGCCCAAATTATAAATATCTTTTTTTTAAAAGACTACAAGTTTTCCGTATAACAGTACAAAGATGTCAAATAAACGAGATCCAAAATCATAATAATACATATAAGCGATTGGAATACCCAACGCGAAATTTAATACACTAATGACCGGTTTCTGAAGTTACCAGATATACTCTCAACAGTTATTGATTCATTAAAGTTATGGAAAGGATAAACGTTGGTTAACTGACACTGCGTTTCTGAATGCGCACTGGAGCGTTCAATAACTATTGAACACTGTAAAGTATTATATTATCTGTGATTGAACCAATACGTAGTCCTTTTTTCTGCAACTAGATGGCTCTATTTAAAAAAAACGAATTGAAAACTTATTTAAATATTTTAATTTGTCTGTTTAACTAGTTGTTTAATCATATATGGTTTTTTAGGAGTAAACCACTAGTTGCTCGTTATTTTACTAAAAAAATATGATAATGCCTCATTCGTAATGGCTGTACGCCTGCTAAGTTATATACTTTAAAAACAATAAAATGTCAAATCAGGCCTCGCTGTCAGAAGATTTGACATTTTATGATGATGATGATTTGTGCTTCATTGTAGAGCTTTTCTGCAGTTGTATTAGGATTCAAAAATGGTGTCATTATGTACTTGCCACAAGGATAGGCACTGTCTCCTAGGATATGACCATCTAGGTATCTCATTGTTATGCAGGCGAGCTCGTAGAAACGCATTATGGTACACTGTACTGTCATGAGTAGATCCATGCAAACGAGCATCTAAATCTCTGATGTATAATTTTGCATCACATACAACTTGTACATTCACAGAAAAGAAATCTTTTCTGTTCCTAAAAAGTTCTGGTTGCTCTCCTCCAGGAGATTGAATTGGAATATGAGATCCATCTACACAACCGATAACATTTGGAAAACCAGCTATATTAAAAAATTGCGCTTTAACTTCTCCCAGATCTTCAGAGTTTGGCATTCGTATATATCTTCTAGCTAGTTTTGCTATTTCTCTACTTACTTTATAAACCACTCTTGACACAGTGGTTTTATGAAAATAAATACATACATACATACATACATACATATCGTCACGCCTTTTATCCCCGAAGGGGTAGGCAGAGGTGTATTTCTACACCCACTTTTCGCCAGATATACTTTAGTCCCACGTAATAAGGGGCGAGCCTATTGCCGTACCGGGCACATTTCCAGACTGCGTGCTGCTACTGAGAATTTCGTGACAGAAAAACCCAATATCACTGCCCGACCCAGGAATCGAACCCGGGATCCCATGCGCACATTTATGCCGCGAGATCAACGAGGCAGTTTTATAGGGTTTGATGTCGAGTTTTCCGTCTCTACGCAAAGATGGTATTTGCATCGTATTATCCCTTAGTCGCCTCTTACGACACCCACGGGAAGATAGGGGGTGGTGACACTTGTATTCTATGCCGTCAACCAACGGCCATGAACATTAATATCATCACCAATCACTACTTGAAATGTGCCTGTGGCGTAAAATCGTAATATGATGAAAATCTGTTCCAACATAGACAATGTATATTTGCGATACATAACTGGAGCTAAACTAATGCTGATCATATCACTTATGTGTAACACGGTGTCCTTATCAAAACAATATCTCATTTTAAATTCTTCATCCGTAAACATTTCAAAAGCATTTCTCCTAGATCTTAGGTTTCTAGGAACTGATTTATAGGAATATTTAGGAATTGATTTAATTAGCAATAAACTCCAGCACTTCAAAATCAAACTCTCTGCTCACTGCAGAACTGCTCGAATACGACATTTTGTATCGGTTATGTAAAAGTTGTAAACACAAACCTATCATATCAAAACTTTCCAGTTATAATATACTAGACGACGCCAGCAGCTACGCCTGCATTTTTTTTTAATTTATCCGTTTTGGCCGATCCCGTGGGAATTTCGGGAAATCCCTTCTTAGTGCACCCCTACGGTGCCCAAGGAACATTCATGCCAAATTTCAGCTTCCTGCGCCCAATAGTTTCGGCTGTAGCGTGTCTGTCAGTCAGTCAGTAACGCAAGGATTTTATATATTAAGATTAGTCTATGATCAAAACCTTAAACTCTTAAAAAATGTAACACGTTTGACAGAAGTTAAACTTCAAATAAAGTTATGGAACCGATAAACGGCGAACATTGGTCGGTTAAGTTAAACTAAGGATAACTGGAGTTTATGTTGTGACGCGTTGTTCAGAAACGCATTTTCTTGAGTTATCGAACCAATAACGCTAACGCATAGATAAACCACCGATAAAAGTACCTCAGAAACCGGGCATAAGTAATTAGAATAAAACACACACAAGGGTAACGTAAACAAAATAATTGTAATAAAATATCTCATAACAATAATTAATTTGAAAAACCTCAAACTCGTCCTATGAAAATAATTACAAACATAATTATTTAAGGAGAATAACCTTCATTTAGGTAACCAGCCTTACCTTTGGGTCGTGATATTAAAAGGATACGTATAAATCAAATTATTGTAACATGATAAGGGTACAAGAAAGTAGAAGGTTCATGATCGAGGTATTTTTTTATTTGAATAAAATTCAAATTACGTATTAAGTAAGAATTCATGACTCGTATTTTGAATTCTATATAATACCTTATTTGAATAATAAACGCAATGAGTCATCATCTTTTTGCCCTGGTCCCAATTTATTTGGGGTCGGCGCAGTACGTCCTTCGCTTCCATTCTTTTCTGTCACCCGTCATCTGATCATGTACCCCTTTCTCTTTCATATACATCCTCACACAGTCCATTCATCTTTTTCTTGGCCTCCCTCTGCCTTTCCATCCCTCTACCTTCATATTCATCACTTGCTTACCTACTTACATATCATCTCTTCGCATAATATGTCCATACCAAGCCAAACGACTTCCTTTCACTTTCTCGTCTATAGGCGCGACTTTCAGACTACCTCTCACGTATTCATTCCTGATCTTATCCATTCTTGTAACTCCACACATCCATCGCAACATTCTCATCTCTGCCACATGCAACCGTTTTTTATCCATCTTCTTAGTAGCCAAACACTCAGCTCCATACAATAAACGCAATGTGTACATAACAATAATAAAACTACAGACATTTTTAACACTATAGCTTCATTGAAGCAAAAGACAAATTTTAACACAGTAGGGTACCAACTATCATCATCATCAGACCTGTGGTAACTGTCCCACTGCTGGGCACGGACATATGCTCATTATAAGAAGGGTATGGGTAAACGTGTTACGCGTACTAGTTAACAGACTTTACATAATATATGCCGTTCTCATTTATTTCCTTTATTGCTTTTATCGTTTAGCAAGTGGAAATAAAACATTTTAATTCACAAGTAACTTTGAAAAGTAATTGGTGTGAGCCATGGATTTGACCCCGAGTCTCTCTGAGTAGCGTGATTTTAACTAAGTATATTTCAAAGGTCAGATCAGGTTCAGAGAATTTTATCAGCTGTAACACATGACATAACAATAAAAGTTTATTTTGATTAAAAATCCTGTTACTATTCTGAACGTGACAGTTTGTTAAGATGGATATATGGATGGATCTTTGTTACTCTTTCAAGCAAAGCCTAAGTGCCGGCATTTGATGCTTTGCAGTAATATAACTTACGTTAGAAAAACACAGAGGCACACTACCTGCACATACTTTTTGTTGCGATCGATACTCACGTGGTCAAAGCCGCAGGTGTGATCTAATATATTATATTATGATATAGCGTACGAATTTGAGCCGGTGTTTCGAAGCCTCCCTTGGGAGAACCCTCTGCGCGTGTGAGAAAAGATACGAAATTTGTCCAAACGTCCAAATAATACAAAAATTAGGTCGCCAAATTAAATAGAGTATTGTTGTCCTTTCGTTTAAATGGGTTCTCCTTTGCTATTCGGTGACTTTTGATAATTTGATTAGCTCCGTCGATATTGTCTAACTTAACGTACTTGTTACAAGTAATTAAACTTGGCCAATGTTGGATTGCAAGAACGTCAGTTTTCCACCGGCATTGCATCATCATAAGGGATATGCCAAACGAGTGACCAAAGTTATAATCGGTCGAAAATTACTACACGCTATGGACAAAATTATCACTAAAATTATTATAACTTAGCAAAGCTTCCTTTTCATCCACATAACATCCCCATATCTGCTGTAATCTAAATCCGTTCATATCTAACGCAAAGAAAACATCGCAACACTTTTCACAAAGAGGATAAGATCTTGTAATTGACTGTCAAATCGGACGCGTGACGGGACCGAGACGACATCCCATAAAGATGGGGTTAATAAAGGGGATGGGGGGTTAAGGGAGAGGTAGAAACAAGCAGGGGAAACGTGGGGTAAGCAGCCATGGCAAGTCTCGAGGTGGATGCGTGTAACCGACTTATGGTGAAAGGAAATATATTGCGTTAGGCAAGCTAATAAGGAAGATCCATCAGATCGAAAGACATGCAACATGGGTGATTAAGTTAAACGAATATGGCGGCAGTTTATTTTCTTAATGTTTTTGTGCTGCTTTGATTTCTATGTTTGTGTAAGTAGTAATATAGTGACATATTTAGCATATCTTATTAAGATTGAATTTTGATGACAATGGGCTAAGATAAAAAGAGAACAAGATGTGGCTTTTGGGATTGATCGAGCTGTCTGCAGAAGATATTGGAATATGCTTCAGGCTTGTATTTATTAAGCATTATTAATAAAACAAAAATCTGCAACTATTAAAGTTGTTCAACATTTAATGGTTGTCAAAAGTTTGGGTATGCTACCTATGTAATTGTGTTATTTATATATGTTTAAAGCCTAAATGGAGTCAAACACAATTCCAGGAAAACGACAAACGCTTTATCCAATCAATTTGCAAAACTGCATGTTGGACTCAAGTGGGGAATTGCTTACAAAGTAGTGAGTACTGTTAGGAAGCTGTGTAATATTCAACTAATTGAGTTGTCGCCAGCCATTTAGAAAGTAACCACATAAGGTTAATAAGGCCAGAGCATGCAAGGATCTGGTCCCAGTCTTCCGCTTGAAAGTAATTTGAAAAGTCATCTCAGTTTTAAGTGGTTGGTGTATTTAATTACTTTGCCAATTGGTACATATATGTTGCAAGAACAGCTTCATGCATACAGCATTCTAGAACTTTGCCCGCGGTCACACCAGCGTGTGTGTCGGTTATCAAAACGTAATTCTGATGTACAAGCTAAATTTCTTCTTTTCCTTTTTTGTATAAGTGTGTGACTGCTAACTGGTAGTTGATAAAAATACATTTAATAGCTTTCGTGCAACAACAGGAACCCATCAAACAATAGCACTAAGGTATATACTAATGACAA
Organism: Euclidia mi; assembly: GCA_944739405.2. Lineage (NCBI taxonomy): Eukaryota > Metazoa > Arthropoda > Insecta > Lepidoptera > Erebidae > Euclidia > Euclidia mi. The sequence continues at coordinate 7,978,622 of OX123201.2, forward strand.
AGCTAGAAGTATATTCAATTTCATCAACCATATTTTAAATTTGATTGAATAAAGTGAAGATATATTGCCATATCTTCAGTTACGCTCCGTGGTGCGACTGAGGTTTGCATCAGCATCATCAGCCACATACTGTCCCACTGCTGGGCACGGGCCTCTTCTCACTATAAGAAGAGTGAGGCCATAGTCCACCACGCTGGCCAAGTGCGGGTTGGCAGACTTCACATGTCTTTCGAGAACATTATGGAGAACTCTAAGACATGCAGGTTTCCTAATGATGTTTTCCTTCACCGATAAGCAAGCGATAATTAACAATTTAATACGCACTTAACTTCGAAAAGTCATTGGTGTGTGCCGTGAATTCGAAACCGAGACCCTCTGCGTAGCAGTCTGTCAGTCTCTCCACTCTGCTATAAAAAAAAACAAATGTAATGTATCTTATGCGCAAACAACTAAAGCGATACTTATACAAATGAACATTCTAGACTATTCAAATCGGTAGCAAAGCAAGTTCTGAAATTTCCAACTAGCTAAATCATCTAAACCTGTGAATACCTGTTTCCTCTTGCTCGAAATGCACCAAAATATTACTTGTCTAGTTCCAACTAAGTTCTAGACAAGTTTCAGACACAGCTATCTAACAGTTCGTAACGTCCCAGTTTCGATAAACATAGGTGCTCCAAAAGTTGTCTCGAGCTCAGCAAGATAATGTGGGTAAAATAAAAATGTTTCGCTGTTGTCAAATGATGGCAGTTTGTCACGACGGGAACATGCCTACGTATTTGTCATTACGCAAGCCAAGAATTGCACAAACAAGTTAATCACATGATCACGCACCGCATGCAGCGTGCTCCACACAGCGGGACCGATATGTTATAAACAGCTGAATCGATGAAAGGACCTGATTAAAGGGTACAGCCACCGCGACCGCAGAGCCCTCATATTTGTATCAGATTGCAGTAATGTGGATTAGACTTTAAATTAATGTAATCATAGTCTATATTTCCAATAATGTATCCAGTAAGGGATGGACTGGCGAAAGTCAACAATAAGAACTAGAACTTAGATCTTCAACTAAACTTTTCGTGATTTTACTGAAAGTATTGAATTTATCAAGCAGAACATGCTGTGTTACTGGTTTTTTTCGAATTCTCAGTAGCAGCACGGAGTCTGGTGATGTGCCTGGTAATGGCAATGGGCTCGCCCGCTATTACGTAGGATCTAAAAAACATGGTGAAATGTGGGTGTAAAACCTCTGCCTACCCCTTTGCGGAAACAGGCCTGAGTCTATAACAAAAAACAATATGCATGCTATTTAATATATCTATGCATACAATACAAGTGTTACTAACCGCATTTCTTTTAAAATATGGTAGGGACAAAGTATATAACAATGCTATCAATGAAAATTAAACAAAAAACAATGAAATAGAAGGCGATTTTATTAAAAAAAACATAAAGATCGAGTAGTGGGCGTTAACAAGGCATCGCCTCAGGTTATGGATGAGTATAAATTATTTTTTGCTTTTTCTCTGTTCAAACTGGCTTCATTTTCTATCCCGGTGTACCAATTTGGTTTAGTAGGTAACAAATGTACCTAAGCGCAAAAGACATACGAGAAACACAACTAAAATATATGTGATTTATTCCTGTCCAGTCTGCCAGGCACAATTATCTGACCGAATCGACGAATCATCTCTGGAACATATTCAAGGCAATCTTACTTATATTATACACGTAAAAGTTTATAATGATGGATGGATAGATCTATGAATGTTTGCTACTCTTGGACGCAGAAACTACTAAACGGATTTTGACGATGTATTGTAGCAGCTCATGCATCATAATAGCACATAGGCTTCCAAGTCCCAATAACCGACATTGTCACAGGTAGCAGCTAGCCTCATCGTATAATTGTCGGTAATTTGAGCCATCATACACATAATAATTATAATGATTACCTCAAAAAAAATACGCCATAATCAAATCTTGACGGGATTTTCCCCTCAAAGGCTCGCTTAAAAGTATTCCCTCCTCTTAACCTGTTAGTGACGTAAAAAGGGTAAAATCTCCTTGAGGCCAAGTTAGCGAATAAATCAAGCCATGGGTCACCGACGTACTAACTCAAACGTAATGAAGCAACAACTTTTTATTTTACTTTGTTTATTGCGGAGTATTTGTCTTTGTTGTTGTACAAATGGAATAGACTCTGTGACAAATTAAAAAAACGACAGTGGCTCAACAGTTTATCTTGGAGTGATGTGATATTGTAGTGGTATTTATATAATTGCCATCAAACAGTCTGCATAAAACTGAAGGTACTAGGTAGTTATTATTGATCTTTGTCCTTCCAAACATAAACTTAATAAAGCATACTAAAGCATGTAAGCATGTGGATGTGTAATACACCAATACCTACACCTTCGGGGATAAAGGCGTGAAATTAAGTTATGTTACTAAAGCATATCGGTCCTGAAGAACGTCAAATATACTTGGAATAACATCGAAAAGATAGTTTTGCGCGCCGTAGATTCGAACCAGACTCCCACTCCATAGCAGTATATTTGTATCTTTACATGGCTATCGCTGTCTAAAATTACACAAATTTCTACGTATGGGATAATAAATGCAACGATAAAGCACTTTTTCATTCTAATCCGGTCCAATTTAGTCTGCGTCAATGCTTCGAAACAATGGATCGCCAATAAGCGCAATGGTGCAGCACTATTTGTGCGTTATTACATTGCAGTAGCGATATAGGCATATTCACTGCTGATGGATACGATATAGAACGTCTGCAAAATATTGCAGGCTAGTATCTGTCTCTGACCTCTTCGGAAACGAGGCGTGAGTGTATGTAACTATGTATGTATGTGTTAAGATAAATAGTTGGCTATGAGAACGTTGTTTGCTACGACAGTAAAAAGGAAATGTCGTTGTCTTTCGTATAGCGTGTTATAATTGCAAGTCATAATAACTTTCCCCCATGTGGGATCTCCACCTTGTCGTGGTGGAGAGCTCAGTAACAGTGGTTAGGGCACCCATGGTGAAGCTAAGCGAGATCCCAGGTGTGGACGCTCCGCGTGGGCTTAGTGGAGGCCTGCGCAGGATGCTTCCAAAGGTGCAGGTGCGGGGGACAGTTCTTTCTGTGCCTCGCAGTCGGGCGTGGTCGCGGGAGGAAAGGCGTATCGGTGTTGCGTTGCCGCGCGCCCTATCTCCCGCGACGTCGCAGTGGGGCCGCAGAGGAAGAGGAGATGCGGTATTGTCGGGTTGCCGTCCTCCATATCCTCTGCGGCCGTTTTAGTGCCTGTGAACGGTGAGCGCTGGGGCTGCTTTCCGTCCGCCAAAAGGCAAGGAGGCGGCGTAGTGTCCGCGACGCCTCCCAAGTCATAACGAGATGGAGTCCGCCAACACCAACGGCGGGCCAATCCCGGACGGGGTCACGGAAAAGTATGCTATCCGCGAATCGCGTAACCCCGCCACTACACGGGACCCGTAGGGACACCAAAAATGTAATAATAACGTTTCCTAGAGAAATACTTTTTGAAATACTTGTAAGTTATATGTAATGTTCGTTTGTAGGTAGTTTATGAAAATAAAACAGTATAGTAAAGGTTTTTTGACTTTTTTAGAAACGATTTAAAATATTACGTGTTTTAGTGTCATTTTTTGTGTCTCAACATGTTTCTACCCCTTTTTATTCCGTGGGTGCCGTAGTATTAATTAGTCGCCTTCTCGGCGATTAAATAATATAGCGAAACCAAAATGGAATCCAGTAGATATTATAGAGTAATTTAATTTTAAAATACAACAGGACATGAATACAACGGATAAGGAATAAGAACAACTAGCTTCTGTCCGAAGCCCTGGTTTCGTTTATAAAAACTGTATAAGCAAAAAATTTACTTAAAACGCTAAACCAATCCGTCAAGGCAGCGCGGCAAAGCCTCATTTGACTCGAGACAAGACCTACGTCCAGTAGTATACTGCTGAAGGCTGTGTGATGATCGGTTGTGTTGAAACAGCACAGCTCCTTGCAGCGCCGGTAAACAGGCATCCTAAAGAATACTTTTAAACTTTTGCGACTTGTACATAGTAATATTTATGTAACGCGTCGGTAGCACTCATAGTGAGACTTGACTTGCCGTTTGTAATAGATCGGCAAAGTTAAGCAACGCTTGCACAGTTCACCACTTGGATGGGTGACCGTGCGTGGCATTTACATCTGAGCGCTACCGTGCTTCGGAGGGCACGTTAAACTGTCGGTGGTTCTTGTCTCAGGATAAGAATCGTTAGGCCATGTCGGAGGCCTTCGGGCGGTCTGAAGACTCCGACACTAGAGTTGGCCACATACTCACACGAAAAACAAAACAAGCAAACGCGTCTATGTCATGTAATCATTTGAAATTAATATTAATAGGCAGCCAAAATGTGACTGAATTAGACCCCACTTTGTAGGCCACCATAATAATAATCTCGGTAACTATACCCTTCTCAATCATTGTTTGTGATAAAATGATTGCAATCAAAACATTAATGAAAATAAACTGTTCAGTTATTGAGATATGACAGCTGGGACTGTTAAGGTAACATCGGGTGGTTCGTAATTACGAGGGTCAAACTGAAAGTTCTTAGAACTGGCCACTTATAAACAATATAATAAAACAAATATTCTAAAATTTGAAAATAGAACTCTTTGCCAATATTACTGAGTATATATTTCATTCATTTGTCATTTGTTTTACGATTTGGCGGCAAATTGAAAATTGTCTGTGTCACGTCAACATGAATTTAACACGAGAAAATTTTCGTGCAATGATTTTTTATGACTTTCGATGTCATTTAAGTCAACAAGAAAGTTATGATAGACTACGATTGGCCTTTCACGATGAAGCCCCATCTCGTGCGACTGTTTACAACTGGTTTAATGAGTTTAAACGTGGTCGCACTAATCTCACTGATGATGTACGTGAGGGACAGCCTTCTACGGCGACGACTGAAAATAACATCTGTGTTGTGCGGCGTATGATAGAGACTGACAAAAGAGTGACCTATCAGCAGATTCGGACAAGCTTAGGCATCGGTATGAGTCAAGTGCACAAAATCCTCCACGAACATTTAGCGGTCAGGAAGCTTTGCGCCCGGTGGATACCTCATAATTTGACTAAGGCTCAAAAACTCCATCGTGTGGATTGGTGCCGTAAAATGATTGAAAGATTTAACGGAGGTGACTCAAATGCTGTGTTCGACATACTAACAGGTGACGAAAGCTGGATTTACTGTTATGATCCTGAAACCAAAAGACAATCTGCTCAGTGGGTGTTTCCTTTCGAGGAGTTGCCAACTAAAGTGAAGAGAGATCGAAGTGCGGGAAAAAAAATGGTGGCCTCGTTCTTTGGAAGGATAGGTCATTTCGCAACAATTGTGTTAGAGGATCAAAAAACAGTTTCTGCAGAATGGTACACTACCAATTGTTTGCCACTTGTCTTGGAAAAAGTTCGAGAGAAACGACCTCGCAGTAGGATCCTCCTTCACCACGACAACGCCTCGTCGCACACCGCCAAGCGAACGATCGACTATTTGGCGACATCAAACGTTGAATTACTGGGTCACCCGCCGTATAGCCCCGACCTCGCGCCTTGTGATTTTTATTTATTTCCAAAAATTAAAGAAAAACTTAAAGGAAAACGGTTTATGAATGCTGAAGAAGCGGTGGCTGCGTATCGCGATGCCATTGAAGAGACCCCTAAGGACGAGTGGGCAAAGTGCTTTTCCCAGTGGTTCCATCGCATGCAGCGGTGTATTGACGTCAATGGACAATATTTTGAAAAGATATAATAAAACTAATAACTGGCTAATGTAATCAGTTTTTGATTTTCTAAGAACTTTCAGTTTGACCCTCGTAATGTCAAATATTAGGATACGACAGTTCGGATTGTTACGATAACTGTGGCTGAATTGTTATGAATGCTAAATATAGTTTTCTAATTATGGGAATTGGGTTTATTTTTAGAAAGCAGATTAACTTAAGGAATAAAAATATTTGATAATATCTCACTAATATCAGAAGGGCAAACGTTTGTGAATATGGATGGATGAATATTTTGTCACTCACTCACGTAAAACTAATAAGCCATCCTTTTTTATTTAAGAAAGACAACTCCCGCACTAGAAATAAATCCTGTGTCGCAAGGGACTTTACAAACATATAACCAACGGACACAATTAACACCCAGACTCGAAACAATTTATGAATCACCCAAAGTATTGTCTCGTGTGGTAATCGAACCCACAACACAGTGTCAAGCGACCGCTTAACTCTTAATCGGGCACCGTAAATCGGTTTGAAAGAGAGGTTGGAAAAGTGTTGTGTACTGATTATAATATATTCAGAAATTGATTAAAATATTTATTTTATTTTTACTCTTGCTTTTTTTTTATTTAAATTTATATGGGAGCTATGCTACCATTGCCCAATTAGAACAAAACACTACGACCTCTCAAAAGCACCATCTAATCCAGTAACGCTCTTTGCAGATGATAGCACAGTTACAATAAAATGTAATAACACTGACACTTATGACCAAGAAATAAAAAAACACTTTAGACAATATAATTAAATGGTTAGATGCAAATAATTTACAAATTAATGTTAGCAAAACTACTCTCATGACATTCAGTCAATGTACTGATCAAAGTAATTTTAAATATTTGTCATGATAATCAATCAGTATGTGAGACTCAAACTACAAACATCCTTGGCCTAATAATTGATAATAAACTTACATGGAAACCACATATTGATGCACTTTGCAAAAAAGTCAGTAAGTCTGTTTACGCACTACATGAGCTGGCTCAAATATCAAATGTAAGTTCTGTTGTGACTGCATATCATGGTCTGGTCGTTTCAATATTAAGGGACGGTATAATTTTCTGAGAAAATTCAACAAGTAAAGATATTATCTTTAAGATGCAGAAGAGATGTATTAGAGGTATGTTTGCCTTAAAAACGACAGATAGCTGTCGGCTATATTTTATAGAACATAAACTTTTAACTCTACCCTGCTTATATATATTTGAAGCAGCTGTATTTGTCAAATGTAATCCAACTTTATTTATGTTAGCATCAGATTTTTACAACAGAAGACAAAGAGATGTGTATCGACTTAGCATTCCTAAAACTAAAACTGCTCTGATGCATAAAAGCATATTTCATATGGCATCTCTTATTTACAACAAACTACCAAAATCAATCAAAGAATATGAGTCTAATTTGTTCAAGAAAAATTAAATGAATTATTAATTTAATAAATAAATGCTATTATACGGTAACGGAATATCTAAATGACAAATTATACAGTGACATTTAAATTAGTTTATATTATTATTATTTTTATTACTATACAATTTAAATTTAATTTACAATTTATTCTAATGCTTTAGTTATAATAGCTGGACATCTATTAATCATTCATCCATTAATTGCTATTTTTATTCTACAATTGACTATATTTTAACTGTATGACATAAAATTTAATTATTCTGAATTTAGATTTAATAATGACTTATTTTTAGACTTGACATAATTAATTTATGATATTTTTATAAATGTTTGCATGCCACTATTCTGCTCCAAATACTTGTACCTTTAATGCCATTATTTGTAACACCACTTGTCACAGTATTTCGGCATATAAATTATTTGATTTTGATTTTATTACTCGTGATCACGGGTTAAAAGGCCAAAATAGTTTACTTAATTATTTCTCAATTTATCAGTGCTAGTTAGGTTTGAAAAATGTCAAACGTCATCAGAAACGCGACTATAGAGTTGAGATGGAGTTGATCATATGTTATGTCAAATTTGAGATTTTTCGAGCACAAATACACAGAATATGGTCAACTATTTTTTGTGAAACAGAAAATTGATTAAGTATGAGATAAGTAGTGTTTAAATTGTTCTCAACGCGAAATTCTCAAGTAACCGGCCAATAGACCCGTTACATAAACATTATTATTTCAGAAAATGATTTGTCTCCACTTTTCCTCGTCTGCATAGGTCTCCTTGGTTACTGTGTAGTAAAAAACACGGTGACGGCGTGACTGTCGCCAAGCTATAATATTGTGTCGTGAAGTGATCTCAGAGAGCCCATCGTCATCACATTGCACACGTCATTACGTTGCGTCCTTCGTCGCGACCACTCCGACACGTTCGCGCCAATACGTACACGCCCAGATCTTAGGGCCCCTTCACACTAGCGTTTATCGAGCGGATACGCGGTGTCCCTGCTGGAGTACATGAGAACTAACAGCAACAACAGTCTTATTAACAGCAGAAAACGAGTCGCGTATACGTTCATCGAATGCCTACGCTTGAAAAACGCTAGTGTGCAGCCTTCTAGCCGGGACGGTTTCTCACTAGTGATGTGATTGTCGGCCTTACAATCGCTACTCGACGATCACATCACTCGTCAAGAAACCGCCTCGGCTTAAGGACCCTTTCACACCAGCTCTAAACTCAGTCGAGTTTAGAGCGCTACTATTGAAGAGACCGGCCGCGTGCACTCGTAGCTCTTGCGTAGCACTACGGCTACGGCGAGCGGACGGCGCTATGCAAACACTTCAGGTCTGAGCTTATGTACCAAGTACATACATACACTGCGATTTGTTAGTTACATTTACTGAATCTTATATTTAGCATGCCTGTGTGCATAATAATATGTGGGCATTAGAAAAATAATAATTTAATATATAAAGAATTTTTATTGTACATTAAATATTACTTATTGTAAATATTTATTTATCAAAAACTTAATGTTCAACAAACACAGTAATTGCTTGTTGCGCAATACCTTTATTTTTTTTGATTTAAACAAAGTGACCTCAAACGTCCTAGTCAGCGTTCATCTTTCAGCAAATCCTTCACACTGATGACACTCTAATGAAGTAACCTGATGTGCTGTCTGGATGTTCCTATGGATCACTTTACAATCGTCTCTCAGATTCAAGTGTTGCAGTTTTCTTCATAGCATGCCAACGATATTGACCTTTGGGCGGAAGTTTATAAGACCTATAATTGTGAAGCAGTAACGAGTGAGGTAGTGACAAGTAATTAACGGCGAGACGGCGGAGTCGAGTGACCCGAGAGCCCCGCACCAAGTACTCGATCACGGCATCGATTCTAGTTATTAGTGATATCGTTTACAATGATTAATTCTTCGTTGTATACTACACTAGTTTCAGCCAGCGGCTCTACCCGTGTGTTGCTTATCGCGACAAAAAGCCTGGCCTATATGCCGTACTGATGTTTAGACTAACTGCAATTTTTTTTAAAATCGTTTTATTGGTTTAAGTGGAATGGTAACTAACATCCATTCGTCTGTACATTTTCACAAAAAATCTCGTTTATAGTTAAGTATGAGCAATGATATTATTATCTGTGTCACATCACAGCTCGATATTTTGTAGTTTATGAACAGTTCGAAGGCTCGAGCCGCATTCATTACAATTAAGTATCTGAATGGATCACGTGCTTGTTTGTAATGACCCAATTGTCGGGCAGTTATTACCGATAATTAGGACATAAAGTTCAGCAGCAAATACAATCTGCCAGACAGGTACACCTACTGTATTACCCCGACATTGAGATTATAAAACATATTTATCAGAACACTAACTAGCTAATAAAGAGTAATTTGTCATCCATTGCACAGACTTATACATACATACATATCATCACGCCTTTTATCCCCGAAGGGGTAGGCAGAGGTGTATTTCTACACCCACTTTTCGCCAGATATACTTTAGTCCCACGTAATAAGGGGCGAGCCTATTGCCGTACCGGGCACATATCCAGACTCCGTGCTGCTACTGAGAATTTCGTGACAGAAAAACCCAATAACACTGCCCGACCCAGTAATCGAACCCGGGACCTCCCGATCCCACGCGCACATTTATGCCACGAGACCAACGAGGCAGTCGTATAGGGTTTGCTGTCGAGTTTTCCGTCTCTATGCAAGGATGGTATTTGCATCGTGTTATCCCTTAGTCGCCTCTTACGACACCCACGGGAAGATAGGGGGTGGTGACACTTGTATTCTGTGCCGTCAACCACACGACATACTGTAAGCAATCGTTTACGTGTATCTTATACAGGAATATCGTGGTATTTGTTACTGGCATGACATTATTTAGTTAGTGGCGTACATCTCTCGTCTGTCTGTATGAGCGTGAGGTGCTCGCTGGCGCGGCCGCCGCCCCGCGTGCTCGCTTATCTGCCGCCGACACACCACACATAAGTAATCATTTACCTACTTTATTGTTTAATAACTCTCATACTTACGTACCCACCGCAGCTGCTGATTAAACGCACCAATCTCCTTTTTTTTAAGTTTTTTTATTTTTTATCGTATTATGAAATTTTGCCGTGTGGTTGACGGCATAGAATACAAGTGTCACCACCCCCTATCTTCCCGTGGGTGTCGTAAGAGGCGACTAAGGGATAACACGATGCAAATACCATCTTTGCGTAGAGACGGAAAACTCGACGTCAAACCCTATACGACTGCCTCGTTGGTCTCGCGGCATAAATGTGCGCGTGGGATCGGGAGGTCCCGGGTTCGATTCCTGGGTCGGGCAGTGTTATTGGGTTTTTCTGTCACGAAATTCTCAGTAGCAGCACGGAGTCTGGAAATGTGCCCGGTACGGCAATAGGCTCGCCCCTTATTACGTGGGAATAAAGTATATCTGGCGAAAAGTGGGTGTAGAAATACACCTCTGCCTACCCCTTCAGGGATAAAAGGCGTGACGATATGTATGTATGTATGTATGTATGAAATTTAAGTAGGTAGTATAATAATATTATAGGAACGTTTTCAGTTATTATACGAACTTTTAACTTAAATTATTTGACTAAAGTGATGGCGCAGTGATTTAAATGACCGACCCATCCCTTAACACTCTGGGAAGTTTTGTGGATACAAACATACATACATAGACTCACGCCTGTTTCCCCGAAGGGGTAAGCCGAGGCATATTAAACGCCCACTTTTCGCCAGTGCTTTGATCACACGTAATAGTGGCGAGCCTATTGCCGCTTATCGGGATATTTTGTTTGCCAGAGCCTCGTCCGTTGATCGGCAGGTGCACCACTTGCAGGTGAGGTTGGCTTGGGACCCTAAGTTCTTGGTGGGAACCCTATGTTTTGTGGATTCGTCAACATAATTGTGCCAGCAGGCTGCAGAAAAATAATTTACTTGAACTCACAAACTGACTTAGAGCATGCCCTTTTTAATTTGCGTTTAATGTGCTCTTTTATCAAGACATGATAAATTAATCTCTACTGTATTACTCTACATTATAAGTAGGTACATTTTGTCCGATGCAGATGTCCAGCAAGTCGTGGTGGTCGGAGCGCAGATGCCTCGGTCGCATTACATGATATTTTCGTATCCACATTCATCAATATGCATGCTCCACTTATATTAACGTAATTTAAAATCAAATGAGTCAATTTAAATTTCCATCCTTCATAATACGAGGACCAATTGAATTCGTTCTCAATCGAGCGGTTAGTTGTCACTTTACATATTGAGGCACTCGGCCGCATCCGCCGCCATGCCGTCGAGCTAGACCCGATGAATATTGAATAACTATAGTTTTAAATTGGTGGAGGGAGGGTAACACTGTTGAGGCAGTTTGCATACAGTCTGCACGTTCATGGAGTCATCGCATCGATCATGTATCGAGAGGGTGAAGGAGCAAACAGGCTAAGTGAACAACATAATTTTTTACTCAGCTCCTAATTTGCTTCCCTTACACGTATGGGTAAATACAGTGGGTTACGTCTCGCGCGGTGAGTTGTGTTTCAAGCTGTAGACGTTACGTCGCATTTGTATCATGTTCATGATCGTATATATCACGCGTGTCATCTTTAACGTCGTACGTCGTAAATTGCTTACCATCTTTAATCACCTCACGTAAATTTTATGTCACACTTTAGACCTCGACGTGCGTTTGATAGTGACTTTACTTAACGTAACATCTACAAACCTTAGTTTGTCAATGATAGAAACACCACCTAATACGCTACGACACGGCTGAAATAGTCTTCTTAAATTGCCGTAATAGAGAAAACATTTATTCTACTATGAGGAATTCTTATTGACGGCCTTTACTAACTGATTAACAGCTAACGTACAGCCAAGACAATTGGCCGCCTGAAGCTGAAATTTGACATGTATGTGTCTGAGAGACTGTAGTGGTGCACTAAGAAGGGATTGCGCGAAATGCTCACGATATCCAGCAGTAACGGTTAAATAAAATAAAAAAAATGTGGGCGTAGCTGCGGGAATCCTCTAGTGACCAATGACAAGAGAGTCAAGTCAGTCTATTCCCGTGAAGATTGGCACGATTCTAGTACTCTAGTTAATTGCCGAATGAAACTACGCTACTATTATATTTATCCACCCGTCGACTTTCTTATGAACTTAGCAGTCTGGTACCAAGTTGGTGTGAGTTTTAGTAATTGTCTGTGATCGCTCCTCTAACAGTTAATTGCCGAGAACTGAATGCCCACGTATCTAGTTTGTGTTAAAGTCGTTTCTTCGACGTGTTGGTTGACTTCAGAGAAGTATACTTGTATAAGATAACACGAATAATACCATGACTCGAAACTACAATCGGGGATCACGTAAACAGTTGTCTTCTGTGGGAATGGCACCTTAATTGCATTTTGGCAATGGCCAGGCCTTCTTAAGTCTGCCAGTACCGTGAAACTAGCCAACTTTGCAAACCAGGATAACATTGCCCAAAAATAATTTTTTAAAGAAAACGGTTAATATGGAAAAAAGTTATAGCTTGATCGCAACATTATCAATTAATAGGAAAATAGGTTATATTTATGGCAAAACTGTGTATCCCAGTAACTCCCAAGTTCGTTCAGTTTTCTGTCAGGACTTGTTAAAGGAGGTACCTGTTTTTGTGGGCCAATTTTGTTGTGAAAATGTTTGTGAATTGTGCGTCATGGATAAGCCACAGGTAAGTTATTTTACTATATGCTATAGATTAACCATCGTAGCGTATTTTAATTATAGTTGCAGTATTCTAAACCTTACCAATTCAAAAGTATTACGATGGGTAATGTTACCCTAAATTGTTCAAACCTTTGCTGGCCAACATTGCCCGTCATCGAAAAGTTCTTAGGGTTGTCGCGTTTTGATATTTTGGAAAATACTTACTTTTTCCCATGGCACCGCCCGTGGGGATGTCGGTTGTGATTTTTCTTTGTTCGTTATGGGATAAGAACAATGTTATAAACATTTGAGGACAATAAAATTTTAAAATGATTTTTACATAATTACTTATGGTTTATAAGTTTTTTTGTTGTTGTTAAATGTTATTGCTGTTCATGATACTCAATTTCTGACCTGTTATTTAATTAGTATTTGATTATTATTTGTTCAGAACATAAAAAATGTAAAACGATAGTGTTTTTACTAATCCACATTTAGTTTCTAAGGTTACTTTTAATCAACATTTAACTTTGTACGCAATGTTTGATATATTTTAAAAGAAAGTATATCTATAAGACAATATTATGTAAATATAAGTAGAAGAAAATATACAAAAATAATCTCAGAATGTAGTAATGATAGGATTAGATACTTCATATAAACCCTCATATTTATTTATTAAACTTCACTTATGCGCCTCTTAAATCTATTGTCATCTATATTACAATGTGTTAATATACGAAACGTGCTTTTATTACTATAATTAAGATTAAATTATTTTTCAAAGAAGACATCAGTTATTACCAGAGATCGGTATAGGTACCGAGAGTATATTGGCCTAAATCTAAAATAACATGTGGATACATACCTAAAAATTAACAGTTTTAATTCGGAACGAGGGTATTATCCACATGCTACATACTTTGTCTAAACTTTCTCGAAGTTTAGGTAAATATAGAGTACCTATTCTGATCTCTGCTAATACCTATTCTAATACTTTTAATGACATACATGCTTATATGGTTTGTTCCAGAAAAATAGCATAAATCAAATTGGATCTAGAATGTATAAAAACTACACTGAAGAATCAGGCCAAATTTCTTCACGAGATGCTGAACAACAATTTGGTATCCCTAGACGTACAATAGTAAATAAAATACAACACAAACATTCTTAGTCAGTTGGGCATCCTACCGCTTTATCAGCTGCAGAAGAGAATCAAATTGTGAGAGTATTGCAAGTTTCTAGCGATTTTGGCTCCCCGCTTACTAAAATGGACCTGAAGCTTTTAGTTCATGAATACCTAAAAAAAAATTCCCGGGATAATAAGTTCAATCAAATTCCTGGTGATGCGTGGGTTCAGGGCTTTTTAGCGTGACATTCCGGTGAATTGAGTCTAAGAAGTTAAGAACCACTCAAAATATTTCAAAGGCAAGAGCAGAAAAGGGACCTGAAGAAATAGCTGAATACTTTGACAATTTAAGCACAACATTAAAAGACATACCAGCAGAAAATATTGTCAACTTTGATGAGACTAATCTGTCAGACGATTGTGTGTGAATTTGGCTCATTATGCGCATTATTTGATTTCAGTTATTTAATTTACATTGGGTACATTACATATACATAAAAATTTTCTAAACATGGTTGATAAAATTGTATTAATTTAAATAAAAGAAGAATTACAATGATTTGTTTATTTTTGTCACCTTTACCTAAGAAGAGATTGACGATAATTTTACTTAAATGTGCCAACCCTAGCACTTTTGTAAGGCAAAATGTGGTTTGTATGAAAATGAGCAAATAAGTCATGATAACTTTGCCCAGCCACTTTGGTAGGAAACCCTTCATGGTATCGCTTTAATTTCTTAAGTAAACGCCATCATTTCCAATATTCGTGTATTGGATTTTATGTCACCTAGTTAGAAGCCGCATTTGCGTCTAAAATCAACGTGGGTAATGTTGGCAAAAAGTCCAGATTACTTTGCCCGCCATCAAAATGTCACAAATACTGAATTAATTTTGGAAGAATAATAAAATTAGCCACAGAAATACTTGCACATGACCTTAGAATTGCAGATGGTAAAAGAAAATACTTACGTCCCCATAGAAAATTCACACAAAATCGTTAATTATTTGAAAAAAGTGGGCAATCTTGGCATGTTTCACGGTACGCTTTCAGTGCTGGCAAAATCAATTATCAAAAAAAGTTTGATGTGTGTGTGATGTGTAGGTATAGGTACCTTATGGTTGAAATGAACTGAAATGAACACGTACGATCGCCACGTCGAAGAGCGGCCACAATAACTACAAGTGTGAGTGTTTTGTTTGTACATAAATAATCGCGAGTGCTAACGGTATGGACACAGGTCGACAAACGCGTCTCACGAAAGCCGCCGGAAATTAAACCGACGTTATTGTGTTATGTAAATGTAGCGCGAGATGAATTTCTTACATCACAGCCTGAATCTCTGCCTTAGCGGCCGCTGAGTAAAGCTTAATGGCAAAATAATTGAATCTGCTGCTCAAGGAAAAGGTGAAAGATATAAGCGCAAAGAGTTGCGTCACGGAGACCCCCCTCTCCTCCTCTCCTCTGGCCCCGTGGGTCGCGGGCGGCTCTGTGTAGCGGGTGCATTATACGCGGCGTGTTTATTCCTTCAAACGGGAGCATCTTTTAAACAGTTTCCAGGTCAGGCGCGTCAGGCCGCGTCAGCCGCGCTATTGTGCGCCGGAAAAGGATTCTCTGTGCGCGTCTTTTAGCTGCGCCGACTTCACCGCCGCCACCGCCCCGCGCCACTCACATGTCAAACAAGTGACAGCAACTCTGGGAATAGTGTTCCTTTCATTCTTGTATGACCAATATAAATAAAACCGTTTCTAAACATTACTAACTTTAACATACAGTCACAGCGTGGTGGCTCTTATTACTGCTTTATGATAGTTTGGGTACACAACTGACTAGTTGTGTAAACTATCATAATCATAACGTTCAAAGGCTCTGACCGCAACGTGTTGAGTCTCACACCACTTTCTAAAGTTTAGTAATCCGGGAGATGTTTCGAGCTTCATTACTTATGCTATTTCATTTAAGTTAGTGGGTAGAGGGCTGTTGGTAAACAATGTAACTGCGGTTTTACTGAGCCGGTGGCACGTGCTGACTCAGCAGGAGTCGTGGTTGCAGGTGTCGACTTGAGACACAGCAACACGACAAAATAATCGGCACCACGCCGAGTTCCACGTAATTTCAGCTGATGTGTCATAGGTGATTTGGAAAACACTACGAAAGTATTCAACCGAACATTCCACGCGTTAGGAGACGCAGAAGTGTGGCAATAGATAGATAGATAAAAGATAGAATATTCTTTATTGTACACTATAAAACATTTTATGACATTCATAATACAAAATTTACAAATTGTACAAAAGGCGGCCTTATCGCTATGAGCAATCTCTTCCAGGCAACCTCTTTGGGTGACAGGAACGATGTAGGTTAGCATTAAAGTTCTGTGTGATGCAATTTAAAACATCCAGAATAAACAATATAATAAACTTATAAATAAGGGATATACCTACACATACATATAAATTCATACATACCTACTACTATATTCAATATACCTACATATATACAAAACTCAATATACTTACACATATACTATATATAAAATACATACTAGGTATAACCACATTCTATGTTATCAAATGGATGAAAGGTAGTGCGTTTTTAACATAGCTTTAAATATTTTAAGGGATTTTGCGCTTCGAATTTCTAAAGGAAGTCCATTCCACAGGCGTACAGCTTGGACAGTAAAAGAGTTATCAAAAAAGCTTGTGGAATGCATTGGCATTTCCAGCGTCAAATCCTCGGACGACCTCAAGGACCTTATATGTGTGTCATTAAGGAACTTAAAACGTTCTTTGAGATATAAGGGGGTACTAGGATTAAACAAGATATTATACAATAAAGTGAGAATGTGAGTATTTCTGCGAAGTCGAATCAGTAGCCACTTGAGCTTATTGCGGAATTCTGAGACATGATCATATTTGCGTAGCCCAAATATAAATCTTATACAGAAATTTTGGAGACGCTCAAGTTTATTTAGTTGCTCCTCGGTCGGGTCAAGATAGCTGACATCAGCGTAGTCAAGGATTGGTAGAAGCAAAGACTGTACAAGCGCAATCTTAGTGGCAGTTGGTAAGAAATTGCGTAACTTTCGTAAAGATCCAGCTGATGCAAAAAGTTTTTTGCTCGTTTCTTGTAACTGTGGTCGCCAAGACATGGTTTCATCAATGTAAATACCAAGATTTTTTACATGTTTACTAAACGGAAGTTCTTTTCCATTGAAATTAATGCTTGGCAAATCAGACCAGTTAATTTTGGAAACCATTCTTGGGCTGCCAATAATAATCAGCTGCGTTTTGTCCGGATTTACTGTGAGTCAAAATTTCTGCGTCCAATCACAGATTCGCGCCAAGTCCGTGCCAATCGTTGTACAAGCGTCCGCTAGTCTATTTTTTTAATTTTTTTATTTAAAATCTTTTTGCACATACAAACTGTACAATGGTGGACATAATGCCTTGTGGCATTCTCTACCTGTCGACCCTTAGGTAGTGCAGAGATAAATGTGGTAGGTGCACAAGAGATTTGTGTTTTTTTTTACACGTTTTCCAGTAATTATGAAATATAATACATAATATTGGTTATAACAATATACTTAACTAAAACATGGGATACTATACATAATATAATAATAAAGTACATAGATAAGGAATAATAACATATAATAATAAATTATATAATAATATGATACATATGTATAAATATATACATACACAATACATATAAATACATACTTATAATAATGGATGAGAGGGATGTGCTGATTCCTTCAATCTCCTAAACAAGAGGTCACGTACTTTCATTTTGAATGCGTAACGGTTAGTGGACATTCTGACTTCAAGAGGGAGCACGTTCCAGAGTAGAACAGACTGGACAATAAAGGAAGAGTAGACAAACCCAGAAGAATGACTGGGACATGAAAGAAGTAGATTATGGGAAGAACGGAGACTTCTCTCGTGAGTAGAAGATAGATACTGGAAGTATTCAGTAAGATAAGTGGGCGAGGAAGGAGACTTAATAATCGTGAAGAGAGTAGTGAGAGCACGCAAACTACGGCGTTGACAAATTGGTAGCCAATTAAGTTCAGAACGATAAGTAGAGACATGGTCATACTTACGAAGATTATAAATGAATCGAATGCAGTTATTGAGAAGTCGGTCGTATTTATTGAGAAATTCTGCATTCAAGTCATAATAGCACATATCACCATAGTCGATTATAGGATATATTAAGGTCTGCACAAGCATAGTCTTGGTCCTGGATGGGAGGAAATTTTTAAGGCGATATAGCGCTCTGAGTGATCCTGTAACCTTCTGACTAACTTTGGTCACCTGTGCCTGCCAGCCGAGAGTCGAGTCAATGAGCAGGCCCAAATCTTTGACCTCAGAGCTATATGGAATAATTAGACCATTAAACAAGATGGGCGGCAGAGTATTTAAATCTAATCTGGGCATTAAACGGCGACTGCCCACAATGATGGCCTGACATTTTGCTGGATTTACGTCCAGACCGAATCTTTTGCACCAATCCATCAACGACTCGAGATCTCTATTTACGTCACCGATCGCTACTGATATATCATCCACTCTCGCCTGGGCGTACAACTGCAAGTCGTCAGCATAGAGATGATACGCACATCGAAGATTAGGTGTTAAGAAATTAATAAAAATTGAGAAAAGTAAAGGAGAGAGAATGCCGCCTTGAGGAACGCCAGAGGGAATGTCGTGCCAACTCGATGTAGTTTCGTCAACGCGTACTGACTGCTGACGTTCCTGAAGATAAAATATAAGTCTATTCAAGGGGGCTTGCGTATAAATTTGCAAATCATCTGCGTAAAGGTGGTAGGATGAAAGTAATTTGTCTGAAATAGAATTAATAAATATAGCGAAGAGTAAAGGGGATAGCACGCCACCCTGTGGAACACCCGCAATCGTATTGGACCAAGCGGAATAGGTATCATCAATGCGTACACGTTGCCGGCGTCCAAACAGGTAACTCTGAAACCAGTCAATTGCCGATGGAGATATGTTAAGAGAGCGTAGAATACGAAGTATGATGTGCAAATCTACGGTGTTAAACGCATTGCTGAAATCAAGTAAGGATAGAACCGTTAGATTGCCACAGTCCATACCTAGCCTGATATTGATACTGATAGTTTTAAATTAAATGGTCCACTACACTATGTTTCGTGTCTGGCTGCGATCCCTGCCGTGCGGGGTGACGTGACACGGCGTGGTGTAAGAATGAGTGGCTGTGTTGCTCGTGTCTCGCGCAACGCGACGGTGCTCTATGCAACGCAACGCCACGCGAGCAGCAAACCTGTAAAATGTAGAGTTCGAGTATGTAGAGTCTACATACTCGAGCTTACGTTTAGTAAAGAATTTTGCGTCATTACACACCCCGCAATCTCAGTTTGTTACACAACTATTTTAAGTAAACTAAAGTTAAATACTACGTTTTTATAGCTATATGCCGATCAACTACTGTTATCAACATCTTAACCAAAAGTTAGAATAGGCTTATTTATGAACATTCGCCACCCCAAGCGTCTCCACAAAGACCTTGATACTAGTATCCTTTAGATAAAAATTAATCAGAAATGTTCAAAGGAATAGCCGAATGATCAATTAGATATACAAAATTGACCTACACTTGAATTTCCATATTTCCATCACTCCAAAAACGGTAGTTTTCATCAAAACATGCAGACAACATACATAATTTATTACCACTGTCTAGAGTTTGGCTAGAAAGGACTGGGATTATTTGCAGAGATTGGTGGAAGCGTGATTATATTCATCAATCCCTGTCAGCCACAACAAATCTCAGACATAAATGTACTATGTTGCACAGTGAATTACAAGTAATAGATAGGTACATGAAAAATTTACCTTAGATCTCCTGGTGATATTCTTGAGTGGACCTATAAGATTAACTCATAATTTTGGCCAAAATAACAAGAAAATCCAATAAATACCACAGTGTCCAGTTCAATTACAAAACCACGCGAGAGAGCAAAACCGCGGGTATTAATTTACTTTTGTCAATCGCTCATAACCTCGTCGGACAACTTCATATAGCGACGGTTGCGAGGTTGTTAATTACTATAATTAACTCAAAATTACAAAACCTTCGTGATTACAAGATACAGCGCGACGCGAGCCCAAGAAAAACGTGTCGTCCCAGCTTTTTTCAGAAACGGAAATAGTGACAGTTCAGTGTGACCATAGTCAAAATTTACAATAGACTAAACTAAACGTTACTTAATCGATATAATCGACTTGACTTATCATAAAAACTATTTCTGTTACAAACATCCACCCGCCCCGGACCAGCCTACCGGTCCGCTTATCAGTTTGTAAACGTGACAACGTTGCAACCGCTCTCCTCAGAATCAAACCGTCCACCAAGACCTCAGCAAATCGGGGAACTCCATCAGTCCCAGTTACCAAACGAAGAATGCGCACCCTGCGCCACCTGAGTGGCGGAAGGTTAGCCTCTTTGATCAAAACGAGGTCACCAATCTTGGGTGGATCGGTCTTGTCGGTCCACTTAACGCGTTGCTGGAGTATGTGCAAATATTCCAAATGCCAGACGATTAGGTCTCGTATCAATAAGGGTACTCAGGCAAGGCGACAAGTGGCCGACCAATCAAAAAATGGCCCGGCGTAAGGGCCTCCAAATCATAAGGATCTGAGGAGAACGGGCACAATGGCCGAGAGTTCAAAACGGCCTCAATCTTACAAAACACAGTTGCGAGTTCCTCAAATGTAAGGACAAATTCACCGATTGTCCTGCGCAAGTGTGTTTTGGCCGATTTTACAGCGGCCTCAAAAATACCACCCCAGTGTGGACAATTTGGTGGGGAAAACAACCAATTTATCCCACGTCGGGCAAGCCTACTGCCTATATCAGCCTTGTTGGTTTCAAGGAAATTAACAACGTCATTCAAATAATTATAAGTGCCCTTGAAGTTAGTGTCGCAATCGGAACGGATCAAGGAAGGCAGCACTCTGCGGGATACAAATCTGTCAAATGTGGCTACAAACAAACGCCTCGGTCGTAAGCGAGGAGACCAGTTCCAAGTGTACGGCCTTTGTGGAGAGACAAACAAAAACACACTAGTAGGCCTTAACAGTCTTGCTGTTTCGAAGTGTCGACGTTTTCACCAAAAAGGGACCAGCAAAGTCCGTGCCAACACCGTCAAACGTCCTGCTCTCAGTTACGCGATCTGCCGGTAATTTTCCCATCAAGGGCTGCATGTTAGAAGCCTTGAGCTTATAGCAAGGGATGCAGCGAAAGACTACACTCCGAATAATTCTTCGGGCAGACAAGATCCAAAACTCGCGCTGCAAAATGGCCAAGAGCGCATTACAACCAGCATGCGAATTTTTAAGGTGACGTTCAGTTACCAACAAGCGTACCAAATGACCGTCCTTAGGTAACAACAGGAGGTGACGTGCCCCGTAAGGGAGGTTGGCATTCTTGAGACGCCCTCCAACGCGCAAGAGACCCGTATCGTCCAAAAAGGGGTTCAATTTAGATACAGCTCCCAACAATTTCGATTTCCCTTATCAAAATGCGCCAATTGCACAGAACGAATCCAAAAGGTGAGGGACTCCTGTCGTTCCTGTGGTGAAAGAAACAGTGTCAGGCGTTTCTGCTGTGGGTGCCTAAAATTAAAAACAAAACGCTTTATCCAAGCAGTAACACCTAACAACTTGTCAAGGGAGCTGTAGCGATTCAGCAAGAAATCGGGGTCGAAGGCGCATTCTACCTTCTCAAGAGCGAGTGTTCGTAGACCCGGCAAATTAGAAGTATTCAAAACTGGCGTTCGAGGCCAATCAATTTCTGGTCGACTCAACCATTCCGGACCCCACCACAGCGAATGACCTATCAAACTAGGCGTCAAGCATCCGCGCGAGGTACAATCAGCGGGGTTGAGCTCACCTGGCACGTGTCTCCAAACAAGCTTGACTTCAGATTTCTGTATTTGGGAAACGCGATTAGTGAAAAATACTTCCATGGTGTGGACAGAAGCCTTCAACCAACAAAGTACAATTTGGCTGTCTGTACAGGCGTAGGTCCCATTAATACAAATTGTCTTACCCAAAGTGTTAGACACGTGATTCAACAAGCGTACAAGTAGGGCTGCTCCCGAGAGCTCCAATTTAGGGATGGTCAGAGATGTCCGAAGGGGTGCAACCTTGCTCTTCGCCATGATCAGGGAAACCCTCACCTGACCTGAGGCACTAACTGTGCGCAAGTACACCACGGCCGCGTGACCACGTTCCGAGGCATCACAAAACCCGTGAAGGGTGGCCTTGTACTTCCCAGGAGGAAGGATGGGACGAGGCAAGGAGATCTCGTTGACGGCAGGAAGTGAGGATACAAAAGAGGTCCATTCCTCAACAAGAGTACCGTGTAGAGGTTCGTCCCAGGTCAATCCTGCTGTCCAAAGCTTCTGCAAGAAGCATTTTGCCCAAAATATAACAGGACAAATCCAACCGTTAGGATCAAAGGTTCTGGCGACAGTAGACAACACGAGACGTTTAGTCCAAGAACAAGGCAATTTCAGGTCTACGTTATACGTAAAGATGTCTTGGACTGGTCTGTACTGAACTCTCTGTGCAGCAGGAGTGCTGGGCGTATTTCCCGACATGCCTTACATTAACGACATACTCCGTCGAGCTCTTGTCACCGCCGGAGTACCAGCTCATCTTGAACCGAATGGCTTGGTACGCGACGGTGGGAAGAGACCAGACGGTATGTCCTTATTACCTTGGAAGATGGGCAGGCCTGGTATGGGACGCGACATGCGTCGATACCCTTGCGCCATCACATCTTCCAAGTACAGCTGGATCGGCTGGCGCTGCTGCTGCATCAGCGGAGACCCTCAAACGGCGCAAATACGGAAACCTATCTGGTAATTACGTTTTGAGCCGTTTGGGGTCGAAACGCTGGGGCCATGGGGCCCTAGTGCACGCGCTCATTACAAAGAAATCGCCAAAAGACTGATCGACGCTTGTGACGTGACCGGACGGCTGGTTTATATTTCGCAGAAAGATTAAGCATTGCTATTCGACGTGGCAATGCTGCCAGCCTTCTGGGCACGCTACCAGCTGACAGCGTTGCGGAGGAATTTCTTGACGCGTCGTAGTCAATTTTCTTTTTTTATTGATTTACTTTTTCTTTTTATCATTAATTATTTAGTTTTTATAGTTTAGCTTAGGATACTTTAGTTATATAAGTAGATTTATTTTGTTTGTATATATGATAAATAGCTTATAATTTAGTTATAGCATACTGTTTGTTTTCCTATTAACATGAAATAAAAATGAAAATGTTATCTTGATAAACCCTAACATAAATATTAGAAGGTGAACAAGTCTCAAAGGTTAAAAGTAGATACAAACATATACTCACGCCTTTTTGCGGTTGGGCTAAGCAGAGAACAACCCCATTTGCTTGTATTCCTACAAACCTCACACGCTTCCTTTACATTCATAACTCATTAAATAATATGCTCGGTTTAAAAATATTCAATAATTGAAAAAAATTCAATTCAACATTTTTGTGTTAAAGAGAGCAATTTTATTACGGCTAACCTACATTCCTGTAAACTGCAGGCGTGAAAAGTACAAATGTGTGAAAAAGGCGCGTCGAGTCGTAAGTGGATGTCCGGACGGTCACTCGGTCGGCGGCGATTGGACGCGACAGCTCACGTAGTGCCGCACACACTCCACACGACGCCAATAATCTATACTGACGTGCACTCTACATATACCCCTATAATCTTAATTTAATTTATTTTATTTTTACACTATTAAGGAAACTTACAGCTAGGTGACAAAAATTACTGAACTTACAAATATGTAACTAATGTTTTTTTTTTTATAGTAATAGGCGGCAAACGAGCAGACGGATTGCCTGATGGTAAGCAATCACCGCCGCCCATGGACACAAGCAACACTACAGGAGTCACAAGTGCGTTGCCGCCCCTTGGCGTTGGGAAAAGGGATAGGATAAGGAGTCGGATGAGGGAGAAGGAATAGGGGATAGGGCCTCCGGCACTTTCACTCACCGAACGAAACGCAACAGTTTAGGTTCTGTTACTTTACGTCGATTTTCTGTGAGAGGGTACTTCCCCGGTCGAGCCGGCCCATTCATGCTGAAATCAGCAAGGCTCTACTACCGTGAAACTGTTACACACAGGAGAAGGCCAATTACAAGTTTCCACGGGTAGATAGATACGATAGATATGAAAGAAATAGTCGACAGATACAATATATATAGTAGTTTACAACAAAAATAGAAATAGAAAACACAAAACACGCACCTGCAACGCGATTAGGTACCTACTCAATAAGATGAGTTAAAAAGAAAAAGAAAGCTACCAGCCAGTAAGCTTTTCAGCTTACTTAAAGGATAATGATGTGTGGAATAGGTCCAGATCAGGGTTTGCCTTAAGTAAGGTATCGTACGAGCGGGAAGCTCTTATGATAAACTATATATATGATAAATAATGGATGAACGTGTCATGTGAGAGTCTGGCTGGCTCGATAAGGGAAGAAATACTCTTTAACAAGTAAGAACTATTCTTTCACATATAAGCACCAGGTAGCGCTCTCTTTTCTTCGTGTTAGGTAGTGTATAATTTCTCCTAAATTTACGAGTTAACAGAGCTTGTTTATGAAAATGTTACCGATTTCTCATTAGTAAAATAAGGATTGTTTCTGTTACGGGAGCTTTAAGAAAGACTAACGAACGGTTTCAATATTCAATATTTCAATAGATTTGGAGATTTGAGATATATTTTTATATGTTTTTGGAGCTTATGTCAAATATGTATCTCAAATCTCCTTATTCATGGATAGGTAGAATATAAAAACTCGCAGTAAGACTCAATTGTTCACATAGGTTTGCAGTAGTATAGAAGAAATGGTTGAAAAGCGCACTCTTTGGGGAGTTATCTTCAGTGAGACAAGTACCGTGTGTGTAGTAGAGCGCTCGTAAATGGCACACGAGTAATGTATGCGCGAGGTTAGTCGCCACCCTACTAACATTCATTCCGCCGCCCTTAATACAAGCCGCTCGGCCGCTACCCACCGAAGCCATTAATCTTCATGTTGAGAGACGTTGCTCCGGTGCCTTTGACTAAAGCAATATGATTATTATGCGCTTGTGATTTGTCATTGATTAGTTTTGTCTCAAATGATACATCGACTGTATCTCGACTCTGTGTGAACTAACTTTAAGACATATACTGCAATATTGTTCGTTACGTGAATGATTTTTATTTGAGATGACACATATTTACTTCTAAGTAATATATGAGCTCTTTTAATACTGTACTGGTAACATTGTTAGTATAGGGATTAGTCCAATGAGCATTATTCAAGCTGTGTTGAACCTTCACCTTGATCATTACAATCATCTGAAAAAATTGTTGAAGTTTTTTTTCTACCAGGAGATATATATACTAGAGTAGAACGCCTTGCCTATTAATTTGAGCGTTTTTGTTAAATCAGACGTGCCTTACTTATCGTTCTAATGTATGTTTTATAGTCTCACGCCTGTATCCCCGAAGGGGTAGGCAGACGTGTAATATTACACCCACATTTAGCCATGATTATTTAATGTAATATTTGTAAAGAGTAATGGGTCTAATAGATTGACCAGTACTACAATACTGGCACAGATCGTTCTTAACTGCAGATTTACGTCACTGTCCGACTTAGTACTAAGCAGAGACGTAAGTCCAAAGAAATTGCTACAAACAATATAAACATTTACATTTGTTATGACAACGCAGTGTACCGTGATGTAGGTAAAGTGCAAAATCGAGAACACGCGACCCACACTTGCTTAAGTATTCCACAACAGTTTTAACTTTAAATGAAATAATATGCGACATACTTGAGGATTAGCTATGGCAAATACTAGAGTACTGCATGCTTGTTTGCTAAAGCTTATTTGTGCTGTTGTATTAAATACTCGTAAGGTTCCCCGGGGTGAGGCTTGGCGTTCTCATGAATCTATATTAGATTTCAATTAATTATTTGTTAACCGTAATGAGAAATGAATGAATAAGCAGAAATCGCGACATGTATGTTCAGTAAAGGTGTGCAGAGTTCAAACGTCCTTGTAAGGTCTCTGTTGAGGACGCGTAGCCTTTAACGTTCAGAGACTGCAGAGTCAGCGAGCAATGAACCGACATACGAGCCCCTTATTAGATCACGTTCTAAACGCCCATCTTGACATTATTGTCAGATAATTCGGGAAATCCAGGGTTTATGGTATAAAATATAAGACGTCGTGTTAAACTTATTAGTTGGTAATAACGGGGTCTAAATGTCTAATGTATGTTTAGTCAAACTGCACGGTTGGCGTAGTGGTTTAAGCGGCCTCCTCGCCGCTTGACACTGCGCCGAGTGTTGTGGGCTCGATCCCCACACGAGGCAACACTTTGTGTAATTCACGAATTGTTGTTTCAAGTCTGGGTGTTCATTAAGTCTGTTTAAGTCCTCCGCGACACAGGATTTAGTCCTAATGCAGGCGTTGTCTTTTTCAAATAAATAAAAAAAACTAGAAAATAAGTAGTTGATAAAAAATAAGGTTTTACTGTTTTAGCCGACAATACCATTTTAGTGCTAATGTTGGACGTAGAATTTGTTTTTGCTTATTAAGTATAGAAATGTTTTGTCATCGAAAGTAAAGCGACATGCAACATGTAATCACGGCAGCGTGACAAGGAATAGTTCTAATTTAGCTTGCAAGATAAGACGCGTACATAATCCATTCAAGCAAGTAAAATAAAAACATTATAGAAATAAAGCCCTTTATTTACAATTATTTGCTCTATTCACTTCAAATACCACCATGTTTAACGTTCGTGACGGTTAGAAAAGCTCGCGACAGCAGCTTGGGCGAAGATGCCACGTACGTTCAGCAAAAACCAAAGATAGAGCTTCATGGATCGGCCTCGACGTGGTGGCAAAAAGCGAGCGAGTGTCAATAAACGTCGGCGGCCGGCCGCGCATACGAGTGTGTAGGCTGGCGGCACACAAGCCGCGTGTAGAGCATGAGACGTGGGAGGAATAACAATCGCGTGTAGCTGGCCTAATCAATGAGCGATTTTATTAGCAAGTAATAATGAGTGTTGTTCGTTACAGTTGGCACCTGTTTTTTCCGTCACGTCGCCAACTATCGGCACTCGGAACTGAGCATACGTGGCTCACTCCATAATTCACTAATAAGAAGTTGGCTTTTGCCTGCTCGGCCTTTACTTACTAGAGATTGACAGGACGTATAATTTATTAGTAAATATCCCAGCAGTCATTTATCAGAAGATTTAGTAGGTTACCTTGGTGGATTTGATCCGTTTCTCCTTCATTGTTATAAGGCTTTAGCTAATTACTATTTTAATTTTTTTTGTATTGATTACACGTTTCACGTAAATCACTAAAAGTACTACGAATTACTCTATGGCGCTCCAAAATATTTAGTCGTGAAATGTTTTTCATTTAGTATTTTAAGTCAGCTATAGCATCCGAAAAGAATCTGCAATCTTATTGGTTTATCTGCATAAACCGTAGTTTAGAAATGTAAAAGTATAATTGCTAGTAGATAAAACATTAAGTGCCCATCAATTTGTCAATATTTCTATATTATAATTGACTAGCTGTTTCCCGCGATTTCACCCGCGTCCTGAGGAAACTACTTCGCGTACCCGGTTAATTTATAGCTTAAGTTACTTTTTGGTACATCAGCTATCCGCCAGTGAAAGTCCCGTCAAAATCGGTCCAGCCGTTCCCGAGATTTGCGAGAACAAACAGACAGACAGACAGACAAAAATTGTAAAAAATGTTATTTCGGTATTTGTACCGTGTATATGCATTTCGCAAAAAGCTGTTATTTTAATATTACAAACAGACACTCTAATTTTATTTATGTGTATAGATAAAAGCGGCGGTAGCCCAGTGGTGTACGTAACGGACTGCCGAGACGATGGTCTCGGGTTCGATCCCCAGGTACCTCGGGCACACACCTCTGACTTTTCGAAGTCATGTGTGTATTAAAAAATGTTAATTATCGCTCGCTTAATAATGTGCCCGGTAGATGGCAATAGGCTCGCCCCCTATTACATTGGGACCGAAACATATCTGGCGAAGTGTGGGTGTGTAATACACCTCTGCCTACCCCTTCGGGGATAAAAGGCGTGAAGATATGTTATGTGATGTTATGTATGTGTATAGAGTATGTATAGAGTATATTGAGTAGGTATAGATGAGTTTGCAAAGTTAGTTACTAAAACATTATTTATTTTCCAAAAATATAGTCATGTTGATAGAAACTGTCAGTAGCTAAATAAACATTTCATTTTATGGATAAATAATAATATGTTAATTGAAAATAAAATAGACTTGAGTTTGAGATATATTTTAGTATTCAGTACGTATCAGCGCGTCGTATCCAGCACATAGCGATTAAAAATAGCGCGTGTATAGTTAGTTGGCAGAATAGTTAGTAAATACCAACGTTGTCACGGCAGTTCCAGCGCAGCCTCAAACGCGTGCACTCTGCGGTTTGTGCGCTAAACACCGCTCTGCGCACTTCAGCACGATTCGCGACCGACCAACACAGTGACACGCGCCGACAAATCACTAATTATTGGTCACAACTAGTCTGTACACATATCTTCTTGGGTTTACGCGAATATTACACATTGAAATTAAACTACAGTTTACGGATTTTACCGCGATTCATTGGTTTGACTGAGATCACATTTAAACTGAATGATCTAGAAACTACATTATTTATTATTACTATTCGACATTTCAACTTCTTTACAGAAGTTGTAGTCACGGAAGACAGGTGATATTTGTCTTTTTCTTGAATCTATAAGTTTTCTCCAAGTATCCGAACATTGTTATATAACAATGTTGTTCGGGTGCCTATCACCTAAATCGCGATAAAATCCGTGAACTGTAATTTCATTTCAATAGTCTGTCCAAATATCAACATAGACTCTACGTACGTATATAAAACTCTCCTTGTTCAATTCATTACACCGACACCAATAGCAGGCAACTGCATTTTCGTCCAACAATCAAATTAATTGTGCCAACAGATAAATTGCGTTGAATACACCGTTTCGTTTCATTCGCTTGTAATGTAACACTTTGACGATTGCACGTTTGATCAAGGCTCTATTTACTACAATTCATGTGATTACGCAGCGGTAATGAAACACTTACCAATAAGAATTAGTTTCAGAAAAATTAACATGATACGCATAAATAGAATTCTATTTAGGCGTAATCGATTCAGTTCGTATGATTTTTTTAATATTTATAATTTATTTGGAACATTAACGAAACATAATTTTGTAACTAAAGCTTAATCTAATAGAATCTAACCTAATCTAATACATAAAAACATAAAACAAATCTAAAAAGTGAAAATATTTACAAGGTTTAGGCGTCGTAAAATGCCTCCGCATCAATGCCACGCTGGATGGCAATGCTGATTCTTTGAGCAAAGAATCAGCATTGCCATCCAGGTTCGTATGACTAATTTTTAGAGATATTCTCATAAATAAATTCTCATTCAGTTAAGTACCTAGGTCGATAAATATTAATTGGTTTTCAGTAACTGGAAGTGTCCAGACAGGCAAGAAGTGTGACGAGTGCCAGTATGCAAAACTGAATAAATCAAAGTAGGCGAGCACGAGGCACGAAGCGAGCACTGAGTGTTGTCTGCGAGTGAGATAGCGCACGGACGCACGAGAGCGCGGAGTGAAGCCATTACAGCCGCGCGGCGAACACGCTGAGTGCTTCCTCGCTCGTACTTCGTGGTTCTTAGTCGCATCTCTGAGAAGTGTGGGGAGGAAGGGTCGCGACCGACAGGGTTAACTTGATTAGACGCGATAACGGCGTGACGAACTGGTAATAGTGCCGCCACGCCCCCCTCACCTCGCGCCCGCGCATCGGCCCGGCGCCGCCGGCACCTGATTACAGCCGCTTTAATCTAGCCGCGCCTTCAGGTACAACATCAAATAGATTGCTTACTAGACACCTCTGTGAAGCGCCTTTTGTACTACAAATTATAGAGGCCAGTTAAACAGAGAGTCGTAAGCGGTGCCTATGACACCGAAAAGCCGTTTCCTGCTCGCTCTCGCAGCGTTCTATTAATTCGCTCGGTAGGCATTGAGCTCCTGAATATTGATTTCGATAAATTACTAGTTTTGTAATAAACGCTGACACCTAATGTTCCGCGGGTGATATATCGACGGTAGCTCTCAGCCGCCACGTCGTGCGATATTTGCGCACAAATTACATTAGTAGCGCGGCCCCAGTGGTCAACGGCTCTGCGTCAACTATTTTATGAACAATTTGTTTTCTATCATGAATTTGCAAACCGATGCGGCTGTGTTATGGGCTTCTTTTTTATTTTTTTATATTAGGATCGCAACAAATGATACACAATTCTTACACAATAAAAGATGTTACAATAATGCATGCCTTGTGCTCATTCTGTTATAGGCAGCTACAAAACTAACACAGGAAGTACCAGTACAATAAATTTAAAAATAAACTATAATATAAAACATTTCTACATACATAGTTGGGCTTAGTATTAAGATTAAACCTTCAATAACATTTCAATTAATTTTTATGTTGTGTGACAATTGTGCAAGAGATATAATTGTTATGTAGATCATACTATATTGTAAAATAAAAAAAGCTTTACAATAATTGTAACTTCAAAAAAAGATCGCAACCGCACACAAGTTTCGTCGAGAAGATGAACGTAGTGTCCTTAGAAGGTTCTGCAAAAAAAAGAAAAACAACTCTGGAATAATTTTAAAGTCTGCGCGGTAGACGCTTACAATCAGGTAAATTGTTTCACATTGGATAAAATGGCATCTCAATATTTAAAGTAGATAATATTATTATAACATGAGATGTGGAAAACGAGTTATTAACTGAAATAATCGTCACAAGTTGTTGTGTTTACGTCAACATGATGGCATGATATTTAGACGAACAACAGTTAAAATAATAAATAAATTATCAAGAACTGTTTTATGCTTTTTAAACTTTCAATTATTTTCATTTACAAGGCAGCGATAGCCTAGTGGATATACCAACAGACTGCCATGCAGAGGGTATCGGGTTCGAATCCACGGCGCGCACCAATGACTTTTCGGAGTTATGTGCGTATTGAATTGTTAATTATCGCTTGCCCCGTGCCTCGGAGAGCACGTTAAGCCGTCGGTCCCGGTTGTCATGAAGATCTTTGACAGTCGTTACAGGGCGTCAGTACCTTCTAAATAAACTGACACTAGTCTAAACCATGGAATATGGCTATCCCTTCGGGTTGCGGAGGTCAGACAGGCAGTCGCTTCGTGAAAAAGCTAATATTCAGCCAAATCCGGTTAGACTAGAAAGCGGACCCCAGATTGAAACTGGGATAACGCTAAGAGAAAGAAGAATTATTTTCATGTACAATTTCCGATCACAACAAATTGACATGATAGGTACCTACTTACTGGTGTTACCGCAGGCCGCGGGCGGCTCTGGAGCCAGAAGTTATGTTCGTCCGCTCGAAAGTAAAACCTCTCCGAGTTTGCCAATTTCATAAATGTTCTCAATACATTATGACAAACTTATCTGATTTTTTCCCTACTCTGGCTACTTTTCAGATGAAGATTCGTCAAATCTGTTTGAAGTTTGGCAATAAGAAGGTATTGAGTGTGCTCGAGCGACGTCGAGGCGCGAGACATGTTGAGATAAGTTGTTACAGCGGCACGTCACGTGGCGCGTGTGACATGTTGAGACATATCTTTGACATGAAACAGCCGTCCCTGAATAAAATATATCCGAATACAAGGATGATACATCGCAACTGCAAATACCGTAGAAGCGAGTAGGTAGTTATAACATTGCCTCTGTCATATCATTGTTCTAAATATCTGTCCTAATCCAAACTCCTGATGAAAAGTAAAAATTGTGAATTATAACTTGTCGGTGGAACATGTCTCATATAAAATGGTATTCCGCTGTTGTTGGGTGGAGTGCGCGCGATCTGTTTCAATTTAATAGTTGGACTGTTCGTGTGGTGACCCCTCTCCCCTTTCTCAACCCCCCTCTCCCCAGCTTCCTCACCCCCACTGTCGCCCGGGGTGCGGCGTCGACAAAAGTGCAACAAACACCGCATGTTTGTTCTAGTTCCAAAGAAATTTAGTTAAGCAACTAGCAATATCAATGTTTACGCGAACTGCACTGTGACGTATATATGGGCGCACTGGAGATGGTTTGTTTTATTGTAGATCTAAGCATAAACGTAGAGCAGAGCCATCTAGATGACTAAATGATAACTAAACCGGAAGTTAATATTATTTTAATGTAATTTTAACTAAATAACCAGTAAAATATTAATTGCATTTGCTAGTAATTAATATTATATCAATTGTGTCACAATTCTGTATTTACATATATTTCTTAACGCAGTATTGGTTGATATCGTCTTTAATAGTTTGCCTAGCTTTGTTGGCCGCCAACACATTTTTGGAATTTTATAACCAATTAAATTTATCAAGACGTATTTCGACGCTTTAGCTAAAGGAACTGTAATTCTATATTTTTTCTTAATTATAAAGATTAATTGAAAGCTCATACATACGATAATTAAATATTATGTATTATTGAATATGTTTTGATACTAAGTTATGTTGATGCGACGGCGGGCGGCCATGACACTTTTGGTTCGGACATTCGTATCGTGATTTCGTGAAGTTCAAGAAATACATTGCAGTTAACAGTGAATTTAACTAGTTTCATTTATGGTTCCTGGGGTGTCCTGACGAGTGAGGGTGCCCAGGCGCCGAAAGCAGCGGTGGGATCAGCGCCCCCTAAGAGACATCGAGAAAAAACATTTGGCGCGAAAGTAATGGATCTCTTGGCTTGGCCGCCAATACCAATGATGACCTGAAGACTGATGCGACAAGCACTTGGAAGCCGTGCTTGGCGCTTGTCAACCCTGTTCGGAGACCGCACGGTGTGTCGGAGTTATCGTACGAGCGAGAGCGACTACGCCGGTCACCGGGGTGTGCTGTGGCGCGAACGCTGTTCTGCTTTGAGCTCTACCAGAAGTTGCAGATGCGAGTTGTTGATGCACTGACAGAGGTATTTATCCAGAGCTGATTTGATTAGAGTTTTTGAGAAGCATCCTTTAACATTTTATAAATCATGGTGCTGTTTGTTTACATGATTACCTATTGCCCCCGTAAGGATTACTTATCAGATAAACATACAGTATAAATGAAGTAACTGTTGTTTATCCACGTTTGGTACATAACAGTGCTACTGTGCTTATAGTCACGTCGACCATGTCGGAAAGTTTCTGTAAAACTCGACATCAGAGATGGTCACATACTTATTACATAAGAAAGAGAAAATAACTTTGTTGTTAAGTGGTTCTACTAATGTAATTATTAGTAAAGAACAATATAACTGCCCTTTTCAAGTTGAAGCTCTGATATAGATCCATTGTATAAATTATCTGATTAGCCTTAGGGTTATACTTGGTAAATACAATTTATTTTAATTGTGAGTTCATTTCTAAAGTTAGTGGCATCTATATTCATGATGACAATCAGTGATAAACCAATAAAATTTTGTGCCAACCTTATTGCTTAGCTTTTGTGGGATACAATACAGTTAGGAACTTAGACTTTACTTTATGGTTAGGAATATGATTATTACCATAATGATAAGTGGGTTTAAAGAACATGATGTGAAAATCCATGTCTCTTTTCCCATTTAGCAGTATCTATTCTTAGCAAATAAAAGTAACTGTATGGACTTCTCATGGTTTATTTCCAAGTCAGTTATGATTAGAGTCAGTTTGAGTTTATTTATTCAGATAAACAATTGTTAATTGTGTATGAATGAATAAGAATTACATTAACATCACATGTTAACAGTTTAAAATAAATATTAACATTATTTTGAAAAATCTCCTTAAATGTACTGTCAAATAGATATAAACTCACCACCATATTAACTAAACACATTAATAATAAAACAATACATAAAATTAAAGTTGAATTACCTAATGAAAGAGTTAATGTGTAGAGAAATCATAAATAAAAACATTTATTTCAGAAAAGAAAGGTCTATTTATATAAATAAAATGTTGAATTCATTATAAAATACCAATATCTGAATGACTTTATTAACTTTTATATTATGGTTTATTGTAGTAAATTCCTTAACTGAGTGGAATCCTTTTTAAAAATAAGAAAGCACTAATCTTGCTCTGAAATACCGGAGCTTGTTAATTTCTCTTTTATGGCTCAATTGGCAAACAGTTCAACAATTTTACAGTATGCACTATGCCTAAACATATTCAATATTGGATTCGACTGGTTCTTACATGAGATTAATAATTATAGCACTAGTATTTTCGAAATCCTTGAAACTGCAACATAGTTTGAAATCATTTCATATTTATGATCATCATCCACAGTCTGACTGTTCACGGCTGAACATAGGCCTCTCCTTGTTCTTGCCATATTGTTTTCTTGTTTGATGTGGATAAAACTTATTTTGAATAAACTATATATTAAGTTATTTTATTTTATTTATTTATTTATTTAGGACAACATACAAAACACACACTTATACACGGTTTACAAACATGTTTTACATAATATACTTGCTGAGTGTTGTTTTATTTACAAGTCGCCACGACATGATAAGGGACAGTTTTATTTAGAAAGGTTAAAAAACATTTTTTTATTACACTAATATAAACTAAACTTAAACTAACAAGTGATTATAGAACTATTTTTAAGAAAACAATTATTTAAATTACAAAAAACACATGTGCGCAATACCTACAAATATAAAAATAGGAAATAAATTTTAAAACATACATAATAATTAATTACACAGGCATAATTAAAACACACAGAAAATGGCTGAGATTACAGGATGTAGTAATGCATTATATTTTCAAGTTATAGGGGGATTAAATGACGAAATAACCTTGCCTTTAAATTTCGGAAGACTGTTGGAAAAGACGTCTATATCAATTTCATGATTTTTCGTCAGCTTGTTATACTGACTTAGTAATCTATTCATACTAGCGTTATGACCCAGGTTGGTTCTTGACGTTTTTATCGAAAAAGGGGCGTATACACTTGCACGGGGCAACCTTGAGGGCGTATTTAGGTTTATTTTTTCAATAAGCATACTAAGCATAGGACAGTCTAAGTCACCGTTTACTAACTTATATAGTAAAATTTGATCTAACAACTGTCTCCGATCAAATAAACTATGGAGATTGAAATTCTTTAATCGACTTTGATACGTCGGCAATTGTTTCACTTTATTACACTGATACGAAAGATGCCAAAGAAAACGCTTTTCGATCCTTTCAAGCCGCTTAATGTGTACCTCATAGTGCGGTGACCACACCTGAGCACAATATTCTAAACCAGATCGTACCAACGCCGCAAAAAGTGTAATCTTAGTTTGTGGTTTTTTGAAATCTTTAGAGTTCCTTATGACAAACCCCAGCATTTTAAAAGCTTTTGTTGTTATTGTGTCGATGTGAGTGTGGAACCTAATTTTACTATCCAATACGACTCCCAAGTCTCTGATAGTAGTTACTTCTTCCAATGTTTTATTATTGATAGTATATATCTGTGAATTCAAGTGAGTACTACGTGAGAATCGTATGTATTTACATTTATCTATGTTCAGTGCTAAGCCGTTTCTAGTGCACCAGTCGACTAAGCTGTTCACATCTTCTTGTAGAAGGAAAGGGTCATTTTTATTTTTTATTTGTTTTGCGAGTTTGAGATCATCGGCGTAAAGAAAGCATTTACTATGTTTAAAAAGTGGTACAATATCGTTTATAAACATATTAAACAAAATCGGCCCCAGAACCGAGCCTTGGCGAACACCAGATTGGTTTAAAAATGGTCTAGACGAGTGTCCGCTAACAACTACCCTGAAAATCCGATCGCTTAGATATGAGGAAAACCATTTTAGCAAGTTACCTGCTATACCGAAGGTGGAAAGCTTATAAATTAGGATATTATGGTCCACGGTATCGAATGCCTTGCTTATATCGGTATAAATGGTATCAACTGGGATATTAGAATCAAAAGAGTCGGTTAAAAAAGTCACAAACGAAATAAGGTTGGTTGTTGTAGATCGAGCCTTGTGGAAACCAAATTGTTGTGGTGATATCAGTTGCTTTATATGCCAGGTAATTGTAGGTCTTATCAAGATCTCAAACAATTTGCCAAATACAGGTAATATTGAAATCGGCCTATAGTTTTTTTATAGAGGCAGTATCACCAGATTTGGGAATAGGTACAACCCTAGATTCCTTCCATGCGGTCGGAAAAAACCCAGATTTGATTGACCTGTTGTATATAAGCGATAGTGGTAAGGAAAGCGCATCACGACATTCTGTTACAAACAGCGATGGTATACCATCGGACCCAGCACCTTTATTTCGATTCAGCTGTTTTAGTCCAGTTAGTACGTCATTCTGTGAAAAGGACAACCCTGATAAACCATTTGAAACCGCAGAGCTAGGCAATGTAGCGTTATGATAGTGCGCTAAAGTGGGCAAGGGTAGCTTATAAACGGACGCGAAAAAGGACGCAAACAGGTCGCAAATGTCAAAACCATTAGAGGCTCGTCTCTCATCTAGATGCATTGACGATGGATACGTACTTTTATTTTGACGTTTATTTTTTAGGTGACTCCAAAACAACTTCGGATTTTTAGATAAAGAGTCCTCTATGTTACTAATGTAGTTCTTGTAACATGATTCGATCAATGATGAACGTTTTTTCAACAATAGGAAAGACAGCTCATCCAAAGGGTTTTTGTATTTAAAATACCTTTTACGTATTTTGTATTTCTCATTTAATATGTTTATAAGCTCTTTCGTATACCAACAGGGATACTTTTTATGTGATGTCTTACTAAGAGGTATGTGTTTCGCTATTGCCTCTCTGATAAACCTATATAACATATCTACCATATCATCAACGTTCGTCAATACTGAGAATTCATCAGCCCAAGAAATAGAGTTGAGTTCGGCTATAATTTTTGTAAAATCAGCTTTGTGAAAATTAAATTTGTCACTAGGTATCTTGGGAGAAAGACCTGGTGTACTGCAACGCGATAAGACACACTCCAAAGGAGGATGATATGGATCGATATTGCTGAGCACGTACCTGCTTTCTTGCATATGCTCTATTGCTTCAGTTGAAAGAACTAGGTCTAGGATTTTTCCCTGGTTATTCAGGATTGTATTTCGTTGCTTTAAGTTATTAAGAGCTATAAAATCAAGTAATATATTCCCTAGTGGACCAGGTAAAGAAGCCGGCAAAGATATGGTGTCTTTGTTGTTGGGCCATGTCACTGTGCTTAGATTAAAGTCTAAGTAAGTATTAACGTGTTATGACGTGATTCTAAAATTCGATTAGAGTTGTCAATGAAATGTTCGAGAATGTGTTTTTGAACCGGAGGGGGTATATAGACAGCACATATATATATAACCTATCTTGAGAGTTCCTACCTTTACACATATTTAGTTCTACCCAAAGGTCTTCGCAGCCACTTTCAAACTGGGTTAGTCTTCGCGACTCAAAGCGCTTAGATATGGCAATTAGGACACCACCACCTGATTTATTTTTATGATAATCACTAGTCTCTCGGTCACGTCTATATGTAGCATAATGATCATTAAACAATTCCGAGCTAAATATAGTATGATTTAGCCATATTTCACACAGTACAATAATATCATAATCACAGCATAAAACATTTTTATACAAATCTAATGTCTTAGTGCGTAAACCTCAAACATTTTGATAGTATATATTTAAAGACGAGAATTATGACAAAAACCGTGAACAATAACTAAAGATTAATTTACTTATTACAGCAAAAAAACTAAATGACTACTGTGCACTGTGTAGACAGTTTATTTAAAGTTGCAGAGTTGCGAACATAGATATATTCAGATGTATCAGTTTTACGCATATATATACCGCTGCGTACCCAAACGTGCTTGTAATTCAGTTCCTTGGCTTTGAGTCGTGCTGCAGCATGTAGTGACTTATTCTCCGGTGATAAATTTTCAGTGACGTATATCGCTGACTTCTTGTTCTCACTGAGACCCAAATGACTTGAGTTCAGTTTATCATTAGGATGTTGCCTGTTAAACTTTACAGTAGCCGCTAAGAGGGTATCACGCAGACGAGGACTGCTTAGTGTAACCAGAATAGCTCGGGGCCGTGCGCTTCTAGGATCTTTCTTAGCAATTCTACTACAGTAAGAGATGTCGGTGTCATTTATGGGGCATGCTAACACTTTACCCAGTTGCTTTACTACTGTAACTATGTTTTCTGTCTTATGTTCAGGCACGCATTGCAGTTCTAAATTTGATGAACGCATTAGTTGGTCTAAATGAGTACAGCGCGCGGAGATAGACAGGAGATCATTTTTGAGTGATTCATTTTCATTCTTAATACGCTCGATATCAACTTTGTACGCTTTTATATCAGCATTTAGTTTCTCGAAATGATTGTTCATAAAAGTAATCGAATCGTTAAAACTTCTTATGTCATCTTTCATTTCACGCAACTGGTTATTTATATCGCTCTTAACATCAGCAATGCAATCAGTAATAGAAGCCCGCAGTTCTTCCTTTGTAATGCTACGAAGGTCCGAACGTGATAAACAAGAAGGTGAGCAGCAAGTAGGCGCTTCCTTAGTGGCGCGAAGCTCAGTAGTCCCGCGCTTAGCCACGTTAATGTTTGAACGCGAGCTTGGCGATAACATCGGACGGACTGGCGTATTTGAATTATCACTCTTAGGAGCTTTACTGCGACAGGCTGGACAAGACCACTTTGATTTGGTATCAGTTGTAAGATTTTTAAACTCTTTATTAGATATACTGATACATAGTGTGTGATAATATAATAAACACAACTGGCATTTCAAATAAAGTTGATCTTCAATAGGTGATTGGCAGGCTGAACATTTCATTTTCGTTATTTGTATCACCTTCTTAAGAGGCCGTTCCCGTTTTTTAAGCCATTTTGGCGATTAACACGCGGGGAGATACGTGATTGTGACTCAGATATATCAACAAATTAAGAAATTAACGTTGATACTATTAGATCACTTCGTTGACTATTGTATGACTGTAGTAAAAATAAGTGTTTAATTATCTACAACAGAAAAATCAAGTTTCCGCAAAGCATGTTTTGAAGAAATCATTTTATGAGCATTACGCGATGGTTCATGACATCTAAAATAATGTGAGTAATTAACTTTTAAATGCATCTACGACATAACAAGATCCTGGCCCTTGGTATGATTGTGCCAGAATGTTAGGTTTCATTCAGAAATAAACCAAAAAATGTTACGTAAAATGTCATTAAGTTGACAGTTTACGTCTAAATGGATTATTTTTTATCACATAAAATACACTAAGAAATAAAAAAACAAATAGTCTCTAATAAGATTTGATATAATACCTTGCTAGGAAAAAAAAATCAGCTTCTGAATGTGATTACAAATATTTTAAATTAATTTTTAAACGAAGCTAGAAATCGTTATATAAATCCTGTACGCGTCTACAGAACTTTAGACCGCGCTGAGCGCTCATCGAGGTAGGACGTGTGCCGTTCGCCGTTGTCACTGCGTCTGTGTGCGTGCCTTGTAAACACCACTGTATTTATAGCGCGACAAACCCTTCTTGATGCCGAGTATGTTCGAGAAAATGAACACTAGACTGCGAATATTGATTATTATTGTTGAATATGTATAATAAAATAATGGTAACGAAATAGATGCTCTTATAAAATAAATACCACAAAATTCAAAAATAGGTACTATATTCACTTAGGTCACAAGGTGACTCTTATGAATGTCAGAAATTGTATCTAAATATATATAAAACTAAAAGGTGACTGACTGACATAGTGATCTATCATCGCACAGCCCAAACCACTGGAGGGATCGGACTGAAATTTGGCATGCAGGTAGATGTCATGACGTAGGCATCCGCTAAGAAAGGGTTTTGATAAATTCTACCGCCAAGGGGATAAAATAGGGGATGAAAGTTTGTATGAAACTTTGTCAATTTTAAACTGATCGGGCTGAATAGCTACTATGACGTAGGCATCCCCTAATAAAGGATTTTGATACATTCCACCCCTAAGGGGATAAAATAGGGGATGAAAGTTTGTATAAATTTTCATAGACTTTCGACTGATTGAACTGAAATTAAAGATTGGAGCTACTATGATGAAGACGTCCGCTTAAATATGATTTTGATAAATTCAACCCCCATGGGGATATATTAAGGGATGATGGAGGATGTAAATGTATTAGTTTGAACTATCTGTACCTATTGGAACGAATAAATTAAGACGAACAAAACAATTTTAGTTATAAATGTTGACGTTACGTCATTTTTTTAATCGAGGTGTTAAGATTTTTTGCGGATTAATGACCCTCTCCACTTATTATTTAACCTTCATCGTCAGGTAGGTTAGTTGTACACAGTTGGTTGGATGTTGTTGGTCGTTAAATCGTTTTGGTTGCTGTATAGCACATACCATACCTAAATATTTCTAGCGGATTATATTTGACGATTTTGGCTGTTCTTTTATTGGAATGTATTGGATTGCATTGGATTGCATTTGCTTTGTTTCGGTTAAGTAGTTTGGGTTATAGACTCAGCTTTGTATTTGGTATTTATTTTGTTTTCGTTTAGTTTGAGCGTAGGTTTTGTCGGTTAGACTTTTTTAAAATGGCTAATGAAAATCTGAACGTTAATGGAGAAGTTGAAGAATGTACTGTCGTCCCTATTGTTAGTGACGGTGCATGTTTGTTTCGTGCTCTCTCTTATTTAATGTACGGAACACAAGATAGATCGATGGTGCGTTCAGACATTGTCACATATGTGGTTAATGACTGGAGCAAGTCTTTAATTACAACCCAAGACAGGCTATTCACCCAATGGCTTGATAGTTTTAGCGCCTTATGGCAGATTAGTTAAGAATATTGTGTAATCACCAAGCCGAAGTCTACTGGTTGTGTACATGACTGCCAAGTCATACTTACCAAGAATGATACCTAGGAAAAGAATATTTTTAAGTTTTCACATTTTCTAAACCGTAATTAAAAGCGCGTGCGTGCTATGCTCGAAATACCTACTTATCCATGGGGTCATAGGGCGTCTAAACAACATATTGGTGAAGTAAATGCATCGATTTTGTACCTAATTAGAAAAAATCCATACTAACTTTGAGCTTCAATATCTCCTGAACCAGTAATTTCCCAGGTATGGTGCCGAAGTAAAAATGTTCGTAGTGATTGGTACAACATGGGATTTCAGTTTTCGTTAAGGGTCTTTTTACATACTGTATATAACGTTACTTATTTGTATACTTAGTGTAAACCTCTTAGGAATATATAGCACAGACAGCCGAAACCGCGGCAAAAAGCAGCTGTTCCATTCATTTTGTCAATGTCAAAGTTCAATTTTGTATGGAACAGCTGATTTCCTTTGCAACATTTTTATAAAGTTCCAGCTAAAATTTTGTTTTTAATAATGACTCAATCACCGTCTAAGAGGTTTGTACTATAAGGTTTGATTATTAAATACTTCCTGCCAGAAAAAAAATTGAAATGTTGGTACGTAGGTATATGATTCTTGTGTTATAAACATCGATCACTAGTTATAAATGGTGACAGCATGGTATTGAAAACAACATGTGACAAAACATTAAGACGTTACTTTTTAGGGTTCCGTACCTAAAAGGTAAAATTCGGAACCCTATTACTAAGCCTCCGCTGTCTGTCTGTCCGTCCGTCTGTCTGTCTGTCTGTCACCAGGCTGTATCTCATAAACCGTGATAGCTAGAAAGCTGAAATTTTCACGAATTATGTATTTTGGTTGCCGCTATAACAACAAATACTAAAAATAAAAATAATGAAAATATTAAGGGGGGTCCCATACAAAAAACGTGCTTTTTTCGTATTTTTTGCTCAAAATTACTAACTGTAATAGGTAGACGCTTTTAATTTTCACAGAATATGTAATTGTATAT
The DNA here is from genome assembly GCA_944739405.2 of Euclidia mi. Taxonomy (NCBI): domain Eukaryota; kingdom Metazoa; phylum Arthropoda; class Insecta; order Lepidoptera; family Erebidae; genus Euclidia; species Euclidia mi. The sequence goes on from OX123201.2 coordinate 8,020,923, forward strand.
TACTAAAAAAAGTAAATAATAAAGGGGGGCTCCCATACAACAAACGTAATTTTTAAGCAATTTGTTACTCGATCTTAATAAACAGGTAGAAACTTAAAAAGTATTTAAGTATACATAAAACAAACGTAATTTTCTTTTATCAATGTTGGTACGGAACCCTTCGTGCGCGAGTCTGACTCGCACTTGCCCAATTTTTCTTATTTATTTTAGCAAACAGTGTACTGTTTGCTATGTATTCGCCGCTATATATAGCGGCGATGATGGCTGTCAGTTGATTTGTAATAGTACAATAAATGAGGAGATGGATACCCCAGAAAATTTCGGCTACTTCTTCAGCTCAAGTAACATCTCATTTATATTGTATATTAATATTTTCAACCGACTTCAAAACGGAGGCGGTTCACAATTCAGTTGAATTATTTTTTCATATTTTTTAATGTTTGTTACCTCACTAATGCGTCATTTATGGACCGATTTGGATTTATTTTTATTTCATAGGATATAATGATATTACTTCCAGCTTGGTCTCATAGAAAGTTTTCCGAAATCGGTTCTGTATTTTGGATTTTATAACAGAATAACTAGAATTAGTAGTTATTGTAATTTAAGTAGGTAAATGAGATTGCATGTTTCTACGACTGTTTGAAGTCGGCTTTTTTTTAACAACAACAATGGAATCTACCTGGAATTACCTATTACATTCAAACATCAAAATACGTTAGCCAAAATAATTCTGTATTACGATCATAAAATTTATTGGTCAAAGTATCAATTTGTTTTGTCTCCGTGAGTTCACTGCAAGGTAGATTTTGTTGGGCTACACAGACGCACACATTGACACCTCGATCGCGTTGCCCGCGCGCTTGGCGTAAAATACCTATTCACGCAGTCCGTGAATTTTGGAACGGCCTCTTAAGTTTTATAATACAAATGTAGGTGCTTCTAGTTTTATTTAAACTAAGTTGCGTTGACTCACTTGTAACCGCGCAGGATGATGACGAAGTGTAGTGGTGCGACAAGGACGAATTATTTCTTCGCGCAGCCCGTCTCTTTTACTCGAGGTGAAGGGGAGCCTGCCTCAGCAAGCGCGGGCGATGCGAGTAACGCAAGCGACAAATTTATTTACGAATTTGACTCGCTAAGTCGCTACGCGATACACCACTGCAGAGCTTATTTCACAATATGTATAAGGGTTAAATCTGCGTGAAAACTTTAAATATATTTTAGAAAATTTTGAAACACGTCCACTTTCGACAAAGCATGTAGCGTGTATTATAACTGTTTTATCAAAACTACAAATGGGTATCCTGATAACTTTAATATTCGATTATCTAAAATGGCACTGTCAGACAGAACCTGAGAAAATTCAGTGTCTACTGTCTTTTGTATTTTACCTTAGGTGTAAAATATGGCCTCCAACACTGTTGTAGCAAAGCTAACTTACAGACCAATGCACAGGTTGAACATACCTGATATATAGATACAGCTTTATAGGCCGCACCACTTTGCAAGAGAAGAAGTTTATTTCATCTACAGTTACAAAGGTTCATGGAACTAATACTTGGGTGGGAAATGTTGCCCACCACCTGCCTTTTGAGTGTTACAGGTTGAAGATGACATCCTGGCAGATGACGTGGGTCCTGGACTTAGCGTGAAGAGAGGATGGACGAGCGGTCCTTTACTGATTAATATGTATGGATGACGGTGGCCCACCCCTTTGACGTCGGTGGTTTCGTCTGTGGGCTACGCGCACACTTGCCGCATGAACGCTGTACTAAGCTGGACCCCAGCATTGCTTGCTAACCTTTGTTGCTGATCAACATCAACAACTGACTGAGCAGTCGACCGTATGGGCGTATAATGACTAAACTGTATTTTTATGTAACTGTGTTTTATATAAGTTACTGAGTTTTATATAACTGTGCTCTATATAACCTTGTTTTCTATAACTGTGGTTTCTATAAATGTGTTTTATATAAATGTGTTTTATATAAATGTTTTTCATATAAATGTTTCTTTTATATAAATGTTTTATAGAACTGTGTTGTCCGGTAACTGTGTTTTTGAAACTGATTTTATGACAGTGTTATTGTATTTGTGTTATTGTATTTGTGTTATTTTTCTGTGCTCTTTTAATTGTGATATTGTCATTTTTTTGAGGGCTATATCCCGTGATGGGTGATGCCGTGTGTTGACTAGATCCCGTGATGGGTGATGCCGTGTGTTGGCTAGATCCCGTGATGGGTGATGCCGTGTGTTGGGTAGATCCCGTGATGGGTGATGCCGTGTGTTGGCTAGATCCCGTGATGGGTGATGCCGTGTGTTGGCTAGATCCCGTGATGGGTGATGCCGTGTGTTGGCTAGATCCCGTAATGGGTGATGCCGTTTGTGGGCTAGATCCCTATATCGGTGATGCCACGAGTTGGCATAGCCATGGGTGATGTCTGATGTTTTGGTGGCTGAACCCGGGATGGGTGATGCCTGTAGTTTGTAAGGCTAGATCCGAGGTGGATGATGCCTGTAGTTTGGAAGGCTAGACTCGAGATGAGCGATTGCCTGTTATTAATGTTGTAAACTATTTGTTTGAATAGTATGTTTATAAATATGAGAATCTGTTACCAATATTGAACTGTCATTGTGGTTCAGTTGTTGCTATCTGTGTTGTTAATTTTATGCAAGCTATAATTTACCTTTCGTTATTATGTGTGGAAACATGAAATTGTAACTGAGATAACTGATAAGATAATATGGTATTGTCTGCTGAACTTAAACTTATTTACATTTTGTTTACACATCAAGTGCTTTGTTAAAGCTGTAATACTTGTTTATTGTGATCACAATATTAACTTGAAGTTTAAATTTAGAGAACTATTGCTGATTTTATATTGTTTACTGATACTACATTGTTAACCGACAGTAACTGTCTGCTGATAACAGTTCACTGATAATAACTGTGTGTTGATGTCTAAACTGTTTACTTTTTCGTTTATTCTATACTTTTGTACAACCTGTAATTCATTTTTGTATTGTCATTGTATGAGGATGTTATTGTAATTGCTTGCTCTAGCATGATGTGACTGGATAAGATTATATTGTGATAGTAACTTGGTGCTTGCTCTAGCATGATGTGACCAGTAATTTGTTAACTACCCACCTGAATGTAGAGTCATAAAAACTTTATAATTTGTAATTTTCAAGCGCAGGGAGCGCGCTTGTTGTCAGTATGGCCGTATGGGCGCACTGGAGATGGTTTGTTTTATTGTAGATCTAAGCATAAACGTAGAGCAGAGCCATCTAGATGACTAAATGATAACTAAACCGGAAGTTAATATTATTTTAATGTAATTTTAACTAAATAACAAGTAAAATATTAATTGCATTTGCTAGTAATTAATATTATATAAATTGTGTCACAATTCTGTATTTACATATATTTCTTAACGCAGTATTGGTTGATATCGTCTTTAATAGTTTTGCTAGCTTTGTTGGCCGCCAACACATTTTTGTAATTTTATAACTAATTAAATTTATCAAGACGCTTTAGCTAAAGGAACTGTAATTCTATATTGTTTCTTAATTATAAAGATTAATTGAAAGCTCATACATACGATAATTAAATATTATGTATTATTGAATATGTTTTGATACTAAGTTATGTTGATGCGACGGCGAGCGGCCATGACACTTTTGGTTCGGACATTCGTATCGTGATTTCGTGAAGTTCAAGAAATACATTGCAGTTAACAGTGAATTTAACTAGTTTCATTTATGGTTCCTGGGGTGTCCTGACGAGTGAGGGTGCCCAGGCGCCGAAATATACTAACCTACTCAGCTGCGACATGTGTACACGCTTTAAAGGCCATCACATTTATATTTAAACTGAATTTTGATCGAATTGTGATTAGATTGCTTATTAGATTATTAATAAAATTTATTTTTAAATAAAATTAAACCGACTTCAAAAACACTAAGATACTAAAAAACAAAAAATAATTGGTTTTGGAGCAAACATTTTTGGACTCGGTGCCAAGCCAAGTATTTCTGATCTGACTATAAAATCTCTTACACATTTTCATGTAACTTTCGTTGTTGATAGAATAGGTAGTTTATAATTTAGTAACTTTTTGCGTAAGGGCTTGTCACCGACTCCAAAAATGTTTGCTCCAAAACCAATTATTTTTTGTTTTTTAGTATCTTAGTGTTTTTTGAAGTCGGTTTAATTTTATTTAAAAATAAATTTTATTTTTTGCATTTTAGTGGTAAGTATACTGATAAAAAATAGTAATAGGAGGTAAGTAGGTACATAGGATAGTGTAGGTACATGATGGGGAGGCCTTCCTTACGTGCCTCAATTCTGAAATGTAGACCTGTACCTTTCTGGCAATTTCAAGTATTTTTTTGTTTTCAACTAACTAGCCTAAACACGTTTGTTTCAGTTCCATCATCAAATCCTGGAAATCATCTAATACCAAAGTGTTTGCCAAGACAAAACAAACGAGCCTAAACACAATGAGATTGCGTTATTGTATTACAGAGATCACATGGCCACCTTCCTGCTCTATCATCAGAGTTCGGTAAACATTCAGCACTAAAGTCCATGTAAAGCCGAATTAAACGAGCCCAAACTCAATGGGATTGCGTCTTTGTATTACAAAGATCGCATGGCCACCTTTCTGCTCCATCATCAGACCCTGGAAAACATCCAGTACCAAAGGCCACGTAAAGACGAATCAAACGACCCTAAACTCGATGAGCTTGGGTTATTGTATCACAAAGATCTCATGATTACCTTCCAACTCTATCATCAGACCATGGAAATCATCAAGCATCAAAGTCTATGTAAAGACGACTCGAAGGAGCCCAAACTAGACGGCATTGGGTTGTTATCATCAAATCGCTTCAAGTGTGCTTATAAAATTTGAAGAGTTCCTTCGATTTTTTCAGGATTACATGATCAGATCCTGACGAGATGATCATGGGACCAACTAGGAGGTTATACTCTTTCAATCAAAACAAGAATTTTCGAAATCGGTCCAGGCGTCTTAGAGAAATCGGGGAACATACATAAAAAAAAAGATTCCGACGAATTGAGAACCTCCTCCTTTTTTCGAAGTCGGTTAAAAATATAGTCTGGCTTTTATGTCATCACAGTGAAATAAACCACTTACATTTAGTATAACTTCCACACTAGACTCTGTCTTATATTAATACACATACATACATAGACTCACGCCTGTCTCCCCGAAGGAGTAGGCAGAGGCATATTAAACGCCCACTTTTCGCCAGTGTTTTGATCCCACGTAATAGGTGGCGAGCCTATTGCCGCTTATCGGGATATTTTGTTTGCCAGAGCCTCGTCCGTTGATCGGCAGGTGCACCACTTGCAGGTGAGGTTGGCTTGGGACCCTAAGTTCTTAGTGGGAACCCTATCCACTATATTAATGTGCAACCAAAAACCCACCACGTCTGCCAGTGTTCGCGATAAAGTCAAAGACTTTGTATAGTGGACGGAGTGCTTTCGCGACTCACTATTTCACGCAAAGGTTCAGCTGTTACCATTGTTATATGATGTTTAAGTGGATTACAACAGCTGCATCAATCAATTACAGTTCTATAAATATGCCTCGTGTGCCAAAGCAGCGGGCTCCCGTGTATCGCCCGCAGATACACAATAATGCCTACTTCAACAAACTCACGCATACGCACACACCGCGGTGACCATCATACGATTATAGACGTCACAACTCTCGCGTCTCTATACAATTTGTTAGCGTTCCCTACATTAAAATGCGTCACTGACACGGCCGCTGTTAGGTCTAGTCACACAAAATGTACATAACACACCTTGTAAGTTAACATTGTTTAGGTTTCATTTCACGTACGGCAAATATTCAGACACAGCTATGATTATAGGCTGTGTGTACAGCCGAGTATAAAGGTATATCTGACATTCGTCAAGTCATCTCCGTACGTGTTTGTTGTTGCGTGTTGTGTGTGTGACGACACACGCGGTCGTGACGCCTCGTGCCTGGAAATTAGTGGTGTACTCTCGCACACGCTCACTAACTTGTAAATTACTTTGGAGAGTTATTTCGACAGAGCATTGCCCCGTGTTTATTTGTGAAAGATGACGGAGGAATCCTTGTATGTGTGAGTACGGGGGTATCGTGGGAGCGGACGAGTATTAAAGCCGTTAAAATGTCAAAACGAAACGCTAATGCTAGACCAAGCCGCCATAAAACAAGCATTTGAACAGTACGCAGTTATAAAGTTACCTATTATTTTACACTATAAAATAACTTTATTTATGTTATTCTAACTTCAAACATAAAACGCGTGATGTTAGTTGGAAATACTACCTGTGATAATTGAAGCAGCCACAACGCCAAGTCTGCCAAGGTGTATAAATACTTATAAGTACAAGCTTCTCTGAGACAAGGAACATTTCAAATAACAGGATTGCTTACAAACACTGACTGATTGTTACGTGTGAGTGTGTATCGAACCAACAAGCTTCAACCTCGTGTGCTCACGTGTGTTGTCCACCCATTTAGTCAATAATTCAAGGCCTATAAGCCTTGAGCCTGATGAGCTAGATAAAGCAATAAGTCATCGTCAATGACTGCTAGTGCTCACTGACTTTAACATCGCTGACTCGGCGCCGGCGTGGTGCAGAGGCGTCTGATCGACTGTAGGCGAACGTTGCACACTAATCGCTTCCGACACACTCGTCCATCTCATCGCTTGTGTGCAGTACAGCTGTGGCCGGGACAAACGAGGCAAAGAGAACACTAGGTACACGAGTCATAATGCAAAAGGCAGGGAGTGTAAGTGAAAATCTATGTTAATGCTAACTGTCATAATCATGTTCATATATAGTTTTTCATGATTAGAATAATAATAAATTCCGTGTGGTGACGGATTAAGAATGCGGAATGTCACCACCCCACATCATCCCATGGGTGTCGTAAGAGCCGACAGAGGGAGCATATTATACAGAGGACAGCACTGTAAGAGAAGGAAAACTTGATACAAACCCTATACCAACCCGTTTGGCCAGCGGGGTATAGTAGGCCAATTCCTCCTTTGAAAGGAGAGGCCTAGTCCAGCAATGGACTGTTAAAGGCTGATGATGATGATTAGAATAATATTGCCTCGTTGGTCTGACTGCCTCGTTGGTCTCGCGGCATAAATGTGCGCGTGGGATTAGGAGGTCTCGGGTTCGATTCCCGGGTCGGGCAAAGTGTTATTGGGTTTTCCCGTTAGGAAATTCTCAGTAGCAGCACGGAGTCTGGTAATGAGCCCGGTGCAGCAATAGGCTCACGTATTACGTGGGACCTATAAATTCCTGGCGAAATGTGGGTGTAATATTACACCTCTAACTACCCTATGAATAAAAAAAATAAAAAATAAAATAAGAATAATATTGCCGCTTAGTAATACAATTTAATGGTGTTAAGTTATGACTAGGGATTTCTTATGATCAGTAATAGGGTATTTGACAAAAAAAATCAAATTAGTCCGTCAGTTAGATTATCGAAAAATATTGGATACGTATTTTTTGTTTTATCGAATCAGTAAAAATTTACGAGGATAAAACGCATCAAAGATGGATAAACGTATAAGAGTGGGGGGTTGTAACGTCACTTGCCAGTAAAAAGTGTACTGGCAAGTGACGTCACGCGAGTTTTCAGCGAAGTTTGTCGTCTTAATTTTTTGTTTACGTGACTAAATAAAATATACGTGTCCAATATTTTTTGGAAATCTATCTGACGGACTAATTCGATTTTTTTAGTCAAATACCCTATTCTGTATGCCATTTTAAATATCATGAAGATCTTTGACAGTATAACGACTCGACGAGTCCACCTGTATACGTTGTGAATACCTATAAATATTAAAATTAATAGCTAAGTTATCTCAAAGTACCCGAATATTTTTCAACTATTGGTGTTAGTATTTACACAGAATGAGCTCACAGTGTCCTTAGGTCTTCTGGTGACTTTATCCTTCTTGGGTTTCATTAGCCTGATGACAGGGTCCCAAGCTAAATCATTCGTACCATCTTCCCTATTAAAAAAAAACACCCTAATTTAAAGAATGCTGTCAAAGTCAAAGTCAAAGTCAAAAATCATTTATTCATCTAGGTCACAACGTGACGCTTATGAACGTCAAATTTTTAAAGTAAATTAATAATAAAACAATATGATGTATAATTAACGTTGACATATGTTTCAGACTACATTTACGAGAGCATGAGGTGCAAGACGAAGCGAGGTGTGCGACGCAATGATTTATTAACGAGTCACTGTGACACTTACATTGTCCTATCCAACTAATATTATAAATGCGAAAGTTTGTAAAGATGTATATATGGATGGATGGATGTTTGTAACTCTTTCACGCAAAATCTACTGAACGGATTTGGATGAAACTTTGCAGTAATATTGCTTATACATCAGAATAACACATATAGGCTACAATTTATAAAATATTTTTTGTAATTTTGTCGTATTATAACGAAAATAATCAACTAAGTTGTCAAAAATCCTGAGTTCTGAGAGAGTGCCTGAAAAGTACCTGAAGTTGATCCAAGCTATGTACGCTGAATGCCACACGCAAGTCCGGTCCGCAGCTGGAATCACAGTCAGATTCGATGTGGCTGTAGGCTTGCACCAAGGGTCGGCTCTTAGTCATTACCTCTTCTTGTTGATTATGGATGCCATATCATCGGACATACAGGAAGAGGCACCCTGGTGCATTCTCTTTGCCGACGACATCGTCCTGGTAGCAGAAAGTGGACAGGAGGTACAGAGCAAGCTGGAGGAATAGCGGCAGAGACTGGAGAACGTAGGCCTTAGGATGAGCAGAACCAAAACTGAATACATGTTCTGTGACTTTGGCGGCCTCTCTAGTCCAAGCCCGGTTACACTCGCCGATATACCCCTACCAGTAAGCTCCGAGTTTCGCTACCTCGGTTCACTCCTGCAACACGACGGCGAAATTGACCGCGATGTTCGGCAATGCCGACCCCAAATAGATTGGGACCAGGGCAAGAAGATGATGAATCGCGTTAACTTAACGGAGAGTCTCTCCGCGACCACGCTCGGTGCAAGACGAGCGAAACGTCGGAAACAAATAGGTATTTATGCCTTTAATAAGTTAAGTTAACGCGATTAAGACCCGTTTAATTATGTTGTATGATATAACCATACTAGCTGACCCGGCGGAGTTTGTACTACCATTTTCTACAATTTTTAATATTTGCTATTAATATTTTATACTAACCTTCTCCTGATAATAACGAATACATCAAAGAAAGATTTATCCACTTTAGTGCAGCCGTTTGGCGCCGTTACGCGCATACAAACATATCGGTGATTAATTTTTATTTATATAAATTTCAAATTGTCCAGGTGATACTAAATACATAATGCTATTTGCACAATTCATCAGTTGTCGAAGCTTGAGATTTAGCATCCTTAAACCTTACGACATTGGTCTCTACTTTAATTAGTGCTTATGGCATCTTAGAAATCACTATGTCTTGGTATAATCACATCTATTCAAAAGACTACCGTTCACAGTTCTATAAGTTTAATTCACTCATGTAGATTTATACATAAAAGATAACTCGCTCTTACATCATATTAATACATTAACATAATAAAGGCACACATTGACAAGTTTAAATCTAAGTGTAATTGATATACCTCAGAACATAGTTGAAAAACTCCACACAACACCGTATAGTACCGCGGCGCGCGGCGCGCCCGCGTGTTGTCCAGAGTAAGTACAACAGGCTGCAGCTAAGAATATGAGCCTTTGGAATTAGCACAACAACATACTGCATGTTTTTGAATCATCATCAGCTCTGTATACATATAAACTGAACCGCTGCTGCGCGCTATTCCCACTATGAGACGGCTTAAGCGAATAGTCCAACACGCTAGCTAAATATGCGGTAATATATATTTGATTATATTATAAACATATGTTTCTAAATTATAATCTTAAAATTTTATGGCCGCTGGTACCGCCAGCCATGAAAGCAGTATATAAGGCGTACAGTACGCCTCTTTAAATGTTCTTATTCACCGCCACAGATGGCCTGTAGTGTCACAGAGAGCTATATCATCAACATTTTAATTACGCCCGAAACCAAAACAGCCAGCGGCGCGCCATATAAGCGTTGTTTGAGACGTTTTAATCTGTGTTAAATTATTTTTATTTGCATCACAGCCGACACCGCACTAAATCTGGCATAACGCTCGCTTCAGTAAAGACTACAGATGTTTGGAGCATCAAACTCTATGTGGTTTCACACACGACATATACAAACAGCGTCCCATTGTCTCAAAACTGTTATGTACCTTGCCTGCTTTGCTTTAAATTTCAGTTAAATTGATCTGCTCTCTAAATGACAACACTCCTAGCTGCTACTTAAATTTGCTCGACATAAACATCCTACATTTATTTTGACGTGGTCATTCTAAAATTGACTTGGTCTTAAATTATTTGTGGTCCCGCCGCGCGACCGACGCTGACTGGCTCTCTCGCCCGTCATTCGATTATTACTTTACTTTACCTGAAATTCATAAAGTTTAGTTAGTTACACTTTACCATGTAATCGCTACACATAAATGAACAACTAAGCTAACTTTTACGCAGCGTCAGTAGAGTCTCGTGTAGTTGCTCGTACAGTGGAGTGTCCGTGACCGCAGGAGGCTCGTTGGCGGCGGATGCCGTTTATTTCTACAATTGATTCCAATTTATAGGCTCCTACTATTTTTTAGGAAAAATTAACGTATGATTGAAAGATGCAAGTTATAATAAATTTTGAATGTGAAGTATTTACTACACGCTCTGCCATTGTGACAAGTATGGGCTACACAGCTATCGATCTGCAGTTTGGTCGGCTAGGAAACCTAGCCATCATGACTATGAATAAAAAAATATAGAAATAGGTATCATTGTAGTCTGCCAAAGTGAGTATTAAGGTTTCTAAAATATCCTTCAATTTTATAAATAAATAATGACGAAATCACAAAATTCTTTGATCTGTTAAAATTCCTGTAGGCGTATTGTAGCGCAACTCACTATTACCCTTCTTTAACCGAAGTGTTGAGACGTAGTATGTGTTTACAGTTCCCGTTAGTTGTAACACCTCACCTTCATCACATGCGGTCCCCTGACCGTCGCGTGTCTTTATACAGCCAGTTTACTAATTAATGCTTAGTTTGAATGCTACAACTTCTATGTTAGCGCTACGACATTGCTACGAGCGCTACGATGATTACAATTTAATGCGGGAACGGCGGCTGGTTTACTGTATTAAATAATATTTTGTTAATGTATTATGTATTACATTAAGATATATTTTGACATAAAGTCAAGGCACAACATAATCTTTGAATGACTGATAAGGCTACAGGTTCCGAAACCGTATAGAATATTAAAATGCTACACAAACCGGTTTTGTTTGGGTTTTCACCGTACACCGAAGAAGAATTAGGAGCATAAAGTACGAAATAAAATTCCACACACATGAAGTCACGGGCAAAAGCTAGTTACTCACACACGTAACATTAGATAACGCAATAGTAATGGCATGTAGTAGCCGACGCTCTCATGCAACCCGCGGGGGTAGTTGCGAACATTAGATAGTTCACACAATGCGTCTTCAGGGAGACAACTTGATATGGGATTGATCGGAAAATCTCCGGCTCAGGTAAACGTGCGATATTATAACCGCAAATTTTTTATATCATTTTTTTTCTAAAAGGAAACGAAGAAAGCATTTCTTCTTCAAAAGGAACATTGTTCTTGTGCTCTGAACAATCATCGGGACGTGAGTGCGACTACTAGTACATACATGTGTGTGTGTGCGTTTGACTACGTACGTGTGTGTGAGTATGATTGTGCGTATGTGTGCTCGTGCATGTGACATGTGCCGCACGGGGGCGAGTTCGATGCCGCGATACGCATTGATGACTTTTCCGAGTTATGTGTGTTAATTATCACTCGCTTTAACGTTGCTGAAAACTTTATCTTTTGGAACAGAATTATTTAATACCTAGGCAGATTTAGCCATGTAATGAATGCGGTTTGTACGGAATAGTTTACTCCGTACAAACCGCATTTTGTATTCCTGTTTGAGAGTTGTTTGTCTAATAGCTCCCCTCAAAGTTTCCAAAGTTCAACAAAGCTTCTTGTTGAATGCAGCTCAATATTTCCTCTATTAAACCTCTTGCTCATGACCAGCTAGATACAGTTAATAAACAGGATTATATTTATAGTTTATTTTACATACTATTAAAGTAAAGTAATTTCAAACCAAAACAAGTTGTAGCAAAACCTAACTCATTTTCATCGAATACTAAGTGAAGTTATTAACTGGTAACCCTAAAACAATCCCGGCTGCAGTACAAAGCAGAGAATGTAACGGATGTCCGTTACATTCTCTGAATTAACTTAAATTAATATGCAACAATCACAACAAAGCGACGGGACGCGACGCTATGCCACTCTACGCTGAACGTACGATTAAATAAATTTCCATTGATCCCTAACGAGGTCTGCATTTGCGAAGACTCTTGTTTTAGTCTTTGGGGACGTCTTATTCACTAGGATCCTTTTTTGTGTTTGTACACAAATACACGAACCGTACATTGTAAAGTACAACAATACATATTTTATTCTATTTCTGTTCGTGATATTTTAGAGCTCGAATATTGATTATATACATATAATAAACTTAACTGGCGTCGGCGTGTCCAATGCCAAGTGGCATTGGATCTTGGCCAGTATTGATAGATTTAAATTTTGACGGAAGCAGTGCCAATGAATTGGACCTTACCGTGAAGGTGGGGTAGCGCACGAAACATTAGGAGATAGACCTTGTATTAACTCGTTGGCTATGAGAAAATAAACAACCGATTAAACTCGTCTTAAGTAAATACATATACGAAAAGTGTAGTTGTAGAACTGTTCACTAAATAATTATCAATTTATTTATTTTGCTTAAGGATTTCCAACAAAGACTGTACACCTCTTATATAAAACAATTTGTTTAAATTACATTACAAGATTATAGCCTGTGTACTCCCTCAATAATAGGAAACCTCATCATGCATCTATATATATAAAAGAAAGTCGTGTTAGTTACACTATTTATAACTCAAGAACGGCCGAACCGATTTGGCTGAAAATAGGTGGGGAGGTAGTTCAGAACCAGGAAAAACACATAGGATACAATAAAATGCAAAAAATTATATGGGAGGGATTTTAGACAGGGTCGAAGTTTGTAGGGACAGGACAAACCTCCTACCTATTGACAGTAATAACGCATGCGCTGTAATAATTGAGTTGCTGCGCATGTGCTATATCTGTCAGTACTGTCACATTATACATCGACATAATTATGATGCACTGTCATTACTTCGTGCGCTTTTAAGGTTCGCTTACTTAATTAAACTAATAATAATTATTGTAACAGCCTTGGCTAATCCCTATTAATATTAGGTACTAGCTGTGCCCGCGGCTTCGCTTACTTAATTAAACTAATAATAACTATTGTAACAGCCTTGGCTAATCCCTACTAATATTAGGTACTAGCTGTGCCCGCGGCTTCGCTTGCGTGGAAATCGGTATCCCTTAAATATCCCTTTCTGTGGTATTGATAATGTAAAATAACATAATGATCGGTTGATGAAACTCACACTCATATTTAAGTTTCTTTTTATTGTATGAGAAAAGTAGTAACCTGTACCTGCCACCTAAATTCTTAGCTCTTTATTTTAATAAATACTATCTTGCCGGATTACATAATTATTAGTTAATTTGAATCTTTGCACTCAAAAAGTAACAGTCGAATAGTAAGTCTACGATGCTCTACTATCTATACTAATATAATAAAGCGGAAGAGTTTGTTTGTTTGTTTGAACGCGCTAATCTCAGGACCTACCGGTCGGATCTGAAAAAATCTTTTTGTATACGATAGCCCAATTATTCCGGAAGGCTATAGATTATATAACATAACGCTTCGACCCTTTGGGCCGGACAAAAGGCTAAAAAGGCTAAAAGATAATGTCGGCTAATCTCAGGAACTAGCAGTCGGATTTAAGAAATTGTTATTGCCTATGATAGCCCAATTATTCCGAAAGGCTATAGGCTATATAAATTTACGCCACAACTTTTAGGGGTCAGACAAAAATAATAAAATGGTCAAACGAGAAGGGGGAGAGTTGGGTCAAAGGCAAAAAAAGGCTAAACGAATAGGATACAATCGATATCGGTATCGTTTTCGAGATTTTCGGGAAGCTGATTAATAATATGAAATTTATTTAGTGATCCAAGATGGCGGACGGGAAATCAAAGATGGCGGATGAGAAAATTTTAAAAATCAATATGGGTATCGCCTTCGATATTATAAGGGGTGGGTAATCGAAATACAACATCTATTTCGTGATCAAAGATGGCGGATGGGAAATCAAAGATGGCAGATGGGAAAATTTTTAAAAATCAATATTGGTATCGTCTGCGATGTTAAAAGGGATGGGGAATCCATATACAACATCTGTTTCGTGATTCAAGATGGTGGATGGGAAATCAAAAATGGTGGATAGGAAAATTTTAGAAATCTATATGGGTATCGTCTCTGATGATTTAAGGGATGGAGAATCCAAATACAACATCTATTCCGTGATCAAAGATGGCGGATAGGAAATCAAAGATGGCGGACGGGATTTTTTTAAAGTCGATATGGGTATCGCCTCCGATATTTTAAGGAATGGGGAATTCAAAAACACCATCTATTTCGTGATCAAAGATGGCGGAGGGGAATTGTTTTAAAATCGATATGGGTATCGTCTCCAATATTTAAAGGGATAGGGAATCCAAATCCAACATCTATTTCGTGATCAAGGATGGCGGATGGGAAATCAAAGATGGTGGATGGGAAAGTTTTAAAAAATCAATATGGTTATCGTCTCCGATGTTTTAAGGGATGGCGAATCCAAACACATCTATTTCGTGACCAAAGATGGTGGATGGGAAATCAAAGATGGCGGATGAAAAAAAAAATTAAGTCAATATTGGTCAGTAAAATACGAGATAAGTTAATAAGTAGGCTGTAATAAAAAATCTGCTTGCGGTATAATCCTTTTTATTTTGTTACTTCTATTTTATAAAATTCTAAATTCAAGAGCTTGATAAATATTTATCAGGAATGTGATAGAATGTTGTACTGTTTTATTACTATGGGAATTTAAAGTTCCGTGGTTATTGCAACTTATTTTAAATTGTCTTTCGGGATATACCTATATCACGCACCGTTGTTTGGAGTAACCTATATTTCGGCACTGTTGCAAGCACCATGTTCACGGATATGATTTGAATAAATTTTTCGTATATTTCATTGGTTTGTTGTGATCATGCAGTGTGAACGAAAGCTAGCAAACAAATTTAGACATGATTAAACACCAGTTTAAGATAAAAACCTTTGTTAGGAGAAAGAGCCACAGAGATGTATAAACGTTGAATTCGGCAGTAAAACTGGATTGAGTACTTTCGGAACGAAATAGGCTAGTTGACATAAAAAATATTATACGTCCGTCCTCTAGATTATTCAAAAATAAGCGATATGTATTTTTTATTTGTAAATTAAACCAAAAATGACCAAGATATAGCTCATTAAAGTAAAGTATAACGTCACACCGTGCTGCATTTTTCCGCACTAGATGACGTCACACGTAACTTTAATGGGCTGTATCTTTTTTATTTTTTATTTAATCGAAAAATGAAAAAATACGTGTCCAATATTTATTTTATACTCTAAAATACGGACTAAATAAAATGTAATTATTTTGACCCTGGAAACTACCCTATTATACTCTCTCTAGGGTACTTGCGACTATGTACTGTTCTTGTTTTGCGCCGATTGATATACCAGTTTATTGTTGTACACGACCATTATCATCATCATCTTGGTAGTTGGTAGCACGGGCTGTTTCCGCAACTCCGCGTCCTGGTGTGTATTTTGCGTGCGGGCGGGAATGGTGTTGCCACTCGAGCCACCCAAGCTTTTCGAGGAAGGCCAGCAGACTGATCATCATCATATCTATAAAATTATTTATCCTGACCATCATCGCAGAGCCCAAACTACTTAAAGCTGAAACATGTTCGGCAAGTGGGTTTCTTTTATAACCAAGTAATTCCATAAGAAAAGAGCTTTTCAAAATTCCTCGTCTGTAGAGGAAAAAAAGGTGTTAAAGTTATTAAGGCAGGTGAAACCTCTGCCTGTTGCAGTTGCTCGTATAAGAAAATTAACAAATATGTACATTCACCTCTCTGACTTAAAATTTACCAGCAGTGGATATTCTATGACTTTGATAGAAAAATGAATGAAACGTTGTAACACGTGATACTGCTGCGGTAGCCATAGTAACTGTTACATACATGACATATGTGTGATGTTTCGTCGAGTGTCACGTATCATTAACGGAGTCGCACCAAAGAGCTCAGATATTTCCATAGAAGCGCTTTTCATATGGGTGCTTCCGTGCTTTGAAGACAAACATTTTGCGACTCAAATTGCCGCTTGGCGGCGTGGAATTGGCGCTGCAGCAGCTGTCTCTCTCTCCTCCAGTGTATCTTAACTACGAGAGCGAGAGAGACCGAGTACGACGCCAGCGCTGCCAACGGCGCCAACTACAAACTAATTGGAGACAGTCCCCACTTGGAATCGGCACACGAAATCCTTAAGAACTGCGCTTCTATGTAAATCTGTATTCATTGGTCGCACCCTACTCACAATAACGCCAATCCACAGTGGCATATTACTGGTACATATTAGCTCACAAAAACTTTGATCAATACGACGCTCGCATTTTATTTACATGCCTGTCATACACCGGTAGCGAATTTAGTGAGGAAATTAAATGAGCACAGTACGATAACTGTCAGCGACAGAATGCAATTGGAGGGCGGGGTTTGTTTGTATTATTTGATACTGGACGATTCAGTGGACAACTCGCTGTTGGTGCATACATTCGGCTCTGAGCTCCAATGTGTAATTGGAGCTCATAGATCATTATCACCCTATCACTACCCCAGCTAAACTCTCGGCTGGAGCCCGAGGTTCACTTACTAGTCTAACCAGATATGACAGAATATCAGCTTTTATACAAAGCGACTCCGTTATCCATATACTAAGGTTTTGATACGTGTCAATGCGTTCAAGAATACCGATTTCCCATAACGATTTTCAAAAATCTTCTCGACGGCGGGACCGACGGCTTAACGTGCTCTCGGAGGCACAAGGCAAGCGATAAAACTCCGAACCCGATACCATCTAGATGACAGTCTATTGGCATCTCCTGTAGGCTATTGCTACGTTCCAAACATTGTGATTGTGATAGTGCGCAGCCTGTAATGTAATGAGTGCTTGTAGGTGTTAAGTCGCCACTTCGTCACCAGCTCGTAATGGAGCGCGCACTTTGTGCAAAACCTCAGACGAGCGGTGACAAAGAACAAATTACTTGTAACATTCTTAAGAGCGCAGTCTCTTTGAGCGCAAATTATATTATTTGCGGCGAGCGGGGCCGCCAAACGTCAGACAGGGAACTCTTGACAGAATGAAAAATGTCCCTCGGCTCGTTATTAAAAATTCAATCAATTTTGTTTAAATGTTCTTACGTACGATAGTGACGAGTCACGACCTCTCCCCCCTCTCCCCTTCCCCCGGCCCGCCTCGCCCCACGTCTCGCGGTGACGAGGCGCGATATGAAACAATAGTGTTTTGTGGCGAGTGTAAGTTTGCCTGCGGATTATATTCAATGTTGCCGTTAGAGCCTCACTCACGCCGCGTTCCGGTGGATAATGAGATAGCGAGCACACACACACACGCACACAAACACGCATGAACAATGCGTGCGGAAATACGTAGATATTTTATACGATGACTTTCTGTTACGCAAATTATAATTTTACTATTGTTTAAAGGGAAAGTCTGGCAGTTCAATGTTGTTGTGAAGTGTCATGTGACTTTGTTTTTATAATATCTATCTATATTTTTATACTACGTCTATTCTTGCACGATTTTATTGCTCAATACATGACGGTATAGGATCCACACTTTGATTGCCCATAAAGAAAAAGTTAGGTATACTACTGGTGCGCAGATGTTTAAACATGTCCCCATTATCATTAACAGAACATATTGATCTGGTAAATTCGTTATCGTGCTAGTTGTAAGTGATATCTTGTTCAATAAAACATCTCTGTACAACGAGTTTCTGTAATGTGGAGACTTAATGTAACATAATGTAGACTTAACACAGGTTAAACAACATGTTACATAACCTGTACGCACCTTAAAAACGAAGACTTCCACATTCTACCTCTGTTCGCACCTAAGTAATAAAGACGTCCACAGTATAACTCGGTGCGGTATTTTTTTAGAAACAAATGTTTTCCTTTCGCTGTCACAAAAAAGTCAGGTGAAACTTCACGTAGTTTCTGCTTCAATAGTCTTTGAACGACGCGCGAACTTTGAACAAACTTTACACGTAATTACTCCCAATAAAGTTATGCGCTGTAGGAAATAACTCAGACATAATGTGACATTAATTTATTTAACTGAGAATATGTTAATATTTGAACTTGGTAACACTCGAATACATCATAAGAGCGTCCAATATATCAGAATGTTAATCGAAGGGCAGACACGTCACGTACAGCATTGTGACGTATAGCTATCGAGTCCAGGTAGGTATATAGACCTTGAAGGCATAAAGGCGACGATAAATCATTGCTCTCGAAGTTGGGTATCGTGTCGCGGCGACAAAATGTGCCACCGTCTGTTCTTGCCTTCTCCCCGGCGATGTCACCTCGCACTGAGAGTACAAGACAACTTCATTATAATCAATCAAACGCTCGCTCTCGCCGACAGACACTTTTTATTGAGGTTGTTACACCGCCCGTGACACTACCTACACTAAGCTACACAAGTATACATCTACAATAGACTAAAGTTAGTAGTAGTAGTTTTAAATAAATAGATTGACTCGGCCATCGCATGGCAACACAATGTATCTCATAAGTAATACATATATAAATTAGATTGTTTAATGCGATTGCCAAGTCAATATATTTATTTGAAACATTAAAGATTTTTAATTAACCGACTTGGTATAACATGGATCTCACAACTTTTTACGGGCGCGGGACTTGGTATTTTTGACAAGTATTGTTTTTATGGGATCTCATTTCTTTTTGTAGATAGTCTTACTTTTGTCCTTTCCGGTACCTTCTACTTTTTGTACACCAACAACTAATTTTCTTAATTAAAGCTCTAACTGCAATTAATGTAATTTTGTAATCCCTTATATTCATATGGAAATACAATGTTATTTATGCATTTGATGTATCTCGAAAACTGGACCAAAATTGAAATATATTTTAGTTTTTCCATGATTCATTCTCTAAACACTAATTGTTTCCTAAATTCAAAGCTTCTATGTCTGCTAGAAATGCCTTAGACTTTTGGTGATCGGTCAGTGAGTGACAAAATTAAGAATTTTGACTCGTTATAATTCTTAAACTACTGGTTCAAATTGAATGAAATTTTAAATACACCATCTTTATACAATTCCTGCATGGATACTAAACAATCAGGCTTCTAGTTTTCTCCACAACGAAGTTATAGGGGTCGAGAAAAGGATGGTACGGCCGTGCCGCTTTTTTGCTCAACTTGGTGGGAGCACTGCCGTGCCCCCAGATTACTATTTTAGAATTAAGTCAGAATGACAGTGAGTGATATGTCAACTTTGGAAATGGAAGGTCTCTAAACAGCAAAAATGTTTACAATACCCCAGATTTCATTCCCAGCAAACAAAGTTTTCCATAAAGCCAGCAAGAGGTCAGCACCTGTTTGCCATTAGGTACAGATTTGGTAACACAGGGGGGAAGTACACTCCGAGGAGTGTATTTTCCCGTAATTCCGCCAGTGCAACTGACGCTTCTGATCATCAGCAAATAGCAATTGTAATTTCCTGCCGTTAGCCAATCACGGTTAGCTACCATTGATAGTACGACGGGTGCTCCTGGAATTCAACTCCAAATAGCCTATAAAAGCGATTCAGAATCGAGCCCCAAACCGATTCTTGGAAGCATTACATTACGATAGCCTCAGGGTGAAATAATGATCACAGAGGTTTTATTATTATTAATACGTCGGAGGTTCGCGTAGAATCACAATTTCTTCAACTGGATAAAAGCTTTATGTGGCGTAAACACACTCAGAGTGCCTCTGTACGGACTATTCGCTGTTATCAACTTTTCTTGGCATAATAAAATTATGAAAATATTTTAAAAGCTTACTTAAGACTTAAAGACAAATAAGTAAGTACAGTAAAGGCGGAGGGTCGGGAGGGGTGAGGTGAGGTCGGGAGGGAGGGTGGAGGTAGTGGCGCGCTCGCAGCTCAACACAATCTAATTCCGACGTCTCGCCGAGGCTTTTAGCCTGTCCATAATAACGCATTTATGTTTTTAATCTCTGCATAACGGGTCAAATGGAACTTCACTCGGCAACCTTTTGTCTTTTGAGCTAATCTTATTTTTGCGGCGCGCACCAGGTTTACTAAGGTAATTGACTCGCGCGTACAGAACGACTCCATTGTGGCTCTCAGTAATGCTAAGCGACCACTAATCGCCATCGTACGCATCGGACGCTTCGCATCAATCGCATTATTTTTCCATACTGCGTCCACTGTATCGGCAGCGATCGGATTGCCGTCGCAAGTACCAGTGATCGATCGTGTATTTGTGAGAATGGAGGAAAGCGAAGAAGAACAATTTGTCGTTATTGCTTGTTTGTTAGTAGAAGAGGAAAAAAATACATAAACATCTAAAAGAATAAAACGTAATGGCTGGATACACAACATTCGGTATGTCATCATCGGCACGCATCGCAAAAGTTGCCTCTCGGAGCATCCGTGTCGGCATTGCCAATGTGCGATCCGTACGATGCGGATCAGTGGACGCACTTGTGTGACTATCTATACAAAGAATACTACGATCCGTAAAATGCAATGCGTCCGATGCGTACGATGCCGATCAGTGGACGCCTAACATTAGCATAACGCGCCGAGCCGAGACTTTTAGCGATGCTTTTATACAAATAAATGAAAATAAATGTACCACTGCTATAACTGCCATTGTACTAAACTTGGCTAATATAGTTGCTATAATTTTATCATTGGTAAATCTTTATTTAATTTATTTACGTACTAGAGAATGCCCGTCTTTTTTCTTTTCTTTCTGCTTTTTTTTAAATTTAATTGTTTTCTTGGGAATTTCGGGATATCCCTTCTCAATGCACCTCTACGATACTCAGGGAATGTTCCTTGAAAGCAAAGGAAGATGAAATTTTGATGAATTTTTATACTTAACTAGAGAACGCCAGCAGCTACGCCTGCATTTTTTTAATTTACCCGTTTTGGCCGATCCCGTGGGAATTTCGGGAAATCCCTTCTTAGTACACCCCTACGGTCCCCAAGGAACATACATGCCAAATTTCAGCTTCATGCGTCCCATAGTTTCGGCTGTAGCGTGTCTGTCAGTCAGTCAGTAACGCAAGGATTTTATATATTAAGAAGATTATGTTATTACAAGCATATTTTCATCTTCCTGTGCTTAATAGGTTTGGCTGTAATTTGTCAGCCAGGCATATTAATTGAAATAAAACTACTAGGATAACTCTAGAGTTTAATTCTTATAAATTCTTACATAATACTTGACATGTTCAGCGAAACTAAAAACTGCCACGTGTAAAGCTTGTTCCCAGGCATTTTTTGTTACGTGGAATAAAAAGGAACCAAGCAGACAAAGCTTACTTAGTGCGCAGCTCTCTGTTTGGTCGCTTGTGTGCAACGACAGGAACTTCTGGCTAAAAGCTCCAATGTTACTTTGATTTGTGAACCGAGTCACATCGGAACACCGACAAAGCACAAACAGAATCTTCACTTAATTTGAATCGATTTAATTTGTTAGTTCCTCGAAGAAATTAAGAATGAATGCTTCTTGATTTGAGATTGGGTTATCTCTTCACTGTTCAGTCCACTGTTGAACTTGAGCCTCCTCTAGTTTACTACACAGTAGCACTGTGAGTCAAAAAGAGGATTTGGTACAGGTTTTGATGCCGAATTTTCCGTATCTCCGCAAAGCTACGATTTCCCTTGTGTATTTGCCTTAGTCGGCTCTTACGATACTTCTTAATCCTTAGGTGATTAATATTGTGTTGCCATTGTGGAAATCAAGATGATTCGTCAAGTCGTCTTTAAGCAGCAGTGGGTTTATAACTGAGACAAAAATAGCACAATACTATGCACTCTATAGAGTTTTAATAATACCGCGAAAACATAAATTCTTTAAAAATTAAGCAAGTTTTGACATCAGAGAAAGATTTGAATGACTGTAAGTGAAGATACCATAGCCAAAAGTAAACCTAAAAACATGGCTTTATAAGCATGAATATGAATTAAAAGTGTGTAGTTGTGAGTAGGGTGCACGGCGCCCGCGGGCGCGTCTTAACGAAGTCGGCGCGACTGCGATCATTTGTAATTGCTATTATAATTAGAGGTGACGCGAGCGCCCTCTACCGCCGATGCTCTGTGTAATCGAGCAACACTCAACTCTCTCAAATGGCGCATGAAACACTATTACAGATAGCTTTTATGAATACTGTGTTGTACATTTAGGCCTATAAGAAGTGACACCATTTTGTTGTAGGTACTCCTTAAGACTGTATTTATTTTATTTCATAATAATAAATTAGTTTGTAATGTATTAATTAGTATGTTATATAGTATGTAATAATTTTAATATTTTTATGTTTGTAAGAGTCTGATGAAGAACTCTTATGGACAAGTGATCGTCTATAAAACAACATTTTGCGCAACCAACGCTAGCAGCCTAATCACGACAGCTGGGGCTTGTAATCTATGGACCCAAGGAATAGGGTAGTTTCCAGGGTCAAAATAATTACATTTTATTTAGTCCGTATTTTAGATTATAAAAAAATATTTGACACGTATTTTTTCTTTTTTCGATTAAATAAAAAATAACATAGATATAGCCCATTAAATTTACGTGTGACGTCATCTAGTGCGAAAAAATGCAACACGGCGTGACGTTATACGTAACTTTAATGAGCTATATCTTGGTCATTTTTGGTTTAATTTACAAATAAAAAAATACGTATCGCTTATTTTTGAATAAACTAAAGAACGGACTTATAATTATTTTTTTGTCAACTAGCCTATTGTCTTGAGTACTCATGAATACCTACCATACAGTAGATATGAAAAGACAAGCAAGATATTTAATATTCTCACAGCTAACCCAATGAGTTATCGTTGTCGAAGATGAAGTAGTCAAACTCAAACTCAAAATCATTTATTCATTTAGGCCACAAAGTGACGCTTATGAACGTCAAAAGTTAAAGTTAATTACTAGATGATTCTACATTTACATTTACTGCCACGTTCGCAATGCAATAGGTAGAACCACGAGAAAGAACGGGCAATAAAACTCGTGGCCACTCTTTTTAACTGCCAGTATAATGGTTTTACATGTTATCTTTGTAAGGAGCTGCAACTGTTTCACATTGTGAGTTATCTACTATTGCAAAAGTTAATAGTTATTGATATCATACTCAAGCAATAAATTATGTTCATTTATTAAGCCTCCCAAAGTGAATATGGTGAAACAGGAGCATCCACTTACGTCTTTTGATGTAAGCAACTCGCGAACATGACTGTTCTGATCTATGGTGGAACAGTATGTTCCGAAAAGTAATGCAGCAATTTACAATCTATAAGTTAGCAGTTCATGACCACGAGTTACCCTCACCTTACAAATCCAATAAATTATAATAAAAAGAGTAGAACAAGAATGCAAATGTAGCATAAAAAGAGAATACGGTAATTAACTACACTATAAAACTGCCTATTGACCTAATAATAAAAATAAATTGACCTAATAAAAGAATATTTATTTCCAAGCGTACTTATCGTCAAAATACTCATTTAAACTATAATATGCCTTTAGTAAAAGATTATTTTTAACAATTGTCTGAAACGACCTTAAAGGCAAATCTAAAATATTAGTCGGTATTTTATTATAGATTCTTATACTAAGCCCAATAAAAGAGCTATGCGTTTTGTGTAAACGGAAATATGGTACACATAATTTGTGCCTGTTCCTAGTATTAATATTGTGTATGTCACTATTCATTTTGTAAGAATTTATATGTAGTCGTACATGAATAACACTGGCATAAATATATAGTGATGCTACAGTAAGAATACCAATAGTTTTAAATTTTTCTTTAAGTGAGACTCTTGTCTTTAACTGGTAAATGGCCCTAACTGCTCGTTTTTGTAATATAAAAATATTTTCGATGTCAGCGGCCCTACCCCATAATAATATGCCATATGACTTAACACTATGAAAATAGCTAAAATAAACCAATCTAGCCGTATCGACATCAGTCAACCTACGAACTTTCTTAATGGCATAAGCAGCTGAGCTAAGTTTCCCTGAGAGATATGTAACGTGCGCACCCCACTGTAATTTCGAATCAAGTGTTATTCCTAGAAATAATGTAGATTCAGATGTTTCGAGAACATCGTCATTTAGAGCTATACTAGGACCAAGGTTTCTGACATTAGGCAGAGCAAACTTAATACATTTTGTTTTTTTGGCGTTCAGTACCAGATTGTTTACATTAAACCATTTAGTTACTTGAATGAGCGCACTGTTTATTTCGTTAAAATGTTCCTTATTTCTATCTACTTTGAATATCAAAGAAGTATCGTCAGCAAACAGTACAACGTCACAAATGTTTTTCAAGTAAAAAGGTAAATCGTTTATGTAAACAAGAAACAGGAAAGGCCCTAGGATGCTGCCTTGTGGCACTCCCAAATCAACAGGTAAGCCACTGGATTTTGAGCCGTTTATTTCAACACATTGGATTCTGTCACTTAAGTATGACTTAATGACTTCCAATGCTTTAGTCTGTACGCCGTAATGTCTAAGTTTGCATAAGAGCGTTTCATGGCAGACACAATCGAATGCTTTCGAAAGGTCGCAAAACATACCAATAGCATTTTGAGCATTCTCCCATGCACTGAATATGTGTTTAAGTAACGCTACTCCTGCATCTGTTGTCGAGTGACCCTTGGTAAATCCATATTGCTCACTATGAAGGAGGCTGTTTAGATTAAAATGTCTAAGTAATTGCTTGAGTATGATCTTTTCAAAAATCTTACTAAAGGCAGGTAGTATCGATATTGGCCTATAATAACTAGGATCAGTCTTACTGCCGGATTTGAAAAGAGGTATTATCCTACTGTGTTTCATAAGATCGGGAAAAACACCTGATTCAATACACTTATTAAATAAGTTGCTTAAATAAGGAGCTACTACATCAATTATACTTTTTAAAACCTTAACAGAAATGCCCCAGAGATCACCTGTATTCTTAGACTCTAGAGATTGAAAAGTACTTACAATGTCGGTAGAATTAATACAATCGAACTTAAATAATACATCACATTTTCCTACACTAGATTCTAATAGGTTTTCTGCGACTATAGCTGATGATTTTAATTCTCTAGTAGTAGTAATCGGTATGCTAGCAAAGAATTTATTAAATGTGTGTGCGACTTCTTTGTCATTATGAATAAATTTGTCACTATCAAATAAACTAAAACCATTACCTCTAAGTGTTGTCTTACCTGTTGCTTCATTAATAGCTCGCCAGGTTGCCTTAATTTTATTCGAGGATTGTTCAATTTTGTTCCTAACGTATAATGCCTTAGCTGTATTGCACACTCTTTTAAATATCTTGGAATAATTCCTAACATACTCAGTGAGGTTCGAATCAGAATTGTATCTCTTCATACCGTACAACTCGTACATCTTTGCTCTGCTTTTGTAAATACCTGCAGTAGCCCACTCACTAAAAGCTCGAGATTCCTTAACTACTTTCTCCTTAGTCCTAAAAGTATTCTGAAATTCCTTGTTAACTACATTAAATAAATTATTGAAATTTTCATTTGGCGAATCAATCTCTATTAAATCAGGACTCATAGCATTCATTCCAATCAAAATTTTATTCCGGAATTCATTAAATTTATACCTAGGTAATGGCCTAACTAACACTTTCTGTATAATGCTATCACTATAATACGGAAACCTTGCTAATTGACCACAGTGATCCGAAGTTAATTCAGAACTAACTAATTTATTCAAAACTGTACAATTACTAAATATATTGTCAAGACAGGTGGATGAAGTTGCTGTAATCCTAGTTGGTTCAAGGAACAAACTTTTTAAATTAAATGATTTAAATAGATTTAAAAATCTACTAGTCATTACTGAATGATCAAGAATATTTACATTAAAATCACCACAAACTATAATACCTTTCTTATTGCTCCTAATTTTATTAATTGCATCTTCAATAACTGATTCAAACAAGCTAAAGTTACTTAACGGTGGACGATATACACATATGATAATATGCTGCTCAAGTTCTACACATGACAGTTCCACGGTGCGTTCTATAGACAAACTTGCTATGTCTTTCCGTTCTTTACATGTTAAGCTATTTGAAACAATAATCAAGGATCCACCATGAATAGCGCGTTTCCTAGAGAAGGCACTGTGTACCGTGTATTGCGAGTTATTTAAGAATTTAATATGGTACTCTTTTAGCCAGTGTTCTGTAATACACATAACTTGTATACTGTGATTTTCTAAATATAAACTTAATTCTAAATCCTCGCCAGATAGACCTTGTATGTTTTGATGTGCTACATTCAGTTGAATTTGTCTACCCTTTGTCCTAGTCTTAAGTTTAAAGAACTTGTGTCAGTATATTCAATAGAAGAATTATAAAGGTAGGAACTATTTACAGAAGCTAAATTCTTGGATACCCTACATGTACCTGTGTCATTTTGTAAATTAAATTCTAGTAATTTAGCAACTTGTCTTCTATAAAATAGTGGCAGATACATAGTATCTTTGGTCAATGTAAAATTACTAATAAAATTATTAATGTCAAATAATAAAATAAGATCTTTATATTGCCATGTCAAATTGTATAAGCACAAGTTGAGTTCATGAATATAATTATTCATTGTTTCATTTAAGCTATAAGAATAAGGCAAAGCAAGAGTTATAAATTTGCATTCAAATTTCCTGTGAAGCGATAACATAACTTCTGTCAAATTAAATATATCCTTTTTAGTCACCGTTGGGCTATCACCATATGTGATAATTATTGTAGACTGCCTATCAAATATTGTTGTATTTAATGTATTAATTAGATATGTAAACGAAGACCCTGGATAACAATAATTGATAGTATTGTGTTGTGTCAGCTCACAATTTATTAAACTACCTAAACCTACACCAAGCCTATCTGAGAACATATAAACTTTATTTGTGCCAGAATTCTTACCTAAAGAAGACTTACCTGTTCTATTATTCACTGAACAAGTACTTTTATCACTATCGCAAATAATCTGGGACTCGCAAGTGGGTAATGTTGGTTTTATGATATTCAAACAACTATTGGTATTTGTTAAGGCCTTTACATATTCTAAATTTTGCCTCCCCACTTGTGCAATCTCATCATGTTTCATAATATACTCCTGAACCTGATTTTCATATTGCGTGTTCATTCTACTTATTTGAGATTGTAAGGAAGAAATTTGACTTTTAAGATCCCTAGTATGTTTGTCGTATAACATTTTGCCATTAATCAACTCTGCATTGTAATTGTCTAACTCCATTAACAAATCTGAACGCTCAGAAACTAAACATTTATATTGCTGAGATGTTATCTTAGTTTTCCTATATTGCTTTAGACTAAGAATGAGTTTCCTAATATGTTTATTTAATTTATTATACTTTCTATGCCGTTTCAGACAATTAATATTTATTTTTTATTGTTTTGAATCTAAGCCTAATCTATTACCTACAACCTCTGAGTAAAGGTTCTGAGTTTTATTACTGTTTAATATCTCTACAGTTTGTTCTAGTGATTTAACCTTAGTAAATGATTGTTCTAAACAGCATTCTAGTTCCCTAATGCGACTCATAGACCATGAATGGGCATCGTTGTTAGCGTAGTCGTTTTATGACTAAACTGATATCCGAACCTTAGAGACTACGTTCATACATTTTGATTTATTCGTATAAATATTGTATTGATATACGTAGTGACGTTGTAATTTTATCGATACTTTTATTTTACAGACTAGCTTCGGCCCTTACTTTTTGGTAAAATTAAAAAACGGCCTATTCATCATCATCACCGTAACAGACGTCCACTACACATTTTATTTTTTTAAATAAATTTATTACCGTCTGTCAGAGTTATGTCTCCAACTGTAACGTAATGCTGTGTGCAAGTTGTGCTTGATTACAGTACAGCTAGCCTCTCGCCAGGTACACTGCGCTCCACATCGCTTAGATATAAACTTGAGCTCGCAGTGAACTCGACGCTACTCACCGTCGCATCGTGCCATATACACACAGTTACTGGTACTCAATGCCACTTTTATGAAGATTGGATGAGCGAGCCATTGCCGCGTGTCATAGCTCGCACAGAATTTATACGCTATCCCTATAGCTGCCTGGTCCATAGTGTTTGTAGGTTATACACGCAGTCTCCGTAGCTGCGTGGTATATAGTGTTTGTAAGAGGTTAAGAGGAAGAATTAGCCAGCTCGACGTGCTGAAAGGATTCTCTTATTTGATAGTAATCGATGAACGACGTGTGACGTGGTAGTCGTAGAGGTACCCCCACTACTTCTGACTGGCCGCCTCGCTTACCTGCGGCACATAAATACCGCGGCGCGACAGCGAATCGTCCCTCTTGGATCCTGGTCGCTGAGATAAGTTCTACGACTCTGCTGCAGCACCGAAGCCTCGTCAGCCTGCCTGCCTACCCTGCCCTGAGTCTGAGTCTTAGTCTTATCTACTATCTACCGGATTATTCTGTGTAACGCTTCCTAGCAAATATATTTTGTAACGAACGCTATGCTTATTTAATTTATCTCTCCACATACACAAATAAACGTTACACTGGCGCCCAACGTGGGGCGATAAACGTTACAGACGATTGTGATGAACTGCACAATTAATAATTATAAAATAGCTAACTTTGCGCCGCACCGATTTACCTAGTATATGCATGACTTCAATAAAAGTATAAATTTAATATGTAAAAATATTTTTACATCTGAGTCTTCTTACTTCACATGCTCTTCTTTTAGCCTGTGATGGCAGCCTTCATAGGTACATAGGTAGGATAAGCATTCGTAGCTCATTGTTAGTGCTGATTCTAAATAGAAGATTGTTCGGTTTCCGTTCAGAATAAAATTTGGTATAATGAACACCTACGCTAGTAAGTAGCACGCTCTTTCAAATTAGGTGACTGTATAAATAATTATCTCAAGATGTTATTAACTTCTGTAATAGCCTATCATTAAAAATTATTGACTTTATATGAAAATGTTATTAAAATTATTAGCACTTTCAATTTGCATTATCTTCTTTAACTTAACTGGTACATCAAAACCAAACATTGGTACCATACGGATAAACCATTCAGTAGGTCTGTCCTGAAACCTTTTTGTTAATCATTTATATCTTAATTCAGTGGCAGGATATGAACCTCATTCCAGGCCACGTTAGAGGTAACGAGCTAACCACTTACACCACTCAGTTAATTGTTACGTTCAAATCACTGCTATTTATAAGTATAAGTTTAAGTAAACTACTACGTTTATACGTATATTCGGATCATTGAGTTAACTGTTACAAATGATTATTTTATATCAGAAACGTTTATGGATCTTATATTATGTGTAACTATACTCCCTATAAACCTATTAATTTTAAACTTCTTTTTTTTGACTCACGCATGTTTCCCTGAATGGGTAGGCAGAGGTGTAATATTACACCCATTTTTCGCTTAAACTACTTTAAACTTATCTAATTGTTATTAAATATGTATGAGCCGAGAATTGTTCTGTTTGAGCAATTTCGTGTTTGGTGAACAAGCAGTAGAGAGAAAGCTGTGTTTATAAAATAAAACTGATAAGCACATAGGAACAATGAACAATTAAAGCGTAACTCTGCCTGTAAGCCTCCTGGATGCATCATCACACATTCTTTTGATGCATCAACCACTGCTGGACATAGGCTATTTCTAATTTGCGTTGACTCACAAAAGCATTGTGAGTCAGACGGGTCGGTATAGGTGGTGATATCAAGTTTGCTGCCTTTTACGAACGATATTTGTTTTTATTTCGTCACCACACGGATAGCAACGTTACATAAGGTACTTAAATAGTGATACGGAGAAGTTAATCACGATTATTGCCTCTGACAATATTTATAAACCAGATACGTCAAAGAAGAAATCCTGTTTGTGCGCGAAAAACGTATCAGACCAAAAATCTAGTGACTATTTTTTCTTACTTGGCAGCAAAGTGAACGTGGCCAAATGCCGAACGACAGTCAGGTCCCGTCTCTGACGCGTGTTTGTCATGAGCCCGACACGGCGACACTACAACCCCCGTTTCCATTGACCAGCGTTTCATCTGACTTCAGCAAAGCGGTTACGTCAGTTTAGACTACAGTTGACATTGATGTTAATACCAGACTTTACCCACGTAAATTAGCCACCTTAATCTCTCTTAGGAATCACGCTATCGTCAAATCCGTACAAGAATCTGTCCGGCAGTTTTTGAGTTTTACGCCTTCATACAGACAAAGAGGACGAGAAAGGGACTTCATTTTGTCATATGTTTAGGACAGATAGATTTACTAGAGTTAATTTAATAGAGTCATTCGCATCATCCAATTTTGACGATCATCGTCTGTTGTAGTTGTGTTACAGGTTTCAAGAGGTATTCTTGTACGTGAAAGTTGAGAGTCGTAGAGCACTGCTTGTCCCTGTGCAAATGTACCGGGTAAGTAAAAGCCCCTCATGCATACAAAATAGGTGAATATAGGTGTCGATATTGTTGTGTTTCATTTGGTGAGTGAGAGCGTCGGAGGAAGTTCTTCCAAATAGTAAGAAGCAATTGGAGTGTTTCAATGGGTTTACTTATGTGGTGCTAACAGAACAGAGTAATTTATGAGCGTCATACCTAATGCTTATTAGTAGGTGACTAGATGTTTCGTGTGGTGATAGACTAAGAAACGACCTCAATTCATTATGTGTTTGTCGTAAGATACAACAAAGAAAAATACACGTAGCAAAAAGTATCTTTTGTTCTATATCCAGCAGTGGACTACGAGAGGCTGTATGGTAATGGTTGGTATAGGTACGAGTATATCGGATACGACAACCAAGGAAAATAAATAAAGTGATAAAAGAAAACATTGTTAGTCAGTACTACTCAAGTTTACCTACATACGTTTGAGATAATTTATTATTCCATGAGTGATTTGTTTGTAAGTCGGGAAGTAAACATAACGCTGAGAGTGTCAGCGTTACATCAACACATTTGCAAACGCTGTTGTTTGTTTATGTCGTCGCGAACACGACGAACCGAAACAAAGATTTATTTGTACCTAAGTAATTCGAGCTTTAAAAGCTAAGATGTACAACTGATGGGTTTGTTAACACGCGTGTGGTAAAATAATATTATTATGTCGCATTTGCGTAATGTTTAAAATTTTACAGTCGTTAGTTTATTTTTATTTGTTTCATAGATTCGCGCTTTTCGTAGCCAGTTCTACGGTCGAAAAAAGTGAACGACCAGAATCATAGTAGAAATAACACAATGCCAAACTAGTCTTCATGGAATGGTCTAAATAATGTTATTTAAAAGTTGCTTAAAATTAATTCGATATTGTTGACAAATAGTTCTTCTAAAGCATAAATAACGAAAAGTCGACAATATTCTTGCATTGAGCATTATTGTAAAATTATAACAAACTTACTTTCTCTATTTTAAACAACCTAAAGTAGCGTGTAGAATACAAAACATACGTCACAGAACTATGACAATTCGCTGTTCCTTGGAATTCAAACTTTTCATCTCTATTTCTACAAACATTCACATACACCATCAACATGTGAGACAGGTACATGCAATCAACAAGTACTGTATCGTAGTGTTGCGTGTACTTCTTATTTATGAGTAAATGAGACAGCACCAGAGTGCAGTGTCGAGAACAGATGTGCGGTGTTCTCCTGTACATCCAATCTTCCGTACATCGTAGTAACCAATGAAAGTGTTGGAGTTGGAATCATAAATATTATCACCTACCTTTGTTCCCGAGTCACAAACTTGGTATCATAAATCGACTGAATTCTTTATTAAAGGACTCGGGAACTAGATTCGATAAGTATTCCGAGGCGCCGGTGCGACGATTTGTCAAGACAGGCACGTGTGAGGTAAGTGAATACGGTAGATTGCCAAATTCAAAATTTTAGTAAAATTTTACATATTTTCTTGGCCTTACACTAACGTTACATATGAAAATCAAACTGCGGTTTACGGATTGTATCGCGTTATATTGGTTTAACTGGCATTACATTCAAATCGAATGATCTTGAAACTATATTTTATAGAATTTATAATAATCTGACGTTTCGACTATATTACAGGAGTCGTGGTCACTGAAGACTGAGGTGAGACTTGTACATAATTATGTACATATGTATTTGTTAGACAACTACTTTTTTTAATTGCCGCGTGTGCTAGGCCATGTCGTGATCTAATACATACCCTTCGTGGTATACAAAGTATTCATGTTATTTAATAAGTATAGAGCCTAGAGAGGTGGTTTAAGGCGTCGGCTAGTATCTGTTACATAGGTCTCTCGCAGGTTCATTACGGTGCTAATGTTTGCCTTTATAACTTCACTAGAGGACGCCAGCAGCTACGCCTGCATTTTTTTTAAATTTACCCGTTTTGGCCGATCCCGTAGGAATTTCGGGAAATCCCTTCTTAGTGCACCTCTACGGTCCCCAAGGAACATACATGCCAAATTTCAGCTTCCTGCACCCAATAGTTTCGGCTGTAGCGTGTCTGTCAGTCAGTCAGTAACGCAAGGATTTTATATATTAAGATAATAAATCCTAAAATTTCATAACACGCTTGGCGCGGCGGCAAATTGCGGGGAGGTCCTAACAAAACATCCACTCCTATATTTATTCTATATTAAACGGATTTAGAGAGCAATCCCACGCACCGGCCGCGGTACTGGCGCTCAAACGCCCCCAACTATTTTTACTACAGATTTATTTATATTACTTTAGTTGAAACAGCGCGGATAGTTGGGTAACAACATGAAACTTTCCAGCGTATGTTCAGTTTTTGTTGTGAAAATATGTAAATGGCAACAGCGGCGATCGCCAATCGCAAACTTGGAAGTTTGTCACAAGTGCGGCCGAGTGACCCAACTACCGAGCGAGACCGATATGTGCCTACTTTGTTTGTGAACAACTACAAGATATTTTTATTTGCGTAACAATATTTACATTTCAAATCAATTTTTAAGTTACATAAGAAAGTATTGAGCTGCTTGATTGTTAGTGTTTATGGTAGTTTGAAGACCATGATTAATCATAATTTATTACGTATGTTGAAATGATTGTCTATAATCACATATTACTAGTTCACAATAGATATTGTTATGTTTACTTTCTTGATACACATGTCACAAGTCTTCATGACAGCGTATTACTTATTGACGTGACAACGTCTTATAAATTGGTTTGCCGGGTGACACTTCAAGAAACTGCGTTACGCTCCGCTCACGTTATGCGCTCACAATGAGAGCGAGTGAGAGGCACGCGTCCCGCCTAAGAGCGAGAGAGACAGACATAAAAAGTGAAAGGCACGCGTCTTTCATCCTTCTTCCTACTATACGAATGAATATTCACATTAAAATTATTTTACCACTCAAAGTCGTTGTCACGTAAAACTTTCGCCCGTATACCGACTTTACAGGCAACCAATTTTTTTTTTATGTATGTTTATTTGTGTCATGCTAACCAGCACATGTAACATATTTGCTGGTATATAAACATCATGCACACGGTTCGAGCACAGTTTAACCTTTCGTCGTGAGCGGAAGGTGTCGGCAGCAATGCTGTGTATGAATATATGGCGTAATGTGAGCTACATGAAGGCATTGCTAGAGATTTAAGCCGCGCAGATATTGCACTCTAAATGGCTCATAAATCACACAGCTAAGACTGAACTCACACCGAAAGACCTGCGACCGGCATAATTCTAGTCTCAAAGTATTTTAACAGAAGAAAACGACGCATTACCTTCTAAGGTATAATCCAAGTCTGTGCGTAGGATTACTCCATTGTGAAAAGTAATATCACCCAATATGTTAGAGAAAATGAAGGCTTTAAATTGTTTAAGACTAAAACTGTTGACGCTTCACGACACGCCGCTGGTCTCTTAGTGTGAATTGAGCCTAAGAGAAGTTTCGCAAGTGTAGTGGCAACAACAGCTCATAACACGCGCTGTGGAGACAAACTGCTAACATATTGCGTCTGTACCTGTCATGTCATGGATTTTATATAAAAACTACTTTTTTTATTTAAGGGCCAATCTGCACCTGCTACACTATATGAGCGATACTTTGTTTGCCTACTAGACAAACGATGTCTCGTTCTTAAGGTAAATACTCTCGTATTCATTATGCGTGGAAATATCACAAGCCATGCAACTTTCATTTTACTTATTAAATGCCTTTAGCAGTCGATGAGTGTGCTACATATTACTAATTAGACTTTGCCGAATAGTCGCTTAGACAGCAGGTACCAATAGCCGAGAATATACATAAGTGCATTACATAAGGTATCGAATACTGTAGATGCGAATATATTCTTGACTATCTGTGACTGTGACTTAGTGCATCCATATAATTCTAGTCTAACCTTTTTTCACAGAATATATTTTTTTCCACAGGACGACGATCTAAAATCATAGCCGTATTCTATGATTTAAGACCAGTGTCACTATAGCGAATGTTAGAGACAACCTCAACCAACGTCTTTATATGCTCACAGAGGCACGGATGGTGTGACTCCTATGATCACTCATCCATAAGCCAAACTTTGACGAATACACGCAACATTGTGACGATTAGGAAATGTTCGGTCGCTTTTGTGTCACAGGCTCCTTTATATTGGGATAGTGACTGTTGTTTTTTTTTTTTTAAGTGACTGTTGTTTGTAACAGTTATTTTTGTGCTTGGTAAAATGTAAAATGGTGGTTGTAGAGTGTAAGGCAACGTCATCATCATGTCGGTCCAATGACTTCCACTGCTGAACATAGGCCTCCCCATTGCTCTCTACATAGATCGATCTTGAGCCGCCTGCATCCATCTGCTTTCCTCGATCCTACTAAGATTGCGAGGCAACAACTCAGTAATATTAGTTATTAACGTTGCCAAGTATTTGATAAATACGTATGAAATTATCATCGCGGCAATAGCATCGACGAAATTTTTACAATCTTATCGTTCGTAAATTGTTTGCCGAATGCTAATAACCATTGCTACATATTTCACTTCGCCATTTGGCAAAATACCTCTTTTGGGGCCATTTACTTGCAATAAACTTGAACAATCACAAGTACAATCTGAAGTAGTGACGTCATGTATTAGCAATCAGCGCAAGTCTCATGAAAATAAATTACTTAGCTCATTAGTTAGAAATTAATATCGGTGTATACGCATTATACAAGGGTCACTTTCCTACAACGACACCGTTGGATTTCGATTCTACACCATTAAAATTCCTATTTTACTTCATCACTCTAATTACTATTAAAATTATCCTTAACATATTATTATTTAAAAGCATTAACAATTAATTATTAACATTTTAAGGTACCTACTATCCACTACCTTTAAGAACTTACCTACAACCTAGTTTATATGATTCAATGAAAGAGCTGTCGAAGTTGTTCCATATCAATTCTATTTTCCCCGTAGCATATTGAAGTTGCAATATTGTTCAGATTCTAACGATATCTCCGTCAAATGGTTTGAATATTTGTTTTTCAACATCTTTGCTCTTGCATATAGAAATGTCGTATTGTACATAAATATAATTTATTATCTACAAAAGTTATAAATTAGGTCATTATTATCTATGAAGCCAACTAATAACCTATTAATAGTTATAATTGTCATAATTATCGTAAAAAATTCCTGGTATCGTATAATTCACTTTGGAGTGATTTCATAGTCATACAATCTTATTATGTTTTTTATCATCAGCCTTTCATATTGTCCCACTGCTGGGCACGGGCCTCTTCTCAGAATGAGAAAGGTAAGGCCATAGTCCACCACGCTTGCCAAGTGCGGGTTGGCAGACTTCACATGACTTTCGAGAACATCATGGAGAACTCTCAGACATGCAGGTTTCTTCACGATGTTTTCCTTCACCGTTAAGCAAGCGATAATTAAAAATTTATTACGCACTTAACTTCGAAAAGTATTGGTGCGTGCCATGGATTCAAACCCGAGACCCTCTGCGTAGCAGTCTGTCGGTCTCACCACTCAGCTATCGCTGCCATTATATTTGGCGGCTATCGTATTAGTCATAGTCAAATAGATAGTCGGATAAACTGCCAGCTCCTGCCAAGTTCTAGTATAAAGTTTCCGCTCTATAATATGACAAATCACTCACGGGCCACATATTCTCGGCAATACACATGACATATATGTTGTGTACACACGTTACATATGTATGTGCGTGTGTGTCTAATGTACTCAATCACGGCGCCAGCATGCGCTCTGACAAATGATGGGGCTTACACCGTCACACACGGAACGAATTATGTGGTCTATGGTGGAAAGATTTTTATGGTTTCTTTTATGAGAAAAGTCTTGAACGCATCCCCATGACATCTTCATACATATGAGTTTTGATATACCTATCTAGCTTAAAAAACAGCTTTCTTATTTTTTTTAGTTTTGTTTCATTATGTGCGGTCTTGCGTGATTAGTAGATACCGGATAGTATGCATTTGCATATTTGCATAATATGCATTTGCATATTTAAGCCATTTCCAGCGCAAATAGCATATTTTTCCTAAGATCTAGTGATGATGCATATGATCGCTATAATTTACAGTATTTTGTAGCTTTATTAATGAGACGGCGGCAGTTTTGCCAGAAAATATAAGCGCTAACATAGCTCCCAAGTTAAAATTCTGCCCAGTTACCTCACTAGATGTGGAGCGATCATTTTCGACGTACTTTCAATGATCGAAGACATAACATAATCTTACCACTTAACATTTAGAACAATACTTGATTGTTAATGTTTACAAAAATATTAAATAAAGTAATATGTAATTGTATCGATTATCGTCTATTAATGGATAGTTTACTAAATGTATGCTAATTTTGTAATAAAAATTTAAAACCTAATAGATTTTTATTTTATTAAAAAACAATGAATAATAAAGATATATATTTAATAAAGTAAAACTTAAAACAAGTATTTACTAACAATAAACTTAAATCTAAAGGAATAATATTTACAAAACAAAAAAAATTGTCATTTAATGTTGCTTATTCTGTCAGTTTTCGTGGATATTTCAAGCATTTTTCATGCATATTTACGTGCATATTTCAAGCATTTTTCATACATATTTGCATGCATATTTCAAGCTTTTTATGTTGCATATAATCCGGTCTCTAGTGATTAGTTTATGCATTTACAAGGATGCGTAATTGCAAAAATTTACATTGTTACTCAGTGGACTATAGCAGACTGATGATGATGATGATAATAACATTATGACACGTTCACACAATTTGAGACGTACTTCTTAAAAGCTTGTGGATGCTGATCTCAGGCATGCGGCTCAAAGCAGGCCTTTCAGACTTTACCCGCGGTGTGTCTTCGTTACACTCGATAAGTTAGCCTCAATACAAGCCTTTACAAGTTCCTTGTGTAAGTTTATATGCAGATTCGTCTCGCGGTGAATCTAACAAACTACCATCCATCTGCAACTATCCATGCACCTCACCCCCCTCCGTCTACCACCTCCTCCTACCTCACCCCCTCTGGTCGCCCGAGCCACAATCACGATCGTTCTCTTCCGTTGCCGTCCGTGTATTTTTGGCTTGCAACTTTTTCTTGTGGGGCCTCCAGACGCGAGCCTTTGTATCGAAGTGTTGTATGGCTTGACGCGCCGCCAACTATCGTAAGCTATTGCCAATTTGATAAGGAAATTGCGAAAAATATATGTTGTAAGGTAATGTTTTGTGCAGTTCTTG
The DNA here is from genome assembly GCA_944739405.2 of Euclidia mi. Taxonomy (NCBI): domain Eukaryota; kingdom Metazoa; phylum Arthropoda; class Insecta; order Lepidoptera; family Erebidae; genus Euclidia; species Euclidia mi. The sequence goes on from OX123201.2 coordinate 8,059,286, forward strand.
GGATAGTTACAACTTTATATTGATAACGGCTTGATTTACTGATTTGTTGTATGCGATATCTATCTGTCTTTGTATTTGTCACTTTTTTACTACAAATACAAAAAAACACACCACGGTATCCATAGCGTGGTATGTTTTTGTATATACTGGTATTTATACCACTATCTTAATATATAAATCCTTGCGTTACTGACTGACTGACAGACACGCTACAGCCGAAACTATTGGGCGCAGGAAGCTGAAATTTAGCATGTATGTTCCTTGGGGACCGTAGTTGTGCACTAAGGAGGGATTTCCCGAAATTCCCACGGGATCGGCCAAAACGGCTTTAAAAAAATGCAGGCGTAGCTGCTGGCGTCCTCTAGTTGAGTATAAAACTTAGGATGATGATGAAGCGCAAAATGCATATCATTATGATTTTTGGATTTGAACAGCACGTACATATAAAAAAATGTTCCGCCTGGATGTGAAATCATCTGTTTCCGTGGAGATGACAGTAAAATTACCGTATTGTTTTGTGTATATAGAAAGAAAGAAAGAAAGAAAATACATTTATTGGATTCATAATGAGTATCACAAATAGGTTGGTAGAAGCATAAAATGTGTTGATATGATAATACACTATTATCATTTGCGGTACCCAAAATGCATCCATAAGGCCACAGCTCAGCATATACCGCTACCCGCTAGTGATAACAGCGCTGATTTTCAGCTGAAGCCCTTTTTGAGTTTCTAATGGAATTTTGTTTTTTTAATGGTTGAGCAGAGACGTATTAAACTTATGCTATTTTGGTTTTAGTTACTTAATATCATACTATTTAATAAATGATAATACTATATAAGCATACATATATTTATTTGTATATAAATACAATAAATGAAGGCAGCGATAGCCGAGTGGATATACCAACAGACTGCCATGCAGAGGGTATCGGGTTCGAATCCACGGCGCGCACCAATGACTTTTCAGAGTTATGTGCGTATTGAATTGTTAATTATCGCTTGTCTCGTGCCTCGGAGAGCACGTTAAGCCGTCGGTCCCGGTTGTCATGAAGATCTTTGATAGTCGTTACAGGGCGTCAGTACCTTCTAAATAAACTGACACTAGTCTAAACCATGGAATATCGCTATCCCTTCGGGTTGCAGAGGTCAGAGAGGCAGTCGCTCTGTGGAAAAGCTAATATTCAGCCAAATCCGGTTAGACTAGTAAGCGGACAGAGGTCAGAGAGGCAGTCGCTCTGTGGAAAAGCTAATATTCAGCCAAATCCGGTTAGACTAGTAAGCGGACCCCAGATTGAAACTGGGATAACGCTAAGAGAAAGAAGATAAATACTGTAAATATACATATATGAAAATAATACATTTCAAACTCTGCAAGAAAATGGAATATATGCTAACATTAACCAGTAATGTTATTCTAAAATGCAGTTCAATGCACGGTGCTCATCGCAGGTGGCTCTCCGCAGGTACAGCATCCTGCGTAAACAATATGACCGAGACAACAACTTGTACAAACTTGGGAGCAACGACTCAAGTTTTAAAGGCAAACATTTTACTTTTAGTTAGGGGCCGAGGCTGTTGCTCTTCCATCGGCGAGTTATTTACGAGAGGCCGTTTTGCACCGCGTTAAGAGCGATCGCCATTAAGTGATTATAAGTAAATGCATAAATTCATGGGAAACTTGGACCCAACCAGGTAAACATGAGTGTTTCATTATGAGAGCATTGTCTATGGAAATAAGGATGCCACTGTCCAAAGACTTAACAAACATTTAAGACTAAAACAAGTTTTCAGACAAACTTATATTGTCAATAGAATGTACCTTTTTGCATATTTTTACGACTTCCAAGCAAATGTCTCACGGGCGAATAAGCGTCAGGCACAAATAACTTTTCGAAGTTGTGTGCATGTTAAATTACTAATGATCACTTGTTTAAATGTCAATGGAAAACGTCGTGAGGCAATTCGCACATCTTAAAATTCTACAGGTTTATACAAATATTGAAGTCTGCCAGAATTGCACTTGGTCAGCAATGGGACAATTAACATTCATGGTATTATATTAACACAACTCTCGCACTCTTAATAAATACAGGTGAATTTACAAACCTTCAGTCACGCCCCTTGATGCGATTGAATGTTTGTAGAGTAACACTAAGAACACCCAGATCACAAGTAATCATTTGTTGAATACACAAAGTGTTGTTGGTTGCATCGTATACGGTGAGACGATCGCATTAACAACAATATAGTAGTGCTATATTTACCGACGTTAAGCAACAGTTTATGGAAATGAACATGTATGAGATTTGGATGTCTGTCATCCAGTTATTCTACCTCGAGTTAAATATTAAGGCTCTTCTTGTACCGCCAGCATGCGAGTACATACGTCACATACCTGTAGTGTGTAGCAGCGAATATGCCGACCCTCACGTAATTAGTCCGGCGCGGGATCAACTCTCCGCTACACTAATTAACGCTGCGCCGCCACAGAGTTTATATTAATTTTGTTTACTCATATTGTGGACCCTTATGTAACGGGTTCTAGATTTAATCTCCGAAGAGTTTCTATGCGTTAATTGCCGAGTATTGTCACACTTCCTTTGCACGAGTATGACCGACCAACAACACGACACTGGCCTGAACACTATGGGCTGCAGTCTCCCACGCTGTTCCCTCCGGTAGTGTGCAGGGCAGGCTGCTCGAAGGGCTGCGCGTAGAGGGCAGATCCTCGCAGACTGTTGGCTTCGGCTGGCAGGCGCCGGCGGTGTGTGTGCGATGAGCAGGGCAGGGCCAGACTCGTCGGCAGAGGTGTCGTCGAAGACGGTGCAGGAAAGTGTAGCGAAGAAGGGAGCTAGGGTAGCGTAGCCCGGAGCTTCAAGGTGGACCTGGAACCCACAGCTGGGACCAGGATACACGTACGACGTAGGCGTAGCAAGTAAACCGGCAGGGTAGATAGTAGCAGTGTACGATAGAGTAGCGGTGCCGGCTTCTCTGTCGGCCCCTTTATAAACTAGAGCTCTCCATCAGAGTTGGTCTCGGTGCATTACCATATAAGGGCAAAACTCCACGAGCGCGGACGATGGCCTTCTCTGATTGGCCGAGCGTATAGACGGTATTATGACACACACTCTTTAGGTATCGGACATGCGTTACACTTAAAGTAGTACTAACAGTAGGGTTAATGATGTAAACCTGAAGATTTGAATTACATGTCAAAGAAACTGAGATAGAATGTAAATAATTCAAAATTCAGTTTAATTATAATCAATCGTTACTAAAGTGTTTTGTATGTATTTTTATGTGGTTCGAGAAAAACAAAAAATCATCAATCAAGCCTTTTAATTAAATATTCCTTTTATATATTTGTATCACTGTATAATGTTCAAATTCGTGACATGCAGTATATACCAATAACCGCACACACACTCATTAGCCACCGCAACACCGCTCGTAGCGGTTAACAAGCGACGCGTAGCACTTCCGTAGCCGATGTGGCGCGTGCCATAGCACACGTACCAATTTGCATAAAGGCACTATCGCAGTTTGTTGTTTGGAGAGCGACGTGCGACGTGCTACGAACACTGGCTCTACGCGTCTACGCACTACGTACACACGTCACAATGTTCAGCCACTTTCACTGACACGTAACGTAGTGGAGGGCGGGAGGTTTACTGGGTGAAGTTACATTATTTACATCAACAGGCCTGTGTAGCGTTTAATAGGTCATAGGTGTTACTATACACTTTCAGATTTTCATTAATAATTAATTTATGTGTGTGTTGTGATGCCTATGATATGATGTGTTGTTTGTGCGTAGCAGTTTGTTCCCTTCAGTGTTAGCTTCAGTGGATTTTACAGCACTTGTTCATAAATAGTAATGATAGAGCGAGAACATTATAACAACGTAGTTTTTTCCGATTGCTTATGATCACAAAATTTGCTATAATTAAAGAAAAATTAAATTGTACTTTTTAGGAACTATCAAGCAGCCTGATAGATTCGCCATGTTCGTTTCTTTGTCAAGAGCTGTCACCCAGCATGGCTTTACATTTTGATCACGCCTATAAAGTATTTAAATATTTTTAATTTAATTTTTTGTGTATGTGCTTTACACATGTACATGTAAATTTTAAAATGATGTTTATTCGTGTAAATAAACGTTTTCCCAAAACGTTAGATGTTTTAAGCTAGTATGGGCAACTACAGAATCCTGTTTTATCCCGATACGTACTTAACCAGTTTTTTCAAAAATCACTTGACACATTCTGAAATACAGGGTGGCGCTTGCATAGCGGCACTTTTTAAACAAAGGCATAGCTTACAACATTCTTAAGCCTTGTACCAAAAATCAATTAAATCGGTGCAGTAGTTTAGCCACAATATCGATTTTAAGTTCCGCAATTTTTGCACACGCTTTGAGTTCCATACAGCTGATACAAAACGGTCAACGACCCTACATTGCGCGCCGCGACTCGCTACTCACGACGCGACGCCTCGACGTCATCCGAAGCTAGGCTCAGCGCAGACAGAACGGAGCGCAGCGGATAGGATTTTATCAACGCACTTGAAAATAAACTTTAATGTTTTTACAATAAAGTTCATAAATGCTTGAACCTGATAAAAAATATTCGCGCGTCCTCGAAGATACGCGGAAATCCCCGCGCAAAGTCGAGTCGGCGCCCGCGTCGTACGCGTATTTTCAGGGTTTAACGAACTTTCGCGACAAAATATTTACTGTAGAGTGGTAACCCAGAACATTTTACTCACGCAGGCTCGCAAGGTCGCGCGCAATCTTAAGCATACGCAATCCGTAAAGAAAATGCCCGAGACCGCGCGGGGATTATACCTCTCTGTCTACGTTGACCCTTCGACGTATGCACAGTAAATGCACTACGTGTGACAAGGACAAACATAGTCGAGTCAAATAGAGTTGCCCAATTATGAACAAAATATTGTCAATAGTATCGATAAAAAATACGCACCGTAAAAGTTTGTTGTTTATTGTATCGACATTGATTGTATTTAACGTTAATGTAACCGTCTTATCAATGATAGTATCGATAAAAAATCCTACGCACCGTAAAAGTTTGTTGTTTATTGTATCGACATTGTTTGTATTTAACGTTAATGTAATCGTCTTATTAATGATAGTATCGACAAAAAATCCTACTTACCGTAAAAGTTTGTTGTTTATTGTATCGACATTGTTTGTATTTAACGTTAATGTAATCGTCTTATCAATGACTTTACGTTCGAAAATTTCAAAGTGTGGTACAAATAAAGACGACGTTTTTTAACAGGTAAACAATGATAAACATGTAAGATATTCAATTATTTAATCATTTGAAATAATTATTGACTATTTTAGCTCTTTCCGTATGGTATTTTTTAAATGGTATAATGAGTTCAACAATCTACTTAAGAATTATAATAACTATGTACTAAAACTACTGAACTAATTGAAGTATGTGCATAGTATTTCATAAACTTGTTTAACTGTGTCGTATTAGCAACACAATTAAGCAATAACATTATTGTTAATACAAGTAAGAATGCATAGTTCGTGGTATAAAAACATTTTGTGTTATTCTGTTGTTAACGTATTAACGTGTCAAAAATATCGACATTCATAGTACCTATTGCGCATCTCTATTTCCTATCCTAGACATGTCGGCGCCAGCGGCGCATCGGTGATCGGTGACTCGTTTGTTTAGTGCCGCAAAAACTATTGGATTAATAAGTCGATCAGATCGCGCGCGCGCTCTTAACTTTATGCCACAGTTGTTTTTGGTATTGAACTGTGTGATTGTATTTAGTTGTGTTATTTAATTGTGTTGTTGTTTAGTGAACTTAATCATTCGTCATTTTTCCATTATTTGTGTTAATAATGACAAACTTTTTGTCGTCCGAATATGCGGATATGATTGTGTAACGTGAGTTCTTGTTGTGAAAAAGACACCAGTGCTTTCCTAATTACTGAACTTTCATTAGAGTGATTTGTAGAATTACTGAAATAGGTAATTCGTGATAACAATGGCGGCCATTTTGAGAATTTGAAAATGTTGTGCTACTTTTTACGTGGGTTTGTGTTAAGTGGGTTTTTGTTGATATGAAAAAGACACCAGTGCTTGCCTAATGAGTGACCAAACATTGGAGTGATGTGTAGAATTACTGAAATAGGTAATTCGTCAATAAATGTGAACTACCTCCGTGGCATCGTCTGCCTCATAGCACACGGTGCCGTTCTTACAAAGGTCAGTAACCTAATGTCATATTGGTCTACAAACGGTGTTTCGTTTTGCTACTAATTTAATTATTTTATTTTGGCCCTATGACCTTTTTTGTTGATATAAAACATTTTATAGGCATCAATGCTACGTCCTTTTTAAATCAATGCCCCTATGCAAGCACCACCCTGTATAAGCGCGGTCTGCGTATCACATCCGACATGATTCGCTGCATATTAATTACAATAATCGCTTGAACAGCGCGGCACGGTGGCACGTTGTCACCAGCGAGCAGGGCGAGACACACACACACACTCACACATACACGCACACATGTACACACAGTCCCATGATCACACATACTCACACACACATACACACACACATGCACACACAGTCACATGATCACACATACTCACGCACACATCGACCATTCGGTGGACACGCTGTCGAGTGATAAATTGCGCGCCGTCGAAATTTACGTTTAAATAATCAGCGCATATGCGTCCCGCGTCGAACGTTCGTACGTCGCCACAGAAGCGACGTAATGACACGACCTAGCACTGAACATGTCCTGTTTAACGAACATTCAATAATAGGTGAAGTACGTCTACAAAATACAACTTAAACTTTATAATTATAAATAAATCAAGAGCACATCAATGTCTGGAAAGTAAAAATTAAAGTCATCGTGGATCGGCAAGTAGACGTATATTTTCGCTTAGGTCCCAAAAAAGGTTCCATTAATTAGATTGAAATTTTGGGACCTCATTTTCACCAAAATGGCGTGAGCTGTTGGGTTGTAATTTCAAGTTAATATATTTCCTACCAGAAAAAATATTTACAGAGACGCGTGCTCATTTTATAATGAACGAGGTAGACAGTGAGACACAAATGTGTTTGTCTGTCGAAACGTACGTTACATGACGCCGAGCCAATGTGATTACTTTATTTCATTTTAACTTAAACGTATTTCATATTAAATGAACGAATATATTGTTACTGGGTTTCACTCGCAGCTCTAGCCGCGTAAGAGTTTATTTAATTTTGCGGTAAAACAAGGCTTGGTCAGCCTAAACTATTTCCACGCATAAAACCATATTTTGACATCGCTCCGTTGCAACATAAAAGAAAGACAAGCAAATAAACATACTTTCGCATTAAAATATCAAGATGTTATACATCGCATTAACATAAATCAGACAAACATAACTCAGATAAAATGTACGATGTGATAATAAAATGTTTAAGTTTTACGAAATAGCTAAGAAATAGCCGCGCTCGTAATGGCAACCTTATGTGATATTGATAACTAATAAGCTTTTTGTACCTATATTTGTTACCATTTTGTACCTATATTTGAGCAAATAAAGAATTTGAATTTGAATTTGTTTATGGTCAGTGAAATCTTGTCTAATGCCTGAACGAAAGTATATTACAATATACTTAATTTTTCATTCCTTTGTTTAGAACACAATACAAGTCGACTTCTTGAGAAGTGGCAGGCGGTGCGACTACGTCAACAATATTATCTGTCCATTCACAATCTAATAAATCCTGACAAGAAATGGAACATTTTTGGTTTATTTTGTTTTCTTAGATAAGCACGCCAGCGTCACATTAAAACCGACGGCCACAATATTTTATATAATGAATGTACTTCAACTATAATAGAACTTTGAGCTCTCTTTACCTCTCTTTGGCGTGCGAGCGAGAGAGGAGATTTTATCTGTTAGATGGGAAAGGGACAGAGAATGTGGGTCTCTGAGATATCAGTATAGTCATAGTAAAAAAAGAATATTAGGTTGGCCGATCGGCGAGTTAATTGCCTAGTCTTGCGTCCTCAGACGCGCGGCGCATCCCGTACTGAGGCCGTGGCGGGCCGCACTCATCTAAGAGATTGTGTGCGTGAAAAGTGCGTGCGTACACGGCGCCGGCCACTCACGCGTGCATTCAAACCGGCGGCGGCCGATTTGTATGAAGCTACCCTACTATTCTTTTTGTACTATGGTATTGTTGTAGATGGTTGCGGTGCGTCCCGACGTCAGACAGGTATGAATGAATCGGAGCGTCGTCAAACAAATTCCGATATGAAAAACAAATACAAGCCGCGCGAATATTGCGAGCGAAACCACCGTTAATACAACGCAAAATGATTTTATTTATTACAAATACTAGAACTAGAGGTAACAACATAAACATTGCTGCCACAAACGTATAGTCACGTCTGCGAATGGGTAAAATCTGCCATTGATTCTCATTAAAATATAAAATTTGTTATGTATTGTAAAAAGCGATTTAACTCATTTATATTTGTTATGTGACATAAAATCTAGTGCCCAAAAAGCACGTTATTTGTTTAAGATTACAAATACATACATACATACATAACGTCACGCCTTTTATCCCCGAAGGGGTAGGCAGAGGTGTATTTCAACACCCACTTTTCGCTAGATATACTTCAGTCCCACGTAATAAGAGGCGAGCCTATTGCCGTACCGGGCACATTTCCAGACTCCATGCTGCTACTGAGAATTTCGTGACAGAAAAACCCAATAACACTGCGCGACCCAGGAATCGAACCCGGGACCTCCCGATCCCACGCGCATATTTATGCCGCGAGACCAACGAGGCAGTCGTATAGGGTTTGATGTCGAGTTTTCCGTCTCTACGCAAAGATGGTATTTGCATAGTGTTATCCCTTAGTCGCCTCTTACGACACCCACGGGAAGATAGGGGGTGGTGACACTTGTATTCTATGCCGTCAACCACACGGCAAAATACAAATAAACAATTTATAAAATAGCTAGTCTATTAGTCATTAAGTAACTTTCCCCCTGACGGCAGCCGGTGAAAAGGTGCCCATAATGCTTGCCAAATAACGTTGCTCGATGGAGAAATCTAAACATATTTCATGAACTCTATTTGCAAGAATTGTTTAACAAAGACAATAGTGAGACAATCTTAGTTCGCTTTATTTAACTGGCGAGCTAAAGCTAGTGAACAGTGTCTATAGAATTCATAAGTAAATACAAAGGGTCCCGTCGTTCGAAGCGTTGACCTTTGCAGAGCTATGCTCGATATCTATCAATATTGGATAAACTGCGGCATTCTTCCGGTGCGGCGCGCTGCCCAGCTTCCTCGCAGTATGACTTATGCATCGCTTATACTTCTATGCGACGATAGGGATACGATCTTATTTCTTTGGTTCTGTATGGATGTTTGGCTAACTCTGGTGACCGAAGAGCCCCGACACGGCGTAACGATTCTTGTCCAAGGACAATAACCCGGACCGACAGCTTTACATACCCTCCGAAATATGGGAGCGCTTTGATTTAAATGCCACACAAAAGGTCACCCATCCAAGTAGTGACTTCTAAGGACATTGCTTAGCTTTGCCAATCTAGCCAATAGTCTTGCTTGTGCCTGACACTAGAATGTTTAACTAAACAAACTCTTCAGCCCTATAATACCTATTAGTATTGAATTTTTTGTATAATATTCTTTAAATATAACATGACCTCGCATTTCAAATAATAAAGAACTATCGTAAATGGCCAATGGATCACTACGAGCCTTTTGAGCTATTCTGAGAATCATTCAGTGAGATATTTAATTATTAGGTGTCATATTCGTGATACTTTTGAAGTACAGGACTTGAAACATGGTTGCCAATACTGAGCTGTCACCGGTCAATAATAGCAGTTGTCAATGTCTTATAACGTTGTCAACTCTTATAACAATTTCTTGAGAGAAATTTATATTTTTTTCTTATTAATAATAAATAAGAAGTTCCTGCAGATGAACATATAATAATAATATTCGTTTTATCAATACGTTATAAAATACATATAACCTCTCGTGAACAATTCACGGAACATATTTTATATTACCAACAGATGCTCGTTTGTAGTAACGGAGGCAAGTTGGTAACAATGCGATGTTATTGTTCCGCTGCACTTACTTGTGATAACGACCTGCAAACTACTGTAATTATGCTCTGTTCTTTATCTCACTTGTGAATTGTGCTCACTTCACAAGAAACTACTTTAGATATTGCCTTTGTTTCACTTTTGTGCTTATTGTCAGTTCTTTTCGTAAATATTCGGCTTCCGGTCTCATATTAGTAAATTAACTTGATGAGAAAAAGACCAGCTACTTATTAGCGCGTTGTCACAAGACAGTAGACATGTCTGTCTGCCCGCCAATCAACGAGCTTCTAAGTGGCGTGGTAAATTTCATAATCACAAGATTATAGAATTAGATTTTAGGTAACAATTGAAAGAATACATCTAAAACTAAGAAATCTCTTGAAGTGTTTGAAATACAGCTATGAATGACTATTTTTCAAAACAGGCTTCGTTAAGAGACCGAGGGGAGATCTATCGAGGGTGAGGTATGAAGCTGGGAGGGAGGGAGGGATTTGTACGGTTCACAAATTTGCGAGCATAGACGGCGAGCGTGGAATTTACACGACCCTCAGTAAAAATGTGCAACATCACCACTCGTGCAAAGTATTCGGCAATTAGACCGACGCCGACGTACGGATCAGCGAAAATCAAACAAACACTGAACATTGTATTCCGATAATGAATGAAGATATTTAATACTATGTAATAAGTAAATACGAAATTATTATCCTCTTACAAATAATAATTCTAGTTTTTATTTTATTTGACTTGACTTTATCTGGGAGCAGCAGTGTTTTAAGCCATTACGGTAAAGAAAGCCACTATAAAGCAAACCACATGTCGAAATAATTTCAAATGTGCATGCATCATGTGTTATTTACCAATATCCTGACAAAAAAGAACTGACGTATTTTGGGGTGTCTAAATGGCAAAGCATTTATATATTATACGATTTCGCATCGTTTCATTTTGCATCAGCTCATCATGCACCATACCTATATAGTAATAAAAAGACACGATACTGGTCTTCGTGGTATAAAATTTCATTAATATTAATCCTGTACATTTAAAATAGGTACATTTTTGGTTTCTATCCTCATCTTAACTTTAGAGCGTTTTCTTAAGAAATAAGTGGCGGTTAATATGAATAATTTGTACCGGAGCATTTTAATTGAAATGTAATTAATTAGTTACAACATTGAATGGTGGTCGAGTGGCGGCTTCAATAAACTTGTAACTATTGTAGTTGCTTCACTATAACGTTGATAAATTACGTCACGCCAAGAGAAGCGAGCATACACATCTACTAGGCTGTGACTTCGCAAGAGATATGCGAGGAAAACATTCACCAGACATCGAACAACTTTATGCTGTCCACTGCTAGACATAGGACTCTCCTTATAAACGGCACAGCATACATTGTGAGTCAATAGGAGGATTGGGCCTACTATACCACGCTGACCAGACGAGTAGGTCTAGTGATTGACGTCAAGTTTTTCGTCTCTTCACAAAATATACTATTTCCTACGTGTATTTCATTTACTCACGGCTTACGACACCATGGAACAAAATATGGTAGAGACATTCTAATTCTTTGTCACCACCAGTATCTCTTTATTATGATATCCTGGCTCAGCGCAAGTTCTCGTACACCGCTCAGCTTCGCTCATCTCTCGTGGATCCCCACCCGTTCTTAGCCGTCGCTCTCCGCGCTACTTTTAAGTGTTGTGAATTCCCAAAGAGATAGAGCAAGTTGTATCGCAGACATTCTTCGCAAGCTGTGCTCAAATTCCATATAATGAACCTGAAGTTCTAAGTAGCAACCTGTTTGGAAATCTATAGTGAATCAATATAGTTTATCTACTAAATGCTAGATACATTTTTTTGAAGAAGAAGTACACGTACGCATCATTTCACACTTGATGGAGAATAACACAAACGAATTACTAGTGCATCATCATCAGCCTTTAACAGTCCACTGCTGAACTAGGCCTCTCCTTTGAAAGAAGGAATTGGCCTACTATAGCACGCTGACCAAACGGGTTGGTATAGGATCTGTATCAAGTTTACCTTCTCTTACAGTGCAGTTCTCTGCTAAATATGCTCTTACGACGCCCATGGGATGATATGGGGTGTTGACAATCCGTATTCTTAATCCATCACCACACGGACTAGTTAGGATTATTAAAACATAGAACTACCGCTTATTTTTTTTCAAGCACCGGCAAAATTGGTATTATTGTCTTTTCATTAGTTATCATTCAAACTGTGACTGTCTTGAATCCTGAGCTGACCTGGTTTTCAGAATGGCACTCAATAGTTTGGTAACTAGAAGGCCAAACGAGTTCTGACATCGTGTAAGCTAGCGAAGGATAACTGAAAGGAACCCCTAGTGTATATCCATGTTGTAGGATTTGTATGGCATTCTAGTAATTGGACGACACAAGGAATCATGCATCATACGTTTTCCCTATAGTAAATACTGCTTATAGCTGATAGTAGGTGCACGATCAAAAATGTAATAATTTAAAATTATCATTTTGATTGCATTATTTGTCCACACCCGATATTTTATGATACAGTTATTTTAACTATGTAAAAACTACCTATTAGAACTCTGATGTATATTATGTAACTATATAACACACACATCTATATCTGTTGCGCATAATTAATTCATTATATTCCTTCGTTCTTATCAAAGTCGAAAAATATCCGTACGAAATAGTGTGTCCTCTTCACAGGCTGCTTGACAAAAGTTATCTGAATAAATATATTAGCTACAGTACAGTAGTACTAGTATTTACTTATTGATAAACTTCTTGTCAAAACGTTGTTGATGGCCCTTGATTACGATAAAAAGCAATTTATATTTATTATTTAAAATATTTAAATTATGGGTAAAAAATAATGTCCATTATTTTGTTCATTTTTGTTATTCATTTTTGTAACGTCCAATTTGGTATTATTTAGAATTTGTAAAATGGCATCACTCAAAATATAACGAGCCAATCACATGCCGGAATCTAGTATGAGTTGGCCATTTTGTCCTCGAGTGAAAATAGTGAATGACGCGTGTTTTTTTGTCAGCGAGTTAAAATCCAATTTTAATTTGTCAGTTTTGTTTTGTTTCCAACAACGTGAATGAGTGAATCCTTATAATTATAAAATTAATCAACTAAGTACTTTATTGTTGACATTTATTGAAATGCAAAGTGGTTGTAACTCGTTGCCATTTCTATTTGGCGTAACGTATTTAAAGTTACTTTCAAATCTTTATTAAAAATTAATTAATAAAGAAATAAATAGTCAAATTAGATATAATTTGACAATTTATTATTTCCCTATTGAATACATTTGGCATTTCGCATTACCTATTGTTGACGAGTTCTTTAACGATAAATTAAATTTTAATACTTAAATGTTAAATAATGTCGATTACTATTGTGTTGCTATTGATTTACGAATTTGACAATTTAAACTATAATAATATGTATTTAATTTGACATCTTATATTGATTATTTTCTTGTTAATTAAATTGGTATCTGCCTAATATTTGTATGTCTAAATGACAAAACATAGCGTTCTATTATATGTGTCTCTAACTATTGTAAACCTATGTTTAACAAATAAAATTTGATGTGATTTGATTCAAAGTACAGCGGTTTTTCATTTTTGTTATGATTTTAGTTACGTTACAAAAATGAAATAACAAAAATGAAATAAAGTCGCAATCACATTGCTAATAAAATTTTATTAATAGAGCATGATTCTAATGTTGTATAAAATACTAGAGGACGCCAGCAGCTACGCCTGCATTTTTTTTTAATTTTCCCGTTTTGGCCGATCCCGTGGGAATTTCGGGAAATCCCTTCTTAGTGCACCCCTACGGTCCCCAAGGAACATACTTGCCAAATTTCAGCTTCCTGCGCCCAATAGTTTCGGCTGTAGCGTGTCTGTCAGTCAGTCAGTAACGCAAGGATTTTATATATTAAGATGTGGGTGTATTTTTGTTGTATATAATATTGAACAGTATGTCTTTCTGTTTGTTCTTATTTAATTATTAAAAAAAAGATAAAAAATACAGTGTTTTATTGCAAAACACCATAACTATACTAAATCAATGAAATAAACAACATTCAAATAATAATGTGTGTTGTAACCGAGCCCTAATAATTCATTTTTGTTATTTTTTGTTACGCGTTTCATCTTTGTTACATTTTCATTTTTGATTCATTTCTGTCACAATGTTCATATTAAATGATTTTCACCCATTGTTCGATCAGTGGCGAGGCTCTTTTGTGCGTCTGTTAAAAGCGCTGTTTTGCATACAGCGTTTAATCTCATTCTGTTTGCGAATCAAACGATGCGGTTCACATTCTTGTGCAAAGATCTGCACAGATGCTCGAAGTCACTCAGCATTATATTGTCTCGTGAAATATAGAATCACCAGACGATAGGAAATGTGGGCTGCCGTATATTTTAACCGTTTCTCGAAGATGTACACCAACTATAAAACGGATCTCTCTTTAGGATTCACTAAACCTATTTCGCAACGCGGTTCGCGTTGCGAAATAGGTTCGAAATGCAAATGCGAAATAGTTAGGCACTTCCCCGCCGGCGGCTGATGACTAACTGCCAGTATTAACTTTTATATGATCGCATAGAAGGCTTTACCCCTCAGTGACGGCGTAATAAAATGACAGGTTGTTTTTATTTAGTGCCGACTGCGAGGCGTCGTTTCACGGCGTAGTTTGTGTTGGAAACTTTAGTAGTTGAACGAGAGTATCGTAGCGATTCCTAGCAGTCTCGTAGCTGGCTCGTAGCGAATGCAGCGCTTAGTGAACAGGGACGTAGCCGATGAAGTAATTAAGTGGTGCCCCCTTGGCGGTACAAAAAGTGTGAGTTGCAGTGCGGGCACAATTAGCCGCGCGAACTAGTGAAGCACACTGCCGCTCCACTGTGTTGTCTGTTGGCACTCACACTTGTTCTGTAGTACTGCGAGCGCCGCCATTATGTGATACAATGTGCCAACTAGTTCACCAACAAACTGATGTTTATTTGGCGCACATGTTCGAACTAATTATAGCTACAATCTGTTACTCAAAGTGACATACCAAATTAGGAATGAAATAATAATCTAAACTTATGCAAATATAATTATTAGGTATATTATTGCTTGTGAGAATAATGGGTAAAATGTATTAACATTACGTCTCTTCATCAAGTTAATTACAGTTATCCGTTAGTGATGGTAGCATCAACGCAATGAAATTAGTCTCCCGTCAGTTGAACACCAAAGCGTTTAAGATTACTTCATTGAGTATTCCCCTTTCAGTCAGGCTTAATTGCACTTTTTCTTTTCTTGTGGCAAGAACAAAAGACGAATAGATCCTTTTTGTAGAATTGTCGGTATTTTCGGTGATTGAGTTTCAGTTTCTCAAAGGAACATTAGTTACATTAAAGCTGGCGGCTTCGCATAAGTAAACTATGTC
This sequence comes from Euclidia mi, assembly GCA_944739405.2. Lineage (NCBI taxonomy): Eukaryota > Metazoa > Arthropoda > Insecta > Lepidoptera > Erebidae > Euclidia > Euclidia mi. Next base: position 8,074,923 of record OX123201.2, read on the forward strand.
GTTTGGAGGAGAACATACAGTACAGGGTTATAGCTTGGGTTATAGAGTTTAAGAGAAGTAGTGGTGTAACCTTCATAGATTTTGAACAATATTTTTTTGAAATCTTTGTAGATATATAAGAGGAAAGTAGCAATCCGACAAGCCAAGCTTACACAGAATTTTATGGATTTTATTCCATAATACTGCACGTTACAGCGCTCTCGGTTAACTCCGTCACCTTTACCTAACATTCGAGTGAGTGACAATTCCGAGAAGATGAGTTACTAAGTGAATACATAACGCGACCGTTTGACGTACCGTCACACGACCAGAGAGCCTGTGACACTCACACCTCACAGCGCTTCCGAGAAACGTGGCGCGTTTAAAAGCACAATGTGCTTTTATTTATTATGTCATAATGTCATAATTATCACATCAACTGCCGGCACAGTCAGCGTAATCAGACGCAGTGGTGCACGATAATGTTCGAGAGAGGAAAATAGTCACAGATAAGGTTTTATTGAGAAAGTTTTTTGACGTGACAACGTCTTATAAATTGGTTTGCCGGGTGACACTTCAAGAAACTGCGTTACGCTCCGCTCACGTTATGCGCTCACAATGAGAGCGAGTGAGAGGCACGCGTCCCGCCTAAGAGCGAGAGAGACAGACATAAAAAGTGAAAGGCACGCGTCTTTCATCCTTCTTCCTACTATACGAATGAATATTCACATTAAAATTATTTTACCACTCAAAGTCGTTGTCACGTAAAACTTTCGCCCGTATACCGACTTTACAGGCAACCAATTTTTTAAGAAATTTAATATTTTAAATAACCTGATTTGCAAACCAAGCCATCAATTCACCGAAAAAAATTCGCAATTGTATACTATAATCAACTCTTGCTGTTTAAAATAGGCAATCATTATATTTGTTTGTATATTGGTAATAACATAACATAACATAATTTCACACCTTTTATCCCCGAATGGGTAGGCAGAGATGTATTACACACCCACACTTCGCCAGTTATGTTTCGGTCCCAATGTAATAGGGGGCGGGCCTATTGCCATCTACCGGGCACATTATTAATCGAGCGATAATTAACATTTTTAATACACACATAACTTCGAAAAGTCAGAGGTGTGTGCCTGGGGTAATTGGGGATCGAACCCGAGACCATCGTCTCGGCTGTCCGTTACATACACCACTAGGCTATCGCCGCTATTGGTAATAAGGTCAGTGAATACTTCCATTTCATGTTTACGTGAGTGCAAAAATGCTTTACTTATGTTTAATTCGAAAGCCAAGTACAGTAGATACTGTGGCAATGGTAATTGAAATATAAGCTTTACATTACGACTGCACTTCTTGTAGGATTTATTTAAAATTGTTCGTAAATGAATTAGCTTTCTCAACAGAAAATTTTTACCCCGTATTTTCGTTGAGTAAAGTAATTGAGAATGTATTTTGAGATTTATAAATGTGTTGAAATTCATTACATTTTTCGTATCGTTATTCATATTTTTGCGTTTCAGTCGTTTGCATCAAAATTTATAGAAACGTCAAATTTTTGACTAGTCACGGCATTAATTTACAGTTCCAGTGAAGTCTACAGCATTGTGTACAACAGGGGTATGAATATGGGATCACTACTAATGTGTAATAAAATTATAATTAATTAATGATACCGAAAAGTCAGGTGACATTTTTAGGTTTCTCTTTTACTGCACGTATGTTTGGTTTTTCATTAATGATGTTTCGTAAGTACTTGCAAAGTTTACACGACATAAAGAAGTATTTCATTTCATTACGTTAGCCTGTGAAAGGTGAACATGAGGGTTGAAATCATTACTGGCGGGGATTGTGATGGATATAGATTAGGAAAAGAACATGCTCCCCTAGATCATGTTCTTTTGTCATGACTCTTTACAGAAGTTAAATAACTAGGTAGTAGAGAAATATCGCTGCTCAATTTTAGCTGCGTTTTATAGTACTAACTTTCAATTAATTGTACAGTATTTATGCTGCCACAAGTAGGTACAAAAAATGCTATGATTGATGATGATTTATTTTGCTGGTGCAAATAAACTATAGACTTGTGGGCAGAAGTGTGACTCATACACGAAGATGTGAAGATACGAATACACTGTTATGAGTATATCAGTGGAGTGAGAGGTTTTACAAGTTTGACGTCGCCGCGTATCTGTGCGCGTCTAGCTGCGATATCGTGGCTCCTAACCGAAAGGCCGGTTTATTTTAAACTAGTTGATGCACGCGGTTACACCCGCGTTATTTAAGGCTACTGCTCTGCGCCCGTCGCTCATAGCGCGATGTTATATAGCCTATAGCCTTTCTCGATAAATGGGCTATCTAACACTGAAATAATTTTTCAAATCGGACCAGTAGTTCCTGAGATTAGCGCGTTCAATCATACAATGAAACAAACAAACAAACAAACAAACTCTTCAGCTTTATATATTAGTATAAGATATGACGGGCTCGATAAACATATCGAGCACCTTAGTTACAATTCAAATTCAAATTACAATCTATGTCAGGGATTACATAAAATTCCAAATTTTATAATCATAGATACTCTGCAATTAGGATAACGCTAAGAGGATGATTCTGCAAGAATGCTGTTGCGTAGGCACTCAAATTAAGTGCATTACTTTTTTGTCTGGTGGTACTCCGTTAAAATATACCTCTCGTAGCCGAAAATAAAAGTTAGTAATGGCGGTAATGAATTGTGCACGCGTGGGCTCAGTGGGCACGTCGGCGGCGGCGGCGCGATAATAGCCACGAGTAATGAGCGACTTAATGGCTTCTTCTGTCGCCTCACAGATACGGGACACACTCATGAGCGGAGCGGCGAGCGGAGCGGCGAGCGGAGCTGAGCAAGTAGCGTGGATGACAATTACGCATTGCAGTAGCACACGTTGGATAGATGCCTTCCAATTATGTAGCGAACTTGTAGGATCTTTTTAAGTACAGGAAGTATATTCGTGTTACTCACCCTCATTTGCCCCACATTTTGTCAAAATATAATTATAAGATCAAGTTTTAGTCCATAGACAGACTCGCACTTATCTGTTCTGTAATTTATTTATTAATGTGATCAGTTAATTAATTCAATGTTCCAATATAGCTAGGATTACTGTCAAGTGTGTAATATGTGATCAGCACCGATCGTCATTATAGTCAAAATGCCGTCATATACAAAACTATCGTTTGGAAAACAAATAAATGAAACTAAATATTAAGCAGTAGTAGGTACCGCCAGTATCCAATATTTGAAAAGTTTTATAGCTATGATATCCAATTCCAGTATTATGTTATTGAATTAGTTTAAAATGATAATTGAATTTAAATAACGTTACACGTGGGGCGACTGTCAAAGAGAATATTTAAATACATATATTATAAATGAAACTAATAAATATATTGGTAGTCACTTCTTTATTCAATGGTAGTCACCTTAATGCAAAATTTTAAAAGCATTTTATTATAAATTGCATTTTATTTATATTTTAGTAAATTAAACATACTTATCACACATTTTACGAATCATATTTTTCGTTGAATATAATTCGTTTTGAGGTATCATTTCCAATAACAACATAATATACCGAACATAGGAGACTCAAGTTCATCCATTCGGCAAATAAGTGAATCATATATCAATGTGAACACAAAAGCGATTCTCCACTATTAACGCGGCTGCATCGAGTTCAATAATTGAATTAAATAAATTTGAGAGTCTTGCAATTCAGTTGAGAGCTTCGGCGGCATTTTTGTAAAATACACCCCTATCTTGCGTATCAACCGCATTGATACACGAGAGTGCGGAGGAGGCATAATCGAGCGCTCGCGTTAACACAAACACTATTTGCTAATGAAAAATTGAACATCACTAAACTTTTACAATTTATAGACTCGGCACGTTTTACTAGTAGTGTAGTCGTATAATGTATCATATAGTTTGCATGGGCTCAGCTTAGCATACGACTCTAATGACGTCACAGTTACCTGCTATCGGCTGGTCCCAATATTTGATATATCCTGGATGTGGGTACTAGAGATGCGACATAAGCTCTATACAAATATGTATTTCTAGTAGCCAAATTCATGGATGGATCAAATGTCGTTACCGGTCGTATATCAAACGTGTTCCTCTTCAGGAACACTAATGATACCAGACGCGACAGATTATGTTACTCTCATAGACTGGATGTTGGTCCTTAAGGTCACGAAGCAGTTGCTTATCGTCAGACGTAAATGTATAATTTCCTCACAGCAATCTTGTGTGAATTTATAATTCTTTTTGGTGTCTAAAATCATCAGTCCTAATGATTTTATATTTGTGAGTAATTAATGTCCTGCCAACCCTGTCGTTGCAATTTCCATTACCTCAATAATTTGTCCTAAGTGTTTGTAATTTTATAGTATATAATGAGACGAGACGACACTTCATTTTAAGGTAATCAATATACGCTTTTGATAAGGCAGGTAGTGATGGAATGACAAAGAGTGCAAGGAACACCAGGGCCGAATAATTGCCGACATCAGCATCCTGTCGCAAACCCAAGTTGCATCCAAAACTTTTCGCCTCAGAGCCCTGGATTTATCCGAAGTAATTGTCAACATCATTTGGTTGATATTGTAAGATAGCATGGAAGTTAGAATGAGAGCACGAAGTCGCGCCTGGTGCCACAAAGCTCTCCACCCGTCCCCTGCGGCGACGCTTTAAAATATTATCACAGAGCAGTTTTTAAAGCAAGTCGTTACGTCGATCCCACATGAATATTCCGCCAGATAATTTACTTTATTTTACACAAAAATGCAAAGATGAAAGTAAGCGACGTTGGCTGCAAGTGGGCTAGTTTATCTTCACAAACGTCCTTCTCACTAAATGTATTATATTCTGCAAGATATCAGGTTCTTTCTTATTTATTTTCATATGAGTGTGTGGCCAACTCTGGTGTCGGAGTTTTGAAACCGGCCAAAGGCTATCGACATGCCCTAACGACCGGGTCCGACATCTGTACGTGCCCTTCGAAGCACGGTAGCGCCAAGATGTAAATGCCACACGCGGTCACCCATCTAAGTGGCGACCCATGCAAGCGTGGCCTAAATTTGCCGCTTTACTGCAAACGGCAAACCAAGTCTCGTTATGAGCGTGAGAGATATGTAATGATATTTAGGCTGTGGGCTAAAATTACTGATATCCAAGTATTTAAACATAATATGTAAGATGATAAGGCCAACGAGCAATAGTGGCAGTTAAATGACACTGACATCGTTTGACAGTTAAACTGTCAAACGTGTAAATAAGGTTAAAGCTAGCTATATAAGTCGACAAGCTCGGCTAGTTCGTACTATTCTCCTTCGACGACGGCTCAGGTACGATATGGTTCTGACTATTTAACTGCCACTGTGTTCCAATATTCTGTGTTGCTTGTTCTTTTGTTTCATCATCTAGGAAACAATGTAAGATAGAGTAATCATTATCTTATTGATTTTGTGGGTAGTTTGATCGTTTGTGAGATATTAAAGATTGTAATATAGGATAGAATAATATACTGTGGATCAAGTTGTATCAATGAATCTCATTCAACACACACAAGCAGAAGGAGTTAAAGATAGCGAGAAGAAAGTTTTTAGAATAGGCACAAGAATTTCGTACGCGCGGAAGCGATGACAATTATTCGCAAGTACTAATAAGATTTAAATATAAGGCGGTTCGCGTCAAGATCCGCAACCAGTTTTGCTGAAGCCTTGGTCCCTGGGTGGCTCAACGAATGCAGACTAGAGAATACGGCTCTACGCATTTCCTTGGGTACAAAAGGTCTTGGAGTAGGTCCGCTAAAATTGCAGTACAGTTGACTGCGTGACCCTGGAATACTTACCTGTTTGAGGTTCAGTGAGGTGTCGCCAGCAATCAGTTGCTTGAGCTCGGTGTCGTTTTGCTGAGCTTCTGCGATTCTTTCCGGGTGCACAGGCTGAGTAATCTCCTCCACGCGTGAGAGAGTGTCAGCCACGACGTTGTCCTTCCCCGAGATATGACGAATGTCAGTGGTAAATTGGGATATAAAATCCAAGTGACGGAACGTGGAGAACAATTCTCTTTACGAGAGTGATAGGCGAATGTGAGGGGCTTGTGGTCCGTGTAAATAACGAAGTCACGCGCCTCCAACATGTGCCTGAAGTACTTAACACTCTCGTAAATGGCGAGCAACTCACGGTCGTAAGGAGAGTACTTAACCTGTGCCGGGCTTAACTTACGCAAGAAGAAGGCTAGAGGCTCCCAAGCTCCATCATTAAGCTGCTGCAGAACTGCGCCGATGGCCTTGTCTGACGCATCCGTGACCAACGCCATCTTAGCGTTGCAGTCAGGATGAGCTAAAAGTGCTGCTTGGCAAAGACTACTCTTGCAGTTTTGGAACGCCTCCAACTCCTCCGCTGAAAAATTAACAGGGTGAGAACCCTTAACGGACCCTGCAAGTAAAGCGTTCAAAGGGGCTTGAAAAGCGGCGGCCCCAGGTATGAACCTCTTGTAAAAGTTTACCATGCCAAGGAATCTGCGCAGTTCTCTAACATTCTTGGGGGTAGGGAAATTCTGCAAAGCTTCGACCTTGGATGGCAACGGCCTCGTACCCTTGGATGAAATATGGTACCCCAAAAAGTTTACCTGCGACACTCCAAAAATACACTTACTAGTGTTGATCACCATACCGTACTCTTGGAGTCTGGTGAATAGCTGACGCAGGTGCACCTCATGCGTAGCATGGTCTTTTGAAAATACGAGGAAATCGTCAAGGTACGCGTAAGTGAAGTCCAGACCATTGAGCATCTCATCCACGAAGCGCTGGAACGTTTGACCGGCATTTCGAAGTCCGAACGTCATGAACGGAAATTCGAAGAGACCGACCGGCGTCGTTATAGCGGTCTTCGGAATGTCATCCGGATGGACGGGGATCTGGTTATAGGCCTTCACCAGGTCTATCTGCGAGAAGACTGTACAGCCAGATAGGCTGTCGGCGAAGTCATGGATGTGCCTGATCGGGTACTGGTCGGGGATGGTACGTGCGTTCAGCATCCTGTAGTCACCACAGGGACGCCAGCCATCGTTTTTCTAAGGCGCCAAGTGAAGAGGAGAAGACCAGGCTGATTCGGACGGACGGCACGTGCCGCACTGTAGCATGGCCTCAAATTCAGTCTTGGCGATTTTAAGTTTATCCGGTGCCAAACGACGCGGTGAACAGGTTACCGGTGGCCCAGGTGTAGTGCGTATGTGGTGGATTGTCTGGTGTTTAGATATGCGATGTGTACCGTGTGGACGAGTGATGTCGGGAAATTCCCGTAGTATGTGAGTGAATGCGGAATTACCGAGACTTACTTTCACCGAAGAGACGTCATCAGAATGACGAGCAGGCGAAGCCGGGGTGGACACAGTTGTATGGCAGTCGATGAGGCGTTGATTCCTGCAATCGACCGTCAAATTATAAAAACATAAAAAATCCACGCCTATTATCGCCTTTGTTACATCTGCGACGATAAATCGCCAGGGGAAGTCACGGCGCATATATTTAAATTTAAATTAATATAGCCGTAAGTGTTTATAATTGTTCCGTTAGCGGCGCACAATTGAAAATCCGTTTTAGTACGGTGAGTAGACAAAGCCGATCGGGGGTATACGCATAGGTCACTGCCTGTGTCGACCAGGAATCGAACCTTGGTTCGGCAGTCAGTGATAAATAGGCGACCGGTACTGAGGCAATCATTTGTCGCCATTACTGACTGCCCCTTTCGTTTCCGGCGGAACGGTAATCGCAAGGTTTAATACAATGCCTAGCCCTATCACGAAATCTAATATGATACCAGCATATCGGATGATTTCGGTAACTGGACGGTGATCTGGTGGAACTGGAGCGCTGCCGACCTCGGCTCGGCTGTCGACTGCAGTCGCGGTCCCGGGACATCCTCTCTATCTTCTCCGTTAGTAGCTCCACCTGCTTGGCGAGTGCTGATACCTCCGGAGAAGCAGGAACGGCTGATGAAGGAGCGACGGCTGCGGATGCAACCTGAGGGACGACCACGTCGTGGATTCTGTCTGCCAGGTCTGCCAAATCATCCATGGGAGTCTTGCCCTGGGACGCGATGATGGCCTGCGTACTGCTGGGTAGACGGCTGGTCCAGATGGTACTTAGAAACTCCTCGGGGACGCCGGGACCAGCCAGGTTCAGCAGGTGTCGGTAAAACTGCGAAGGCTTCCGGTCTCCCAACTCTTCGTGCATGAGGAGCTGCTTCACCTTCTCCCGGGACGCAGAAAGTCGTTTCACCAGCTCCGTCTTCAGCTTCTCATATTTGTCTGTCGCCGGCGGGTTTGTAATTATGTCCTCCACCTCAGACACGTACTGGGAGTCCAAGTTGCCCGTGACGTAATAGTACTTGGTGTCATCTGACTTGATACCAGACAGGAGAAATTGCGCTTCCATCTGGCAAAACCATAGCGCCGGTTTTTCGGGGTAAAATGGGGGTATTCTGACACCGACCCGAAAAATATCCGCTGCCAACTTGTCGCAGTCTTGGCTGCCACACCCTTTTTCTTCGGCCATCCTGTTACCGTGTCCTTGTACGGGGTCACCAATGTAGAAGAGTGTGTAGTGCGAAGTAAAAGTCACAGATTGAAGAAACGAAGTATGAAAGTTTATTAAGAGGTGGAAAAGTTCACAGGTACAGTTTATAGGCACACACACAAGCAGAAGGAGTTAAAGATAGCGAGAAGAAAGTTTTTAGAATAGGCACAAGAATTTCGTACGCGCGGAAGCGATGACAATTATTCGCAAGTACTAATAAGATTTAAATATAAGGCGGTTCGCGTCAAGACAAATCATAGACTGTTGATGGGCCGGCGACGCGGGCGCACCGACCGTGTGAGCGGTCAACTGATAGTGCTCTCTCGCTTGCGCGAGCTACCTGCGACGCGAGCCGCGACACACGGCCGCTCACGACGTCACCGCCTCGCTGTCCCATCTAGTAATATTTTATCTATATAAAATCGTTGTACAATGTTTGCGTGTATGTTGAATAATTATTAGGTTGATTAAAATTACAATTATTTTTTATGCTAATCAAAGATTGATATTTAGAGTACTTACTAAAATATGTTATGAAAATTTGATAATTATGATGTCACTACAATAGTTTAACTGTCAAACGTCATGTCAGTGTCATTTAACTGCCACTATCCTCTTACATATTATGTATAAATACTTGGATATCAGTAATTTTAGCCCACAGCCTAAATATCACTACATATCTCTCAAGCGCTACAAGATATTAGGTTATGTATGAGGATCAAATATCGGGACGGGAGGATATAATATTATATTATATGCGTTAGGTGTTTCATTCATGATGGATAACCTTCAGCGTGATAAGGGTGTTTGACGTTAATCAACACTTTAGTGATTAAAGGCAACACTATGGAAACATGGTTTGAAAGTTTTCACTTCCGCAACAATTATACCGAACTCGTTCCTTGACGGAGAGAGTGTTTAGAGGCGTAACTATCTTGCAAGGATTATTAAATACTATTAAATAATACTTTAAAACTCAGATGGTATTGTTTGTATTGTGGTATATTTTAAATTGGTACTAAATGATTACCTTCCTTAATTAAGTGCCTACGTCATATTAATTGATGTATTATATTGGCCGTTAACAACATAAGAGAGAATTAATGGCGATCATTTTGAGTAAGTTTTCTGAGCCATATCTATGCCAAGTGAATTATATGACCAAATTAATTACCAGCTATTAACACGCAATACAAAAGACAGCGAATGTCTGACAGCCATTTATCCTCACAGGTGGATGATACTCAAGAGAATATTATCGAGTAAACTGAGAGCCAATATAATGTTGTATATTTTCACGATATTTCGCAAGTGTCAACACTCATAGACTTAAGCTATTACGCAGTAAAGGTTTAGGTTTATTTTTCATTTTATGAGCAGAACAATGACTGTGAGAGAAGCGGTTTTTTTATGATACAAGCTTCAATCGGTGTGAGTACCGTATAAAATTTCGTCGAATGTTTGCGACACATTGTAGTGACGACGGGAAGTAAAACCACAAGCCGTGCCCAGTAGTAACAATACATATAATAGTAATAACCGTCTACACCGTATTCGGCTACGGCAATTTTAAGCTCATTATTGAGTTCTTCGTTGACGTGCTCTCAGATGACTGACATATCCAATTTTTGCTGTGAACGTGCGTCGACATTCAGCGCAAGTCAGCACCCTTCCGACATAATTATAAGGGATGGCCTCCATTGGTCAAGCCTTGAGGTTGTCTCGTTTGGCATCGAGCTCTTCTTTTTGTCGATTTTCAAATTCGAAGCCCTTACCGCGTAAAGTACGCCTCTGCAGCGCCCTGTCCACCGCCACTGCCTCGTACTCATACATACACACGCATAAGTGTATATCTAGTATTGTCTAAAATATCCCACATATTTATGAACAAACAGTGTATATGTAGTATTGTCTAAAATATCCCACATATTTATGAACAAACAATGTTAACGTAGATAAAAGCGAGTGAGTGGTTCTCTCGGCCACCATGTCTGAGTGCTGAATGTTGTATGACGTGCAGGTTCAAGTTCAAGCATCGTTCAAGCCCCGTTTTCATTAGGGGACATTTGTCCCGCAACCTTGTCGCCCGACACGAATTCTACTTGCTGAGCGACGTCGGGGGGGACATCGCCTGACATCGCAGGCGACATCTACGTGTCACGGGACAAGTCGGTTGTCGATGCTCCGATAGCGTTAACCTTGCGCGACTTCGTGTCCCTCGGCAGTTGCCGACGGCGTTTGACTTATGTGGACGTGTGTTGCTATGTGTTCCGCGACTACCCGCGAATATAGCACACTTCGTTGGTCCACACTACCAACGAAACTGTGTTAACACTTAGGCGACATCTTGATCACAATGCCGGTATGTGGACGAGCGAAATGTCGGTCGACATTGTCGCGGGACAGTCGCACGTAAATGTTCTGCGACTGTTCGCGATAAGTCGAGCGACTTTGTCGCCTAGTGAATACATGGCTTCACTCTGGTTGTAGAGACGCTCAATGTTGCGGCAACGTTTGTAATCGTAAGCGTGTGAGACTCGATGTTACTCTTAAGGCGAGGTTGCAGTACTTTTTAAGATTTTTGAACGTCTGAAAGTCCCATGAACTATGATATTTTTAATGAATAAAAATTAAAGTATAAAAGTTGAACATATCTTCTAGTAAATCGTAAAGATAGAAACACGATTTGGAATGATTGGCTCGATAAAAAAAAATGTCAAACATGGCACTAAATCACAACTTTAAACGTGTACTGCTTAGAGATTCCATAATAAATTTATATGAAAGTATTATCAATAGAAACAGCTCTTTATTTTAAAATAAATGGTAAAAACAGATTTCGTAATTTCGTTATCATTTTTCTCCAAGAAATAAAATAGTCAAAATGTTGGCATTTTATCGCTCGCCGGCCGTTCATCAGTGCCTGTCTAGGCGTGATTGAGGGCGGACGTACGTCGTTGCTCCGCAAAATCCCCCTCCACCCCCGCATGTACGTTTTCGCTAAAGTACAAAGTAATTCGTATTCCACACTCAATCGTTCAAACCATAGACATACTAGTAAGAAACCGTAAACAGGTTACTGACAAGGTAACATGACGGAGCTTACGAGTGGCACGCATCGCGAAAAGCGTACGCACACTAATATAAATATGTCAAAACGACACACTAAGAATTAGATAGGAAGTGTAGTTAGTGTTAGTGGAAGTGTGTTTAGGTATTACTGCTAATGTTTATAATGCTTTGTATATTATAGGTATAATCTGTGGTACTGTTGAAGACCCGTCATCATCATCCTTGCGCTGTCGGATCATTCCCACTAGTTCTATTGAACAGTTCTATGATAGAACTAGTGATACTTTTTTCCCACTAGTTCTATAAGCACAACTTGATGAAGGCGATTCATAAACGCCTTCATCAAGTTGTATAGTGGGAATGATCCGACAGCGCAAGGATGATGATGACGGGTCTTCAACAGTACCACAGATTATACCTATAATATACAAAATGACGGACGTTCTCTGACCAGATTGGAGACATCCTAAAAACATTACAGGTTAGAAGCACCCTGAACAGAAGAGCATGCATGAGGAATCTGATGGGAGTGAATGAAGCAAGAGAGATATGTCAAGATCGTTGCAAATGGCGCTCCGTAGTCTCTGCCTACCCCTCCGGGAAACAGGCGTGAGTCTATGTATGTATGTATGTATGTATGATGAGAAGAATAGAACTAATGGGAAACAGTTATAGGAAATTTACCACTAGTTCTATGTATGTATTACAAGGGTAGTGTCACAACATCGCGCTCACATATCCGAATAAATATGTATGTATAAAAATGTGTTAAACGAATGAACGTCTACAAAACAATTGAACGTCTACAAAACAAATGAACGTCTACAAAACAAATGACTACCAGAAAGTGATCAGCTATCGATAGTGATTGCAAAAAACAAGTGCATGCGATTTTCGACCTTATTGACAATTCATGACAAACTTTTTTTTTGCTTTTTCTCGCTTTCTGGCAATATTAGGGTAATAAAGTTATCAATTCTGACTAATGTCAATTAGGTTGAAAATCGCATGCACCTGTTTTCTGCAATCACTATCGATAGCTGATCACTTTCTGTAAGTCATTTGTTTTGTAGACGTTCATTTGTTTTGTAGTCGTTTATTTGTTTTGTAAACGTTCATTTGTTTTACATATTAAACAAATGAACGTCTACAAAACATATTCATTCGGATATATGAGCGCGATGTCGTGACACTACGGATCATTCCCAGTAGTTCTATTGAATACCCTTGTAAAAACATACATAGAACTAGACTGGGACATTTCCTATTACTTATCCCATTAGTTCTGTTCTCCTCATCAAGTTGTGCTAATAGAATTAGGACAGTTCTATCATAGAATTGTTCAATACTACTACTATACTGGGAATGATCCCACAAAATAGTAGAACCTGAAATTAACGAACTGAAATTAATAAACTAATTACACAACAATATTATCTGGGAGTACGGTTAAGCTTAGAAAGACCCACCATTCCCCCAGGGGTACTGCCAGGGATACGGTGGGTCGGCAGCGAAAACTGTGCAGTACAATCTACTTAGTTGTTTAATACTAAAAGGAGAAAAACAAGAACAAGTGAATGGACTTTGATCATCCGTCAATGTTTGTAACTTACGTATGATTTTGTATTTCTATAATAATAATATAACACTGTGTTGATTCAGCCTCAAATCACTTTTATTACTGGACAAAAAAACACACATCAGTATTTTATTATTACGAATGTCCCATCTGGATACTTTGTTTTGTAGTCTTTGAACACGCACAATACTGCTTCTCTTTTACACTCGCTAAATGCCAATTTTTTTATTCACTCTATTATTTGTGATACTGTATTTATTATAAATTGTAAATAAAACGTTGTAATATTGTAATACTCATGAATGAGAAGTGATTCCATAACTTTTAGTCATTTTCCTACTATAGTTTGTGCAAAATCTCATTACACACGACGGCATTTTCAAATGTAACGTACACACACGCGAGTAAAAGTGCGAGCGCTTCCGACCGCAGCGCGTACGCGACTAAAGCCAAATGAGACATTTAGCCTGTTTTTAATGTACCACTTTTGAAGTTCGCAGAACTCATCTACGGTTTTTTTTACGCTGCGCTGTGGCAAACGCACACACGAAACCCCCCCTCCCCGCCCCCCGCTCACTCGCTGACGCCACCGCCGTGTTTTTGTTTTTGCGGGGGGTGAGGTCGAGCTACGCACTGTACTGCAACCTCGCCTTAAGAAGTAAATACATTTAGTGACGTTAATAAAAAAGTTACTTGATTAATCGATTGGTAAATTGAAATATAAGAATTTAAACTTTCGCGGTGCAACAGTGCCGAAATATTGGATACTCGAAACAAAGGTAGGTGTTATATATCCCAAGAGATAATTTCGAACGAATGGTAAATGCTAGTCCAAACATTAACGCAGTCAGAAAAGTACTTTATCTGACTAAGCTAATATTGAAACTAAATAATAGCGAATTAATTGACCAAGTCTAAATTTACTACCGAAAATTAATCTCTTTCCGATGTTTTCCTTTGCAATTTTACTCGAAGTATAGATATGTGCTAGGACAACTGACATAAGGTCATCATAAAGTCATAAAGCTTAGCCTAGCTTAGCCTTCTCAGCATTGTTGGCAAATTGTATGCAAAGGTACTGATTGAAAGAGTTATGCAAGTAACCGACAAGAAAATATGGGATGTACAAGCGGGATTCCAAAAGGGTATGCGGTGCACGGATCAGGTTTTTTCCTTGCGAAGCACAGCCGAAAAGTTTTTGGCCAAAGGTCAAAAGGTCTATTGCGCATTCGTGGATTTGGAAAAGGCTTACGATAAAGTGGTGAGGAATGAAATGTGGTCGGTCCTGTCAATGAATGGGGTAGTAAGCAGCCTCATTCGAGCTCAGAAATCCCTTTATGAGGATTCTAGAGCTTGTGTGAGGATAAACGGGGCATACACTGACTGGTTTACCATCGAGAAAGGTGTTAGACAAGGATGTGTAGCGTCGCCGTGGCTGTTTAACCTCTTCATGGACAGTTGTTTGCAAGATTTAAAACAAAGTGACTGCGGATTAAGGATGAATGGGTTACTCGTCAAATGCCTCCTTTATGCTGATGATCAGGTAATACTTGCGTCTTCAGCGGAGGAGTTGCAGGAGATGGTAACAATCATGCATGGTGCGTTAGAGAGGAAAGGAATGAAAGTGAATGTTAGTCAAACGAATGTTATGGTCTTTGAAAAGGAGGAATGTGTTACGGCTTGCAATATTGTGATCGATGGGCTACGAGTGGAACAAGTGAATGAGTTTGTATATTTAGGTATGCTGTTTACAAGAGATGGTAAGAATGAAGAAGATATTGAAAGAAGAGTAAATGCAGGTAATAGAGTGAATGGAGCTCTTAAGGCGTTTATGAACAGTCAAAACGTGTCCAAAAAGGCACGTTTGGCTGTGCATAGAGGGGTGTTAGTGCCTACCCTTATGTATGGTAGTGAAAGTTGGGTATGGCAGAAGAGACTAGAAAGTAGAATAAATGCGGTAGAAATGAGACCACTGAGAAGTATGTGTGGTATATCTTTGACCGACAGAGTAAGGAATAGTGTGATAAGAGAGTGGTGTGGGGTAAAAGATGTAGTGACAAGCATCGAGAAAGGCATGTTAAGATGGTTTGGGCACATGGAGAGGATGGATGACGAAAGACTGACAAAGAAGATATATAAGGCAAATGTGAATGGGACAGGACGAAGGGGAAGACCTAGGTGGACGTTCTCTGACCAGATTGGAGACATCATAAAAAAAGGACAGGTCAGAAGTACCCTAAACAGAAGAGCATGCATGAGAAACTTGATGGGAGTGAATGAAGCGAGAGAGGTATGTCAGGATCGTTGCAAATGGCGTTCCGTAGTCTCTGCCTACCCCTCCAGGAAACAGGCGTGAGTCTATGTATGTATGTATGTAAAGTCATAAACATAAGTCAAAATCCTTTATTCATTTAAATCACAAAGTGACACTTATGAACGTCAAATTTAATAATATATTATTACTTAAAGCTTCTACATTTACATTTACTGCCACGTTCGTAAAGCAAGGGTTATAATGACAGGTACAACGGTTTTGTTTGTTTATTTTACTGTCATATTTCACGGAACAATGGAACAAGGTTATGGTATGATTTATATGTAGACATAGTAAGCAGGCTGAAATGACATAATCGATTTTTTTTTTATTTCTATAATCGAGTGCGAGTGGAGCCGCTGATAAAATATTATATAGTTGACTGAATCAGGCGTTACTTGGCGGAACTCCATTGTAACCTAATGGAAGGAAAGAGGAACCCACCACGCACCCTCGAATTGACCACCCCAACTATTGCAATAGAAAAAGGTTGACAATATCGAACTCCTCTAAAAGGATAAGGGATATAGGAATGGTATGGGTTCCAGGAAGATACCTGACTTGCAGTATCCCGCTGTATGCGCTGACTATTCTTCGACACGTGTTTCGCCTCTGCACGAGGCATCCTCAGGAACGATGGGCAACGACTGAGCGCTTTCCAACCGTGGGCATGTCTTATAAACGATTGTACTTTCTAATCCCCTCCCTCCGTTGCTCGACTGATGTGAGTCATTATGACGCTGTGCGAATATATTCAGCAATGGGGACCCGTTAAAGTTGGTTTGATCGTTCAGTAATGTATGCTTGTCCCGCTTTAAAATCTCTAATTGTTCCAATACGCACATTCTAATACCCTTTTGACAAGTGTGTATGACGTCAAATGAATGTCCGCTATTTAAGGTATGACCCGATTCAAGTAAATGTTCGGCAAAATGAGACTTTTCCGGCTGGTTGTTTTTTGTAAACGCCGCTAAATGTTCTTTATATCTCAGCTCAAAACTTCGACCCGTCTGTCCTATGTACTTATTTTGGCATTGGTCGCATGTTAAGCAGTAAATACCAGACTTTTTGTTCTTGCATACTTTATCTTTACCATTGCAAAGAAATTTTAACGTTTTGTATGGTTTATAGGCTGATCTGATACCGTTCCTCCTCAGTATACGCGCCATACGGTCAGTTATGCTTCCAAAATAGGTAAGAACAGCGGTATTATTTATAGGTTCTTTTATAGAGGGCTATAAAAGTGACTTGGCCATTCTAAGTTATTTTCCTCTAATCATCTTGTCAATTAGGCGTTTACTATACCCGTTGGATTGAGCTATATGATAAATAATATTTAATTCTCTGTTATATGATTCTATATTCAGTGGTACATTTAATAATCTATGAATCATACTGTGACATGCTGCCATTTTGTGTTGCGATGGATGACAGGACGATGCTGGTATTGTACTATCTGTATACGTCGGTTTACGATAAATTTCAAATGAGTGTGAGGTACCCTCCCTTTTGATAGTCAAATCTAAGAAGTTTATTGAGCTGTTTTGTTCTATCTCCAATTCGAACTTAATTTTGGGGTGTATACTATTAATTCTTGTAAGAAAACAGTGAAGCTGACGTTCTGTGCCCTTCCAAGCCAGCAAAATATCGTCCACGAATCTATAATAATATAAAATGTTCGGTTCTTTAACCAAATGCTCGTGTTCGTAGTTATTCATAAAGATATCTGCTAACAACGGACTAAGCGGTGAACCCATGGCCAAACCCTCCTTCTGAAAGTAGTACTCGTAGTTGAATTGAAAATAATTTTGTTTACTGCATAAGTCGGTTAATTTCAAAATATTCTGAATCTGTTCTGGGTGTATTCTATTTCTTCCCAGCAGATTTTTAATTATAACTAAACATTCTTTATACGGGACATTTGTAAATAAGCTTTTTACATCCAAAGACACGAGTTTTGTGTTTCTAGGTAGACAGATGTGTTTTATTTTGCTAATCAAATCATAACGATTTTTCAGGCTATATTTTGCGGTGAATGACGTCTTCTCTTTAATCAATCCGTTTAAATATTTCGCTAATTTATAAGCTGGAGCGTTGACATATGAGACGACTGGGCGGATGGGCACCTGATCTTTATGTATTTTTGGTAAACCATACAACAGCGGACACTGAGGGTTCATCGGTATAAGACTTTTCGCTAAATAGCAGTTTTGTGGAAAAAGGTAAGTACTTGACTTGATACTGAATTTTAATTCTGCATGAAATCGTTTGGTAGGATCGTAGGGCAGACGCTGGAAATCTTCGGTGTGTATTACATCTTGTACTTTGCTATTATACTGCGATCTAGACATAATTACTACGGTGTTGCCTTTATCCGCCTTTAGCGAGGCACTGAGGATGCCTCGTGCAGAGGCAAAACACGTGTCGAAGAATAGTCGGCGCATACAGCGGGATACTGCAAGTCAGGTATCTTCCTGGAACCCATACCATTCCTATATCCCTTATCCTTTTAGAGGAGTTCGGTATTGTCAACCTTTTTCTATTGCAATAGTTGGGGTGGTCAATTCGAGGGTGCGTGGTGGGTTCCTCTTTCCTTCCATTAGGTTAAAATATTATAATAGAACATAACAAAAAAACAAACGCAGCTTAAGGAATTGTCGTTTATCTGCCTGTTTTTCTATTTGCGCAATCTTTTGAAATTACCAAACTGAGTTTCAAGTCATTTTAACAGGTGACAAAGGGTAACTTATATCATATAATCTAAATGTTAATATAATATGCTGTTTAAAAGTAAAGTTTCAGTAATTGCAAATTCCACGCCAATGAAATCGTAGATACGGCTTAGAATTAATACGAGTATAGTAGAATAGAATAGATACTTTTATTCTGAGTCTGCTTAGAAAAACTGGGAATTGTTTGCAGAGGGCAGTGGAAGCATGATTTATTCATCCAGTCCTTATAAGCGAGAACAAATCTCTGCCATATTTTTACTGTGATACGCAGTGATGAAAATTACATGTAAATTTACCTGAGATCTTCTGGTGATGTTCTGGAGTAGACCTATAAGATCACTCTCACTAATTTGGCCAAAATAATGATGAAATCCTTAAAGCTATCCAGCTGTTCCTCCAAACGATGTCTTCAGGACGTGAGGCACGTGGAAGTCGACACACAATTTTACAAATGTTCAATATTTCACAAATTTATCAATCGCTCACAACTTTTGTCGGGCAAATCCAATAGCGACAATTGCAAAGTATAAGACTATTACACAATACAATTCGCGAAGCTTCAACCATGTGCTTTTCAAAAGGACGATTTTACGAGACGACAAAACGTGTTAACAAGGATTTTTCCGGAACCAAGAATTAGAGAAAGATTTGACAGTTCATAGTGTGACCATAGTCAAAAATGACTATAGACAAAATAAAACGTTACTAAACCGATATAATCGATTCAACTTAACATAGACAATAATTATATTTCAAATAACTTTATAGTATAACACCATTTTGTAGGTATATCACTCATAGTAACTATGTATATAAGCCACACACGGAGGTCTGATTTAAAACTAAGATGAGCTTTTACTATAGTGACCAATCAACTGATAAACATATTTAAAATTAAATACATTCATTTATTACACATCAAACCAGGAAAGATACAGTACAATTACTTAACAATGGGCGGTATTTTCCCTTCCAGGAATCCTTATAGCGAGAAGCAGATAAACAAATATACGTAAATCAACATGGCAACAAACATAATTCTAAATTATAAAACCTTTTTGTTCCAGAATCCTCAAAAAAGTCTACAATAATGTAACAAAAAAAGGATAAACTCTGTGAAGCCACCTACATGTTAGAGGGAGGCGTACGCACAGATGTGTGTACTGATACACCAGGGCTTTCCCCCGAGACTGATGCCCCTCAGTGTGATGTTATGAAAATAGCCCACATAAATAATACTAGTCCTAATAGTAAAGCCCCGTAATGTAGGAAGAACGCTGAGATAACAAGTGATTACATTTTATTTAACAACATTACAGTTTCATAACAAATAATATGTGTTTTTGGATCTCTAATGTTGAGTAAGAGGTTTTATTCATACGGATACGCCAATACCATTGAATCTTATATTATTATTTCTTCTTACATATTTTGAGTTATTTGTCCGCTATGAAAGGAAACTGCTTACGTAAACCAAACCACACAACTCCTTGGCAATCTAGAGACCTCCTGACACCCAGCTTCCTTCAGATTCTTCCAGGTCGCCTGACCTCCAGCTTAGTGACCCTAAGAGCTATCTTAGTGTCGCTAACCACTAGACAAGCAGTTTAATCTTAAGTAACTTTAAAAATAACCTCTGTCATCTCATCTTCCTAGCACAGCAGGTTGTGCGGGCCCTGCTGCTGCTACAGCGGAGTCTCTCAAACGGCGTAAATAGATGAAGCTAGTAGGGGATTATGTATTTGAGCCGTTTGGAGTCGAAACGTTGGGACCATGGGGTCCAAGTACGAGATCTCTTTTTCGAGATCTCTCAAAGAGATTGGTTGACGCCTCGCGTGACCAGACGGTTGGCCTGTATTTGGCACAAAAGATCAGAATTGCCATATAAAGTGGCAATGCTGCCAGCATTCTGGGCACGCTCCCAATTGATGGCGATGTGGGGGATTTTCATGACACCCTATAAAATTTTTCTTTGCCTTTTTTATGTATTGGTTTTTATTTGTTAGGTACTTAAGTATAGAAATAATTGTTTTATTTTATGTGTACATATATAGTCACCTAGTAATAGTTTAATTTACCTCTGTCAATTCCGCCAATGTCCCGCGGGTACGATAGGCTTAATAAAACTTTTGAGACAGCTAATGTATTATTAGATTAGTTAGTATTTGTGTCAGACAGTGAAGTCACGAGGATGTGCTTCACGTTACTCATGTCGCCCTCACGTTGTAGTTCACTCTAATTACGTCATAAAATAGATTTGTTTCGTTAAATGTCTGTCCAAAATAACGCAAGTTGTTAGAACCCGTTTAATTGCTGAATACTATCTAACTACTATTAATAGTCGCGAGGTTTGAGGCGAGGAAAGTTTGTGAGGAAAGATGAATGAATGTTTATTACTCTAACACGCAAAAAATACTGAATGGATTTAGATGAAACTCTGCAGTAATACATACATCTGAATAATATGCGGGCTTTTAAGTATTCTCGACTATTTTATATCCGAGCTATTCGTCGCGTATTCTTTCAGTCAATAAGATATATAAATAGCCACTCATTTTGTAGCAAAATAAATATTCAGACTACTAGTACCAGAAATGTGACCGCCATGTTATTAGACTCGTGAGTGGACCGTGTTGTGTGTTTATACGAGATGCGGTGACCTATGAACATTGACATATAGTACATAACTACATGTATATCGATGCCTTTGAACTTTTGGCAAACTGAGAAGCGTCGCGAGATCGCTTTCTACGTCTAAACTACAGTTTACTTAGTAATCATCGATCTCATGCGTACCGCCACAGGAAGGTATGTACTTGTAAGAGTTATAAAACATTATGAGGTATTTGTTTTGAAGTCAAATCGTTGAAGTTATTATAACTTTTTGTTTTCAACACCATAGCTACTGTAAAATAACTAAAGAAATATCAAATTATTGTCAAAGTTAAAGGCTCGCGCTTCTGCTTTTTTGCAATATACTCAAAAATCACTGAACGGATTTTTATGTACTGTTACAACAACAAGTTACAAATGAATGTTACCAACGAATAACCCACAAAAAATGTTTTCATCAGATGTGTTTGTACGTATTAAACGAACGGACACAGAGGGCCTCCGTCAGCCTTCATTAGAAGCCTAAGCCTTAATAATGTTCACAAAAACTCGACAGGAAACACTTGACATACCCGCACATCCTTTACGTTCGCCCTCCGGTCAGTAAAAACGCTAGGAGGCTGTGGCAGTTAAAGGCAATATTACGATATGAATGAAACCTTTTGGTTACACAGATATTTTTTCTCCGTAATGCTTTTTCTATCTAAATGCTCAATTACTAGTGAATACACTCATTTAGATTCAGCGTTTGTGTGTACTTTCATGCAAGATTATCGGACTGTGTTCATTTTATCGAGTTTCTCTTAATCTTTGGTTAAATGCACATACAGGAAGCAAATGGAACCTTTGAGCAGTGACGGAAACTCGACAGAAAATCCTATACGAACACGTCTGACTAGCGTGGTATAACTGGCGCAATCCTCCTATTCACTCACAATATGTGATTTATGAAGTAAATTAAGAGAGGTTACAGCAGTGGACTGCGAAGGACACAGTCTATTTAATAAGTCATCTATACTAATATTATAAAGCTGAAGAGTTTGTTTGTTTTCTAGAACGCACTAATCTCAGGAACTACTGGTCCGATTTGAAAAATTATTTCAGTGTTGGATAGCCCGTTTATCGAGAAAGGCAAAGCTATTTAACATCACGCTATGAGCCACGAAAGTGGAGCCCTCAATAACACGGTTATAACCGTGGGTTTATCTAGGTAGTTTTATTATATAAACGAGACTAGTGCATACTAGTAACATAACATACCCTTACCGTAAAGTGAAAGTTTGTTGCGCCTCAACTGTGTGTATTGTGAAGAACAAGTGAGTATAGGTGTTGAAACTCGCACTTCTCGGAGATGACGTCCACCGACTCGTGACTACGGCATGTTTACTCATGCGTATCGGCCTTAGCCCAAGGCCGCACTTGCAGCTATAACCGCAGGGATGTTCTTTTTACCCGACTACGGCGAAGCCAAAAGGAAGGGTAATGTTTTTGGCAGTTTATGTATAAGTATGTATGTATGTTAGTATGTTCCACCGTAGCGCCTAAACTACTGAACCAATTTTAATAAATGGAGTGTCAATAGATTCGTAATAATAGGATGACATAGGATATATAAATTTTATTTCAATTTTCTATTACGGAATTAATACGTACATCAGATTTCAACCTCAAAAAAAAATTTACTAAGATAATTATTACGTGTTTGGTATCAAAAGAAAGTTATTGGTGAGCACATTACAAATATGTACATATATTATACTGTTTGAGCCAACATATAAGTTTAAAACGCGGTTGTACCTACTTAATATTCGTGTGGCTCAGACGCTTTGCGTTAGTACCTATTTTTCTTTCTTTCATCCTTTACATATGACAATGTAAATATTGCACGGTTAGTTTACTAGCCCCATCGGGATACGACCACGGCTCTAGCTTGAGCATTTCTGAATTTAAACTTTTCTGGATTTATATCTGAATAAGCTTTTTTCTTGTTTCGTTCTTTTCGAACCCCCTTTATTTACGTAGTCGGGTTATAGCTTTTCAGCTTTTTTTTATTTAAATAAATCATCCGCAGGAATAAGGTGTGCGTGCGCTAGAAAATGATCAAGTTACAAACTGACGTGGTTTATAAACTCTAAATGCAGCTGCAAGTGCGGCCTTAGGCTTTAATATATAGGTATTTCTTTACTTCGATTTATAGTTAAATTTGTAGCAAGGGATATAAACTCTTATGTAGTGAGGTAAGTGAACTAATGAAGTGAATAACATCTTTATAGTTTAAAATAATCTCAACCAAATATTGTGCTACAATACAGTCTAAGTAATTTGATTTGCATAAATAACTCCAGTGAAGGATATTTATATAAAACATACAAACATTGTTCTAGCAGACCAAACAAGGCATACGACGAGGGTATCATGTTTATTTTTAAAATGTTTTAGTTATAAATAAATATCGGATGTTTTTAGGCTTTGAATTTTGTATCTACAGACTTGGAATTTATATATTTTCTGGATTGGATGACGAAAGACTGACAAAGAAGATATACAGGGTGTCACAAGACCCATCACCAAGCCGAAGTCTACTCGTTGTGGACATCATGCCAAGTCATACTAACCAAAAATAATACCTGGGAAACGAATTATTTTTTAAGATTTCACATTTTTCAAACCGCAATTAAAAGCGTGCACGTGCAATGCTCGAAATACCTACTTATCCATGGGGTTATTGGGCGTCTAAAGAACATATTGGCGGGGTAAACGCATCGATTTTGTACCTAATTAAAAAAACTCCATACTAACTTTGAGCCTCAATATCTCCTGAACCAGTAATTTCCCAGGTATGGTGTCGAAGTAAAAAAATGTTCGTAGTGATTAGTACAACATGGGATTTCAGTTTTCGTTAAGGGTCTTTTTACACTCTGTATAAGGCAAGTGTGAATGGGACAGGACGAAGGGGAAGACCTAGGCGGACGTTCTCTGTCCAGATTGGAGACATCCTAAAAAAAGGACAGGTCAGAAGTACCCTAAACAGAAGACCATGCATGAGAAATTTGATGTGAGGGAATGAAGCAAGAGAGGTATGTCAGGATCGTTACAGGTGGCGTTCCGTAGTCTCTGCCTACCCTTCCGGGCAACAGGCGTTGCCCTCTATGTATGTACATATGTATGTATATTTTTGTGGACATTATAATTAATTTTAAATACATCAGCATCATATGTTACCTTTGTTCTGAAGTACATTCGTGAGCAAGCCACTTGTCGATCCGAAATACTCGAAACAAAATTAAGTGCTTAACAACAAACATACCTTTCATGCTACCTTTTTTCAAACGTATTCTTTTTGAACTTAACTCTTTTTCTTTTCATATTCATGTTTTGAAAATATCCTTTTATACACGATCAACGTTTAATAAGTTATAACATGTCTAAATATGAACGGAACTGATATAATGATAATTAATATAACATTTATTGTGATTATTTTCGAACTTTTAGAGTGAAAACACTCCAGTAGCTTCTTCTCCACCAGCTCTTCGCAGAATTTTTACTGAACGTTTATTGGATTTAATGTCTGGAAGGAGATGAGAATTTTTTGACGTACACGGTACACCTAAAGTGACCTAAACTAATAAATATTAATGGATAATTACAGTTCAAATATTTGGTATTTATAATTAGTTACTTTCGTCGGCTAATTAATTTTATAATTAAAATTCAGTCAAATCAGTCTCTCCGCAACCTCGGTGCAAGACGAGCGAAACGTAGGAAACAAATAGGTATTTATACCTTAAATAAGTTAATTGTACGCGATAAAGACCCGCTAATTTATTTTGTACATAATTCATGCGTTACTGATTTACTGACAGACAAACTACAGTAAAACTGACGCTGATACTATACAGGTGCATTTACGAGGGCTTTCACGAAAGTCCTACGAGACCGGACAGAAACGGTAAAATTAAAATATGCGTGCGTAGCTGCGGTAATCTTTTAGTTGCGAATAAATACGTATCGTATTTGATGCTACAAACCTTATTGCTCTGCAAGAAAATTGTCTATAAAAACAGAAACCAAACATCAAACCCAAATAAAAATTAAAATGTCGAAGTAATATTTAAGCGGTGGTCGTCTTACTAGTAGCGCTGGTATAATAATTAGTCTTGTAACGAGTCGAGCGCTGCACGTCTCGTCCGATGGCCGGCAAGCGCTCGCCATTACTAAGTTCGATGCGACTACCGCCGGGCTGAAAGCCAGTGAGCTACGGGAGCGATGGCAAGCGAGCCTAAGCGATACAATACATCTAAACTACGAAAACTTGACTGCACGTATGGTAGAGTGATATAAGCAGCTGCGCTCAATGTTATAGGTTCGATCTCCACACTTGCAGTGATCTACAAATTGTTTCATGTCTAGGTGTCCTTTGTATCCAAAGTTTTTTTTTATGTCTCACACCTGTGTTGGTGTAAGATTACACCCACATTTTGCCATGAATTTTTAGGACCCACCTAATAGGGGGCAAGCCTATTGCCGTTACCTTGCACATCACCAAACTCCGTGCTGCTACTGAGAATTCGGAAAAACCCAGTAACACTTTTGCACGACCCGGCAATCGAACCCGGGACCTGCGATCAGCAGTCGCATACGCTATCCACTGGACCACGGAGGCAGTCATTACTCTTAAAAAATAAAAAGTAATCCATTATTGACTTTAACTTAAGATCGACACGTTTATTGCACCGGACGGCGCGTAGCTCATACACACACAAATAAAGAATACACGCGTAGTACATCGTAGCTGATACACGTATAACTCGTAGCACGCGAAGCTAGGGCTACGCAACACTTTTGAATCACGTAATTTAATTTTTACAAAAAGGTTAACTATAACGATTCGCTGCTGGACCTAAAATAGCTTTTATTCAGTGTGAAGTGACCTTTAGCAACTTCGTAGTGTCGCACTCGTCGCTTTTTAGCGCAAAGTCTTTAAGACGAGCGATGTTACTTCACCTGGACAAATAGATCGCCTTTATTTCTTCGGAAACTGGACTTTAGAAAGTCTTTGTTATATGGTACTTTGCTTTGTAGTGACTTGTATTGCTGCAAGAGAGACAGAGATAAAAAGGATGACGTAAATAGGTATTATTTTTTATTATGTAATTTTATAAAATTTTTTTTAAATTCCTTTATGGTCCTGTGGATAGATCAAGATATCATCTTTGACAATACATTCTTGCATGAATTTCAGTGATTTGATCAGGATAATTGATCACAATAGCAGTGAAAATACAAATATTTATGTAATCGTTTTATGTCACCTAATATGTGAAAATTACATTTAGATTGAGAGATATTTAATTGAAAATATTATTTATAGCTGTGTTCTTGTTTGTTTGCTCATCATTGGCATTAGTATCAGTTCTTTTATTTTGTGAAAATATTCATAATTTGATTATTAACGTGTGGTTGATGGCATAGAATACAAGTGTCACCACCCCCTTCCCATCTTCCCGTGGGTGTCGTAAGAGGCGACTAAGGGATAACACGATGCAAATACCATCTTTGCGTAGAGACGGAAAACTCGACATCAAATCCTATACGACTGCCTCGTTGGTCTCGCGGCATAAATGTGCGCGTGGGATCTCCCGATCCCACGCGCACATTTATGCCCGGTACATTTATGGTTCCGGGTTCAATTCCTGGGTCAAGCAGTGTTATTGGGTTTTTCTGTCACGAAATTCTCAGTAGCAGCACGGAGTCTGGAAATGTGCCCGGTACGGCAATCGGCTCGACCCTTATTACGTGAGACCAAAGTATATCTGGCGAAAAGTGGGTGTAGAAATACACCTCTGCCTACCTCTTCAGGGTTATAGGCGTGAGACTATGTATGTATGTATGTATGATTATTAAAGACATTATTTTTTTGTAATATTTTCAAACAAAAATACTTAAAGACCTTCTCGACATTGCAGTAAATTCATACCGTTCCCTGTACTGACATAAAATAGGAAACGGAATTAAATCGCTCGTTATTTCAATTGCTACACTGTTTGTTTCCCCATACCCGGCTACTTAGTACCAGGGCAGCAGAACTCAACAGAACCTTAAATATTCAGCTCGTGTACAAAGATTAGGCGCCTTGTAGTGCCAGCAGTTTTATCTGTTACTGCTCATTGGAAGTTACGGCGTCCCCTGACATAGCATATACACGCCAACAGGCACTAAAATTGAACATATTGAATAGTAAAAAATATGTGTAGAGCAGTAAATAAGCAGGTTTAGGTTCGAATCAAATTGTACAAATATATATTTTATGTAAATCATCAAACAGCCTTTGACAGTCCACTGGCTTCTCTTAATCTGCATCACATTAGAATTTTATTGTGAGTCGATAGGAGGATTTCACTTGTTATACCATACTGGCCAAATGGGATGATTAAATAGGGTTAAAATTTTCGGTCTATTCCCAAAGAT
The DNA here is from genome assembly GCA_944739405.2 of Euclidia mi. Taxonomy (NCBI): domain Eukaryota; kingdom Metazoa; phylum Arthropoda; class Insecta; order Lepidoptera; family Erebidae; genus Euclidia; species Euclidia mi. The sequence continues at coordinate 8,102,325 of OX123201.2, forward strand.
CATTAATTGGATTCGTGTATCTTAGTTGTCTCTTACGCCATCAACGAAATGAATTGAAGAAGAGACTTTGTATATTTCTAAATCAAGGCATGATAATTGCCATAGTGTTATGCTTTATACTTATTTTATTTACAAATGGCAAAGATGATACCTTATAAGAAAAAATATATATATTGCAAACACTAATTCAAAAGTTTATCTTGGTATTCATACATTAAAATTATGTTTCAGGAGGTTCCAGTTAGCGCGCTTTTAAAGGTAAATTCTGTTAACTTCGTTTTGAAATTATGCAAATAAATGTATTTGGTTTTATTTGTGGACGACTATGTAATGGACGTAGAATATTACGAAACATTCTAGTGCAGATTCAGGTACTGAAATTCTTTAACGAAATATTTTGTTTTAGGTTAGGAGAATGTAACCGATTGCTGAAAACTCTACTTTTGAATAATATACGCTCTTCGAGAAATAAGAAAAGCTAACCATTCAGTTTTAAAAGGAAATTTAACCTGAAAGAAAGCGCATCAGCAGTCTCCTAAGTGTTATTGAATCGGGTACCAACGCGATTAGTATTTATAATTATGCTGTGAGAAGCGTTTCGGTCAGATTGCCCTGTCAGTGATCACTAGCAGACCGACTATGATTTTCTTGAATTAACTTATAAGATACAATATGTTTATCTGCATTTGCAAAATATTTTAATAGTACATTAAAGATTTGGATTCAAACTCGAGACCCTCTGCGTAGCAGTCCGTCGGTCTCTCTACTAGGCAATCGCTTAAAACTTATACATTAAACAAATGACTTCACGTCTGTACATAGAGTGCAGACTATCGGATATGGAGCAGCATTTTACTCCTAAAGCCAATAATCTGTCGGTTTTTATATCCAAGATTAATAACAAAACTAAATTGCTTTCTGATTTTCTACAACAAGCAGGAATATTAATTGCTTTTTTATCAATACCCCTGCGGTCAAGTATTGAAAGCAGTTATTACATTAGTCAGCAGAGGGCTGGCGTAATTTCAATAACTAGATTAGATATCTGCAGCCCATCTTCATCTTTATCTTAAAAGTGAAGAGCTTGTTGAATTTTTGTTTTAAGACACGTATGTAAGAATATATCCTATACTATACTACAACATACCTCATGACTGTGACAATCATAATTATGCAACATAATTATAAACCCAACTGGTAGTTCCAGAGATAAGGATGTTTAAATAAACAAATTATTCAACTTTATCAGATAGTGTCGCCCAACGATGAAGCTAAAAAGGGTACAAATAATAATTTATTCTGAGTTGTCATATGACCGAAGTCAACCTACAACGTTTAACCACTGAATTCAATATTCGATCAACATATTTGACTTATGTCAAGTATGTATACAAAACTCAAAAACAAAAACACAATACCTACAATATATCTCAACCATGTAGCATTTAAATAATCTACAAATCCATGGATTAATTGAATATTGAAACGACTGGCTGGACCATTTTAATAAAGTTTCGGAAACTATTCAGCACTTACCAATAATCGTTTCAAAAACAAGATATTCCATTGAGGACAGTCGTGGCCGTAGCTCGATGTAATTCTGCGGCACTAAGCAGCCGTTGCCTTTGTCTCACCTCTGCGAAACACTATTAGGACACAAGTCACGCCGGACGGGACGTTGCTGACTCGACTATTTCAACGTTACGACTTCTATGGTTACGATACTCGAACACTTCACCGGCCTATTTACCTGAATCAGCATCACTTAACACCTCGTTCAATTATTGCCTCGTATACAATCCAATAACTAACAAAAACATTAATTAAAGTATAAAAACAAATTCGTACATCTGCTCATAAATAGAAAAGGCCCTCTTCACGGTGGTTTTATTGATGTTTATTTTATACACCGCAGAGGGTACTTGCTTTACCAGACCCAAATTACCGCCAGCTATGTCGAGGGCGCACATAAACAGGTTTACCCAAGGTCCAGATCCGTCGGCGGATAGCCTTTAGATGTGGATCATTAGTAGGGCTAAAAAGATATGTACTGATTTAAGTGGTTAAATAAAAGGGACAAAAAGAGTTTGTGGAGCAATCAGTATTGTGCGGCGGGGCGTGGGGACGAGTGGGCAGTGGGGTGAGGTGCGGGGGACGAGGCGGTCCCGCCGCTTGAATTATATTCACTATCCGTCAATAAGCTGTTTGTGATACCGCGCTTAGTGACGCCCGCAAGTCGGAGACACAGAGCCTTGTGGGAGCGGGCAGCTCTCCATGTTTAATGAGTATTTGATCACTGTTTTGTACTAAATGCTTATTAAATATGGCTTTTTGACTCTTGTGCATATATTAACGTGTGTATTCAAAGTGAATTAACAGCTCTAATTTAACAGCGTAGTTCTATATTAAAAGCGGTTTTGAATAAAGGCGTGACTGGCCGAAATATTAATTAAAATCATCATTATTATGATAATAATTATAATAAAAACCACTAAAGTTGGTTTTCAAAGATCAGCTCACAAATATTTTAGAATTTGGATCTTCGGTTACGTTCATCGTTCGTATATTTATTGCTATTTCATGTATCTTCGCTTCTCAGCCGGCAATGGTTGCTGACTGCGGTCCGTCCAATCCTTCCCGTTTAATGTATATATGGGGCGGCGAGCACGCCCGGACGCGCGCTGCATACGAATGAGACACCACCGGCCACCCGATACACGAACGTCCGATACGGACACTCTGCCGGACATACGGACAAATAGACAGCTGGTGAGGCGTGTGGGATACCAGACGATAAACTTACATTATTTAGGCTTATCTATGATAGCGACTACGTAATACCGCTTTAACTTTCAAGTCTTACCAAAATATCTATCTTTTGTATCTATACTTCGTCTATATAGTACACCTATGTATATCGCTCTACGTCTCGACAGATAAGCAGCTTTTTGAAGTGATTCTTCAACATTTATTTCTACGCTACGAGTAATGCTGTAATTGCTCGTCACTTTTTCTCTTTTCCGACAAGTAAAGGTGGTATAATCCCGCGTTGGGCCCCAATTTGTCACGTCGTGTGCTAGGTAGGCATCTAGTAAAAGAAAGTTGATAAACTAACGATGTTAGCGATTATTAGAGAAAATCTTAAGCATTAGGCTCTCGTTCAGATTCATTACAAGTTTTCTCAAGTAAATGACAGTTTAGATCATCATCACCCGCGGCCTAGCCCACGGAGACGTTCACCAGTCTCCCTCCAGTTTTCTAACTATATCTATACATACAGAAATCATGCCGTTGAGATGTGAAAGGGGAACCAACTAACAGTCACACTTTGTCATTTATAATATTAGCCTGGAGTATGTTCTAACTGGTCACAAGGCAGTAACATTATTATGCAGAAGCGCTGATCTGATCCAATGAGCACGATCCGAATTGGATTGATTAAGCAATGTAATTGTGCCACCGGCCAACTATTAGCGCAGCAATGTGCATTGATCTCGTGAGCTACTGTTTTGTAGCATTGATCTGTTAATGCGAGCACGCTTATAGAGATACACGCCACACCCATAATCAAAAGTGGTATGGGTCTACTTAGTAGCATTGTTTCTAATGCTGTGAAAATATGCCTCATAATAGTACTCGATACGAAGGATCATTGCATTAGTCATGTATTAGTTTGTATTCGGTGTGGTTAGGTCGTATTATACAATACCGAGTTTATCTCCATTGGCGGTAAGGGAAAAATGCTGCGGTATTGGTCAATTGTAAACTTATAAATAACTCCTAATTTCAGAATTCTAATTCTTCTCATTGTTAACTCCTATTTCTATTTACTAATGTCATGATTTTAACTTTGCTCACAAGTAAGCCTTTAAATTCTTCCATTAGGATATCCGTAGACAACGTGGCTAGTGCAACAAACTGTTTCAAAACTAATATACATATTTCAATTTCTTACTATCATATCCCTTAAAATAAACACATTCATTCATTCAGCCAATAAATAGAAGCACATTATCACATCGTTCACTCTCAACGAGAATTTACCGCTGATTGTGGAGCATATTTTCGTGATGCTCATTACCTATCTTGTACGCCGCAGTCACATCAAACATATGAGTTTATTACAAGCGAAATAAATTCACGAGTTACCTTATGAAGGCATTAGTAGAACATACTACATCGTTGGACAGTATTACGAAAAAACATTAAGCTGACAATATCCTTGCGAGGCTCATGAGGCGAGACCACAATGTTATATCCATCCTAAATAAATACGCGTCAAGGCTAGTGCTGCGTAAGACCTGACGATAAATAACCAAAATAAAAATATCCTGTATTTGTTGAATGGCCCCTCGAATCGCTCGTAACGTAAACAACGTCTAATATTGTTTGCTAAGAGAACAAAACAGCAGACGTAACGGGCATAAGCCGATATAATCTAACTCCCGATGTTTGGTGTAATGGAGGTCATTCCAGACTGTTGCGGTCTATTACGACTGCGACCACAATACTGATTCACTTAACGTGTTGCAGAAGATGCTATCTATGTATCGATTGTGTTTAATTATACTTTGCAGAACTATTATAATTACGAGAGGCACTTCTAAGGCAAAGACGTAATTGAATAGTCTAAAGTAAATCACGTTTGACCCTTTGTGCGTCACTAATTATGTGCGATAATCGTATTTACAGTTGGGCTGGTCGGTCTATGGTATAATAGAACGGATTAGGCTTTCAGTCGCCTTTAATAAGAGCGGTTATGCTCAAGTTTAGTGCTCTAACTACAATCGAATTAATCAAAATGTAAGCGCGTGTTTGTAGTTCGGTGCGGCTGGTTGGTATCGCTCGCGGCGATCGAACCCCGAGTCACAAGCAGAGAAGCCATCGGCTGGGAAACTGAGAAGTGCTTACGTTAAACACAAAATACGGACCATTTTTCCGCTACTCGCAAAGGTATCAATACCCTCGTTAGCAGAACAAAGGCCATTTGATAATGTTCTGAAATTAAGCCATGAATTTTTAAAATGTAATTTGATACGTGTGTGTATAATGAGGTTGTGTTGCGCGCCTGCCGGTACCTACTGACGTCTCCACAAAGGGAACTTGCAATTTGTGAACAAATTCAACAAATGTTTCGAATGAAAAAGCTAATACGAGCGGCGACTTTCACTCTAATTTGATTAGAAATATTGTTTGTGCGCAAACTCAATTAAAACTTGTTTTGGGGGCTAATGGCAATTATAGCAACGGTGCGGTGACGATTGAACACTTTGAGCAATTCGAACAGGCAGTGGAGTTGCGCAGGTGTTCCTCGAAGCGCTAAGACGCCGCATCGTCGCGGAGAACCGCACCGTATAGAAGACGCGCTGACGCGGAACTTCCTTCACTTCGCACCATTTCCAGAGGGATGTAACTTAGATTATAAGACAATACGTAGATCTAGACATATTTACTACTTTATGTGAGTAATTGATTTCATCAAGAGCATACACCGCTGGATTATTGAAATCACAGCTTGATATCTTGATATTTTTTTTTATTGACTTTTACTAAGTGGGTATTTCCGGAAATTTCATCTCGTTAGGTGAAAAAGATTTACATAAGCGAGGAAAGTTTTTATCTCGATGTAGTCGTGCTCAAAGTAAGGGGTGCGTAATTCTGGTTTTAAAATATTACTCCTAAATGGTAAAGAATCCTTGGAACTGCATTAGTAATATTTCATATTCAACATAATTAAATAACGCTTGTGCTCTACAGTACTTTAAATTACACTATGGATATATCTTTGTATAACAACTTTGACACAATTTTGTCTACAACTAAACTTCTCACTATAATTAGTCTTTGTAATGTGAAAGTTTCATAAGAATATGATCTAAAAACCGAGTTACATAAGTGAATGTAAGTTAATTATTAAGTTGGAGAACTTAGATAAACAATAAGACAAACGTTAACTACAAAACAGTTTACGTTTATATACGTATACTAGCTGACCCGGCCAAATTCGTACCGACATATATATATTATACATATAAACCTTTCTCATGAATCATTCTATCTATTAAAATAACTTTTAAGCAAACATAGGGACAGACAGACAGAAGACAGACTTTGTTTGATACTATGTTGTATGTTGCTAGTAATTGATAGATACTATTATACATTATGTGCTTATATTAATTACAATATATTTAGTCTTCACACTGTAGCATACTTGTTTAGGTGATCGCTTAGTCACTGGAAATGTCTGTTATCATTTTGTATCACATTAATTGTTATGCCGATTCTCAGTGTTACTTGTGTCTGTTGTTTGACTGTTTGTTTTCCTCGCGATATATGAACTTGCACAGATGCAGGAAACACATACGCCTATATGTTCAAATAGCTCATTACTATAGATATTCAGTCATAAGTCATAGAATTATAGGGCTATCTATAAAGAAGGCAACCTGCGCGATAACCGTACACTGGTAAATATTAATGCTAGAATGACGATACTCAGGTATTCTAAAGCGCAATAAGAGTTCCTTGTTTCGTTTCACGCTTCACGTACATATAGATATAAATATTTTTTGCTTGTTACTTTTTTATATTTAGCTCTCTTTTATATACAAAGAAGCAATACCTACAAAATATATGACGTGTAAAGTGAGCAATTTATTGGCCAGTTCCCTAATCTCGAACATCTGTAAAAAAAGCTATCGGCCTTGGATTGGGTTGCAAAGGTCAGACGGAAAATGCCTCTGGAATATATCAAATCCGTCATTTCTGGTAAGATGTGAAAGCGAAAATCGGGTTTGAATGATAAATGTAATAAGGTATAGGATGGAATTTTATTGGAAATGCACTAGGACGGTGACTATGCCTTTCTGTTAGGTCTGAATCAGACTCAATACAGACTGCGGGCTCCATGGACAATATTTTATACAACGAACAACAAGGATGATGATAACCGCTGTTCTATTTTCTGTACTCTATAATGATGACAACCGCTTTTCTGCTTACTGTTTATCTTTATCAAGTAACTCAAGATATTAAGAGAAGCCTGCAAGATTTCGCAATTATCATTTGTTTCGTAGAGGCACGCGAATAATATATCAATACCTCCGACGTTCAGACGAAGGAATTTCTTCGCTGTTGGCTACTTGACTGTGACTCGTCACTACTCGAGACGAATTCAACAACTACGACAGTACACATTACTCTTACTCTTACCTACGTATCTTACGAAATGTCTGAAAATATAGAATAAACCAAGACGTCTAGCTAATATTTAGCAATGTAGAGATTTCTTAAAATGTGTGTCCAAAGACAACGTTAGTCTGATGGAGAAACCAATAGACTATTACCACAAAATACCATCAATTAATCTACCATGTCAATGCTAATTATCGCTTGCTAAATCATGAAGGAAAACATTGTGGGAAAGCTTGCATGTCTAAGCGTTCTCTATAATGTTTTTGAAGACATGTGGAGCCTGGCAAACCACACTTAGCACCCAACCCTTCTCATAATGAGACGCAGTCGCAATAATGAACACACAACTGGTTTGCCCATTATTGCCGCTGATTACAAAACAAGAGATGATAATTATGATGATGAAGTTTATGTCCGAACGAATAATATTATTTTTCTCATTTCTTAATTGTTTTTTCACAGTCTAAAATAATAAACTTCAACTGAATAAAAAAAACAAGTTGGCTAAAATTATTTTATTGCATGTAACCTTGAAATCTACGGACATTTCAATGTTAGCCGCGATAAACTAATTCCAGTTAACTTTAAACTATTCCTGTTATTTTCTCAATGCATGTAGCGTATGTTATTTATAAAATGGCTCATACTGATATATTATTTATCTTTATATGTCCTTAAATTTCACTTTACACTCTAGGTAGCTATTTGTGGATCTCACTAAGTGTTGTCCAGTCTGGGAATTGAAACTGCAACCGGAGCCGCGGTGGCGCTTAAAACCACTTTACTTTCCGTTCAATTTGATTGCTTAGCGGAGGTGAATTATTAGTTCAGTATCGGAATAGTAAAAAAATACTCATGCTTTTAATTCCATACCTTTAATTGTCACTTTGAACCAAACCCTATAACAGCAAGTTTCAAGCTTATTTAGCGAAATTGTTGGTCAACCTAAACTACCAGTAATTTCTAAAAAGATGTTTAATCTGCCTTAACCTATTAAATATGATGCCGTACACTTTTCCTGCGGTTTGCTCGCTTGTGTGTTGCGGTAAAACATAGGTAACATTCGTGTATGTTCTGATTTAGCAGCAGTTTTGGAATACTATTAGTTCCACAATCAATTAAATTGTTACATGACTTTTGACATAGCTATTTAATGGATTAGTACCGTGACTTAGGCAGCGAAAGTCTAGTGGAGATACCAACGGACTGCCATGCAGAGGGAATCGGGTTTGAATTCACGGCGCACACCACTGACTTTTCGAAATTATACATACATACATAGACTCACGCCTGTTTCCCCGAAGGGGTAGGCAGAGGCATATTAAACGCCCACTTTTCGCCAGTGTTTTGATCCCACGTAATAGGTGGCGAGCCTATTGCCGCTTATCGGGATATTTTGTTTGCCAGAGCCTCGTCCGTTGATCGGCAGGTGCACCACTTGCAGGTGAGGTTTTCGAAATTATGAGCGTATTGAATTGTTAATTATCGCTTGTCTCGTGCCTCGGAGAGTACGTTAAGCCGTGTCGGTCCCGGCTGTCATGAAGATCTTTGACAGTCGTTATAGGGCGTCAGTACCTCTAAAATAAACTGACACTAGTCTAAACCATATCGCTATCCCCTTCGGGTTGTGGAGGTCAGACAGGCAGTCGCCCTGTGGAAAAGCTAATATTTCGCCAAATCCGGTTAGACTAGAAAGCGGACTCCAGGTTGAGGTTGGGATAACACTAGGAGCATCCTCCTGATACCGTGACTTATGAACAATATCATCGGTTTTCCGTATTCATTGACGGACTTGTATAATAATATGGAGTCTAGCCAACACGACATTACATGTTGAGTCGATCGCTATCGCGTAACATGGTATTAAAACGTACGAATATGACGTCACGGGTCGATGGCCTAGTTGACGTGTTATGACAAGTCGGATTATTCTATTGAATATATTATATCAATCGACGTTTGTTATTAAGCTGTTTTTGCTAGAATAAAGATGCAATTCAACTCTTGTGATCGTGAACCGATGACTTTGGTGATGACTTTGCTTTGACTCGCGATTGTTTTATAACTACAGGAAGTGCTTTTTTGTCTTGTGGTGGAAACTTAGTTATGGCTCCCTTCCCGGTATTTTGTATTCAGTGGAAAAAAACTATAAGACTAAAATCACTTGACATACATCATGTATTGTAAGATCGGATAAGAAGTCAGCAGCCTCTAAAATAGGCTATAAAGTAAAGTTCCAAGGGTAGTTGTGTGAAAACATACAAAATATGTGGTTAATATTTTCACTCAGAAAAATAGAGACTGACGTGAACGAGACTGTTATTAGACACAGAACGCGTTGAAGCTTCTTAAAAAATTTCAATTTTAAGTAAATATCATAGATTTTTAATTTTTTTAAGAAATGTCTTACTTTTCAATATTTTTGATGCCAAAAGAAAGATGTAATTTAGGTAATCTTTAGTTTCTGTCTCCTTTCAAATCCAAAATCATATTTTTTACAGTTACGAAGGAAGGCAATTAATCTTCTTTCCGTCCATATAAATAAATTTTACCGTGTGAGCGTAATTACTCGACACTATTTGCTTTATTACTTGAAATGGCAGACTTAAACTAACTGGGTTAAAATTTGCTATTTCAAGAGTAAGATTAATGTTGAAACATACGTGAGGTCCGTAGCGTGTGAAAGAGGTATTACAGTGCTAATACGAACACGGCGAGTACAATGGACCCCGAAGGCGTGCGCGCCTGACCGACGGTCCCCAATTTGTACCGAGTCTTGAACAAAAGCGCCTGAATGTAGTGGAACAGTCCCCACCGACCGGGCCGCTGAAATAATTTAGTGGTCAGTCCTCCGACCAGACAATGGGAATAAGTGTGAAATTATTTAAACCCGTCGGGTACTTGCTGCCAAGATTTAGCATTTTATGTATTTTGACATTTACTGTTGCGAAATAACATGTGCTGCATTTTTTGATGCAGTTATGCTGTTGGCTTTGCAAGGATTTTAATAGTTATTGTAAAGAATTACATGTTAAGAAAGTATAGTTCATTTTGTAATAGGTAGATATTAGAGACAACGCTAGAATTATTTTTGTTAAAATAAATGTTGTGAATTATTGTTTGCTGAACGGCGAACGAAAACATCGTGATGAAACTTGCTCTCTAAGAGATCTTTATAAAGTTCTTGAAATTTATACAGGTACTAAGACTGCCAAGACACTTCACGCCAACGAAGATAATGGCTTTAAATTTCTCATAAAGTAAAGACGCATATGCTCAGCAGTGATAAACTTATAAACAACCACAAAAATAAATGGTCTAGTACTATAATTATAACACATTTAACTTAGCCCTAAAAATACCTATACATTTTTATAAACACTCATAATGTTCGCGTTAGCCAACATGAAATGCAAGATTTAAAGTCTAAACCAATGTAATTGACAAATGAAGTCAGCTCAAATATTGGCAAATGCTCAGCGTAAAGTATGTTGTTTTACAATTAAACAGAGTTTGTTATTGTGTCCATCATTAAAGAAATGTAATAAACTTCTTCTTCTGACTACTAACTTTCACTTTGACTTTACTGGAATTCAGCCTTCATATTACTATGTTTCCCGTTTTCAATAGGTTATCTATTTTGAGTATGACACGAGGAGACTTGAGAAGATAACAAAAATTGTTTATTATAGTTGCGTATTTACATTATATACAAGGCCAGAAAGCAGGGGTGTGAAACTAATCGCGTATAGATTGGAAATAACTTTTTTGCTGAGTTCTTCCAATCTATACATGATTATCCTCAGACGATACATACGAGTTTCCTCAGGCAAAACCTGAGGAAACTCTTTAACAGGGCTAAAAACACGAGAATGGAAGCAGACTGGCTCAAATACAAAGAAGCCCAGTCACACTACAAGAAACGCATAAGATTCCGCAGAGGCGAGTCCTGGCGGCGTTTCTACAGCGGCATAAACACCACGAATGAAGCAGCTAGGGTAAAAAAGATCTTGTCTCAGGACAGCAACAAAACCCTTGGCGCCATTAAAAAGCAAGATGGAACCTACGCAACTACGGACGCTGAAATTAGCCAAGTGTTAATTGAAACTCACTTCCCAGGTTGTGAAGTAACCAATGACCGTCTGTGGGACGAGTCAGACTACAGACCACCGACCCAAACAGACTGGCTGGTAGCCGAAAATGTAGTCACCACAGACCTGCTGAAATGGGCAATTAACAGCTTCCAGGCATTCAAATCCGCAGGCCTGGATGAAATCATACCAGCATTCCTACAATGGGGATGCACAACGATTGTGCCGCACCGCTCGACATCTACAGGGCCTCAATAGCACATAAATACATACCTTGCAGGTGGAGGGAAGTTAAAGTCATATTCCTCCCAAAACCTGGCAATACTGACTACTCACAAGCGAAAGCATACAGACCAATCAGCTTGACCTCCTTCTTACTGAAAATGCTGGAGAGACTTACGGACCGACACCTCCGTGAGGGCGCATTACTGCGCAAGCCATTACACCCACATCAACACGCCTACAGAAGTGGCAGGTCAACTGAATCGGCGCTGCATTACGTTGTGGGAACCATTGAAACAGCGCTTACCAACAAGTTAACGACACTGGGGGCCTTCATCGACATAAAAGGTGCCTTCGACAAAACTAAGTTCAACAGTATCAGCCGGGCCCTCGAAAAGTTCGGAGTTGAGCAAGCCCTTAGTGGCTGGATTGATCAACTGCTGAAACAGAGGGCAATACAATTTACGGTGAACTCCACCACGAGGGGCATAGTTGCAAAAGGCTGCCCTCAGGGAGGTGTACTCTCACCTCTATTGTGGAACATTGTGGTGGACGATCTGTTACGGAACTTAAACGACAGACGAATCTACACGGTCGGCTATGCAGACGACATTACCATTCTGATCAAAGGTGGCTCAGAAGACACGATCCGCAATCGGATGCAAGCAGCCATCAGGATCATGGAGGAATGGTGCAACCAACATGAACTGACGGTTAACCCCAACAAAACGGAGCTAGTACTTTTCACCAACAAAAGGAAAACCCATATGTGCAAAACACCAAAACTCTTTGGAACGGAGCTTACCCTATCGGATGAAGTCAAGTACTTGGGCGTAATACTTGACCATAAGCTAAACTGGGGTAAGCACATCAGCACTAAAATAACAAAAGCATGCACAATCTTTTGGCGATGTCGGAGAATCATAGGTAAGAAATGGGGTCTTAAACCATCTATCACCCTGTGGATCTACACTGCCATTATACGCCCCATGCTTACATATGGTGCAGTAGTGTGGTGGCCATGCACACAACTAAGCACAATCACAAAAAAGCTACAGAGCCTTCAACGCCTAGCCTGCTTGGCCACAACAGGCTGCATGAAGACCACCCCAACAGCCGCCTTGGAGATACTACTGGACCTAAGACTGCTGCACCTAATGATCCAGCAGGAAGCTGGTGCTGCAGCAATCCGTCTAGACAAGCTCGGGCTGTGGAGAAAAGATGATCGAATAACCCACGCACGCCTAAAAGGGACCTTAACCAAAGATCCCGATGCTAGAGGCCGCTTGCGATCTCTTCCCTAAAACCTTTGTCTTTGACAAAAAATATCGCATCCAATTACAGGAGGAACACAAAGACAGCTCTGGTATACACAAAGTCAGAGTATACACAGACGGCTCAAAAACGAAGCATGGGACAGGTGCGGGCGTATTCTCCCATGACTTAAATATCAACATCTCAACATCCCTTGGCACTCTTAACACCATATTCCAAGCCGAGTGTGTTGGGATAACAAGAGCCGCAACAGCAATCGCGTCTAGGAACGTAAGTGACCTGTCTATACGCATTATCACGGACAGTGTCTCTGTACTACAAGCTCTCGGCAGCAACTGCTTTAACAGCGGCCTCATCATGGAATGCCACCTAGAGCTGCAAAAGATTGCAGAGAAGAATCGGGTTACGCTGCAATGGATTAAAGGCCACAGCAACTCCGCAGGCAATGACGCCGCAGACCAACTGGCACGGCAAGGATCGGATACAATGATAATGGGACCCGAGCCGATTGTACCGATACCGGCAAGCCAACTCAAAACATGGCTACGCGAGAGAACCGCACATGAACATGAAAAACAGTGGGTAGACATAAAAGAATGCAGACGAACAAAAGATGCTATCCCCCGCTTGAACAAGCCACTCTCGGACAAGCTGCTGCATTCTAACAGAAAAACTCTTAAGCATCTGACAGGGATAATAACCGGCCATTGTCCACTCAACAAGCACCAATTCAACATAGGCGTTACGGACAGCCCACTGTGCAGGGGCTGCATGGAAACCGAAGAAACACCCGCTCACGTCATTCTGCACTGCACAAGTGTGAGCGATCAACGGGCAAAGCTGCTGAACAACACCAGAGCCATGTGTGAGGCTTTGAATGACACCAGCCAACTTATGGCTTTCTGGAAGGAGCTAAGGTGGTATGAGTAGTCGGCGTCAATCAAGTCGCCACTTACGCACAATGGCCTAAATAAGTGGCTAAGTGCGGAAAACTCACGTATAACTAACTAACTATACACGATTAGTTCGCAAATACTCGAGTATACTTCGTAGTGATCTAACTGACTTGCTTATACCATAATATACAGTGCCAGTACGCATGCGGACTAATCGTGTGACGTGAGACATTATGTCCAATTAAAGTTTTTAATAAACTAAGTTGACGGAGCCCTGCTTTGCAGGGCTCCTATGTTTGGGTTAAGGTTCAAAAGAGAACCTAACATAACCTATTTAGTTACTTGAATTACATACAATTAATCCTCCACTAATAAAGTTCAAATATTATTTCATATATGCACCCATTATTTCACTAAACTATATCACTTGTCTTGTCAGGCAGGTGTAACTAATGTAGGATAGTCCGGGACTAGGACGCATGTATTCACGTTACGAACTATACACGAGCAGTACGCAAAATTCGTGTATATATTGTAATCACAAATTTAAATATAGCATTACAATATGTACGCGACCATTTCCCTATGGCTGCGTTTTGGCCTTGTATAGTCTGTAAATACGCATTATAGTTCGATAAAACAATATATTCACTTGTTTGTAATATTTTATATTTATGGAACACGATAAATATTTCGTATTGTGCCATATTGAAACTGGAGATGACAGAACCAGCGATATGTGTTCTGCCAGGCCAACTTACAAATTATCCACACGTAGTTGCGTTTAGTTAGTATGTTATCAACTATCTGCAGTATAATATGCGTAAAATATTTTACAGCATTTCTAAAGCAAACAGTTGAATAATGTTTTGCCAAGAGCACTTTAAACACAAGCAGTAAATAGATTGACTAGAGTTTGATCCCGGAAAATATTTTGGTAATGTATTAGAATTTTTAAAGTGATATTCACAGTAAGGAATTTGAATGAAATATTTGCTTAATTACTTGTTTAATTTTGTAAATACTTGTTTAATTTTGTAAAAAACGCTGGCTAGACGGGTTGGTATAGAGTTTGTATCAAGTTTTCCTTCTCTTACGGCGCTGTTCTCTGCATAATATGCTCCCTCTGTCGACTCTTACGACACCCATGTGATGATATGGGGTGGCGACATTTCGTATTCTTAATCCATCACTACACGGACTAACTCATTAACCATTAACCAATATTATCTTAAACTTACATCGTTAAATTATATAAAAAAGCATAGGCAATTTCTTTGTACGCATAACAAATTAAACGGATTATTGCTAATAACCAGTTATACCACATGATTTTTTTACCAAACAAACCAGACATGACTTGTGTGAAAAAAAAACAATCACAGGCAGTACGTCAGAATTTCAATAACATAGGGAAAAGAGCCACCATTTGCACACAATAGTTGAGGGAACTAAAGCAAAAGTTATCCGAGATTGTCACGAGCACGCACTCGGGTGCGCAGCGTTGTAGGTTTGTGTAAGCAGGGTTTTAGATAAAAAGTGAACATAGTTGTGACGTGACTAATTAGTTGCTCACTCGTATTTAGTGCGATGACCAAGAGTGTCACTCACGCAAAGTAGAGCTCTTCAAATAGGAGTTACTGTATACTGTATACATATATAACAAAAACTGTCATGAGTGTGTAGTAACTATCTCCGCATTGCACGATCGTTGTCCATGGGTAACGATATCCGTTGGGTCCGAAAGGAAACGACCCAGATTTCTATACATACGTTCAGGCGCTGCATATGAGGCGCATTACGTACGTCAGGCCTTTCCCGACAACCATACGTAAAACTTAGTAATGTTTTAAAATAATAATAATAAATAATAATATTCTACCACATTCACACAACACCATCTAGCCCCAAACTAAGCAGAGCTTGTACTATGGGTACTAGATAATGGATAAACATACATATATACTTTTTTTTGTAAATACATACATACTATACATAGAAACACCCAGACCAAGACAAACATCCATGTTCATGCACACAAATGTTTGACTTGTGCGGGAATCGAACCCGCGACCTTCGGTGTAGCAGTCGCTTACACTCCCGCTACGCAAACCGGCCGTCAAATATATCGATTTTGTTCTCGTCTTGCCGAAATTGTTACGTACAACAGATTTGGTGTTTGTCTCTTAAAATATATAACAAGTACAAACAGTACCAATTACCTACAGTACCTACACTATCAATAATCACTGAAGTGTTTGCAGAAGAGCCTTTTACTGTATCTTTGTTAATTTTCTAGACACCGGTAACAAAGGTTGACGACAAAAGGATATTTTGTTGTGATTATGTGCAAGGTGGAGACGCTATCTCGAAAGTATTACTGGGTTTTTCCGAATACTCAGTAGCAGCCTGGAGTCTGGTGATGTGCCCGGTAACGGCAATAGGCTCGCCCCCTATTACATGTGACCTAAAAATTCATGGCGAAATGTGTAATGTAAATGTAATGTAATATTTACACCTTTGCCTACCCCTTCGGGGATACAGGCGTGAGACTATTAATAAAATAAAAAATGTTTTAAAGTCTAATCTATCAAATACGATCCGCAACGTCGACCTTGAACAGTCCTGTTCGCGCTTCAACTGACGTCACTACGTTTATTTCCCTCCGAGTGTTCGCGTCAACGGCTCGTCACGTGGATCAATTCCTCAGATAATTTATTATAGATTGAGCAAACTCCCACGTGGTATTGGTCTAGGATCAGACGCAAATTACACTCCGGTACGGATCACATGATGCGAAGAACAGATTAAATATACGAGTAGATGGCTGGAAGGATATTACAAGCCCACATCCCCTTTTCCTTCACTTTATCGCGCTCCTTTTTTTATAGTAACTAGAGGACCCGTGCTGCTCCACAGCATATTTTAATATTATAAAAAAGCTCTTACATATAGGTATGATGAGTACATTGTAGCCTTATCTAATAAGTAAAAAGATGATATTCTTACCAAAAATATATAAATCACAATACTTAGGTATCGTGAAATTTCCACCTTGGCATTACCTACTGAATGGTTTGCTGCGCAATAGGGATATATATAATGTTTATAACTGAAATAAAGCTCATATTAGAACCTCATACCTCATTTACTTTACCTAATTAATCACTACATGAAATGGTAGCTTTGGTAGCAATCGTAAGGATCATTGCTACCAAAACTACAACATATGTCAAAAATACCATTTCTACCAAAACTACTATTCCTACCGAAAATACTATTTCTATCAAAACTACTATTCCTATCAAAACTACTATTCCTATCAAAACTACTATTTGTACCAAAACTACTATTCATTTCATATACATTTCTACCAAAACCGTCTGTGCTGTCAAAAGTAGGTACCTTTTCTCTCAAAACTACTATTCTTACCAAAGCTACAATTTCTACCATAACTACCACATGTAATAACATAATTATATGACAATAGTACTATGAACCGCTGTGATATGTTCCACATAAAAAAAATTAAGATGCCCGAAGAAAGTCCGTAATTTAAAAATACAAAAAAATTCCTAACATAAAACGTAATTTACCAGTCTGTAGGGTTGATTTTCCTAACATTAGGCGGATTTCACTACATTTGGGGAATAATCCTCGGGACGCGGGTATGCTGACTTCGTTACGGCGACCCCGTCATGAGGGTCGATAGAGGAACACCGCGGTGTTTTAGTGGGTATGCCCCTCCGAACATCTAGGGGGAGAGCCAAGCCACACCCCCCCCTCCACCTGCCCCAAACTCGGTACGGCGGAGTCCCTTTGAGGGACAGTCCGTAACTGGATTTCATCGCGATACAAAACAAAGGAGGAAAATTTCTCAACATCAGAGATCAGCTCACCCAACATTAAGGGTTAACTGGTAACATTCGGGGAATATTACCTGCCATCAGCGATAATTCACTATAGTGATAATTTTACCAACATTGGGTATAATTTTACACACCACCACACTCACACCCGTATGAAAGTAAGGCAAGGTCACCTTAAGGAGGCATAACGTTTTTACCTGGCAGTTACCGCAAGGAACTTATTAGATGCCATAAAAATATTTTTGAATTTAGAACCGTCCATGTAGAGAGAAAGCAATGGAATCTTAAGAAATTTATAGGAAAATATAGAAAAATAAGTTCAATGTCCACACCTATCTTCCTTCAAACTAACCCAATTTAAATGAGCATACCATCAAATGAAAGAGCTCTTTTCAACGCGTGTTTTACGAGGGTCAAACTGAAAGTTCTTAGAAAATCAAAATCTGATTACATTAGCCAGTTATTAGTTTTATTATATCTTTTCAAAATATTGTCCATTGACGTCAATACACCGCTGCATGCGATGGAACCACTGGGAAAAGCACTTTGCCCACTCGTCCTTAGGGGTCTCTTCAATGGCATCGCGATACGCAGCCACCGCTTCTTCAGCATTCATAAACCGCTTTCCTTTAAGTTTTTCTTTAATTTTTGGAAATAAATAAAAATCACAAGGCGCGAGGTCGGGGCTATACGGCGGGTGACCAAGTAATTCAACGTTTGATGTCGCCAAATAGTCGATCGTTCGCTTGGCGGTGTGCGACGAGGCGTTGTCGTGGTGAAGGAGGATCCTACTGCGAGGTCGTTTCTCTCGAACTTTTTCCAAGACAAGTGGCAAACAATTGGTAGTGTACCATTCTGCAGAAACTGTTTTTTGATCCTCTAACACAATTGTTGCGAAATGACCTATCCTTCCAAAGAACGAGGCCACCATTTTTTTTCCCGCACTTCGATCTCTCTTCACTTTAGTTGGCAACTCCTCGAAAGGAAACACCCACTGAGCAGATTGTCTTTTGGTTTCAGGATCATAACAGTAAATCCAGCTTTCGTCACCTGTTAGTTTGTCGAACACAGCATTTGAGTCACCTCCGTTAAATCTTTCAATCATTTTACGGCACCAATCCACACGATGGAGTTTTTGAGCCTTAGTCAAATTATGAGGTATCCACCGGGCGCAAAGCTTCCTGACCGCTAAATGTTCGTGGAGGATTTTGTGCACTTGACTCATACCGATGCCTAAGCTTGTCCGAATCTGCTGATAGGTCACTCTTTTGTCAGTCTCTATCATACGCCGCACAACACAGATGTTATTTTCAGTCGTCGCCGTAGAAGGCCATCCCTCACGTACATCATCAGTGAGATTAGTGCGACCACGTTTAAACTCATTAAACCAGTTGTAAACAGTCGCACGAGATGGGGCTTCATCGTGAAAGGCCAATCGTAGTCTATCATAACTTTCTTGTTGACTTAAATGACATCGAAAGTCATAAAAAATCATTGCACGAAAATTTTCTCGTGTTAAATTCATGTTGACGTGACACAGACAATTTTCAATTTGCCGCCAAATCGTAAAACAAATGACAAATGAATGAAATATATACTCAGTAATATTGGCAAAGAGTTTTATTTTCAAATTTTAGAATATTTTTTTTATTATATTGTTTATAAGTGGCCAGTTCTAAGAACTTTCAGTTTGACCCTCGTAGGCCTATAACGAAGAGAGGGTAGTTCTTCCCCGGTGAGGCCGGCCCATTCATGCTCAAATCAGCAAGGCTCTACTACCGTCATCCACCTATTCCTTTTCCCATTCTAGTCGGCAACGCACTTGTTATGTGCATGTATCCATAGGCGAAGGTAATCGCTTATACTATCAGGCGACCCGTCTGCTCATTAGCCTCTACCAGAAAATAAGTTAAGAATATCTCAAGCTGAGTGGCTGCAGGGTGATCAATCATTCTGTCTCGAAGTGAAACCTGTGATGCCACTCGTAAACTTACTGCAACTTAATATTATAAAAGCGAAGACTTTTGTGTATCTTTGTCATGTTTTTCTTGAAGGCGAAAGTAAACGACAGGATCTAGACAATGAAAGAGTCCAAGAAGTGGCGTGTTGACGCTATTTTTGAAGTAGTAGGCTTTCTTTGATATCACTGTAAAAATATTTTATTTTGAACATAATGTGACAGTTATTAACGAGAACACCTTTTTAATTCCTAATTTTTTACATTTACAGCCCGTTGTCAAAATACTTAGTAAGATTTTTTTCAATAAAAAGTTAGCACAAACATTTTCATTTTAATAATTAATCTTTGGCACAAATTACAGAACGCTTTACAGAAAAAAGAAAATACTATATAAGCCACCAAGGCCAGATGTTGTAACTTTGATACAGTACTAGAAATAACAAAGCAATCTATCATATTTTTCAACAGAAAGCTGCTTGTGTCAGCGTGATTTGAGTGACTCTACATGGAAAGTACCTTACTTCTACGAAATACGGCGTAAAAAGGTTGGGTTTAAATCGGTAAATGAAAGTGCTACCTCTGAGCTTATATTTTACATCGGCTTTACCTGTACATCAAAGTCAACATAGAATTGAGCCAGAATTAAAAGACTCTTACTTTTATTTGGTTAATCTAGTATAACTAAGTATCAGATGCGATATGTAATAATAGTCAGCTTTTAACTGCTTCACCATTTTGGCAATAAAAATGAATCAAATTCTCGATAAAATTATCAACAAAATGATATCGAGTACTATCCTTTGAAAAAATTATATTATATAACTTATGTATATTAAATCGGTTGAAGATAATATAACGTCTAATGTAAAACACTTCTGGACATACATCTCTAATCGTAGGATGAAATCAGGTATTCCATCCTTGATGCAATATCAAAATTTGAAATCAAGTGCTCCCGAAACTATCTGCAACATGTTTTCAGATTTTTTTCTATCGGCTTTTGAGCCTAAGTCTATCACACTGTCAGCATGGACCCCGCCAACACACTGTGACACTAATGTTACTCTGATTGACAACTTATTTATAGAGGAGGGTAAAATACTCAAAGAGTTGAAACTACTCGACCCGTCTAAAGGTGCTGGCCCCGATGGCTACCCAGCTCTCTTTTTTAAATTGACTGCTCATAGTATTTATAAGCCGTTACATATAATTTACAATAAATGTTTAGGCGACGGTGTTTTTCCCGAGGTCTGGAAGCGGGCAAATATCCAACCTGTACACAAGGCGGGTTCTAAACACAACATCGAGAACTACCGACCAATATCAATTCTGTCGACCTTGTCAAAGTTTTTTGAAAGACTAGTACATAATGAAATATATCCAATCCTGCACAATGCCATCATCCCCGAACAGCATGGGTTCGTTCAACGGCGCTCTACGGTATCAAATTTACTGATATTCTCTAATTTTCTCTTCGAGAACGTGGACAAACAGTTGCAAGTAGATGCTGTCTACACTTATTTCAAAAAGGCCTTTGACAAGGTCGATCATGAAATCCTATTGAATAAGATAGCATTTAACCATATACGCGGAAAAAACACGCTGCTTCGTTGGTTCTCGTCCTATATAAGTAATAGAACACAAAAGGTTGTGGTTAATGGTTACCAGTCAGGCACGGTCATTGTATCTTCTGGTGTACCACAAGGTTCGATAATCAGTCCATTGATCATTGTCCATTGTCCATGATCTCAAAGCTTTTAGAACTATACAAACTGTCGAGGATTGCTTTTCATTTCAAAGAGACCTTGATAGGCTTACGAGGTACTGTCTGGTAAATAAATTACAGCTTATCATCTCAAAATGTCACTGCGTGAACTTCACAAAAAATAAGTCAATTGTCAAGTACAATTATAAGTTACACGATACCGCATTGAGTAATATTTCTCTCACCAGGGATCTGGGTGTATTATTTGACAGCAAGCTATCTTTGAATGAGCATGTAGAAAAAATCGTAAACAATGCTTTCAAAATGTATGGCTTCATTATGAGATCTTCTCTTGACTTCAATATAAGACGCTTGTACGATCACAGCTCGAATATGCTGTCTCTATATGGAGCCCGTTCTATCAAAAGTATATCGATCAGATCGAGAAGGTTCAGAGTAAGTTCTTACGAGCTATGCACTATAGGTGTAATCGAGAGTTTTTGTCATACCCACAATTGCTAAGGGTTTACAATCTGATGACACTAGAAACTAGACGCAAGTTTTTGGATGTAAATGTACTGCATGACATTGTCCACAATAAATTTGATGAAATCGACATCACAAGCAAATTATGTTATGCAGTCCCTCGTACAGTTCACAAACGTAGTGTTCGAGCGGGTACCTTGTTTGCTCTCAATACTTGTCGAACTAACTCTGGACTGCATTGCCCCATGCGTCGAATGGTTGAGTGTTATAATGATAACTTCAATGATATTGATATTTTTATATGTTCCAAACCTAAATTCAGAAAGAGTGTAATTAATGTATTAGACCACAATTGTTATAGTTCTGTTGTATAGTAATAATAATAAAATGATTGTTAATTATTGAATTGAATGTTAATTATAATTTTATTGAGTATTATTAATTATTAATTTTCATGAATTAAATATTATTGTGAAAAAAGTATTACTGTCCGTGTGGTGATGGATTAAGAATACGAATTGTCACCACCCCATATCATCCCATGGGTGTCGTAAGAGCCAACAGAGGGAGCATAGTATGCAGAGAACAGCACTGTAAGAGAAGAAAAACTTGATACAAACCCTATACCAACCCATTTGGCCAGCGTGGTATAGTAGGCCAATTCCTCCTTTCAAAGGAGAGGCCTAGTCCAGCAGTGGATTATTAAAGGCTGATGATGAGAACTAAAAATTAAGAGTATGTAATATCTATAGTCCCTTAAATATATGTAATTGTAATTGTTAATTAATTTAAAATTAATTTCAATGTATTTTCTCTTTTTTTTTAACATATTTTTACTATAATTATAATTTTCTTTCATTACTTTGTATATAATGATATTAATGATGTAAATATTCAAGTAATGTAACGCTTTTTCGTGGCACGTATTGATTATTTGTCCTTAGTGAATTTGCGGACGATGTAGTGGGCTGCAATATTGACTATTCTTTGTGCAGTGCTGTAATGTTTAAACATATTATATTGTAGCTCTTTATTGTCCCCTAAATAAATAAATAAAATAAATAAATAAATAAATAAAAAATCAGGTAATGAATTCCTTCAACGAATTCTATTTCGCTTACTCAGTAAGTACCTAACTATAGACAAATTTTACTGAGCTCACAAAATTGTATAGCGTCAAGTTGACGACTAAACGTGCGTACATTCTAGAAACATGCTTCAACAGAGTGAAGAAGAGAGGATTTAATGAAACATCGGCAAATAACGAAGTTACGTACTTGTGCAGATACGTGAGAGCGTCGGTACTCGCGCTGACGTTGAATAAACATGAGCCTCCCGAGACCTCTCGCGAACATAAATTGCCAGCGAGCGCTCCCTTACCACACCACCGATCACCGACATTATACCAAATATACCTGCTTTGTTCTTATTATATTCAAATAACACTACCAATTAATCCTGAAATATTAACTAGAAACCTCACCGCCCGCTCCGTTCTGTCTAGCAACTAAGAACGTGGGGAGCGGCGGTCAACTAAACTGGTCGTATAAATAGCGCAATATGCGCGGGAAATCGCTTCAATGATGGGATTGTTGGAGGATAAAATCAATTTACTTGGAAATATTCGATACAGATGACCTCTATGACCTCTGTATTGATTTTTCTTTTTAATCGTACGGATGAACGCTCGGGTTTTAATTGTATCGATGGCTACTAGTGGACATTATGTCCGAAATAATGCTTAGAGTCGGCTCGTTTGTAGAAACGGATCTCTCCCTACTGGGGAGGAACGGATCAAGTTGCTAAGTCGGCGAATTGAAGCGTCCTTTGAGTTTAATAAGATGTCTTAAGTGATAGCAGTGTAGTTCACAAACTGAAAGACTGTGTGAATGGCGCGCTGAATGGTCGCCTACATTAAATAAAAATGTTGTGACAGGCACTCACAGTGTCGGCATCTTATAAAATGCTTATTTCACACATAAATGGCAACATAACGTATTTGCCTTCTTAAATTTTAATCTATAAACAACATTTTCTTACATTATTTTAAAGCTTATTATTTTCCGAGTGACTAATAACTTAAAAGATGACTAAATGTTTGCAACTAATAAAATAAGTTGCTAGCGATTAAATATTTTCGCGACTATTATATTAAATAAGATTCAAAACGAAGGGTGTTATAAAAACTTAAAACTAGCAGCTGCGTTTAGGTAATGAATAAACTATACAAATCAATTGAAATAATAGCCGAGGAGCTATAAATAATGACTTGGCGACTAATAATGTTAGTAGGTAGGTTATGTTAGGTTTTCTCGTGACCCTGTACCCAAAAATAGGAGCCCTGCGAAGCAGGGCTCCGTCAACTTGGCTTAGAAGACTGAAGCGTCTTATTTACTTATATGAAACACTTCATTTAAGACAATATCATTTGCCAAATGTTGAAATTTGTATTATTTATGAATGTCCATTTTCTTTTTTTTATTCATCATCAAGTTTCCGCTTAGATACTAATTCAGTTCCCAAAAGAAAAAAGGCTACTAGTTTAAATTACAATGAAGCTTATTACTGACATATTAATATGCTACATTTTACTTATTACCATACTCCTTATTAGCTGCCAACCCATTATATATGGTACCCACTCTAATTATTTTTGAAACTTGTATACGCTTTACTTAGTCGCCGCATTAAATACATGCCTTATTTTAATACTAGATACCTTTCTAAAAAATCGAGACATTTTCGTTATATCTGTAGTGTCCATTATTGTTGTGTAATCAAGTTATAGGTTGCTCAGTGGCGGCTAGTGCTTCGCGTCGCTA
This sequence comes from Euclidia mi, assembly GCA_944739405.2. Lineage (NCBI taxonomy): Eukaryota > Metazoa > Arthropoda > Insecta > Lepidoptera > Erebidae > Euclidia > Euclidia mi. Next base: position 8,126,848 of record OX123201.2, read on the forward strand.
TCAACGCGAGACGTTCCTCTCACAATCACTTATGGCCTTTGATTCGTTTATCCCGGTGTCGCTCCCCTCCCGGTCACAATTTCTTACTTTACCTCCGACCTCCCCGTGGTCACACCACTTTGATGTTTCTCTTTAGTATTACAAATCAGTCTATTTTTGTCAAATCATCTCACGTCTAAGTACATTATTTATTATTTATGTATTTATTTACTAAAGTCAATAAATACATAAATATGACTCAACTATTTTAGTGTTGCAGAATTTGATGTCTCGTTATGTTATCTGATGCTAGTCACAAAAATATTTTGGGTCTATATTTTTAGGTCCCGGTAATTTGATAAAGATGAAGATGGTCACGTTACTATAATTATATTATGTCTTAGTCTTTTTTTCTGTCTTGTTTGTTATTCAGTATATTGTACTTTACGCGCTATTGGATTTAATGAATTTAATGGTAGGTAAGGTATCTGTCGTTCAGTTTAAAAGTTAAGGTATCTAATGAAATAAAGACCAACGTTGTAAATATAGATATGTCAGATAGTCAATTTACAGTCCTGCGTAAACAAGTGTACCTACTAACTTAAATCTACATAATGAAGGTGTACTGATTGCTTTTCCCGTGTGTTCAATTGTGGTTCCGCGGGCACTTAGTTGTAGGTTCCCATCCGATCGCGGCGCGATCTCCTGTTATTTAATCCAAGTGTCGTCTCAGCGCACTGAGTGTACTCAGAGGCTTCCTCATAACAACACACCTAATTCTGTTATCAGTATCGAGAGGTTATGTATCGAGTTACTGCTTGTTTTACCTTATATCGTTCAATGTTGTTTTATAACCAGACGTGCGCTAATTGGATGGTTTGAGTTACAGCGAGCCGACGCGTATTACTTGTTATTTAATTAGGTTTTTCGTGCATTGCTGATGCTCTTACTATGATCATATTATTGTCATCAATCTACCATAGTCCTGCTGGATGTAGACTTTTCCAATAGCACGCCACTGAGCCCGATTTTCGGCTTTTTATGTCAAGCCGTTGCCAGCCACTTTGCGTATATCGTCACACCACCTAGCCGGAGGGCGATCTATAATACGTTTGCCAAGGTACTGTCATGATGACAATATATTTAACTAATTTTAATAGACGTCCATGATCCAGAGGATAGCGTACATGCGTCTGCTGATCAGGAGGTCCTGGGTTGGATTCCCGAGTCGGGCAAAAGTGTTACTGGGTTTTGTCGAATTCTCAGTAGCAGCACGGAGGCTAGCAAAGTGCCCGGTAAAAGGCTCGCCTCCTATTACGTGGGACCTACTAAACATACTCGCAAATGTGAGTGTAATATAACACCCACAATAAATTTGTGAGTATGTAAATATGTGAAAAAAATATGTTTGAAATACGCTGTTTGTCGACAGATTTTCTGGCAACGTATCTGAAACCGCGTGAAAGTGGGCGTAGAAATGGGGTTATGTGACTTTGTAATCTTATTTCAGATGTCAAAGGCACTAAGGCCCACGCCAAACTTGACAGAAATGCCGACGCGGATCTTCCGTTACGGTAAACGCTGGGAGCAATCGGAGCGACAAATCTTCCGCATAGTGTGCATGGTGTTGGTTATTTATATACAATAACTTGTATCGGCGTTCCACCGTGGAAGATCCACGACAAAATTTCCGTCGAGTGTGGCGAAGGCCTAATACATTTCATTTCATGGATGTCGTAAGATGCGGCTAAGGCAAAACACAGAGCAAATAGTATCTTGCGGAAGGGATGGCAAACTCGACATGAAACTGTGTGCCAAACCGTCTGGTCAGCGGGGTATTGTAGACCAAATCCTCGGAATGATTATTAATAATAATAACACGCAAATTAGGAGAAGCCCAGCAGTGGAATACAAAAAAGGCTGTAATTTTATGATGTTCCGAAGTCACTAAGGCAATACTGCTCCAGTGTCTACTTAACTATATATACAAATTTTCAAGAGTATTGAATACAGCTACAGGTGGTACGTTAACAATAAAAGCTCAAGTAATGTTCAGCGCGACTGTATCGCGATATTACCAATAACATTACTGTTACTGTTTACAAGTGTATATTGAAGAAGTTTTGAAGGCGATTAAACGATTCTTTCATGTTAAACTAAGTAATAGGATTGTTATTGAAAAACCTTTATTGACATAAAATTATATTATATGATTTGCAGAAGTAACACTGAAAGAAATAAAACAATTGGGATGATAAATCATACATTTCTATAATTTCATCATAGTACATAGCTTTCGACCAAATAAAAAGTATTTATTTTATCGAAGACGCTAGCATTGGCGGCCTCTTCATAATTATGTTTACAATATTTTTCCATGCCTGCCTTTAAAGTTATACGTATACACGATCACGAGACCTGCTTCGTAAACATTGCTAACGTATACTGTGAGTTAAGTTTCCCAAATACAAATAAGTACTTGAAAACTTATGCAACTTAATATATTTAACAATTATAACTTAGTATAACTAATAACCTAAACATTTTTCTCGCCAACTGTCAAACGCATTCGCCATTACACGGGCTAAAATCTTTATGCAAATATCGTTTAAGGGCGAGGCCACAGAGTCAGGGAGACAGGCAAGGAGAGGGGGTAGAGGGGGGAGGAATGTGTGGCTTTGACAGGTACAAGCATTTAGGCAGAGCCGACAATACTAATAATAAAGGCCGTCTCGCATGCGACGTGCCTCGTCGACACGCGTCTCCAATGTCAGGGTATGTGTCATGTGAATGCGCAATTACTTCACACTGTTGGAATAAAATGTATGCAGACTAATAAACAATGAAGTTGTCGTTGAAATTGTGATACCAGTGTACACTCTCGCGCCCTCTTTTGATTTTCATGACAATTAAATAAAACTACATACTACGTATATATTTAATCCTGCTGTGTTTTACTCTAAGCCTAACTAATACTTATTCTATATTTGCTCTTGCAATAAGAGCATCAGACTAAAAGAGTTATTTGGCTTAAATGTGATTTGAGCTGTTTTTGATTGAGTATGCAATTATGCAGGTATTATTACTGGTAGCGCCATCTACCTTCCTATCTATAACTAATCGCATCAACGTCAATCGTTCCACGCTTGCTTGTCTAGTGCGAGCGATACCATGTTTCCGTCCCTGTCTCCCATTCCCTAGAAGGGGCACGCCTTTCGCGGATTGGTCGCCGCGATCGTCGACGCGAGAAACAGTCTAGAACTTTCGATTCGCTAAATACGTGTCCGCCATACCGTACCGCACCGCGCCGCTCCCGCTATAATTATTACCGGCTATACAAAACCGCTCGCAAGTGAAAGTGATTTGTGTAGTGGAGTGAATCAAGCAGCTTCATCCCGAAAACACCAGGAGGCTGCCATTTGCAAGGAAGGAGGACTGACGTACAAGGTAAGTGCCCTTCATCATTAGAATATCCTATACCCACACACAATCCTTTTCCACATCCTCTTCCCTTATCCAATCCTAGGCAACTAAAACCCGCCATCCTTTATATACAGTCCATTCCTTCTCCAAGTCGCCTAGAACCTACGGTTTCGGTGTAACGCCGAACCAATTACAATACATAATGTAATAATAAGCCACAAGACAAAACTCTGTGGTTAAATATTCAAACTTTTACGCTCTTATTTTTCGTCACAACGACCGAGTTTTCTAACTCGATCTTTTTTCCAAACAGACGGTGTGATATAATACCAATGCATCGCAATGCAATTGACAATGACGTGTCTTGTTAAAGTTATCAGTAAAGTAGAGTAGATACTATTCAAACCATACTTAGGATGTACTGACAATGCTACAGCTGTGAACCAAATTAGAAGAGGCTTAATTCCAGCGATGGACTGCGAATGTCTGTACGGGGCAGTAAACTACAGTATACTTAATTGTCTGGAGATTCGTAATATGAAGCAGCTTATCATCGAATGTATTGCTCTTGGATTTTACTATACAACATGCTAATTGTGATCTGCAGATGAGTTTACACTACCCTTCGCTGGGGATTTTTCACTCGCTACTTCATACGCGTGATAAATCTATTCAGAAACTTTCAGTTTGGAATTCTAGAAAGAGTTTCCTTAGTGTATGAAACGATGCTTAAGGAACCTGTGTGGGCAATATCATAAATATAAATAAAAAGGCTTAAACTATGCGTCGATACGCATGACAATTAGTCCGCTATTTTATCTTTTAGTACATACAATAAAAACATAGACAAAATGTGAAGTAATTTTCCTTCTTATTTATGCAAGTTGTATCTAGTGCTCCTACTCGCACGCTCCCACAAACGATGGTAAGCGTTCATCTCTAGAATTGTGTGGTTTTATGCACAAACAGATATTATGATATGATTTGTGGCTGCGCTGCGGGCGTGCGCTTTGAGAGATATTACACACGATGTTTGTGAGATTTCATTTATCAAGAGGCTTGCTTTCGACAGCCACATAATTGTATAGAACAGTAAAGTCTCTTGAGAACATAACGAGCGCTGACGGTTAGAATAAGTAGACATATTTGTCTATACAGAAGTTTTAATTGATGAAACACCCGACCCATTAAAACAATGTAGTGTCTGAACTACTTTAATGCGTCACAGTACGTCTGGTACTGCTTTGTCGCTAGTTCAAAATCGACCAATTATCTATGCCTAGATGGTAACTCATATATTTTTCATCTGACTAAGGGGAAAACTTCAAGTCAAATCGACGTTAAGCTTTTTAGAATGCTCTAGCTAATAGATAATTGTTCAAAGCTTTAACGCGGAGCCGACGCTCCAGCTATTAAATACCAACCATGCAGTGCCTTTAAATCCATTTTATTTTAATTACATCTACGGGCGAGCGGTTTACCCAAATCAGCATGATACACCAATATCATTATAAAGGGTTTATCATATTACAGTTCATTGTGAAAATCCGAGCGGCTATAATAACCTAACATCATCCGCCATTCGGGTTGTGTGCCCTTCACCGAGAGATGTCGTTGTCAGCTATTATAATTTTTTATGTGTGATTGTGTGAGCTCACACCGTTGTGCGGTATCTCCGGTTGTAATAACGTGACTGCGTAAGGGCGTGTAACTAGTGTAGCTGTGTGAGGGAGATGAGTGGAGCGAGCAAAACATCAAGCTATTGTATATTTTTTTCCTAAATTACAGTAGGTACATGTCATCATCAGCCTGTTGTAGTATGCTGAAGGATATAGGCCTCGCCATTGTCACGCCACTTGGTTCTTTATGTCCAGCCGCTGCCAGCCACTTTGCGTAAATCGTCACCTAGCCGGGGATCATCCTACAAGCTTTTTCCAAGATGCCAATGGCTCCAAAGATTGCCAATCTACGACAAATGCGACCAGCCCACTGCCACTCTTCATCTTGCTTATTATTTGGCCTAAGTATATCGATAACTTTGGTTCTCTGTCAGATCGCTTCGCTTTACATCATTTAGAAAAACTCCGTAGCCCTCTTCTTCAGACCAAGTGATAATATGGAATTGATTATTTTTTCGTACTGTGATCAGGCACATCTGTGTTGAATACACATCCTAACATGGAGTTTCGGTGTGTGTCAGTACATCGTCGACATAACGCTGTGATGTAATGTGCGTCACCGTGTAGCAGCCATCAACACCTTTGTTATTACGTTTTTAAATCAGACGGTACGTTTGACGCTGTCCGTATCATCTGTCACGAGGATTTGTTCATTTCATTTATGTTTATGTTTATTCCGGTAATTTTACTGTTGATGAGATTGTGCACGTCTATTTTTTTTTTTCGAGTTATATTGTTAGATCTGTGTTAAAAATGTAAACTGGCTATTTTTTGTTTATGGTGGGTAACTAAAAATGACTCGTCCTCCGTCGTTAAGGGGGTGCCGAAGATGGCATGTAGAAAGAACAAACTTATCTCTAGGCGTTCCAGGGTTTTCATTAAAAACCACCGGTGTGAGAAAACGTGAATGGCCGGACATCTCGAATTGCAGAAAGCATGCCTCGCCGCGTCTCGGGCGGAACAGAAACTGGCCTGTGTCGAACATTCTAACGTAAGTAACTTCAAAATATTTGTGTCATGTCATCTTACACACGTCCAAATTTTATACAATAGATCATTTTATTGCATTTAATAATAATTAAGTGCCAGAATTATTGAACTCGTATGTACCTGGTCACAAAAATTACGAACTAGTGCTCGTCAGAAACAAGTTATTTAAGGCTAGCTGGCAACAACACTCCGACTGAATAAAACGATTGTTGTTGTTATTTAATAATGCTTTACAATCATCAAAGCCTGCCTTCTTTGGATTACAAACGTGCCTTCTATGTCAGCTTGGTTACGATTAATAAACCTCAGTTTTTTTTTTAAATTTTTCTCGTATGTGGAACAATGTGATAAAAAGCTTGCACATAAATTGGGTAAACATATTTTATTACCAAAACGAAAGCGCAGTGGATATTGCCTGTTTCCCAAATAACTGTCATAACGTGTCCTTTGTAATATTGATCTTATTTAATAAGTAACGCTAGCCTATATATACACGTACGACCATGATCATTTTCAGGAAGTAATTTATGAAATATAGCTGCTCTCGCATTTTCCGGTCGGTTATATTAATAGCTCACGATAAATATTATTATAAGCTTAACTTGATACATATTATGGGAACCCCGTTTGTGGAGTCTTTTATGGCAGTGATTTTTAAATTTGGAACTAATGCCTGCGATGTAAAGCTATTGTTCACTATGCACTGTACACTGCAACAGGCAGCAATATTTATGGTGGACATCTACTCAATACTTTTATAAATTCATTTATATCTCTTATAGGCATTATTATCATCTCATCATCTGTTAGATATAGGCCTCTCTCAAGGCTCCACACATAGAGTGATCTTGAGCTACTCGCATCCATTCGCTTATCACTAGCTCAACAAGATTGTCGATCTGCGTTGTTGGAGGTCTACCTCTGCTGTGAAATCCGATGCGTGGCCATCTTCAGAACCTGCCTTCTGCTCCGAAAAGCATCGATTGTTATAGCTGTGTGTCCAATAGTCCTGCTTATCACGATCTCTGGCTTAGTAGTTAGTGCTTCAGACTACTAAGCCGGAGACCCATATGATAGGAGACCCACACCATTAGACCAACAGGCCAGTCAATTCTATGGTGTTTGTCTTCTAGCTTATATGAAATATATAAGCTAGAAGACAAACACCATGTCACCGGGTCACTAAAATAAATTATAAAATAATTTATTTAAGTGACCCGCATCGTTAATTGGATGAGGTTTTTCCAAGTCCACTAATATTCTTTTGTCATTTTTCTCAAAAATAAGGAGAATAAATGATGAATGTGATTTCTACCGTACTAAACTTCTCAAATATCAAAATGCCTTGTTTCCTTTGGTAAGTACTGATAAATAACCTGGCAATACACGTAATGTCAAAGAGGGTAGGATTCACTCACGCAAATAAACAGGTTGTTATTACAGCCTAAGAATTACTTATACTGTAAGACGCTAAATAAATGCGGCGTAGATTTCGAAACACATTAGCTTGATGACGAATAAAATTAACAGCCCGGTATTTACACGCACATTTGTTTTTACGAGCGAAACCAAATGAAAGTGAATAATTTGTAAATAAAAAACGAAAGACGAGGCGGCTGCCACTGAAACGTGTACTTGACGTTTGAACATTTAGCACAAAAAGGTATTTCGTATTCATTTCACAAACCAATTGCGTCATTAAAACGTATGGAATGTACGTAAAATGGTCGGTATTTACTGAAACACAATCTGCGTTACAAAACTCATATAAAAATCACATTTTAATCGGAGTGTCTGGAGTAAACAATATTCGTTTCATTTAAGCCGTGCGGTTTATGAGGACCATTACCGTAAAGAGTGGTGGCGCGAGCACTGCACCGCTTCGCTTCGCATCACTCCGCATCGCAACGCATCGCAGCGTACAGTCGCGAACACTAAAATATTCACGTCAGAAAGTGTTTTATATGTTTATGTAGAACTAGCCGTTTCCCGCGGTTTCACCTGCGTCCTGAGGGAACTACTTCGCGTACCCGAAAAACCCAAATATCTTACGGATCCCTATTTTTCTAAAATAAAATATAGCCTATGCTACTCGCAGATAATGTAGCTTTCTAATGGTGAAAGAATGTTTGAAATCGGTCCAGTAGTTTTTGAGTTTATCCATTACAAACAAACAAACAAACAAACAAAAATACAAATTTTCCCTCTTTATAATATTAGTGTAGATGTATGTGCATAATTGTATGCATCGGCACACGATATTCTAGTCGACATAACGTTTTAATGATGGCGTAACAGAAAATTGAGCCGCGATGGCGTCTAGACGACATTGTGTCGTTCTTACGATGTTCGGTGATAAAATACCATTGTTGTTATATTATATGGTACGTGCGTATTATATTTGAGATGGATGCGTACATAACAGGAATGTTTAAATCATCGAATATTGCCCCTATCCTCTATCATAATTTCTGACTTTTCTTTGTTTTGGTATTCAGTCGATTTATGAGTTGGGATATACGAAGGAAGCTATAAAAAAGCGGCTTATTCCGCGTGCCGGGTTAAATGAACAAACATACATGCACAGACTGAAATGATAACCATTTGTTGTCAGGTAAACATCCATGCAGTAACCATTTCAAAGCTGAGTACCAACGCATTTTTATTTTTGACTACTGTGCATACATTTCGTCTTAGATGACTAAGACGAAATGTATGCACAGTAGTCAAAAATATTATTTTTAATATACATGAGTATAGTATTCAACATATTATTTTTAATGCATTCAATACTGTTTATGTGCAAGTCTCTAGTAGCATAAGATAACATTATTGCGCGCGAGTATACCTCGCAGTCACAGCTGCATCGAGCGGAGCGTACCTTTGTGCACCTTTTACGACTGTCGATTTAATGACTCATGTCATTTTATACTCACCATATAAACTTTCAATACGTTCCCATTGCACACTGAATTACTGCACCCAGCACTGTCTTTCCACTTCATTAAACACAGTACTTGCATACAATAAATAAAATGACAAGTTAACATTAATATTATTTATATTGCGCGCTATAAAATGACTTTTTGAATAATCTAGATCCCTTCATAGTGACTTTTTAAATAATTGACTTGCCATTATTCGCACGCGTTGGTAATTTACGTACTGTAGTGAAAATAAAACAGTTTTATGTAAAGCATTCAGCTCGGGTGTACATGCGAGCCGACAAGTGTTCCATTTGTTGTGTTATTAATTATGAGTCGCTCAGCCCTCCGCGTAGCTGTGACGTAGCACTTCTACGAATACACGGATTAGTTTTAATGCGCCGTAGCACCTGCGTAGCATTTAGTTTGCGGCTTACTATGTAGTACTTCGTGTCTAAAGCGTTTATTTTTATGTAGTCATTTTGAGTATTGCAAGTTAACTTTGTGTGAAACTTTTTAAATAGAGTTATTAATATTAACGCAGGTGGAGTAGTAGGAAACAGTATATCCAACTCGCTTATATTCCCATATCTACCAAGCATTTGGATTTAGTATTTCTTAGCTGGTTTAAATTTCAAGAACGGCTGAAGGATTAAGAGACATTAATATACTATCATGGAAGCATTATCTATCGGATTCTATGGTTGTCATAATTACATATTCACAATCTACAGAATAACAATGGTATATTTATCCTTGTAACGAAATGGACAACCATTTCGTTAAAATATGTACAATTACAATATTTAAAATATGTATAATTACAGGATACATATGTACAATTCTTGATACATACCTTAATATAACCACTTACTCTGTTTCTAATTTTTTTATTGACTGCCTCCGTGGTCTAGTGGATAGCGTATGCGACTGCTGATCGGAGGTCCCGGGTTCAATTCCTGGGTCGGGCAAAAGTGTTACTGGATTTTTCCGAATTCTCAGTAGCAGCACGGCGTCTGGTGATGTGCCCGGTACGGCAATAGGCACGCGCCCTATTACGTGGGCCCTAAAAATTCATGGCGAAATGTGGGTGTAATATTACACCTCTGCGTACCCCTTCGGGGACACAGGCGTGAGTTTATAAAAAAAAGTTATACAGTTTTTCTGCAATATGTGTACTCCTTGTGTATATATTTTTACTATATACGTAATGGTTCGTTCTCCACTCTATGATTTTGAATTTGACGGATGTATTATTCTCTCTTCGTATGTTAATGTTACTTTCTTTACGCGACCGCCACTGTTTGTATTTGACATATAGTTTTTTTTTCTCCCTGCGTATTTTTTTTTATCCTCTCTACCTGGCTATCTGTCTACGCCGCTGAAACATCACATCTTTTAATATCATGTGTATAAAACGTCATGAGGACACGTGTCAAACCGTACATTACACAAGATAAACATTGCGAGACAGACATTCGACGGCGTTTGATATGACGAACGGTAAAACAAGGGAAATTACGCCGTTTGTTATACTACTAGTTTTTTCACGCAGACACACTCGTAAATTTGATTTATATTGCCGTTAAATTTTCACTGGGCCAGCCGTTGCTCTCTTAATCACAGCTTGGTGTTTATATTGTAAGGGTTTTGCGTCTTCAAAACAGAGTATCAGATACGTCATATTTTTCAAATTAGACTAGTAGTTTCTAAAAAAACACAGTAAAACTGCAATTTAAAAGCATAAAATATTGCAAATTAGAAAACTGATAAGCTAAACTTGCAGGATTACCCACCTGTTAATATCATTTGTAACACCTATTTGTGATTTTCCTTAACGAAATAGCTGTCTGCTTAAATTATAAATTGTTTGGTATTACTTAGATTTTGTCAATTACAAACAAACAAACAAATCCTTTCTCTTTATCAGTTTAGATAATAACGTGTGTATTCTAGCGTGTGTGTGCGTGTGTTTATATAATCGCGTCGTCGTCTCACTCGTCTCAACTGTCAACATATTTGCAGAAAAGCCTATATAACTGACATAAATCTGCGTATACTTTATATTTAACTCGTCGCTGATTGCCTACGAGGCCCAGTAAATAAGCTATGCGTCTGGTGATCGAGAGGTCTTGGGTTCCATTCCCAGGTTAGTCAAGAGTGAAAGTAACAGATTTTTCCGAATTCTCAGTAGTAGAACGAAGTCTGGCAATGTGCCCGGCAACGTCAATAAAACCCCTTTTTATGTAGGACCTAAAAATGCATGACATGGCCAAACGTGGTTGTAATTATTACAGCTTCTGTCCGGAGTATCGGTTTGCCACGTCACGTCTTGCTCGCTATCGCACGAGTTATTTTCTCTCCCTTAAGCTTTCATATTAGGAAAGGGGCGTATAACGGTCAAACAATTATTATTATTATTTATTTATTTAATTATATTAACTACTTCTTCTCATTTAATTAATTTCATCAGCCTATCACTCCTAGAGGTGGACCTCCCCAGGGTATGCCACAAGACCCATTCTGGCAGCCAACACTACGCTTGCTGAGGCGTGGCGTTAATTTAAGAACCTGCTTTTTAATCAACATATCATAAGTCCCCCCATTCAATTCGCTATAACTGTGAACTATGTCAGTTACTTTGGTCTTCTGACGGATAACCTCGTTCCGGAAATAACCCATCAGCGAAATCCCTAGCATTGTCCTTTTCATAGCTCTTGGAGAGAAATGTAGTGTAGGCAGGGCATTGCAGGACAGCCCAGTTTCAATGGCGTTGAAGGCATTTTCGTAGTCCACAAAAGCCAGCCACAGCGGCCGGTTTTACTCTTCGGAATTCTAAATAGCCTATGAAAAAGTATGCTCTGTATGGATTTGGCCCACGGTACTAAAGCCTTTAAGAAACCTAGCCTGCACCGGTCGCTGGAAGACATCAAATCTTAATGTCAGAAAATAGTAGCCAGGGGTGACCACACCACCCAGTCTTAAAGAGCTGCTCTCTGTGGCACGAGACAAGCCATTCTAACCCAAGCCCTGTGAATAGCAGTCTGTTGATATCTTCACTAGGCTATAGCTAACTACCTCATTAACATAATAATCATGTCTAATAATAGTATATCTGTTTATACTATAATTATCCGATTGTAATAAATCGCCGGTAAAAACGTAGCATACTAGTACAACCCAACCCACTACTTTAAGTTGCAGTGAGTTTAGTGTGGTGACAGATTAAGAATACGTAATGTCATCACACCATATGGGTGTCGTAAGAGCCAACGGAGGGACTATACTATGCAGGGAATAGCACTGTAAGAGAAGGAAAACTTAAAACAAACCCTATACCAACCCGTTTGGCCAGCATGGTATAGTAGGCCAATTCCTCGTTTCAAAGGAGAGAATCTAAAAATTGGAGCAATATTGTCGTGGAGCCTCTAGAGATGCTTCGTGAAGCCCTGGCGCTCTGTGGAGCATACCTTGAGAATGGTTAAGGTTTACATTATTTCGCGCTAATTTGTACTACTGAATTGTACGATAACTTTGCTTACGTGCGTATACTATAAATAGAAGAATTAAATAATTTCACATATTGACATTTGTTTGATTGGAATCTCTCATAAATTTATATTTCCTCGAAGAAGAAATAAATAAAAATACTTATTTAAAAACGAAAGAATGCTCATTAAGGCCCGAATTGAATAACTCAAGTTGTTTAGTTTTCCTTCAACTTGGCTAGTTTCAATAAAATATTTTCGTGCGCGGAAGAACTACATAACTCAATTTAGCTAATTCATTTAATACTCAAGTTATCAGAAGTCACAGTTATTCATTTATTTATAGAGTTATTCATTTTTTTCACAAATATTTAATGTTCATTTATAGATATCTATTTTTACAATTGAAACACAATAATGGATTTATTTTTGGACTGGGTTATGATAATTATAAGAATGTTTGTTAGACCAAAAGATGCGGCAAATTTTGGTGTTCACGAAAATAGTAAAAGGTCAATTTGGCCAAAATCGGAGTTATTTAGTTCTTCCATTATACCCACGATATAGGTACTAAGTGAATTGCTTAGCAGAGATTGGCAATTAATTACTTGATAAAGTGTGTCAAACGTGTGAAAGTCCTTTACGTAATATAAAGTAGGTACCTTATAAAATTAACACGCTTTTCTCATTCAACAATAGTAACATAGAACTTCCCCAGTGGAAATCGAATGGCAATAATTTGTCACCAAACTGAAATGGTTGGCACAAAACGCCCGATGACAATTGGCACTTTGAGTGACACGAGTGAGTGTCAAGTGACTGTCGAGTGACATGGTTCTTTGTACTTCATTATCCACGCTAGTTAATGGCGGATGGCACTTTTATGGAGGCTATAATTACGATCCCGTTAATTGACATTCTGGAAAGAATTTTCTTGACATTTAAAGATAATTGGTCGATCAACTTAATTTGGAATAAAACCTTCAAAGTTGTCCTTAATTGCAATGAATTAATTAAAGTGATTTAGGCACGAGGCTATCCACGTTAAAGTTATAATTAAATATTATTGACTGGTTGTAAGTGAGACCAATTAGAAAGAATATAATTATCAAATAATTGTATAGCGTTTTCTAAAGCCGAGGCAGTGATAGCGAACAGTCTGCTATGTAGAGAGTATCAGGTTCGAATCCATGGCGCGCACCGCCGACTTCCAGAGTTATGTGCGACATGTGCGGTTTGAATTGACAATTATCCTTATAATTATTTTCAGAGCAGTGCCACGAAGAGCACGTTAAGCCGTCGGTCCCGGCTGTCATGAAGATCTTTGAGAGACGTTATAGGGATTTAGTACCTATGAGTAGGTAAGCTGACACTAGTCTAAACCATGGATTATCGCTATTCCTTTGATTTGCACAAAACAAACAGGCAGTAGTTCGGTGGAAATACTAATATTCAGTCAAATCCGATTAGAATAGTAACCGGATTCCGGGATGCAACGTGGATATCGCTAGGAGGATGACGGCATACCGTTGACAAAATTAAACAAAACAAGTAAAGTCAACTCCACTATTGTATTTTAATGGCACACGGTTACAATAGTGTCAATGTTATTTATACAGTCGCGATACAGCACGGAATTAAACAGCGCTACATACAAGGCTTGCACCCTGATTGCGCCCGCAGAGCAAACTCAGTGTGTCCGCGCGACCGCCGCGCGCCGCACAAATAACTGTTTATTCACCTTAATGATGTTTGTTGTGCAACAAACATTAATAAACACTATTTTTATTCTACGTTTATTTTTTATTCTCTGACCAGATTGGAGACATTATTAAAAAAGGACAGGTCAGAAGCACCCTAAACAGAAGAGCATACATGAGAAACTTGATGGGAGTGAATGAAGCAAGAGAGGTATGTCAGGATAGATATATTCAATGTGTTAGTAGGTGTATTACTGGCGCATGTAGACATTTGTGTGTAGAGCGTAATGTTTAAGAGAACCTACGGTCTAGGTTTAGTTCCATTTTATTTATTTAGCCTGTTAAAATGTGTGATAGATTGCAATAAAATCTCAGTTTACGGTTGGTCTTGGTTTATCGCGATATAGGTATTGGTTTGGTTTACAGGTAGATTGCATTTTAACCGCTTGACCTAGACACAACAGTATTAATTACAAACCTAAGTCTCGCCTACTTTACAAGAACCGTGGTCGCCGAAAACTGAGATGACATTTATCTTTGTCTCAAATGTAGAAGTTACTCCAAAGTACCCGGATGCTGTTCGTGTTCGCTAATTCTACGTATTTATATACGTAGAATCAGCTCACGCATAGTATTCTCGTAAACCCAAAAAAGTACTTTATAGGAGATTTGATCCTGAGAGCTGTATTGCTTGGCTATCAAATGCCTTCCAACGTCATGTGCCTATTGGTAAAGGCCTTATCCAAAAGCTTCCACTGTTTTCTGCTCAGAGTAATTATAGGTCTTGGCGCTAGCCACAATCCATCTTTTAGTGAATCTGTTCAAATCGATATATCGTAACTATGTCTTTGTTAGCCTAGTTATACATGGTAATCTTTGGGTACTGGATCTTGACTTTCACAATCATGGTAAAAGAACACTTAATTCTCTGACCACGAAGTTTATGTTCACAAATCACAATTATACCATGATCCCTAGTCACAGTTAAGTTTTAGGTCTAACAACATTACCCTTTGTATTTATTTCAGCACATGATCTCTACCAGTTTTACGCAATTCCAAACAAAATTTTAAACTCTAAACGCAGTTATAAAAATATTATAGGGTCCAATATCGGTGACATGCGAGCCATAATCTCTGGTATAAATATTCGTATCATTATTTAAATGGAGGTATAATAAACTCTCTGACCCTCGCATTATGACAAATGTGATTGCCGGTTGCCAATCTCAGCCGAGCAGGGCTTATAAGGCGCTGCGTATACGTGGATAATTTTGTGTTTTGTATTGGAAACTGAATAGTTTAAACAAATTATACATTTTTATTTTTGTGAACGACAAACAAACGAAAATATGAATCATTGAGTAATGATTAAGGCAACACTTCGCTTATCAACGCTCATTGGGCGCGACATAAAACAAAAATATTTTCATCCACCAGAGGGCGCTAACTTCCAACAAAATATTAAAAATTCCATCAACAACAGAAATAACAAAGCCGCGAAAGCCTCTGGTGTGGCATGCAACCACACCGTGGCGTAAGAAAAATATACAAAGAGGATGTTGGGGTTGAGAGATTAGATTGAGAGTGAAAGGGGACAGAGTGAATACGGGAGTAAAGGATAGACATGCGTGAAATGGAGTCTCTTACCTGATTTTGCTGGTCTTCCAGGTGCCTTGATTTGCTCTGTTCTTGTAACAATCCCAAGAAGTTCTCTGCTACGAAGCCGGCCGGCTGACGATAGGTATTTGCCACGTGTTTTCAAAGAGTCCATTCACACGCACAATATCCAACACAATCGATGAAATCACAATATATTATTAGAAAAGGCGGTTCTAGATACTATTGTAACGGATGGATTACAATTATAGCGGTAAAGAATCCCGAAATTCACAATTATCAGCTAGCAGCGAGTTTTAAGATCGCGAGCACTCGGCGGTTGGAGATGAAGTTCGTTCAAAAAAGGCCCGACGGCGACGTGAAGTTCACCGCGATGAGAGCGCCACCAAGTGAAGATATCCAAACACGCATGCCATATGATGTTTATCAAATCAGAGACTAATTAATGAATTTTACAGCTATAAGAAATGTGTGGTTGACGGCATAGAATACAAGTGTCACCACCCCCTATCTTCCCGTGGGTGTCGTAAGAGGCGACTAAGGGATAACACGATGCAAATACCATCTTTGCGTAGAGACGGAAAACTCGACATCAAACCCTATACGACTGCCTCGTTGGTCTCGCGGCATAAATGTGCGCGTGGGATCGGGAGGTCCCGGGTTCGATTCCTGGGTCGCGCAGTGTTATTGGGTTTTTCTGTCACGAAATTCTCAGTAGCAGCACGGAGTCTGGAAATGTGCCCGGTACGGCAATAGGCTCGCCCCTTATTACGTGGGACTAAAGTACTTATATCTGGCGAAAAGTGGGTGTAGAAATACACCTCTGCCTACCCCTTCGGGGATAAAAGGCGTGACGATATGTATGTATGTATGTATGTATGTATGTATGTATGTAAGAAATTACTCTCAATCCTTCCATGTGGAAAAATCCTAAATTGGATTACAAGCCGATAAATATCAATTAAAAGTGTGAGCTCGCCTCACCAGTAAGTTTTCAGACATTTCAGTATTTCTATTATTTACAACTTTGTATCTAAAGTAGTTATAAATGGTCATATTGCAATAGGGTTGTAGAATGTATTTTTTTAAACGGCCTGACTGACGCCAACCCAACTTGAGAATGTTATTGTTATAAAGGAGGAGGGATGGAAAAATATAGGATGTATTATAGGAAATTAATGTTTGTGGGCAAGAATACTGTAACTGAAGCACAGACTGAAGGGATATTAGATAGTAACTACTAAAACTACATTAATGTAGTTTAAGGCATATCGTACTGTATAGCGCTAAGTGTTGGACTACTAAGAAAATTTATGGAAAACGCTTACATGTAGCAAAGATGAGAATGCTACGAGGGATGGTGTGTAGTGATGAGAATGGACAGAATTAGAACGAATGAGAATGTTAGAGGTAGTCTGAAAGTGGTGTCCATAGACTTTAAGCGAAGGAAAATATCGTTTGGCTTGGTATGGAAATGTTATGCGAAGAGATTATTATTGTATTATTATTATTATTATTGTATAAACATGTGAATATTGTTTTATATCTTTAGGATAAAAATTCGCACTAAGAATAAATCCTCCCAATAAAAGGGCTTTGACATACAAAACAACAAGTCATGGCTTACACAAGTATTGTCTGGTCTGGGTATCGAAACCACAATACTCGCTCAGTGTCAGGCGATGAGGCGACGCGTAAGATAACAAGAAGTATGGAAGCAAACGGTATACTGCACAAGGGCAAGAGAACGAAATTTTTATAAAGTAAAGGGCTGTATGTTAACATTAGTTTTAGTTTTATAACCAAAAAATGTATTTAATAGCCGTTCCAGTAATTACAAAAGTTTATCTTTGTTTTAATTGTGCGACAAAGTCTGTCATTGCAGAGTGTTTGACAGTGAAACCTTAATAATGTAGATTTTTTTTTATTAATCATGGTTGAATTTCGACCACTGGGCGACCTCTAGTACATGTAATTAGTTACCTCTATGAATAGAGCATGAATAGAGGTAACTAATTCGCAGGTATTTACTAATAACCGCGCCGTAACAGCTTATTGTGCATACCGATCGCCTACGACACACGCGCAATCCGCTACGAACACAGACGCCTATGGGCTATGTGCTACGGGTCCTCGACGCCTTGCTAATACACGTCTTGGGTGTCCTTCGTTGATATAAAATCACACCCGGTCGCAGCTGTGTGCTGTCGCTTATTTCGCCCTAGCATTATCCCGGCTCCATCCAAGTCTTTCGCCTCAAAGTTCGAGGACCATTTCAAATTTTCTAGTGCAACTGTATAATACAGAATTTGCTGTAAGAATTAATTTACCAAAACTTTTTCAGGTCTCTGAGGTTTTGCATTACAAATATTGCATTTTTCTATTACAAGTTTTGCATTACAAGTGGTCACACAGGTCATAAAACAGGATCTCAAGTTGGATTCTTTCACAGCGTCAGACATCAAACGATGCCATAGAATGGGGCGGCAGCTATTCGGTAAGAAGCCCAGACCCATCCTCGTTAAGCTCCATAGCGTTGCGGTACGGGACACCATTTGGTTTTCCAAAACCAAATTAAAAGGAGCGGGTCTTACGCTGTCCGAATTTCTGACTCGATCGCGACATGCAATTTTCATGGCAGCGCGAGAGAAGTTTGGTGTCGCGAAGTGCTGGACCAGGGAGGGCTCCGTGTTCGTTATAGACGCCAATGGTCATCGACACCGGATTTCATCCACGGGAGATCTCGACAAGATCAAGGGCTTGGACCCGGAGAAACCTGCGACGAAGGCGACCGCAACGAAAACAAGACGAGCTCCAGCACCGAAAAGATAGGGTTTTTATGTTCTATCGTGTTTGTTTACATGATCGGGTGAATTACTTTTCGTCTTACTTATTTACTACCTGCTTTCTTATTATATTTCCGAAGCTATACCTTACACTTATTTTATAAATCTCACTTTTTCACTGTTGACATAATTATTACCTTTGACACTTCTGATCTGACAGCTGTCATACCATAGATTTCTAACTATTTGAAACTCAGGCTTTTAATACTTACTTATCTTTTTTACGGAGTACCGAAATTTTAATTCACCTGGTCTAGTTCTTCCAACTGTCTTTTATTTTTTTACTTATTTGCATCTTGATATGTTCAGATATCTGTTTGTTCCGTTTTTGTTACACGGGAGATACTTAATTGTTTATTTATGTAACACGTGTAACTGGCGGGTGGAGTTAACGACTATACATATATTTATATATATATTTTTATTTTTCTTCAATATAAGATATATATTAGTTTTATATTATATAGGGGTGCATAGGGTTCCCACCAAGAACTTAGGGTCCCAAGCCAACCTCACCTGCAAGTGGTGCACCTGCCGATCAACGGACGAGGCTCTGGCTAACAAAATGTCCCAATAAGCGGCAATAGGCTCGCCACCTATTACGTGGGATCAAAACACTGGCGAAAAGTGGGCGTTTAATATGCCTCTGCCTACCCCTTCGGGGAAACAGGCGTGAGTCTATGTATGTATGTATGTATTATATTATATAAATTTATTTATTTTTAAATTTATATATTAATTATTTATTTGTGTTATATTTTATTATGTTACATGACCATTTTAGTAGTGATAGTGACAGTTTCCACTCTGTTAGTAGTCATAATGATAGTTTTGTAAGCATTCCTCCTCTACCTGAAATACTTCAATCAGAGTTTGCCGATGTACCCCATAACTTGAATGTCGTTCACATCAACGCCCAGAATATTCCTGCCCACTTCCAGGATATGCTGACTACTTTCGACTGTAAAAATATCCATGCTATTCTTATTTCCGAATCATGGCTGAAACCATGTCTCTCTTCTGTTTCTTACACTTTACCTGATTTCCGTTTAGCAAGAAATGACCGTACTGTTGGCGGTGGTGGCGGTGTTGCCATTTATCTCCGTAATCACATTCCTTACAATGTTATTGATATGTCAGCACAGCCACCTCCGCTTAATGCAGGTGAACATCTCTTTTAAGAAATAAGTCTCGCTCATACGAAGGTTCTGCTTGGTGTCTATTACTCGCCTAACTGTCATATAAATTATTTTTCATCTTTTGAGCGTATTTTAGAAACTCTTACACTTTCTTACACTCATACAATAATCATGGGCGATTTTAACACTTGTCTGTTAAAGCATGATTCTCGCTCTTCTTCCTTATGTAGAATAATGGAATCCTGTAACCTGTCAATTCTTCCTCTAAATGCTACACATAACTTTCCGAATTCAACTCCTTCTCTTCTTGATCTTATCTTTGTTTCTTCACCTTCTCTTGTCGTCAAGCATGGTCAATTTTCAGCTGATGCATTCTCCTACCACGACTTAATTTTTCTCTCATATAAACTTCGTCCTCCTAAGCCTAACACTAAAATTCTTCTGCAACGTAATTTTCGTGGCATGAACGTGGAGAGTCTCCGTAGTGACGCTCGCAACATTAACTGGGAATCTGTGGAAAGCGCTCAACCCATCGACGAAAAAGTTGAAAAACTCAATAGTGCAACTATTCGACTATTGGATATTCATGCTCCAGTCCGTGCAATAAAAGTCAAGCACTTGCCTTCGCCGTGGCTAACTGAAGAAATAAAACATCTGCTATCAAAGAAAGCAATGGCTAAAACCAAATATAAATGTCGACCGACTCCTCGCAATTGGGAGAGCTATATTGCGATTAGAAATCACTGCAGCAAGGTGTGTAGGAAAGCACAACGCCAACACATCCATAAATCTGTTGAGAGCGAAGACCCAGCTAAAGTCTGGAAATTTCTAAGATCACTGGGAGTTGGAAAGTCAATACATGACCACAGTTCCAATAATATTGACATCGATTTACTAAATCAGCATTTCACTTCTTCGTCGCAATTTGATGCGACTACTAAAGCTAAGACTTTACATGATCTTTCCACGCTTCCAACTCCAAATTATCCACATTTCGTCTTTAATCAAGTTTCTGCGTGTGATGTTAAAAGGTGCGTATTATCGATTTCTTCTGATGCTGTCGGTAATGATTGCGTCAGTCGTAAGATGATTCTTCCTATCTTAGACGAAATCCTTCCCATCCTTTGTCATATACTTAATTATTCCTTATCCTGGGGCGTATTTCCAACTGCTTGGAAAGATGCCCAAATTATTCCTTTGCCCAAAAAATCTAAACCTACTTCCTATTCTGATTATCATCCTATTTCCGTGTTACCTTTCCTTTCTAAAGTGCCTAGTCCATGTCCAACTCACTACTTTCCTTAACAATAACCTCCTATTCAATCCTCTACAATCCGGATTCCGTCCTGGTCATAGCACCGTTACGGCACTGACCAATATTACCGACGACATTAGGTTCAGTATGGAGAAAGGCAATTTAACGGTTCTTTGTTTACTGGACTTTAGTAACGCCTTTAATACCGTTGATTTCCACACTCTTCTCGGTATATTACGCTCTATTGACATATCTCTGACATATATTATTATCAAAGGTACTGGAAAAGGTGGTAAGCAGTCAGTTGAGAAAGTATCTAGAGAATTATGATATAATACCGAAGAAGCAGTCTGGTTTTCGCCAGGGACACAGCACAACCACCACTCTCCTTGATGTGGTTGATGACATACTGGAGGCTAGGGACCAGGGCATGGGTACTATGCTCACACTGCTAGATTTTTCGCGCGCCTTCGAAACAATCAATATTTCTCTTCTTCTGGCAAAACTGTCATATTATGGGTGTGACTCAGCAACAGTGAAATGGTTCCACAGTTATCTGACTGACAGATCTCAATTTGTCCAACTGGATCACAACAGGGATGGTACTATGGCCTACTCTTCTTGTTGTCAGGTGACTCGGGGCGTCCCACAGGGATCTGTACTCGGCCCTCTCCTCTTCATTTTATACTGCGCCGATGTTACCAACCATATTCATAACACCAAGTTCCATATGTATGCTGATGATCTCCAAATATACACCTCCTTTCGTCCAGATGATAGCAATGAGGCTGAAATTAAAATGAATACTGATTTAGAGGGGATAGCTGACTGGGCAAAAAACAATTCACTAGTGCTTAATCCTAACAAATCCAAATATATTATTTTCGGCTCTAAAGAATGCATTAATAAAATACAGGCTCACAAGCCAGTAGTAATGGTGGATGGTAGTCCCATACAGCAAGTTAGCGAAGCGCGTAATTTGGGTTTGATCATGGATGGACAATTGCATTTTGAGACGCATGTTCTTGAATCTGTAAAAAACTGTTTTTACCGTCTCAGATTGCTTTACCGCATCCGGGATCACCTCAGCACAGATGTGCGCATACAACTCTGTGAGTCACTAGTTTTGTCCAAATTAAATTATGCAGACACTGTATTTGGTGCATGCATATTAAAACGAACTCAAAAATTAATACAGCGAGTACAAAATGCATGTGCTAGGTTTTGTTACAAAATCCCACCGCGCACACATGTCACTCCATTTTTGAACAATGGGAACCTCATGAAGATGACTGCACGTAGGCACCTTCATTTGGCAACATTGCTTTTTGGTATAGTTTTATATAAAAAACCAGCTTACCTCTATGAGAAGTTGACATGGTCGCGAGAGGTTAATGCATATAATACAAGAGCCTCATCAGATCTCATGGTCACCTCGAAGCACCGTACTTCCTCATTCAGAGGCGGATTCCGATTTGCTTCCACGAAATGTTGGAATGATCTTCCTCCTCCCCTGCGTAGCCTGAAAACAGTACACACATTCCAAACTAAATTTAAGCAAATATTATTACAAAGACAAACATTATCATAGGTATTGTACAGTGAAGCGGTAACTTACATTTCATCGATATTAAACACGCGTAATATATGGCATTATCATCATCTGTAGTATAATATCATGTAAACAGAATGTATAATATAAATTAATTTGTATTATTAGTAGTAGTCTAGTATTAATTATTTGTTTTATTCGCACAAAGATAACAATTACAACTTTGAGCCGACCGAACACACCATCTGTCAAGTGTCAAGTGCATGTCAAATGTGACAAGAAGTGATTGTAAAGCGTTCGGAAACGCAAAAAGAAAAGTTATCTAATTAATATCCTATATTGTTTTTATTATGATTATTTAATTTATGTATGTATATTTATTTGATTTTTATATATTAATTCATAGTGTATGTACTATTTATATTAATTATAACTAGTTTTAAGAGAATATATGTATGTAAGTAAGTAGGTCCTGCGGGAAGATCAGTGTTGCAGTCTCACCTGATTCTGCAACTAATACTGACGCAGGTACCTTATTTGCGATCCAAAAACTGTTTTTTTATAGTCAATTTCTCACTATACTGTTGTTACATTGGAGTTGCAAATAAAAACAATTTCATTTCATTTCATTTCATTTCATATCTCCACCAGTGATTGATTGGTTTCATAGTTACCTGTTTGGTCGTCGGCAGCGTATACGGGTCGAAGACTCTTTCTCTTCGTGGTGTAATACGACAGCCGGCGTTCCACAGGGTGGCGTTCTCTCTCCATTACTCTTCTCAATTTTCATAAATTCCATCTCCTATCAACTTCAGTCATCCTACCACCTTTATGCAGATGATCTTCAAATTTACACACAGGCACCGGCACATGAGCTGTTTGAAGCATTTCGCATCATGAACTCTGATTTAGAACGGATATCTGCTTGGAGCCTGAGATTTGGTTTGCAGATCAACCCTGTGAAAACACAGATTATCGTTGTTGGTAGTCCCAGGATGATGTCTCGCATTGACTGGAATCTGCTACCCCAAATTACTTTTGGTGGTATTCCAATACCTATAAGTGATTGTGTGAAGGACTTAGGTGTATATATTGATAAAACTCTATCTTGGGGACCACAAGTCACCGAAGTTAGTCGCAAATTGTTTGCTGCGGCGGGGACTTTGCGAAAACTGCGGAACTTTCTGCCGATTGCCACTAAGATTGCACTTGCAAACTCTCTTCTATTACCTATCCTTGACTATGCCGATGTCAGCTATCTAGATCTCACTGAGGAGCAACTTGATAAGTTTGAGCGTCTTCAAAACTTCTGTATTAGGTTCATATTTGGATTACGTAAATATGATCACGTTTCTAATTTCCGCAATAAGCTCAAGTGGCTGCCAATTCGCCTTCGGCGAAATACTCACATTCTTTCCTTACTCTATCATATTCTTTTCAATCCTTCTACTTCATCTTATTTGAAAGAACGCTTCAAGTTCCTTAGTGACTCTCATTCAAGGTCGGGTATTAGGTCATCGGTAAATTTGAGATTGGAAATTCCAATGCATTCCACTACTTTTTACGATAAATCCTTTACTGTACAAGCCGCACGGTTGTGAAATGCATTGCCTGTATCCATCAAACTAGCTCAAAATATCACATATTTTAAAAACTTTGTGAAAAACCACTACTTAACTCTTTAACTTTCCATAATATTGTCAAACTCACACTTTCTTTCTCTCCCTTTTTTACTATTGTCTACTCCCATTACTTAATTCATTACATTATTGTATGTATGTACATATATTATAGTATAATATATATAAGTGTATTTGTATAGTATAGTGTGTATTCGTATTTTTTATTTGGTATAATTTCATTGGTATTCTACTACGCCAAAACTGCCCTATGTCTGGCTCCTTACTTCTCTTTTCCTTATGGGTTACCTGTAAGAGATTGCTTTTTAGCGATAAGGCCGCCGTTTGTGCAATATGTACTTATATGTTGAAATTCTTATGTTAAATTTTAATTTGGTGTACAATAAAGATTATTATTATTATTATATAAGAACAAAAACAATGTTGAATTTCCATAGCTCGTACGTACCTAAATATTATTTCTCTAAAACACAACTGTAATAGAAAAGATTGTAAACAGTTGTAATACGTATCAAGCAATTCTTTTCAGTCACCGCAAGTACAATTGGTTGAACAAGCTTGTTCGCGACGTCGCGTGTGCCAGACAGTTATTGTGCGCGAGATAATGCTCATTTATAACACATGGCCATCGCTTAAAGGATGATTCACGTTACACCGGGCCGTGTCCGGGCCGGGCCCCGGCCGGTGCATGGCCGTGGCACGGTCAAATATTCATAGTATTGATTTGTATGTAGTAATTCACGTTAGGCCGTGGCACGGCCGTGCCACGGTCGGAGCACGGCCGGTGTAACGTGAATCATCGAGCATTGATCGCACGGCCGTGTCTGTTTGTTTAAGTAGGGATTGCGACAAACGAAAGATAAACAATACCCACCGACATTACGACTCGGTGGCCCGGCCATGGCCCGGCCGGGCCCGGCCCGGCCCGGCCCCGGCACGGTGTAACGAGAATCATTCTTTACCCTGTTTACGTGAGTGACGAAAGCGATGCGACGCGATTCGCATCGCTTCCTCGCTTATAAATAAGCTAACAAATCGACCTGCATGTTTGTCGCCGTAAAATCTTTGGTGATAGTTTATTCCTTGTGTGACAGTAATTGTGTGTCCTAAGTCATCATCCTTCTATCGCTATACCCGTTGTAACTCGCGGTCCACGGCCTCTTCGACCTCGCGGCTGACAACAAAGCACTAATATTGCAACATACGAAACTTTGACGCCTTACAAAAACTCAAAAAGGAATTTACCAAAGCTTTACACGCAATTTTCCGAGAGCTGCCTCACTCAATATGGAGTCATGTAACGAAATTAACAAGAACAGGCTTTAAAACACAAGTTCACCCATTTTTGTCGTGGCATGTTAAACCTATTAACGTTATCGTTCGTTTAGACCTCAACTTAAGGCAAAGAGCTGTAATTTGGAATACACACACATAAATAAACTTTAGTTCAACGCCACTCAGGGTGCGTACGGTCTCTCAAGTTATCACTTTGATTACAGTACTTAAGTTATGTGCGTAATTATTTAATTTGTTAACTTTTGTGTCTACGTTCTTGTGTTTAATTACTAGACATGGATAAAAGTTAGGGCCTATCTTGTTAAGACAAATTATTTGCGTATATTGATATAATCACTCTGTTAATGCCCGGCCAAGAGCGAGCTGGCTGTACATGTCTTTCTAGAACGTTATAAAGAACTTTTCAATATGCTGAAGTCCTATATTTTTCTTTATCGTTTAACAATCCATAGTTATATGCACTTCATTTCGAAAAGCCTATAGTTTAAACAGTACATTTGAACCCAAGAAGCTTTGCATGGTAGTCCACTGGTTTCATCACTGAGCCATCGTACGAGACGTGCACTGCTGGACATGGTCCTCTCCCAATGCTCTCCACACAGACCAAGCTTGAGCCACCCTTTCCCATTAAAATGCTTCATGAAGAACTTAATTAAAACGTATTAGTATCCATCAGCGTACTAACATCAACTAATTATCAGCCCTTTGTGCTCATAACTTTAATTCATAGACTTGTATAGAAGTTGTTCCCAACATAATAATGTCTACGGAGCCAATTACTGAGCTATTGTAACAAGTTCGTGTGTCATTTTAACCTCTATACGTTTTATATTAAAAGTAATATCAAACAAATTTTATATAGAAAAAGAATATCAAGCAGTTCAATTTACGAAGTTTGGCTGACGAATATTTTTTGTGAAATATTTGGCGATATGTATTGTGTGTATGTGTGTGAGTATATGTGTGCAATTGACGAGTGAAGGAGCAGAGCAGATAAAAGATAACTCTCGTATTTAATATCGATTGCTAAAATAATAGTTCGCATATGAAAGAATGATACAACAATCTAAATAATTATTTTCACGAGTTTTTGGGTCTGCAGTAATTGCCTGTCGACGCGTGGTCTAATTCTTGCATAAAATATTAGCTAGTAAGGTGCCGACAGCAGCACACAATACTATAAAGGGACTTTAATGACACGGTAATCTGGAAAATAGGCAGACGAGATTCGTGTTGATATACAATAAAAAATCTAGCCGTAACTGTAGTAGCAGTAACTATAGACAATAGATAGTTGCCAAATCCAAATAATTTAATCACAATGCAGCTATCATTGCATACAGCGGTAACAACATATTTATAAAATGCATGCTTTATGTTTCTATTCCTTTTCGTGAAATATAAAATCCAAGTATTCTCATAGACAAATATTCAATCACACCAATATCACAGAAAATATTTTTTTCGCCCGCACTATGAATAAATCCTGTATCGCGGGGGGCTTAACAAACATACAACCAACGGACACAATTAACACCCAGACTCGAAACAAACAATTTATTGATCACACTAAGTGTTGTCTCATGTGGGAATCGAACCCACAACACTCAGCGCAGCGTCAAGCGGCGAGGCGGCTGCTTAAACCGCTACGCCAACTGGGCAGTCAATAGCTATATAATTAGCTTTACTATAGTGACTTTTTTATCTTTACGAGGCAAATCTTAGTAGATACGGCTCCTCGATATTCTATGTGCCCGCAGCAGTTCGCACAAAAAGACGTTAGTTAAACTTCGCTTATCAACGCTCATTGGGCGCGAGATAAAACAAAAATATTTTCATCCACCAGAGGGCGCCAAATTCCAACGAAATATTAAAAATTCCTTCAACAACAGAAATAACAAGAGCCGCGAAAGCCTATTATTCTTTATTAATTTTACGTTTAATTTGGAAAACTACAAAAAATAATTAAAATTTGAAACGAAAGCGAGGGAATAAACACCTGGAGTTTTCACTTGCGGTCATTTGACCCTGCTGCTTTTTTGAGGAGTTTGTTTCTTTTGTAAACATACGAGAATATGTAAATACTATAAGATTCCCACAGCCACGGCCATAAATTTTATTTATTTAACTTAATCGTTTCTTCCCGATCCGGAGTAAATTTCGGAAAATCTCTTCTTAGTGCAGTCCTGATTTTCCCATGAAACACACATCATGCCAAATTTCAGCTTCATGCGCCCCTAGTGTTGGCTGTGCTTTGTCTGTCAGTCAGTCAGTAACGCAAGAATTTAATTTAAACTATTAATAACATTATCTGTGTGGTGACGAAATAAGTAAGCAAATTGTGACTACACGATTTCATTCCGTTTTTCACGAGGCAAGGAAAGGACATTAAGCAAATAATAATTATTAGCGAAGAGACGGAAATCTCAATATTAACCTGTATACCAACAGGTCTGACTAGCGTGGTAGGTCCAGTCCCTCTAAGAACTCATAATGCGAATGTCACGTTAATTTGTAGAGACCCATGTCCAGCAGTGGACTGCTGGATAAGGCAAGGCTGTATGATATTCATAGCAAGTTTCTTTGCGAAATAATTTCGTTTGCTCAATATGAAATGTTAGTCAACATTATTATAATACATACATACATATATACCTACTCACGCCTTCTTCCCGCCGGGGTAGGCAGAGACAACAGAACGCCACTTGCTCCTATCCTTACAAAGCTCACGCGCTTCCTCTACACTCATGACTCTTTTCATACATGCTCGCCGGTTTCGGGTACTTCGGACCTTTCCGTTTCTTAGGATGTCTCCAATTTGGTCGACGAATGTCCGCCGAGGTCTGCCGCGACCAACTTGCCCACACACATTTGCCTTATATATCTGAGTCGTCATTCTTTCTTCACTCATTCGCTCCACGTGTCCAAACCACCTAAGCATTCCTTTCTCAATCCTTGTCACTACATCTTCTTTCAGTCCACTGCTCTTTCGTTTAGTTGCATTCGGAATTCTATCAATCAGTCTTACCCCACACATACTACGCAGTGATCGCATCTCAACTGCGTTAATTCTACTTTCATGCTTTTTCTGCCAAACCCAGCTCTCACTTCCATACATCAACGTGGGGACAAGCACTCCATTGTGAACCGCCAATCGCGCCTCTTTTGGCACCGTCTGACCGTTCATAAACGCCCACAGTGCTCCATTTACACGATTTCCCGCAGTCACTCTCCTTTCAATGTCTCCCTCCCATCTTCCGTCCCTTGTAAACGCGCTACCCATACATACATACATATCGTCACGCCTTTTATCCCCGAAGGGGTAGGCAGAGGTGTATTTCTACACCCACTTTTCGCCAGATATACTTTAGTCCCACGTAATAAGGGGCGAGCTTATTGCCGTACCGGGCATATTTCCAGACTCCGTGCTGCTACTGAGAATTTCGTGACAGAAAAACCCAATAACACTGCCCGACCCAGGAATCGAACCCGGGACCGCCCGATCCCACGCGCACATTTATGCCGCGAGACCAAAGAGGCAGTCGTATAGGGTTTGATGTCGAGTTTTCCGTCTCTACGCAAAGATGGTATTTGCATCGTGTTATCCCTTAGTCGCCTCTTACGACACCCACGGGAAGATAGGGGTGGTGACACTTGTATTCTATGCCGTCAACCACACGCGCTACCCAAATATACAAATTCCTTTACTTGCTCTACAATTTCACCTCCAATCGTAATATTACACTCAGTCACACTTTCATCTTTTTCAAACACCATCACTTTCGTCTTTCGTGCATTGATACCTTTCGCTTTAAAGCTCTTGTTCATGCAGTCCATCATTTCTTGCAACTCATTCGCCGGTGATGCAAGAATGACTTGATCATCGGCATATAAGAGGCACTTAACACGCAGACCTACCATATCGATCCCGCATTCAGTTTCTCTCATATCATTCATGCAGCTATCCATGAATACGTTGAACAACCAGGGCGAGGCTGCACACCCTTTTCTGACACCTTGGGAGATGTCAAACCAGTCCGTATAGGCACCATTGATTCGGACACAGGCTCTAGAACCCCTATATAGGGATTTCAGAGCCCTTATTATAAAGTTGTCTACCCCATACATGGATAACACCTTCCATAATTCCTTTCTATTCACCCTATCATAAGCCTTTTCCAAGTCCATGAACGCGCAAAATACCTTCTGGTTTTTTGCCAGACATTTTTCGGTGACACAGCGCAAGGAAAAGACTTGATCCGTACATCCTATTCCCTTCCGAAATCCCGCTTGCACATCCCAAATCTTGTCATTAGTCACATTTACTACTCTATCAATCAAAATTTTGGCATACATTTTTCCAACAACAATAAGAAGGCTGATCCCGCGATAATTTTGACATTCCTGCTGCGAACCTTTGCCTTTATAAATTGGAACAAGCACTGCCTTTGTCCAGTCATCTGGAACTTGGCCCTGTTTCCAGCACAGATTAAAAAGGCGATGCAGCAGGTTAACTATGAGTCCGTCGCCAGCCTTCAATATCTCAGTCGTCACTCTATCACATCCAGCAGACTTTCCTGACCTCATACCTTTTAACGCTTTCATAATTTCATCCATGCCAATGTCATCAGTCGGGCTCACAAACATATCTATCGTTTCTTCTTTCTCTATTTCACACACATCTTTCTCAAATAAACTCTCAAAATAATTCTTCCAGCGCTCTAGTATCTTTCTTTCTTCATTCATGACTTCACCTCTTTCATTCCTAATCACTTTCATCGATGTACCCATATTTTTACCTCGCACTTCTTTCACGAGTTTCCAAAAGAGTTTTATATTTCCCCCTTCCCCCCGGACCGCTGAGCAGTTCAGTCGTGTATAACTTATCCCTGTTAATTAAATAATTAAAACAAATTCAAATTAAAATCAATCATAATAAATTGCTGTTAAGTACTAGGCGATCATCATCCCAGAAGCGGGCGCCCTACTCGTGTGGAACGTCAACTCTACGCGCACGAGCATACATCTGTACATGTGAGTCAATTATACAACATCTTTACTACGAGCTTAACGGATCACACACATATACAAACAAGGGGTCAACTTAAACTGGACGGAAAGCTACATTGTTCCAAAACGTCGATCCACGACCAGTTAACAAGACCCGTCTCTAGCGGCGGCCGATTAGAAAGTAACGCGTGGAAGAACGAGAGGACCATATAGCGCATTAGCGGGGAGTGTGAACGAGACCAATATATTATACTGCATACTAATCTTACACTACTTGCTGCCAAGGACTCATTCAACACTTACTATAACTGCTACAAAATTTCTGCTATCCTGGTAGTGGATGGCCCGGCCATGGCCCGGCCGGGCCCGGCCCGGCCCGGCCCCGGCACGGTGTAACGAGAATCATTCTTTACCCTGTTTACGTGAGTGACGAAAGCGATGCGACGCGATTCGCATCGCTTCCTCGCTTATAAATAAGCTAACAAATCGACCTGCATGTTTGTCGCCGTAAAATCTTTGGTGATAGTTTATTCCTTGTGTGACAGTAATTGTGTGTCCTAAGTCATCATCCTTCTATCGCTATACCCGTTGTAACTCGCGGTCCACGGCCTCTTCGACCTCGCGGCTGACAACAAAGCACTAATATTGCAACATACGAAACTTTGACGCCTTACAAAAACTCAAAAAGGAATTTACCAAAGCTTTACACGCAATTTTCCGAGAGCTGCCTCACTCAATATGGAGTCATGTAACGAAATTAACAAGAACAGGCTTTAAAACACAAGTTCACCCATTTTTGTCGTGGCATGTTAAACCTATTAACGTTATCGTTCGTTTAGACCTCAACTTAAGGCAAAGAGCTGTAATTTGGAATACACACACATAAATAAACTTTAGTTCAACGCCACTCAGGGTGCGTACGGTCTCTCAAGTTATCACTTTGATTACAGTACTTAAGTTATGTGCGTAATTATTTAATTTGTTAACTTTTGTGTCTACGTTCTTGTGTTTAATTACTAGACATGGATAAAAGTTAGGGCCTATCTTGTTAAGACAAATTATTTGCGTATATTGATATAATCACTCTGTTAATGCCCGGCCAAGAGCGAGCTGGCTGTACATGTCT
The DNA here is from genome assembly GCA_944739405.2 of Euclidia mi. NCBI lineage: Eukaryota > Metazoa > Arthropoda > Insecta > Lepidoptera > Erebidae > Euclidia > Euclidia mi. The sequence goes on from OX123201.2 coordinate 8,158,514, forward strand.
TTCTAGAACGTTATAAAGAACTTTTCAATATGCTGAAGTCCTATATTTTTCTTTATCGTTTAACAATCCATAGTTATATGCACTTCATTTCGAAAAGCCTATAGTTTAAACAGTACATTTGAACCCAAGAAGCTTTGCATGGTAGTCCACTGGTTTCATCACTGAGCCATCGTACGAGACGTGCACTGCTGGACATGGTCCTCTCCCAATGCTCTCCACACAGACCAAGCTTGAGCCACCCTTTCCCATTAAAATGCTTCATGAAGAACTTAATTAAAACGTATTAGTATCCATCAGCGTACTAACATCAACTAATTATCAGCCCTTTGTGCTCATAACTTTAATTCATAGACTTGTATAGAAGTTGTTCCCAACATAATAATGTCTACGGAGCCAATTACTGAGCTATTGTAACAAGTTCGTGTGTCATTTTAACCTCTATACGTTTTATATTAAAAGTAATATCAAACAAATTTTATATAGAAAAAGAATATCAAGCAGTTCAATTTACGAAGTTTGGCTGACGAATATTTTTTGTGAAATATTTGGCGATATGTATTGTGTGTATGTGTGTGAGTATATGTGTGCAATTGACGAGTGAAGGAGCAGAGCAGATAAAAGATAACTCTCGTATTTAATATCGATTGCTAAAATAATAGTTCGCATATGAAAGAATGATACAACAATCTAAATAATTATTTTCACGAGTTTTTGGGTCTGCAGTAATTGCCTGTCGACGCGTGGTCTAATTCTTGCATAAAATATTAGCTAGTAAGGTGCCGACAGCAGCACACAATACTATAAAGGGACTTTAATGACACGGTAATCTGGAAAATAGGCAGACGAGATTCGTGTTGATATACAATAAAAAATCTAGCCGTAACTGTAGTAGCAGTAACTATAGACAATAGATAGTTGCCAAATCCAAATAATTTAATCACAATGCAGCTATCATTGCATACAGCGGTAACAACATATTTATAAAATGCATGCTTTATGTTTCTATTCCTTTTCGTGAAATATAAAATCCAAGTATTCTCATAGACAAATATTCAATCACACCAATATCACAGAAAATATTTTTTTCGCCCGCACTATGAATAAATCCTGTATCGCGGGGGGCTTAACAAACATACAACCAACGGACACAATTAACACCCAGACTCGAAACAAACAATTTATTGATCACACTAAGTGTTGTCTCATGTGGGAATCGAACCCACAACACTCAGCGCAGCGTCAAGCGGCGAGGCGGCTGCTTAAACCGCTACGCCAACTGGGCAGTCAATAGCTATATAATTAGCTTTACTATAGTGACTTTTTTATCTTTACGAGGCAAATCTTAGTAGATACGGCTCCTCGATATTCTATGTGCCCGCAGCAGTTCGCACAAAAAGACGTTAGTTAAACTTCGCTTATCAACGCTCATTGGGCGCGAGATAAAACAAAAATATTTTCATCCACCAGAGGGCGCCAAATTCCAACGAAATATTAAAAATTCCTTCAACAACAGAAATAACAAGAGCCGCGAAAGCCTATTATTCTTTATTAATTTTACGTTTAATTTGGAAAACTACAAAAAATAATTAAAATTTGAAACGAAAGCGAGGGAATAAACACCTGGAGTTTTCACTTGCGGTCATTTGACCCTGCTGCTTTTTTGAGGAGTTTGTTTCTTTTGTAAACATACGAGAATATGTAAATACTATAAGATTCCCACAGCCACGGCCATAAATTTTATTTATTTAACTTAATCGTTTCTTCCCGATCCGGAGTAAATTTCGGAAAATCTCTTCTTAGTGCAGTCCTGATTTTCCCATGAAACACACATCATGCCAAATTTCAGCTTCATGCGCCCCTAGTGTTGGCTGTGCTTTGTCTGTCAGTCAGTCAGTAACGCAAGAATTTAATTTAAACTATTAATAACATTATCTGTGTGGTGACGAAATAAGTAAGCAAATTGTGACTACACGATTTCATTCCGTTTTTCACGAGGCAAGGAAAGGACATTAAGCAAATAATAATTATTAGCGAAGAGACGGAAATCTCAATATTAACCTGTATACCAACAGGTCTGACTAGCGTGGTAGGTCCAGTCCCTCTAAGAACTCATAATGCGAATGTCACGTTAATTTGTAGAGACCCATGTCCAGCAGTGGACTGCTGGATAAGGCAAGGCTGTATGATATTCATAGCAAGTTTCTTTGCGAAATAATTTCGTTTGCTCAATATGAAATGTTAGTCAACATTATTATAATACATACATACATATATACCTACTCACGCCTTCTTCCCGCCGGGGTAGGCAGAGACAACAGAACGCCACTTGCTCCTATCCTTACAAAGCTCACGCGCTTCCTCTACACTCATGACTCTTTTCATACATGCTCGCCGGTTTCGGGTACTTCGGACCTTTCCGTTTCTTAGGATGTCTCCAATTTGGTCGACGAATGTCCGCCGAGGTCTGCCGCGACCAACTTGCCCACACACATTTGCCTTATATATCTGAGTCGTCATTCTTTCTTCACTCATTCGCTCCACGTGTCCAAACCACCTAAGCATTCCTTTCTCAATCCTTGTCACTACATCTTCTTTCAGTCCACTGCTCTTTCGTTTAGTTGCATTCGGAATTCTATCAATCAGTCTTACCCCACACATACTACGCAGTGATCGCATCTCAACTGCGTTAATTCTACTTTCATGCTTTTTCTGCCAAACCCAGCTCTCACTTCCATACATCAACGTGGGGACAAGCACTCCATTGTGAACCGCCAATCGCGCCTCTTTTGGCACCGTCTGACCGTTCATAAACGCCCACAGTGCTCCATTTACACGATTTCCCGCAGTCACTCTCCTTTCAATGTCTCCCTCCCATCTTCCGTCCCTTGTAAACGCGCTACCCATACATACATACATATCGTCACGCCTTTTATCCCCGAAGGGGTAGGCAGAGGTGTATTTCTACACCCACTTTTCGCCAGATATACTTTAGTCCCACGTAATAAGGGGCGAGCTTATTGCCGTACCGGGCATATTTCCAGACTCCGTGCTGCTACTGAGAATTTCGTGACAGAAAAACCCAATAACACTGCCCGACCCAGGAATCGAACCCGGGACCGCCCGATCCCACGCGCACATTTATGCCGCGAGACCAAAGAGGCAGTCGTATAGGGTTTGATGTCGAGTTTTCCGTCTCTACGCAAAGATGGTATTTGCATCGTGTTATCCCTTAGTCGCCTCTTACGACACCCACGGGAAGATAGGGGTGGTGACACTTGTATTCTATGCCGTCAACCACACGCGCTACCCAAATATACAAATTCCTTTACTTGCTCTACAATTTCACCTCCAATCGTAATATTACACTCAGTCACACTTTCATCTTTTTCAAACACCATCACTTTCGTCTTTCGTGCATTGATACCTTTCGCTTTAAAGCTCTTGTTCATGCAGTCCATCATTTCTTGCAACTCATTCGCCGGTGATGCAAGAATGACTTGATCATCGGCATATAAGAGGCACTTAACACGCAGACCTACCATATCGATCCCGCATTCAGTTTCTCTCATATCATTCATGCAGCTATCCATGAATACGTTGAACAACCAGGGCGAGGCTGCACACCCTTTTCTGACACCTTGGGAGATGTCAAACCAGTCCGTATAGGCACCATTGATTCGGACACAGGCTCTAGAACCCCTATATAGGGATTTCAGAGCCCTTATTATAAAGTTGTCTACCCCATACATGGATAACACCTTCCATAATTCCTTTCTATTCACCCTATCATAAGCCTTTTCCAAGTCCATGAACGCGCAAAATACCTTCTGGTTTTTTGCCAGACATTTTTCGGTGACACAGCGCAAGGAAAAGACTTGATCCGTACATCCTATTCCCTTCCGAAATCCCGCTTGCACATCCCAAATCTTGTCATTAGTCACATTTACTACTCTATCAATCAAAATTTTGGCATACATTTTTCCAACAACAATAAGAAGGCTGATCCCGCGATAATTTTGACATTCCTGCTGCGAACCTTTGCCTTTATAAATTGGAACAAGCACTGCCTTTGTCCAGTCATCTGGAACTTGGCCCTGTTTCCAGCACAGATTAAAAAGGCGATGCAGCAGGTTAACTATGAGTCCGTCGCCAGCCTTCAATATCTCAGTCGTCACTCTATCACATCCAGCAGACTTTCCTGACCTCATACCTTTTAACGCTTTCATAATTTCATCCATGCCAATGTCATCAGTCGGGCTCACAAACATATCTATCGTTTCTTCTTTCTCTATTTCACACACATCTTTCTCAAATAAACTCTCAAAATAATTCTTCCAGCGCTCTAGTATCTTTCTTTCTTCATTCATGACTTCACCTCTTTCATTCCTAATCACTTTCATCGATGTACCCATATTTTTACCTCGCACTTCTTTCACGAGTTTCCAAAAGAGTTTTATATTTCCCCCTTCCCCCCGGACCGCTGAGCAGTTCAGTCGTGTATAACTTATCCCTGTTAATTAAATAATTAAAACAAATTCAAATTAAAATCAATCATAATAAATTGCTGTTAAGTACTAGGCGATCATCATCCCAGAAGCGGGCGCCCTACTCGTGTGGAACGTCAACTCTACGCGCACGAGCATACATCTGTACATGTGAGTCAATTATACAACATCTTTACTACGAGCTTAACGGATCACACACATATACAAACAAGGGGTCAACTTAAACTGGACGGAAAGCTACATTGTTCCAAAACGTCGATCCACGACCAGTTAACAAGACCCGTCTCTAGCGGCGGCCGATTAGAAAGTAACGCGTGGAAGAACGAGAGGACCATATAGCGCATTAGCGGGGAGTGTGAACGAGACCAATATATTATACTGCATACTAATCTTACACTACTTGCTGCCAAGGACTCATTCAACACTTACTATAACTGCTACAAAATTTCTGCTATCCTGGTAGTGGTGACAATTGTTTACATTGCTAAAATAATTGTAACTTTTTAGTATTTTTACCCATTCATGTTAAAAAATAGTATCCAAAAAAAAAAGCTTGTGAGCGCAATGCCACTGAAGCATACACCACCAAAATCTGGAAAGCAATTACCGGGGTCTGACACCAATTTAAGCTCTAACGCCGCAACAGACACTGAAAATGAGGCATCGAGTCGTGCTTCAAATCGAATGCGGCAGCGCAAACGCCCACACGACGATGAGCTGTCGGTATTTATCAACGAGGTAAAAGAGAGTATGGATAAACTAAAGAAACAGCAGGATGATCAATATAATACGCTATTGAGCTCAATACAAGAAATTAAGGATCAAAATAGCGAAATTAAAATATCTATGTCCTTTATATCGAAGCAATATGAAGATATGGAGAAACAGCTGAGAACCATCGAATCAGAAAGAAAAGGATTTTTAGCGCAAATACAACATGTTGAATTAAAAATTGATTTATTGGAAAAATCACAGAGATCATCTAGTATCGAGATAAAAAATATACCCCCAAAAATCGGCGAAACCAAAGAAGATCTTAAAAATCTAGTAGGTAACATTGGTAAAGTTCTTCAATTAGAAGTGCAAGACTCAGAAATCCGGGATATCTATCGCATTAAGACAAAGTAGGAAGTAAATAGACCTATTATCGTCGACTTTACCACCACTATACTTAAGGAAAAGTTACTACTCAAGGGCAAGAAATACAATACTGGAAATGTAGTAAATAAATTAAACACATCTATGTTGAAGATTGCTGGGCCTCCGACACCTGTCTACTTATCTGAAAACCTAACAGCAAAGACTAGAAATCTGTTCTTTAAGGCCAGAGAATACGCTAAACAGAATGAATATACTTTCTGCTGGGTAACCAATGGCAAGATATATCTCAGGAAGAAAGCAGGTGCATCTCACATCCGTATAGATTCGGAACAAGACTTACTTAATCTAAAAGCACAGGAAACGGCATGACTATCCGTAAAAATATTCTACCGACTGTATAGTTTATTTACTTGCATATTCCAAATTATTATTTATATGCTTATAATTAACCGTATACTGTCAAATGTTAACATTATAAAATCCACACACACACATATACACAATTTACCACTCCACATTGATATCATCCACCCAAAGCACACAATACAAACTTTCATCACTAGTCGTATGTATAAACTACACTTATTTAAAACTTATACAATACACTTACAATTCGCTCCTATAATAAGTGATGTATACACTTACAATTATTTATTTAAACTGTTATATACCTTAAATCAGCGCTGTCCCCAAAACCTAAACAGATACCCAGAACATTTTGCTAACAATACGCGTATTTCGCTACTCCACAAATTATGACAACTTTTCTTAATATATCCCAGGATATCGACTCAATCTCTGTGTCAGAATCTTCAGTCTGCTCTCCAGATCAATTAAAATATCATATTCACAAAACTGAGAAATCAAACACAATTCTACACCTAAACATCCGAAGCATAAACTGTAACTTTGATGGCCTAATGATACTACTTTGGCGGACGGGTATTTCTTTTGATATAATAGTGCTTACGGAATGTTGTTTGAGCAAAGTAACTAACCTTCCTGTGTTGGACGGTTACATGTCCTACTCATCAGGCTATTCAAATCAGAATGATGGTGTGGTGGTTTATATAAAAAATCTCATCTCACACAATTCAACAAAACCATTATTCCAGGATACAAACTACTTAATAACTACATGCGGACACGAGCTCGCTATAATTTCTATTTACCGCTCTCCTGCTTATCAAGCATTTGACACATTCATTGAAAGTCTCGACTTGGTTTTAAATTCACTGTCTCATATAAAAAATGTCGTTCTAATTGGCGATTTAAATGTCAATATTACACCACAAGGGAGAGATACCACATCAGAGTATTATCTCGAATTAATGGCGTCTCATGGACTTTTACCGGGACATCTGTTGCCTACCCGTAAGGAAAACTGCATTGACCACGTTATGCTTAGATCTAACAAGAGTTGCGCTACATTTGTTCTAGACTCTTGTATAACCGATCACGCGCCAATCGTTCTGTGTATGTATCCCTCTCTGACCCAACGTAAACTTTTGACCCAGACCACCCGAATAGACTTACCCAGCTTGTTATTAGAACTCGAAAATATAGACTTCAGCTCAGTATACTCAACTTTCAATCCTAATGTTGCAGTAGAATCGTTTCTCAACCTATTATCAAATGCCATCAAAAAACATTCAAAGCTTATAAACACCTCAAATAGGAAAACATGTCTTAAACCCCGGATAACACCAGGCCTAGTAAGATGTATTAGGCACCGAGATAACTTACATCTTAAAGCAAAATTATCACCACATAACGCAATTTTAAAAGTCACGTACTGTAGATATCGTAACTATTGCAACAATATGCTTAAGAAAGTAAAATCGGAGTACGATAAAAATGAGTTACAAAAAAAATAAAAACAACCCTAAAGCACTGTGGCGTAGTATTAAAAATATAACAAACATGAAGAAATCAACAAAACCACCCCTTGAATTACTGAATCTTTCAGACAGCCCTAAAAGCTCAGTGAACTTAGTCAATAATTTTTTTGCAGAGATTGGAGAAAACCTTGCTTCCAAAATAGGGACACACAGTGCTCTTGATCATTCACCCTTAGTAAGCCACACTGAAAACTCAAAACACAACAACCACCGCGATTCAATGGCTCTCATATATACGGATGAGTCAAAGATCGAGGCAATCGTCCTAGGGTTGCGTAATGATTGTGCAGTTGGCGTAGACGGTGTAGCAGCATCACTGATTAAAGCTGCAAAAAATGTACTTGTTCCCCATATCACACACTTATGTAATCTTTGTATTAGTGAGGGTATCTTCCCCGACCTCTTGAAGAGAGCCCTAATTACTCCAATACACAAGAGTGGGGATAGAGATAGTATCACGAATTATATACCAATATCGGTACTTACTACTGTTTCCAAAATACTGGAGAGAGTGCTAAATAGAAGACTTATCGAGTACCTTGAACATAAATATCTAATTTCAGAACAACAATTTGGTTTTAGAAAAGGTAGGTCTACAGAAGATGCTGTGCTCGAACTTACGGAGACAGTAGTCAAACACCTTGATAATAAATCTAAAGTCGCTGGTATATTTTTGGACCTTACCAAAGCCTTCGATACTGTCACTATTCCCATGCTTGTTTCAAAAATGGAATCTCTGGGAATACGCGGCACTGTCTTAGAAATTTTCAAAAGTTATTTAACAAACAGAACTCAATATGTTAAAGTTGATACGCATATGAGTGAAGCAGCCAGTCCCATTTTTGGTATTCCGCAGGTTAGCGTTCTTGGTCCGACTCTCTTCCTCATTTACATAAATAGTCTGTGTACTAAAGCTCTACCTCATTGCAAAATACTAGCATATGCAGATGACACAGTACTGTTGGTACATGGGAAGAACTGGGAACAAGTTCGTCAATTTAGTGAGGCCGCTCTACGGGAGGTAATGATGTGGCTCAGAAGTAATTTATTAACATTAAATACTCAAAAAACTAAGTACATCACCTTCTCCTCCTGGTATAATTCATTTCCTCCAATGGACTCACTTTGCCTAAAAGCCCACTGTTGCAACTCATAAATCGAAATATGTGGCTGCGTTCAGATAGAACACGTCAACGAGATAAAATTTTTGGGCATAATTCTAGATAGTACTTTATCATGGCAACCACATCTAAACAACTTGGTCGCTAGGGTCAGAAAGCTGATGCCGATTTTCAGAAAGCTAACATACTCTGCTAATCACGAAACACTGATTCTTGTCTACTATGCACTCGCACAATCAATAATGTCATATTGTATATTGTCTTGGGGTGGTATAGGTCCTACGTGTATGATAAGGCTGGAACGCGCGCAAAGAGCAGTGCTTAAAATAATACTTGTTAAGCCAAGACGGTATGGCACAACTGCTCTATACAAAGAAAGTAGAGTCCTTACAGTGAGACAGCTCTTTGTTAAGCAACTATTACTGCGTAAACACATACGTTTGCCTTATAACCAGGAAAATGTTAATCGCAGGAACAAAAGAATCTGCTCTACTGTCACCCACAGAACTGCCTTGGCAAGTCGGCAGTATTATGTACTAAGCGCTCGTATCTATAATAGAGCAAATGAGTTAATTAATGTGTACAATCTCAACTCAAGGCAAGCCAAACATCGTATTAATATCTGGCTGCAGAATCTAACATACGCAGAAACGGAAGATTTACTTAAATAAAACAAAATATTATACAGCTAACACCCAAACACTTATTCATCATGCATACATAGATACACACACATACAAACACAACCACCTGTAGAGACACACACACACACACATACACACACACACAGATACACACACACACACACACACACACACACACACACACACACACACACGCACGCACGCTCGCACGCACGCACCTCACGCACGCACCTGGACGCGCGCGCGCACCGACACACGCACACACACACACACACACACACACACACACACACACACACATCTGTTGCATGCCTTTATCTTATAAATAATATGTAACTTTTCTCTATTCAAACCATAATTAGTAATTTAAATTAATGTAATTATACCTAATGTTGTTTTGTACTCGTACAAAAATCAAACCTTGAACTGATGGAAGGCGCTGACAGCCGTCACACAGACTGCCTGCACGGTTGGCGTAGTGGTTTAAGCGGTCGCCTCGCCGCTTGGTACTGCGCCGCGTGTTGTGGGTTCGATTCCCACACGAGACAACACTTTGTGTGATCTACAAATTGTTGTCTCGAGTCTGGGTGTTCATTGTGTCCGTTGGTTGTATGTTTGTAAAGTCCCCCGCGACACAGGAATTTCTTCCTAGTGCGGGAGTTGTCTTTTTAAAAAAGGAAAAGGAAAAGGACAGTTTTATACTAGTACAGCTGTCAACGTTCATAGTTTGTAACAGCATTTACTGTAACACGTCCTTATGTACCTATAATGACAACCTATAATATTGTATTTTTTGGTAACCAATAAAGTTATTATTATTATTATTATTATATTCTCTCGGAAACTTGCACCGAATTGTTCCTCATACTTCTCCTTTTTCTCATTCTTCTTCCTCTCTATACATTCCTTGACTCTAGTTTTCACACATCTATACTTGTCCTTCATTTCTTTAACACTATCTTCATTCATACCACCACTAGCTCTATTTGTTGCCTCTATTGCTAGGATATCCAGCCATGCTTTTTTCTTTTCCTTAACCATTCATCTAATTTCATCATCCACCAGTCAGCTTTCTCGCATTTCTTACCTCTTCTTTTACTCAAACCGCATACTTCTTCAGCACATTTCATAATGTTGGTTTTAAATACCGACCATACCTCACTCACACTTTCCTTATTTACATGATTCCAACTTTTGTCCATCCGTTCGCTCAATTGCTTTTTGTACATATCTTTCATACCCTTATCTTTCAATATTTCCACTTTTGTACGTTCTAATTCTGTAGTGGAACCTTTATCTCGGTGCCGCCAGCATTTGAAAAGACCACTTATTTTACTGATCACCAAATAGTGGTCTGTGCCAACATCAGGTCCGCGATAAGCTCTGGTATCCACTACTTTCCTTCTCATTCTTTTATCTACTATCACAAAGTCTATCATGCTTCTTAACACAACATTTCCTTCCTTCTTTTGCCACGTGTACATATGTACCATTTTATGCTGGAACCTTGTATTCATCATAGACAGATCCATCCATTGTCTGTTTTTTTTTTCAAATGAACAAAAGATAAGAAATAATGTTAGCGGTCTGACCGCCATTGTCCTTGTTTTGTCATAAATATAAAAGTCGAAAATAAAATCTCATGTTACGTTGATCATAGTATTTGATCACTATTCGTCAGTGTGTGACGCGGGTGACAGGTGAAATAGCCGCATTATATCGATGATTGTGTATGACGTCACACATATTGGAACACGTCAATCGGATAAAAGTTTGATTTGTCGATGTATTGTGGCGTCACTCAAGTGCTGCCAAATTATTGACATTGCAGTCAATGTTGCCACTCATTGCGCATGATAAATAGGTAATACGTCAACCGACGAAATACATTCAAGCATAAATATTTTTATTTATTGATTAAGCACATCACATGAAATTGTTAGAAAGTCTTACATCCGATATGTGTGACACAGTTGCGCGCGGATCGGTGAGTCAAGCGCACGCGTTAGCCTAATCGTTCCGTACAGCTAAGCTTTTGGTTTTTTTACGTGTACCCTACAAAACTTGTTATAATAATGAGTGATAGAAGTAATGCGAGCATAACATCTATTTGCCGAGAATATTAAGTGACTGTAAATGGATCTGATGCTGGAGTGATGCAACAAGATGAAGATACCTTGAATATAACTAGAAATAGTTTGGAGATCGATGTTCATAGAAGTGAGAGAGTGAGAAGCGAAAGTAATGGGTGAAGAAATATACGACGAAGGTTTGATTACGATTAATAGAAAGCCAAAGCGATTTCATCGAAGCTTGTCAAAAAATGGTAACTCAAAGAGTGAGATAGCGGCAGATCGAGTGGACAACACAATTAAACATGAAGTATGTATTACAGCTAAGGAACCATTGCCAAAACAGATCACTTTGGCTAAAATGATGAGGAAGTATAACATAGATGGAATTAATAAAATTAAATATAAAAACATTTTCAAAGTTTTGCTTCTGTTTGAGTCTGAAGAGACAACTAAAGCCCTACTGAATTGTTAGGAACTAGTAGATTTGGGGTTTAAATGCCAAATGACATATGAATTGAATATATCATATGGAATAATTATACAAATCGTTTAGAAACTGATGTTGAGGAGTTAACTCTCTAAGAAATGACATTCTAGTAGAACTGAATGAATAGTTTGATAATCTTTGGTATAAATTGTACACTGATGGTTCCAGACAACAAGGTAGGCGCTGCGTATTATGATCCAGTTACTAAAAGAAGTGAGGGTTTTAAAATTGTATCCGAGGTATCAATTATGACAGCTGAATGGCTCGCTATTTTGAAAGCGTTAAACTATGTTTATACATTCAACATAATAATATTATAAATATTGTAACATTTTCGGACAGTAAAAGTGGTCTCCAGCATTTGGCACGATGCGCCTCTGGGTACAGAGGTGTACCGATTGCATATGCGGTACTGCGTAAGATTCACTCACTTCTTATAAATACCATCAACATAGTACTTCAATGGATCCCGTCACAGGTCGGCTTAAGGGGAAACGAGGAGGCTGATAGATTAGCAAAATTAGCAACTATATCTGGTATAGAAATTTTTATATTACCCATTTATTTAGAAGTCCTGAATAAATTTTAAAAATACTGTTATGATAAATGGAAGATACACTTTGATGAACTATCAAAATCGAAAGGTATATGGTATAAAACTATATAAAACCAGCCTCCTCGTATACCATGGTTCAATTTTAATGAAATTAGTCGTTGTATATTAGTAACTGCATATAGCTGAGTTCGTTCTGGACACGTGCCTTTGAAATCTTTTGCTTATTGCTTATAGAATGAAAAAAGTAGATTCTCCTGTGAATTTTGAAACAAAGTACGTAGTAAAGAACGAACCAGAGAGAAATCATGTTATTAAGATATTAAATGTAAGCAAGTTAGATTTAGGTATGTTGAATAGTTTCCTAGCTGATCCACTATCTCGGGGGGCCAAAATGATATATGCCTTAGCTAATGTTTAATATTTTAATTTCTTGTATTGTATAAAATACCTAATTAAGTTTTTAGTATATAATTTTAGACAATATTTTTTCTGTATCTTACATTTAGTTTAGAACAATGGAATTGACATGAACTGTGTTCAAAAATTCCCATAAAAAAAGAAAAAAAAGGAAATGTGTGACACTTATGGTGTACATAACACTGACTACAAAAGCTTAGCTTAAAAAATAACAATATAATATAAATTAAAACTAATAATAAACTTAATTAAAAATAATCTTAAAGTAATCTTATTTATGTATGTATGTTTGTATGTATGGATCTATGTATGTATGTATATATGTATGTATATATGTATGTATGTATGTATGTATGTATGCATGTATGTATGTTTACCTTTACTTAGCAAGGAACTTTATTACTACACCATTTTATAATTCTATTTCCCTTATCTATTTCTTTCCATCCAAAGGTTGCCTGGAAGAAATCGCTTTTAGCGATAAGGCCGCCCATTGTGCATTGTATTTGTAAACTTCTTCTTGTTCTCTTTTAACTCTGTAATGTGACTTGTGGTGTACAATAAAGAATTATCTATCTATCTATCTATCTACAGTGGATATATGATTAGCTAACATTTTTTTTAAAGACCACTCCCGCACTAGAAATAAATCCTGTGTCGCGAAGGACTTTACAAACATACAACCAACGGACACAATGAACACCCAGACTCGAAACAACAATTTATGGATCACACAAAGTGTTGTCTCGTTTGGGAATCGAACCCACGACACTCGGCGCAGTGTCAAGCGGCGAGGTGGCCGCTTAAACCACTACGCCAACCGTGCAGTCAATTTTTATTCTAATAATGTCGCTTAGCCATGATAATTATTCTATTTATTCCAAAGAATATCTGGTATATTCACTTTACATGGCTCGTAATTCTTGCGTCGTACGAAATGTCTAAGAAAAATATTATTTTATCGAGAAACGATTGTCCAAAAAAAATGGCGTGATTATCTGCGCCGTCCAAACAAAGTAGTAAATCTTGTCTCGTCGAGATACAGTGCACAAATGCCCAAGTATTTGTTCACGTTACGTTACGTTTTAAGACACAAACCGCCAACGTGGGCTGTTTGTGGCAGATTGCAGGCCAGCTAACGATCAGTCATAAACTGTTTGTTGCTTCACCTTTGCGTCCAAAGCTGTGAAGAAAGCTGTCCTGAAAGAAAAAGTTTTTTTAACTTGTATTCATATCAATAAAGAACATCTTCTTCAGTGACGAAAAATCTACATATGAATAATAAAACTGAGCAGCAAATTGTCCGTTAGGTTCAACGTTGCCTTATATCAGAGTTCAGTAATACAGTACAACAGTGGGCGCGATTGTAAAAGTTTAAAAAACATCGGTAAGAGCTCGCGGCACTGTTGGTCCATCCGTCGGTCGGAAACCCGTAAAAGGCGGTAATAACCGGAATATTTGGGCCCGAGCCGCTTTTTATTTGTGTTAGCCCCGTTAATGGGAACCACCGCGCCGCCAGATTACTTCCATACAAACATTCTGTTTCAGCTTATTGCGGCTTCACATTTTAAATTTCGGATTTATATTCTGTGAACCGCAAACGACCTGATTGTCTCGTATATGACCGCGTCTATGTAGGTAATGAACATCCGATTGTTCTCTTTAAATATTACCCGCAAATAAATATAATGAAGATAAACGTTCAGCTTATTAATATTGAAACTATTTACGAGTTCAGACTGCAATAAACTGATAAAACTATGTGGACTAATAAAACTGAGTGACTTTGGAAACGAGAGATGTTTAAGTACAAGGAGTTTCGTTACAAAGCGATGGGACGGTAGCAGCACTCAACTTATATACTTATCAGTTTATTCTTCAAAACTTCATAAACACGAGACAATACCGCTCGTAACTTTCCGTCATCCATTTATTATTTTTGTAACGGGGTGGTGTGATTAAGAGAATCCCACAAAGTGCACAACACAATGAATAATAAATGTTTATCAAAAGTCATAAGCCGCCGTAATTATCTGGTCCGTTGTCCACGGTGGCCTGGGAAGCCGTGGGTCGGGGGCCCGCGCATCACATAATTACTTCGAAACGTCGTGTTTATGCGGCGCTCTGTCGTCTGAACCCACCGGACCGTACTTTATTACAATATACAAAATCAAATAAAATAAATAAATGCGGGTACGCGCGATGCGGCTCTCGGAAGCAAATGAAATTACCAGTTGACGTTGGACAAAGTGCAGAGTGGCGAGATAATTGGTGCTGCGTCAATATTAAGCGGAATAATATGAAAATTTTATGTAGTAAATATGGCGAATGCTGTGCTGTGTGGCCGATGGTGTGTGTGCTGTGTGCCGCGTTGTGTAATTACGTTAGCACGTGACGACCGCTCGCGGCGTTTGTTGTGGCCGCCGTCGTACCAACAATGTTATACAACCTACTTGTATGATATACATGGTATTGGTTACCTTTATGAATAGTCTTGTTTGGTAATAGTCAATATTCTTAGTTTCATGTTGATGTGTATTACTACAGAAGTAATGTACTTATGATATTTCACTGCCTGGCTTTGCTCGAGTCCTTTAATTTGATGTTTACTTAAAATCCTAATTTATCTGAAAAAAAGGTGTTTATTTTAGATTCCTTTTTCTTTAAATTCTTGGCTTAGTTGTCTTTTAACGAAATTTCGTCAATAACTTGGATTAATCTTGAGTGTAGACAATATAATATACACCTACTTCGAATAAAAATTAGAATGTTAGAACTGCTAAACTAGTTACGTGTCGAATCGCACATAATGATTCGTTTACTTTTCTAATTCGTTGTATGGGAGCTGCTCTAAAACTAATTTCAATTTATTACAGTGCATCATCTTGCCAATTTTCATATTTTTAGAACCAGGATAAACCGCGGATGTACAGTCGTGGTGAAAATATTCGGTATTCCTTATGGTTCACTATGAATCCCTAATAATACTTACTGAACCTACAGTGATGTCAGTAAGTCACGCTTGCGAAGCAATATCCGCATTTGGGCGTAATAGTTTACTCTGTAGCAAAATTTCATGCAAATCGTTACAGTAGTTGAGTTGTGAAATTGCAACAAACAGACAGTTAACCATGTTTGGATGAGTAATCAGCGGTAGAGAAAATTTATTGAGATTTACTTTCCACTCGACCTATTGCTCATATTGAAGTGAAATTGTTGAACATTTTACCTAATTATAACTGCTGTACGCTCAAAGTCCATTCTAGCGAACGAGTAAACATTGACCAACTGAATATCTACCCAAGTACTCTAAACAGTGGAATCTACGGCTTTATGTTTTGGGAATTAAGAGCACTCCATAATAATTATAAATTCGTTTCATCATCATCAGCCATTAACAGTCGGCTGCTGGACTAGACCTCTCCTATGAAAGAAGGAAAAATTCCTCCTTTCAAATTCGTTTATCTTCATAAAAATTGTTTTTTTTTCCTGTACAATTTTCCAGATTTGTTGACGTTATAATGCTATGATAATAATTAATCTATTTATATTAACAACCTAGCTTTATGAAATGTTAAAAATGTACTCGTTTGATAAAAATAAACTATCCTCTAGGCAATTAATGTGAATAGGTCAGCCAAAAAGTGTAATTGTGTGCTGTATGTTTCTGTAATTTGAAACGTACATAAATATTCATGAAATTACTTTCACACCTCATCTTTTTACCCACACTAAAAAAACCTATATTATAATTAGCAGAATAGTAACGAACGATAGAAAAGTTTAATAAATTTCTAAAATAATCATCAGATTTCTAAACGCGCCATATTATTATGTAAGTGGTCACTTGATCAAGAGTCATTATTCCGTATATAACTCGAAATAATCGTATAAAAGTGTAAGCTGGACATATGAGGAATGCTAAAATGAGAGGCGGCGCGGAATATGTAATCGACACGGCGACGCTCATACAATAATTATGTAGTAAAAAACCGCACCGGAACCGGCTATTGCGTTGAGTTGAGTTGATCGGGGCGCGTGAACTGTAGGATGCTTCGTATAGCACTGAGCCGGATTTGTATTTGCTTTAGTGGCCTCACGCAACTGTTCCGCGCGCTACATCTGATTCTTGTTCTATAATCTGAGAGCGTCTGTATCGCTACATACGCGCGTGTGCATCGCGTTTGTATCGCTGCACACGCGCGTTTGAATTTATACAGGTGTGCAAAGGTCTACAGGCTGCGTCTGACTTGCGTGCGTATCGCGTCTGTATCGCTACAAACGCGCGTCGACGGCTCGTTTAAAAAACGTGGTTTGCATAGGCCCTAAGGTTGCCAAATGTAAATGTCTACGCGCAGCCATCTTCATGAAGTTCCCACTGTTTAGAAATGGAGTGACGTGTGTATGTGGTGGAATATTATACCAGAACCGAGCACATGCATTTTGTACACGTTGAATTACCTTCTCCGTTCTTTTCGGTAAACATGACCCGAATACAGTGTCTGCATAATTGTTATTTGCAGTTAGGGCTTTAACTAAGAAAATTCGTTGTTGGTGTACAAGGAGTAGAAGGTATAAGAAAGGACAAAAGTGGGACTATCTACAAACCCCCCCGTAGGATCTCCACCTTGTCGTGGTGGGGGGGCTCAGTAGCCGTGCCTTGGACACGCGCGGTGAAGCTAAGAGAGATCCCGGAGGTGGACGCTCTGCGTGGGCTTGTACAGGCCGGCGCAGGATGCGTCCAAGGGTGCTGGTGCGGGGGACAGTTTTGTCTGTCCCTCGCAGTCGGGCGCGGTCGCGGGAGGAGAGGCGTGTCGGTGTTGCGTTGCCGCGCGCCCTATCTCCCGCGACCAAATGGGGGCGCACCATTGTTGCGTCGCGGTGGGGCCGCAGAGGAAGAGGAGATGCGGTGTTGCCAGGTTACCGGCCTCCTTATCCTTTGCGGCCGCTGGGTGTTTTGGCGGCGGAGCCCAACACCTTCATCCGCCGCCAAGGGGGTTTTGTTCGGGGCCCGCCTGACCATCTGGCAGGCCAATATCCGTCGGGGGGTAGCAACGAATGCTTCAGCGATACCCGACCCTCCGACACACGGGTACATAAGGAACACGGGTCTGACAGTCTCCTTCACCCTTCTCCCAGGGCGGAGGGATCCCATGAGGATTTTCCAACCCACCACCAAAAAAAAAGGACTATCTACAAAGAGAAATGAGATCGCATAAAAAACAATACTTGTCAAAAAAAGGCAAGTTTCGCTACCGTAAAAAGTTGTGAGATCCATGTAATACCAAGGTGGTTAATTAAAAATCTTTATGAGATCGTAATGTGCGAGCATACGTCCCGTCAGTGCGTGCAATTAAACTGCAAGTGCGTTGCTTCCCCGTACTCACTGATTAAACGCTATAATAAAGTGTAAGAAATTTGATAGTGTAAGCTATATTTTACAAACAGCCAGCGGCTGCCCGCGAGTAAAAAGAAGTAAACTCAACTTGACTTATACACGAAGCCAGTCGAGACCAGTATTGAATTTCATGATTCGATAGAGATACAATAGCCCTTGGTTTGTGTTTCGACGAAACTTGGATGCACCTGAGATAAGGGCCTGTCTAGATAATGACATGAGTTTAATTTCCCGTTCATTCTTGTGGTTTCACGCCCTTGATTTGCGAACGAGGCGCTAAATTTAAATGTAGATTTATTAAGTAATTAACTTTAAAGATTGACATTCACAGTCATCTTAGAGTTACGTAAGCGAATAAAAAAATCACTTTGACTTAGACCTAAGCTAAAAACACGTTTGTGACTGCCTCATATAATACGCCGATCGCGCGCCGCACGTGTGTTTCTCGTGTTCCGTTCGCCCGCATTTAGGCTGTACATTGTCGTGTTTAATTTTAATTAAAGTTAATATGTAAAGGAAACATATGTATTGTGTGTTTCCTACTTTATATTTAGTAAGCATCAGAAAAAATACAACTTAACCTTGAACAAAAAAATACTACAAATTCGTAAAAGAATCCCCTGAGGTTAATAACTGCAGTGTCAATTCCAATCTATATTGAACAGAAATAGGTTGCCACAATGCGTTTATTTGTAAGGAACATAACAACCAATAATCTCATAAAGATTTTTAATTAACCACCTTGGTATTACATGGATCTCACAACTTTTTACGGTAGCGAGACTTGCCTTTTTTTGACAAGTATTGTTTTTTATACGATCTCATTTCTCTTTGTAGATAGTCCTTTTTTTTTGGTGGTGGGTTGGAAAATCCTCATGGGATCCCTCCGCCCTGGGAGAAGGGTGAAGGAGACTGTCAGACCCGTGTTCCTTATGTACTCGTGTGTCGGAGGGTCGGGTATCGCTGAAGCATTCGTTGCTACCCCCCGACGGGTATTGGCCCGCCAGATGGTCAGGTGGGCCCCGAACAAAACCCCCTTGGCGGCGGATGAAGGTGTTGGGCTCCGCCGCCAAAACACCCAGCGGCCGCAAAGGATAAGAAGGCCAGTAACCTGGCAACACCGCATCTCCACTTCCTCTGCGGCCCCACCGTGACGCAACAATGGTGCGTCCCGATTTGGTTGCGGGAGATAGGGCGCGCGGCAACGCAACACTGACACTCCTCTCCTCCCGCGACCGCGCCCGACTGCGAGGGACAGACAAAACTGTCCCCCGCACCAGCACCCTTGGACGCATCCTGCGCCGGCCTGTACAAGCCCACGCAGAGCGTCCACCTCCGGGATCTCTCTTAGCTTCACCGCGCGTGTCCAAGGCACGGCTACTGAGCCCCCCCACCACGACAAGGTGGTGATCCTACGGAGGGGTTTGTAGATAGTCCCACTTTTGTCCTTTCCGATACCTTCTACTCCTTGTACACCAACAACGAATTTTCTTAGTTAAAGCCATAACTGCAAATAACTATTATGCAGACACTGTATTCGGGTCATGTTTACTAAAAAGAACGGAGAAGGTAATTCAACGTGTACAAAATGCATGTGCTCGGTTCTGGTATAATATTCCACCACATACACACGTCACTCCATTTCTTAACAGTGGGAACTTCATGAAGATGGCTGCGCGTAGACATTTACATTTGGCAACCTTAGGGCCTATGCAAACCACGTTTTTTAAACGAGCCGTCGACGCGCGTTTGTAGCGATACAGACGCGATACGCACGCAAGTCAGACACAGCCTGTAGACCTTGGCACACCTGCATAAATTCAAACGCGCGTGTGCAGCGATACAGACGCGATGCACACGCGCGTGTGTAGTGATGCAAACGCGATGCACAAGCGCGTGTGTAGCGATACAGACGCTCTCAGATTATAGAACAAGAATCAGATGTAGCGCGCGGAACAGTTGCGTGAGGCCACTAAAGCAAATACAAATATTTAAAAGCGAATACAAATCCGGCTCAGTGCTATACGAAGCATCCTACAGTTCACGCGCCCCGATCAACTCAACTTTTAAATTCGTAAAAGCCGTCATGCTTTTTTAAACATTATAAAAGTTGTTTCCAAAAGCAAAAACAGAAAGATCTTTTCACAGTTATCTATGGATTATTTGACTGTTTCATAAGTTAATTTCGATAAAATTCGTATTTCTGCAAAAAATGTGTAAGTGCTGCCAGTTTACGTCAACGCCGTTTTCCCTGTATTATGGAAAATGCACTTGTCAATTGATTTATGTAATAAGTTATAAGAATTATGTCATTTTAATGAAAAATATATCAACATATTATAAAAGTATATTTTAGATATATCTTTATTAGCAAATATTGTTATAGGATTTCCAATATGTAAACATTGTTTTGGGTTCGATCCCTATACGATCTAAATATTCATGTACTTAATGTGTAGAAACAGAAATAATTGATTGGCATTAATTTTTTTTTAATAGCTTTCGTTGTCCCACTCCTGGGCAAAGGCTTCCCCCAAATCTTTCCAGGTATGCTTGTCGCACGTAATCTCAAGCCAGCTCTTGTGGTAGGCGTCTAGTCATTTCGCCACCTGTTTCGTGGCTGGCCTCGTCTATCCTCTGGTACCCACAGTGTTGATACTCTTGCCCAACGAGCATCGTACATACGGCTGACGCTGCTCGCCCAGTTCCATTTGAGACTGGCAGCCTTTCTTCCCACGTCTTTGATGCCTGTTCTAGAACGCAGCTCGGTGTTCCGTATCCTGTCTTTAGATTTAAGATCCAGGATGCAGCGCTCTATGGCTCTTTGGCAGAACCCTAGGCGTGACCTGTGAAGCTGGGTAGGTGACCAGCTTTGAGAACCGTACGTTGGAATGGTCAGAATAAACAATCATATCCATGAGTTTGCGCTTCTAATATTTTTTTTTAAAGTAATGTCAGTGTTGTCTACAAATCATAATATTTATACTATATTGTGTACTTGACAAAATTTCGCCGGTTTATGAATACCTTTACAAGAGTGAGTGAATTGATCTATATTCACCTGTATAGTGTACGTCGCTTTCATTAATGTTCACTGTCTCCGGTGCATGCTTATTATATGTAATGAAATCTATTACAGTTATACAGTAAATTATTCAGGACCGCAAACTAATGTCAGTATATAACTACCATAAAAACATTACAAAACTACAAAATAGTGGGAGATAGGGCGACGGATTAAGAATATATATCATTCCATGGGTGTCGTAAGAGCCGACGGAGGGAGCATATTATGCAGAGAACAGCACTGTAAGAGAAGGAAACCTTGATACAAACCCTACACCAACCCGTTTGGCCAGCGTGGTATAGTAGGCCAATTCCTCCATTCAAACGAGATTCTTAGTCCAGTCGTGGACTGTTAAAGGCTGATGATAATGAGTGGGCAATTATTCATAATCTGGCAACTTTACACGCACATAGACGCTGGTGTCCGTACAGTGCAGTCACCAAATGTCACGCACACATAGCTGTCAACGTGTCTCACTTTGATGAATGCGCTACATCTGCCTTTTGTTCTAATAATCTGAGCAAACGCTATACTAACGCGCGTGTGTATCGATACAGACGCGCCGGTGCGGCGCGTTTGTATCGATACAAACTGCTCTGCTGGAAAAAAGCGCGCCGTCGACGCGCGTTTTTGAAACGCGCGTCAACGGCGCGTTTAAAAAACGTGGTTTGCAAAGGCCCGTACTCTTTGAAATAGTGAAATATATATATATAGATAAGAAGTTATAAGAAGTTGACATGGTCCAGGGATGTAAATCAATACAGCACAAGAGCCGCATCTTATCTGTTGGTTATTTCAAAACACAAATCAGCCTCTTTCGAAGGTGGTTTTAAATTTTCGGCAGCCAAAATATGGAATGACCTCCCACCGCCTATACGTAGCCTGAAATCGGTATCCCATAAAAACAATACTTGTCAAAAATACCAAGTCTCGCGAACGTAAAAAGTCATCAGTGTGGAGACGTCATAAGTGTTGTGTGTCGACGTACCGACAGTTCGGATAAAAATAAAAATAAAAAACAAGTGAGGGTAGCTGCCGAAACCCGCGCTTCACAAGGACGACGCTGAGATGACATCAGTCCTGCCGCGACCAAGGCTGTTGTAAGACGGCCGAAACGTCGGTAAAACATAGGTATTTATACCTTAAATTAATTAAATATCGCGTATAAGACCCGTTTCAATAAAATTGTATGATGATGAAATAAATTTAAATTCAGATGCTTACATAATATGTAATTGAATATATACATTTTTGAAAACTTCAATTCTGTTATAACAAGTTGTTTTAGTAATGTTATGTGACAACTAATGGTATTTTAAATAATTATGTTCGAATATAATTATTATTAGTAAGTGAAAGTGTGTTTGATCTGTTTGTCTTTCTTTCGCGCTAAAATCACTGAAGGGTAGTTACTGAAACTTTGCAATATTATAACTCATAAATCAGAAGAATACATAGCCTACCTTCTATAACGCGGGCGGAATCCAGTAAATAAATAAATGTACATACATTATACAGAATATGATTGAAAACAACAGGTATTTTGTGTTTCGTGCTATTTATAAAAGCAAACAGATTTGTTCGGCTCAGCCTCTAACAAAGTGTGTAAGGAAGTTTACCTGTTTGAAGCAGAGAGCCTATTGACGTAACGGTATCTGTCTAAATATCTTAGAAGCGGAGATTTGGTGCTGTTCTATTGTATATATTGATATAAGTATCTGTAGCTAATCGCGTGGGAAAGTTTTGGTCGAATAGGTAGGTGGTAGATTTTGTATTTGAAATATTTATATGTTACTATCTTTTGCCCGCGGCTTCGCTCGCGTAAATTCGCGGTTCTCCAGTTATAGTAGTATATCATCTATGTTCGGGATCTTTACACAAATCTCGTGGGCGGATACTTCTTTAATGGTCGTTTTAACTGTTTTTGAAATATAACTGCAAAAAGTATTTTCACATACAAAATTACAAACTCCTTAGTACTAAGACTTTGTAGTACTCAAAATGTTATCCGGTATCTGTGACGTTTCGCTCTAGTGACCAATATGGCGACTGTGATTTGTCTGTCAGAACCATTAG
The DNA here is from genome assembly GCA_944739405.2 of Euclidia mi. Lineage (NCBI taxonomy): Eukaryota > Metazoa > Arthropoda > Insecta > Lepidoptera > Erebidae > Euclidia > Euclidia mi. Next base: position 8,181,862 of record OX123201.2, read on the forward strand.
AATTTAACAAAATACTCGACAATCCGAATTTTGCGGATATATGTTGTCCACCCAAAATCTTTATTTTTTAATGTTTTATTATTATTATTCAAGTAAAATTTCGATGTACTCCTTGACCAAATTATTTATTTATAATTTGACACTGCGATAGCAGTGCAGTCCGTCGGTTCTAATGTGAAACATTCCAAAATCCACAACAAATAAAAAATTAAGTAAAGAAACATTTTCCAGTGGACTAAATTGTGAATCTAAACCATTCTCAGGTCCCCTTGAACACACACAAAAAATTTAATCAAGATCGGTCCAGTCGTTTAGAAGGAGTTCAGTGACATACACACGCACACAAGAAATATATATATTAAGATAAGATGTCCCGGGCAGTAAGTAATAATGTATTCATTTATTTGTGCATTGCAATTGTTGGCATGTGAATGATTAGGTTTTATTAAATTGACCAAGTCCTGTGTGACCTAGACCACATATTCAATCCTTAGGTCACCTTTGGTGGTTTGACCGTAATTACCGATGTAAACATGGTAATTTTAGTTTCATATATAGGTATTTAGGTACTACTACTACAAACTATTAATAAAAAAGTTATAACTTAAAGTAATAGAGAACAATTATAAGTTATCTAAGTAGTTTACAATATATGAACGTATTTCCAAATCGTATGTTATGCTGACCAGTAATTTCAATGTCATTTATCTTTTCATGAAAAGTAATAATAATAAGTAATAGTAATAATACGTGTCAGCATTATATATCGCATCGCGCAAATAGATAAATAAATATTCCCAATATCAAATCTAAATACAAAACACATATCCCAAAAAAACCACTAACAGTTGATCTGTCTGCATTGATCGTTAGAACCTCTGAGAATAGAGGTTGTATCGAGTGGCATCCGACACAACCACTATTCATAACGCTCCCCTGCAAATATTCGGCGCACATCACTCTGCATATTTTTGCTTTAATATCGAAATATTTTGCAGTGTGTCTGAATGCGGATTGAAATTGCACTGGATTGAGACTTTACTTGAAATTGAAGCCGATCCCGTCAAGTGATCATATCTGTTCTGAGTGAACGTCGGCCGATTGTACAATCACAGTTTGTCGGAGTATAGCTTGTTAATTGCCACGTGTTTGATACGCTCGATATGTACCGGTCAAAGAGATTTCTGTTTTGAATATTACAGATATCTTGTACACATACGTATAAATTTTGATCACATTCTTTTATTTGTCTTTAAGACTACTTCACAACTGTGAATAAAGTTTGAATTTCGTGCACTCTACAAACATTAATGTAGCTGACAAAACGAACACATATATTAAATATGTTGAGGATAAAGCAAATTGTAGTCCCGTAGTCGAATCGAACCCATCACTTGGCGTAATTGTAAATGGCGAGGTACCACTAGGCCATACGTCCTAAGAAATTTCCGATGGCCAAAAACCTATTAAAAGTTATATAACATTATCAAAATTATTATAATATTATTTTGACTGGTCAGTTTGAATATACTTAGATAAGCTTACAATAACCGAAAATATATAATTATTCAATATATACTTCTAGCCCCATGAAAATGGTAGCAACATTACACAATACGAACGCCTAAACTTTGATCTTTAAACGTTTTGTAACTTTCTCCTTAAAATATTGTAAAACATGTTTGATAATCTCGACCGTCTTGTCAAACTTGGTGGAGCGGGGGTTAAAATAAATATATCTGGAGTAAAGCCTTTCTTAGAGGCTTCGCTGCGATGTAGAGACGACAATGTACCTCAAACTTGTTTTATATCTCGACTCGGATAACATTCGTGAACAGAAACAACTTCACAATTTCGAGCATTAAGTAAATTGCTTTGTTTATGAAACAAATTAGTGGTACATGCAACTTTTTGAATAAATATTGCCATCAATGTATCACTTTTTTCGAAATAACCCGAATCCTTTTATTTATTTCAAAACTTCTCGCACATAATGAAATAATGTGGCGGGGTCTTCATGTAAAAAGCATTCTCTGCCAGTGAAAATGTTGGATGATGCAAAGACAAATTAATATGGATGCATAAAATGACACCAACCAAAACTACACATAATTATTGACACAAATAAAAAAATACGATTCAATAAGGGTATAAAAAGAGTAAATTAGTTACAGCAAATTTTAAGTAGCATGTAGAGATCGGCGTAGGAAACTCTATGTTCATCTACGCCTTTCCCCAAAAAGGTTGCGTAAGGAAGGATACTACATTTGTAAGTCGTTTGTCTAGCGATTGGCACTCACTTATCTAAGGGACCTAAGTAGTTAAGTGCCCGAGCGTGAAGGCGCTGACATAATTTTGAAGTTATATGCTACACGAAGTAAAGTGGTTAATGTGGGTAAAACATACTTTGACTCGGTTGCCAAAATTAATTTGATAAGTTGTTACTTATAGGCAAAATTCATAGATACAGCTTATATTTATGAGAAAAGAAAGCTTAAACAAATTGTTATGAATTAAATAAACGTCTGAAACAAAGGAGATTCTTAATTTAGTTCTAAAACTTCCCAAAGGATGTAAATAAATTTTGGGATTGAGTATCGCAAGAAATACACATCACAAGATGTAACATCAGATTCAAAATTAAAACCAAGTTACAAATATTATCAAAGAACATAAATGTTGTTCTGAATCTAACCACTGACACTGTGAACCAACAATGTTTTTGTGACTCCTTAAAACGGTACTATCCAACCGTACCCAGTAAGGTTTACCGAGCAATTTAATAAACCTAGAAACGTTCGAAATCTCATAAAAACTTGGCATGTTAGTCGATGGAGCGTATCTTTGATGTGTTGCGCGCCGAGTCATATGTCAGTCCCCGGCTGGGCTGTCTGCGAGACAAGTGCCGCCTTTATGTACATGCCTTGACGTAGTACTACGTCTGTACTATATAGTATATTGTGTAAGTATATCTGCTGCTTTAGAGGGTGACATTATTTGTAAAGACGCAGAAATCTGGGCCGCTGCGAGCTTTGTGGCATTGTTAGGGACTGTGTAGTTACTGCTGCTTCCGACAAAGATGGCTTTTGGTAAAAATAATAGGTACTAGGAAGATGTATTGTATTTCTTTGTTCGTAATATCTCGTGCAGTATGTATCTTGAGATATGTATTCGTAAATCTAACTAAAAATACTAGCTGGTTAACTAAATTAATTAAGGCAGTTACTTTGTTTCTATATTTTACCATTATATATACATATCTTCCATTATACATATAATTATATTCCTCTTGTTGTGTTTGTTTATTTCGGGAAACAGGTGTCAGTCGATGAATGTTTACAATTATTTACTTAACTATACAATTAAGTCAATACATTGAACACTATATGAGTGCAGGGACAATGGGTTGACCAATAAACTGCCAGCATGGGATTTCAGGTTTGATAAAATCCACGACACTTTTACTTGCGTCTTGTTCTTTGCCTCAGAGAGCACATTAAGCCGTCACTACTGGCTATTATGACGATCGCAGGCCGTCGTTACCGCCGTTCCATTGCATTGCAGAAATCAGGCAGATGCTCCCTACTAAAACACATATTCTGTAAACCGGCCAAAATCGAAAGGAAACACCGGGCTATACTTATTGTAACGGAATATACTTTGTATTAATTGTACACTCACAAGGAAAGAAAACAAAGCAAAGAGAAATGAGTGTAGCCAGATTAAGAACAATGGTTGTTCAAATTAAATTAAGCGCGAATAAACCGTGCAATTCGTTTCTAATAAAGCTATATTTTCCTTCTATTTTATTAATTCGCTGGTAAGTGATGTAGACAGGCTGCACATAGGCGCGCATCGATCATGCCGCGACGTGGGACAGTTTGCAGCGTCGCGAGAGATGTATCACCGGCGCGTCGTGTCCGGGAAACTGCTGTGGCGTACTGTGTACCTACGACGCCGACGTAGGGGTAAACTGAATGTATTCATATGTAACTAGAGGATATCCGTGGCAACGCCTGCCCTAAACTTTGAAGCTTTATTTTACCTCCTTAAAGGTCGCATAATTTCCTTCCTCAGTGGACGCCAACGTCATAATTGTAAGGAAAGTGTTGTTCAAATTTTATGTTTCAACCTTTAGCAGCAAACTATTAACATACATTTCGAAGCTAGAAACAAAAAAAGACAGTGATCTGACATATCATGATATCATCGCAGTCAGGAATAGTAATTTAGGTAATTGTAGGGAAGAAGGAAGTACTAACTAGAAGGGTTCACTCCTAGTTATTACTTTCCTGACATCTTATTATACTTCTAAAATACGTTAAATAACGTATTTTAGAGTAGAAAGTACCTAAAGAACGTTCAATAACGTTTGGCAACAATATTATATGGATGTCCATGTCCATATATTGCCAAAGAAAGCCTTCGAGGTATGTCTCAAAGGCTTTCTTGCTTTTGCTATAAAACGTTGTGCTCCAACATTCTTAAATGTCAGTCAGTATTTTTTTACAAATTCAACTCATTTACGTTACCCTTTAAATCAAGACTATTGAAAAACAAGAATTTTAAGCTTTAAAAAGCATCACATAAAAGTGCTTAGTAAACGAGCAGTTTTCAATTTTCTTAAAAGCTAACGACGAGAGTTTTAATGTCTGGAGCGTATTACCCACAGATTATTAAAGTCGCCGAGGGTTGCATCCACTGTACTCAAGGAATTAATGAATACCTTAAATTTTATAAGGAATATATATATTATGTAGCTTAATGGAGATACCAACAGACTGCCGTGCAGAGGATATCGGGTTCGAATCCACGACCCACACCACTGACTTTTCGGAGCTACGTGCGTATTGTATTACTAACTATATTATAGCTTGCCCCGTTCCTCGGAGAGCACGTTAAGCCGTCGATCCCGGATGTCGATGCATAGGGAGTCAGTACCTATGAATAAACTGACACTAGTCTAGACAAGGGAATATCGCTTTGCCTTTGGGTTGCGGAGGTCAGACAGACAGTCGCTCTGTGTAAAATTATTAATATTCCGGCAAATTACATAACATAACTTCACGCCTTTATCCCGAAGGAGTAGACAGAGGTGCATTACACACCCATACTTCGCCAGTTATGTTTCGGTCCCAATGTAAGAGGGGCGAGCCTATTGCCATCTACCGGCCACATTGTTTTTAACAGGAAAGCGATTAGGTATATTGAGTAACTTTTCCTGTAAGGAAATATTTAATAAAATGTTCATATTTTCACTTTGAATAGGAAAATATGATCATGAAATGTTTTACAAATAGATTGCCGTCAAGTAAAATCGGATTCAATTTGATTATATAATAAGTAATTTCCGTCACTTTTTATAGCGGGTAAAGTTACATTGAATTATATTAAATTATATAAAAATAAATTGCTCTTTCCTGATAATGTCACGTATTAAAACGAATTGAGTATTGATATCAAATACTCTGTCAATTGCATGTTATTGGTAAGCACATTGAGCATCAAAATGACCAAAGTGACAAAAGACCTTTATAGGATTATATCTTCTTGGGTTTACGCGAATGTTACACATTGGAATTAAACTAAAGTTCACGGATTTATCGCGATGTATTGGTGTCACTAAGTTATTACATTTAAACCGACTAACCACTACATGCGATTTGATGAACCAGTTACTGGAAAAAGATCACCGTTTTCTTCTAAGGATGCTACGTGAAAATTGAAAATTAAAAAACACACTAATTTCAATAGGGAAGACGGTTGGCATGCTCCTCCAGCTTGGGACCCTATCATAAGGCTAAAGAAACCCAAGAAGGACAAAGTCACCAGAAGACATAAGGACACTGTGAGCTCATTCTGCGTAAATAGTAACACCAATAGTTGAAAAATGTTCGGGTACTTTGAGATAACTTATTCATTCAAGAAAAAGACAAAAATATCACCTCAGTCTGCCGTGACCATGAAACCTGCAATGAATTCAAAACCTCGGCTAGTAATAAATTAAAATGCAGTTTCTAGATCATTCGGTTTAAATGTAATAACTTAGTGAAACCCATACATACATACATAGACTCACGCCTGTTTCCCAGAGGGGTAGGCAGAGACTAAAGAACGCCATTTGCAACGATCCTGACATATTTCTCTTGCTTCATTGACTCCCATCAGATTCCTCATGCAAGCTCTTCTGTTCAGGGTACTTCTAACCTGTCCTGTTTTTAGGATGTCTCCAATCTGGTCAGAGGTCATTCCACACTTGCCTTATATGCTTGGTCAGTCTTTCATCATCCAATACATGAAACCAATACATTGCGATAAAATTCGTAAACTGTAGTTTAATTCACCGTTGCAAGCGCCATATTCACGAATGTACATCCGTGAACATGGCACCATGATACTCCAAACAAAGGTACGTGGTATATATCCCGAAAGACAATTAAAAACAAAGTACCTTTGTATTAGACTACGGGTTCGATCACGAAGTGTCTAACACTTCGTGTAATCCGTGTGACCGTTTATTGAATGTTTGTAAAGTTTCCCGCCATGCAGAATTGGTCCAAATTCTAGAGAGTCACCATAAAAGGCTACAGTCCCAGTTTCACTTGAAATCTCAGCCTTTTTTCTACAGATATATTCGAAGCAGGAACGAAAGGGTGCGTGAGTTACCTATCTGACAATTTAATTTATGAAGCACTTATCAGAGAGCTGGCAAGGGTTAGTTACAAAGTATGCTGTACGTTTCATAGTAAAAACGGTATGAGGTCTTACGTCGATAATTCTACTTTATTGTACCATTTATTTGGAAATGAATAGCAAAGTTAAAATTAGAGTAATTTCTTCTTTTATAGGCAAAACTTTGTTTTAAATGCACAAGTTACACTAAATTCTTCGTTCATGAAATCTTCACTTTTGATTTGATTGGTTAAAATGGCAAAATTAAAAGATTTATCGACTTTTTCTCAATCTCCTCGAATGTAAATTTAATTTATATTAAATTTACATTCGAGGCATTTAAACTTTTGTGGTCATTGTATTCTCATTGTTGATTGACCGTCATTCTACCAAGATATTAAGGATAATAATCATTATAGATGATGTATAATTTGTGAATGAAATATTCCCGTAATAGAAGTTCTGAAAATAAGAGTACATTTTAAGTAAAAAAAAAGAGTATATTTAGTAAGATTTTTAATTTGATTTTTAAAAAGACAACGCCCGCATTAGGATTAAATCCTGTGTCACGGGGGACTTTACAAACATACAACTAACGGACACAATGAACACCCAGACTCGAAACAACAATTTATGCATCACACAAAGTGTTGTCTCGTGTGGGAATCGAACCCACAACACTTCGGCGCAATGTCAAGCGGCGAGGCGGCCGCTTAAACCACTACGCCAAACATGAAGTCGAAAATTAAATCATAACAGCACACGATTGCTCTACATTGAACAATCTAAAGACTGGCATACAGCTACATTCAGAAATCCAGTGCAGGACCAAATACTTAATGATTCAAAGGTTCGATATAGTTCAATATGCAGTATGGCAGTTACGAACAATACAGAAGTTAGGTGGCATTATGTGCAGCGATTTGATTGAAGTTCTCACGATGACACGAGTTGGATCGCTCAGCCAATAACCGACGTATATTCGTCTTTGCTTCTAGTTAAGGTAAATGGCGGGGCATGTAGAGGGGGAGCGGTATTGTAGCTAAGGTTTTGTTCGCGCTAGGCAAATGATTGTCGGTCAACTTGACCTGTGAAATTATAAGTTGCTGCCGTTGATATTATTATATCGCAGCAATACAGTTTTCTTCTTCTTCTTCTTAGGCGATACACTCTTGGCAGAGTGGTCGTGGTCGTCATTCGTCATCTACAGCTGTGGCCTGCTTTACAATTCGATGCCACTCGTCTATAGATATTAATCAAATACAGATTTATGTCCATTTATTTCAATCGTAATGTAGCTGTGTGCAAGTCCTGCCAATTAATGGCAATGCTCAGCGATCAGGCCGACTTGTCATTCTCGTTTACTTTAAATTGTGCTCCCTTTATTTCACTAGATATGCTGTTGGTTCATCTGCCACTAAAGTTGTTAAACATTTTGCAAAACCTATTTTGCTTACTACACTTATGATATTTCTGTCAAAATTTTATTTACATTCTTTTTTAACTTTCTTATAGACTCACGCCTGTATCCCCGAAGGGGTAGGCAGAGGTGTAATATTACACCCACATTTTGCAATGCATTTTTAGGTCCCACGTAATAGGGGGCGAGCCTATTGCCGTTACCGGGCACTTCACCAAACTCCGTGCTGCTACTGAGAATTCGGAAAACCCAGTTACACTTTTGGTCGACCCGGGTATCGAGCCCGGGACCTTCGATCAACAGTCGCATACGCTACCCAATGGACCACGAAGGATTTACAATCTCACCAACGATAAGCCACAATCTCTCTGCCTTATGCACGACCACCCTAACACTACAAGTCTAAGTTGAGGAATTCTAAATGTTCTAGTAGATAGCAACGCAGTAGTGAGGAACTTTGATACAGATGTACATCAGCCGGCACAGGTCACGGCTGTCGGTATGATCTGCCACAAGCTATGGCTTAGATAACGAAACTTTATTAATGAACAAGTCTAGTAGTTCTATTAGAAGCGACCTAGAGAAACTACATGAAATCATACGAAATAATTTAGCGGGTCTTATGCCCGGTTTCTGAAGTTACCAGATATACTCTCAACAGTTATTGATTCATTAAAGTTATGGAAAGGATAAACTTTGGTTAACTGACACTGCGTTTCTGAATGCGCACTGGAGCGTTCAATAACTATTGAACACTGTAAAGTATTATATTATCTGTGATTGAACCAATACGTAGTTCTTTTTTCTGCCACTAGATGACTCTGTTTTAAAAAAACGAGTTGAAAACTTATTTAAATATTTTAATTTGTCTGTTTAACTAGTTGTTAATTCATATATTGTTTTTTAGGAGTAAACCACTAGTTGCTCATTATTTTACTAAAAAAAATATGATAATGCCTCATTCGTAATGGCTGTACGCCTGCTAACTTATATACTTTAAAAAAATAAAATGTCAAATCAGGCCTCGCTGTCAGAAGATTTGACATTTTATGATGATGATGATTTGTGCTTCATTGTAGAGCTTTTCTGCAGTTGTATTAGGATTCAAAAATGGTGTCATTATGTACTTGCCACAAGGATAGGCACTGTCTCCTAGGATGTGACCATCTATAGTCCGTGCCACGAGAACATAGACTTTTTGTAAACAAAGAATTTCTACTAAGTGACTTAGCGGTAGTTCTGTCAAAAACCAATAATGTCAAATCCAATGAGAGCAACGGTACATAGATACATGTCATTGGGAACTAATATGTCAACGGATCGGGTTTTTATCGATATTATGCGCTGTCAACAGGATCTTTTGAAGTTTTGTGGTACTGACGCCTAGAATGTCAACATTTGGCGTAAGTTCATTGAAATGTTACATTCTTGGCCTTAACTTGCGTTTATCAGAGGACAAAATTACTTTTTTTAGTTATCAAGAAGGGGTAAATGTAAAGTTAAATACAAGTTTATAGGATCGCAACGCTCTTCCCGCTGCCGGCATCTCGAAAAAGCGGGTGCAGAATAGCAGATGGTAAACGATTAGTCGCGCAGAAAATTATCTAAAAAAGAAATTGTGTTTTCAGACTACCGTAACTTTAATGGATTTTGTTTAAATTCATTCTGGCGAATTCATTCACAGACAATGTAAAATCTCCATACCTAGAATTTTTTATGCAATATACTAGCTTATCTGTAATATTATTCATTGTTGCTCAATAATTTAATATTTTAGGATAGGTAGGCTACTTTGCAAATTATTTATTGTCAATGATTTTAAAAACATCATGTCAATAATAGAGTAACATGTATGTACTCTATCATTTACATATATGGTACTCTATTTTTCCTTTATTTACAGAATAAATTACGTGTAAAACGACAAAAAAATCGTCAAATTTATGAACATTCGACTATTCAAACACAAAATCAAATATTTTTAGTTCAGTAAAATTTAACAATATAAATTCAAAAACGATACTGGCATAATTAGGTCTTGAAAAAAAAGACTGTTCTGATCTAAAACACAACTGTTGTAAAAAAAGGTTGTGAAGCTCTGAATGTTTGTTTACAAAAAGTCTATCTTCTCGTGGCACCAACTATATGTATCTCATTGTTATGCAGGCGAGCTCGTAGAAACGAATTATGGTACACTGTACTGTCATGAGTAGATCCATGCCAACGAGCATCTAAATCTCTGATGTATAATTTTGCATCATATACAACTTGTACATTGACAGAAAAGAAATCTTTTCTGTTCCTAAAAAGTTCTGGTTGCTCTCCTCCAGGAGATTGAATTGGAATATGAGATCCATCTACACAACCGATAACATTTGGAAAACCAGCGATATTAAAAATTGCGCTTTAACCTCTCCCTGATCTTCAGAGTTTGGTATTCGTATATAAATCTTCTAGCTAGTTTTGCTATTTCTCTACTTACTTTATAAACCACTCTTGACACAGTGGTTTTACGAACATTAATATCATCACCAATCACTACTTGAAATGTGCCTGTGGCGTAAAATCGTAATATGATGAAAAATTTTTCCAACATAGACAATGTATATTTGCGATACATAACTGGAGCTAAACTAATGCTGATCATATCACTTATGTGTAACACGGTGTCCTTATCAAAACGATATCTCATTTTAAATTCTTCATCCGTAAACATTTCAAAAGGATTTCTCCTAGATCTTGGGTTTCTAGGAACTGATTTATTAGCAATAAACTTCAGCACTTCAAAATCAAACTCTCTGCTCACTGCAGAACTGCTCGAATACGACATTTTGTATCGGTTATGTAAAAGTTGTAAACACAAACCTATCATATGAAAACTTTCCAGTTATTATATATTAGTCTATGATCAAAACCTTAAAATCTTAAAAAAGGTAACACGTTTGACAGAAGTTAAACTTCAAATAAAGTTATGGAACCGATAAACGGCGAACATTGGTCGGTTAAGTTAAACTAAGAATAACTGGAGTTTATGTTGTGACGCGTTGTTCAGAAACGCACTTTCTTGAGTTATCGAACCAATAAGGCTAACGGATAGATAAACCACCGATAAAAGTACCTCAAAAACCGGGTATTAATGGCGTTAACTTATTTAAGTCTCGCCGCAACCACGCTCAATGCAAGACGAGCGAAACGTCGGAAACAAATAAGTATTTATACCTTAAATAAGTTAAGTTAACGCGATGTAGACGAGCTAAATTATTTGGTATGATGTATACAAATCGCGAAAGTTTAAAATCGAGAACTACATGAAAGTTCTATGAAGGTATAGAATGTATGGGCTATGAGGCATTGACAAAATATTGTTTTTCGGTATCTCTGAAAATATTAACCATAATCATATAATTATGCTTTCACAGTCCACTTCTGGACATAGGCCTGGCTTAATTTGGGTCACAACAACATTCTAACTCAAATAGAGGATTAGGCAACTACATCACCCTGGCCTGACAGATTAGCATATTGTTTGATGTCAAATCTTCCGTCTCTTCGACTATTTGCTTCGTGTGTTTTCAACATTATCGCACTGATAATGAATGTAGCTGTTATTTGATTAAAAGTAATTTATGCCACCAAAGTTATGTCATCACTCAGAAACACTATGGTAATTCAAAAATAACAACAAACAAATTAAAGATAATCAGCAGAAGGTGAGTGTACAAGCCCCGAGATCCAATACTAAATTATCTACATTTAACAGATTATCCAGTTAATTTGACGCCATTATGAGCATGTTATTATTATTATTGCACGTCGATGAAAGCACAAAGGACGTAATTAAATGTCCGTTCGACTGTCATGTTATTGTTTTCGGGAACAATACGACGAGAATGACTCTTTGTTAATAGCTAAAATAATGTTTGAATACCTACTAGTTGATGCTAATCAAATATATAGTAGTTGTTTTGTGATGTATGTAATGCGGGTTAGGGTAATTGATAGGTGAAGAAAAATACTAAAATTAATTTCTTCCTCTATAGCAATTATTGCACCAAAGAATCATCAATCTTAGTAGCTATCAATTCGGTACTGAATATTACATGCGGGTGACCAAGAGATAACATACTTTTTGTTAAAATTTTGCACGTCTTCAACTAATTGAATATTTTTGTGCAAATGGTTATTGTACTGAATTTCAGGGATACTGAATAGTGAATGGTTGCAAAATGCATGTTTTCATCTATTCACTATACAGATAGGTGCTTTAGAACTTATACAAGTTGAAATTTGTTCTTTTATCTTTTTTCTGCGAAAGGACTAGATATATATTTCTAATTCTATTTGCATTTCTTTATACGAGTAGGTTGATACGACTGAACTTTACCATATTTTGCTTATTAAAAATAATTTGGTTTGTTACAACATAAGTTGTTAGAAGCTTAGGTATTCATTATTTTTATTTTAGTTCGAATATATTTTAGTTCGAATATGGGTGCATAGGGTTCCCACCAAGATCTTAGGGTCCCAAGCCAACCTCACCTGCAAGTGGTGCACCTGCCGATCAACGGACGAGGCTCTGGCAAACAAAATATCCCGATAAGCGGCAATAGGCTCGCCACCTATTACGTGGGATCAAAACCCTGGCGAAAAGTGGGCGTTTAATATGCCTCTGCCTACCCCTTCGGGGAAACAGGCGTGAGTCTATGTATGTATGTATGTACTATACAGATACGTTGTTAGAACTCATTTATAAGTGTATTTCCAAGATAAAATAAAAGTAATTTAGATGTACAATTAATACAACGCAGTAGCAATGATGTTTTCACAGCAAAACGCACATTCACTTAGAAAAAGGCTTTATAACCTTAACACGCAACACTACTTTCAAGGGCAAGTGCGCTTGTACGAAAAGCTTGATAATAAATAATAAAATTTGTATCAAAATATGTGTAAGAGTAAGTGGCACGTTACTCAAGTAACTCCGTAGTCTGTACATAAACCGTTTTTCGTAAAACTCTCGGAACTTGCGAAAGATAATAAACATTGGAGTCTGTATGTTTTCCTTCCATTCACAAATCACCATCACAGTTCATAGCACCATTGGGGCCGACTATGCAAAATAACAATCCTTGTTTTCCCTATCACTTGAAAGAAAATGTTTACTGATGGACTTTTTTGTATTTGTGGCAGCAGTTTCTGCTGGGTTTTTCTGTACCCTAAACGGGGGATGGGATCTGTTTTGATGCACTAAGTGATTTAAATGAAATAAATAACTTTGGATCTTGAGACTTAGAAAAACAAACTAAAAATGTTCTTCTGGTCATGAACAACAACTTTTGCGTGCAATTTTGCTCGACATTGCGATCGTCCAAAACACATGTGTGTGACGCGCGACAGTTCTGAAATATACTTGATTCGTCACTAATAGTATAATATGTATCGATTATGTGTACATACATATCTCATGTCTTGGCTTGGTGCTCTGTGGGATTCTGTGATACAGACCAGCACTTATACGCACCTACTACTAAGCTCCTAACCTATGGCACGTACTATCGTGGTACTACTGTGGTATGCTGTGATACAGACCTTTTTTTTTTTTTTTTTGGTTTCGGGTTGGAAAATCCTCATGGAGTCCCTCCGCCCCGGGGGAAGGACGAAGGGGACTGTCAGACTCTTACTGACTAAAAACCAACCCGTGTTCCTCATGTACCCGTGTGTCGGAGGGTAGGGATTCGCATAGGCATTCGTCACTACCCCCCGACGGGTATTGGCCCGCCAGATGGTCAGGCGGGCCCCGAACAAAACCCCCTTGGCGGCGGATGAAGGTGTTGGGCTCCGCCGCCAAAACACTCAGCGGCCGCAGAGGATAGGGAGGACGGCAACGCAACACCGCATCTCCTCTTCCTCTGCGGCCCCACCGCGACGCAACGATGGTGCGCCTCCATTTGGTCGCGGGAGATAGGGCGCGCGGCAACGCAACACCGACACGCCTCTCCTCCCGCGACCGCACCCGACTGCGAGGGACAGAAGAACTGTCCCTCGCACCCGCCCTTTGGACGCATCCTGCGCAGGCCTCCGTCAAGCCCATGCGGAGCGTCCCCTCCTGGATCCCTCTTAGCTTCACCGCGGGTCATCAATCCACGGTTACTAAGCCCCCCCACCACGACAAGGTGGAGATCCCACGGGGGGGATGCTGTGATACAGACCTACGATTCGTACGCGCCTAGAACCTAACCCTAATTGTCCCTACAATCCCTATTAGATCCTAGCCCTACCATACGTATTAATATATACCTATATTGATAGGTGCGGGATATTTGCCACCGGAGACCTATGATGACAGACGGACTGTGGGTAGGAATTAGGTATGGTGGAGATGGTTTTCTGACGGCCAACTTGACAGACTCACCGAGCTGATCAGTACTGATGGCTAAAGGTGTCTTGGCCACCGTCAGAGGTATGGGAAGGGTATCGAGTCAAAGTCGGATTAAACTTGTGACTGCTTTATTTCTTATAATACATAATCTTATATACTAAACTTATCCTATGTACACACACGCAACTTTACAGTTGTGTGCTGTGTGTGTAAGGTGCCGTCTCAGCGGTATGTACCTTAGGTGAGTACGTGATTTTCTCTTAATTGAATGAAAACACACCTCTGTGTGGGAAGGGTATCGAGTCAAAGTCGGATTAAACTTGTGACTGGTTTATTCTTAAAGTACATAATCTTATATACTAAACTTATCCTATGTACACACGCGCAACTTTACGGTTGTGTGCTGTGTGTGAAAGGTGCCATCTCAGCGGTATGTACCTTAGGTGAGTACGTGATTTTCTCTTAACTTAATAGCAATCACGAACAATAATTGTTGCTGTAAAAACTCACGTAGGATTATATCGCTGAAATGGCATGTTCACGTGTGAACACAGACAGATGGGACTCCAGTTTGTAATAAGTTTCAGATCTCACGGTCACACAAGTGTTAATTAAATTTATATAACTAAACCAGAATTCCTATCTTGGAACTTCCACATAGTTATAATACCTAGTATATCCTCAAGTCTATTTACCTACGAAGCAAAACAAGCGTGTGTCAAAGATCAACAAACTTACGGAGAACTACAGGTCATTGACCCTGGCAAATAAATTTATTACGCCAATGTTCAGAGCGTGAGTCGGCTCGTTTCGCTGTGATGGCGCCCGTTTGTTTTTGTTATCATTGTGAATGAGATCTAGCTTGTATAACGTAATTTTATGGCGCCAAGATTGTCGTGCATATGGTAGTCAACGAAAATATTACAAGAAAGAGGTATATACGTTACCTACGTAGTAATCAATCCGTAGAAACGGTACACTTACGCACACATCGATAACTTAATATTTATTTTATTTTCGGTTGACAAGATGTGTCAGTTTTACTTTGACGCTGGCTCGCGACTTCACACACACATATGTCAGACTTGCCAACTGGCTTATGTTTAGCGTCCTGCTTTTGGTACGCCTATAACGTATCTACTTCTTTTTACTTTTGTAACATCTTTGGTAGTCAAACTCTTTAGTTGTAGAATAAGAAAGTAAGGATTACAATTAGGATTAGAATTACTTCGTTTACAGTATTTCGCAGTGCACTGTTGAACTGAAGTATCTCCTAATTTGTTTCACAGTATTGTGAGACAATGGGACGATTTAACTTGCTATACCATGCTGTCCAGGTCCAGACGCAGGTACAGCGATTCATTACGAGCTTTCTATTTCTGTGCGAAGATATTATTTGTACAGAATAGTTCGTAATGATATGGGGTGGTGACACTTTGTATTCTTAATCCGTCATGACACAAATGAAAGATAGGGCTATTATTAAGTTTTGAATATCTAAGTAATTTAAAAAAACAGACCAACAAAATATCTACTCAAAAACTAAAAGTATCTTTGTCTAAAACGAAAACTAAAAGTCATCATCAGCCTAGTGCTGTCCCAGTTGCGATCTAAAATCAGCTCTACTTAGTTTGGGACTAGATGGTGTTGTGTGAATGTAGAAAAAAAAAGTAAAACGAGGCAATAGTGCAGATAACAAATGCAGTCAAATTGTGATAGCTTGTGAAATACAAGAATAAACAAAGGTAATGCAGACTAGAAATTATAATGGTAATTTAATAATTTTAACAAAATAAGTGGCTGGCAGCGGCTGGACACGAAGAGCCGAATAGTGGGCTCAGTGACGTACCACTGGAGAGGCATATATCCAGCAGTGGACTACGGCAGGCTGATGGTGATGGTGATGAACAAGATAAGGCAGTCAATACTACTATCATTTTTTTTAAGACAGTACCAGGAATAAGTCCGGTATCGCGAGGACTTTAAACCCTTCAATCAACGGTCACAAGGAACACCTAATCTCGAAGCAACCATTTATGGAACCACAAAGTGTTGTCTTGGGAATAGAATAAGCAGTGCAAACGGTTAGGCGACCACTGAAACTACTAAGCGATTCCTGCAATTATTACAACAATATTCTGCAATAATTTGCTCAAAGATTCGATACTTTTTGTTTATTTTTTGTAGCCTGTATCTCCGAAGGGGAAGGCAGAGTTGTAATGTTATACCCACATTGCGTCTTATGAATTTAAAGGTTCCACGTAATAGGGGGCGAGCCTATTTATGATACCGGACTCTTTGCCAGACTCCGTGCTGGTAGGGAGAATTTGTAAAACACTTTTGGGAATCTAACCCGAGACCTCCTCAGCAAACGCATAAGTTATCCACTGGACCACGTGGGTACTACAACGATAATTTGCTAAATTGCACACCATCGTCCGACTCACAACCAATAAATACGAATATAGTTCTGACCATCCGTCTATCCTTATTGCAATACAATCTAGAGGCAACGTATCACGAATATATTCGAAGGGTGTATGTTTGGGTGGCTATTCTAGCCATTGTCTCGCAATAAATCATTGTTGGGTGTAAATATATAAAATATTTCGTTGTCTGTCTGTTGAGTGTTCGTTTGAGATTGGTTCCGTTTTATTTCGTTTGTTCAATCTTTCTTTATCTGTGTGAGACAAATTGAATATATAGGTATTATTTATTTTTTTGGTTTTCTATATTGGCATAACATTGGACAAGTTTTTGTCCTGCTATTTTGGCGAGAGTGGCTGTGTGGGATGCGGATAGTATTCGTATAATATGTTGACGAAAATTCAACAAAACTCAATTTTGGATTAGATATTCCGCAACTGTGTTGTGCCTTTATAATCAGTTTCAATCACAGTTTTTTTTAAATTAATTACTTCATATTATTATCGTTTATATCGAAAATCAGACAAGTCACTTGATAGCGCGCAAAAATATATATATTGCAGTAAAGTGAGTATTGTTATGCCATCTTCAAAATTAATAGTCAAATTTGATTCTTTCTTGAGTACAAAAATATAAAAATAAAAGATATCACAAATAAAAATAAGAAATTTTCTACCAACTGCTACTAAAACTGCACTTGCTAACTCTCTTCTTTTACCCATTATTAATTATGCAGATGTCAGCTATCTAGATATCGCCGAAAACCAGCTTGACAAACTTGAGCGCCTTCAAAATGTCTGTATACGATTCATATTTGGATTACGCAAATATGATCAAGTTTCACAATTTCGAGCACAGCTCAAGTGGTTACCCATACGACATCGCCGCAATGCTCACATTGTCTCTTTACTTTATAATATATTATTTAACCCTTCTACTCCCACCTATCTTAAAGGAAGATTCGAGTTCCTCCATGATACGCATAACCGTTATTTAAGGTCATCAGAAATTTTGAAACTGAAAATGCCGGTTCATTCCACAGCATTTTATGACAAATCCTTTTCAGTTACTGCTGTTCGCTTAATGAATGCCCTATCGTTACACATAAGACAGGCTCAGAATATAAATAGATTTAAAGCAATGGTAAAGGATCACTATCTATCATTATAACTTTTCTCATTCTACATTATAGGTATATGTATGTATTTATTTAAATATTGTATACTTATTTGTTTGCATATATTAATATTTAATATTATTTATTTTATATATTATTTGTATATATTAATATTTAAGTATTTAATTGTATGAATATATGTTATTACACGAATTTATATATTTAATATATTTTTGCAAATGTACACTTGCAACTACCATTTATTTCCGACCAATAATATCCATCCAAAGGTTGCCTGGTAGAGATCGCTGTCAGCGATAAGGCCGCCCTTTGTACTTACTTGTTCAGAAAATTTCTACCAATGTATGTATAAGTGTACAATAAAGTATAAATAAATAAACGCGACACTACATAATGTCATACTTAACATTATTTTGCTCTGTTTGGAAATATTTCAGAACATGTGTTTTGCGTCGGATATTTATTTATTTGGTTTTGCCTAAAAGGTGCCACATTTTATATTTTCTGTGTGTACCATATTCATACAAGAAAATTCTCTTCTAAGCAATTTGTTACCTATACATAAACTATCCAAAAAAGTCCTTATTTCGATTAAAAGTTTTCGAATGGAATAAATTTTGTTACAATCTCGAACTAGTAATATATCCTGTACCGTGCGGGGCTTTAGAAACATTCTATGAACAGACACAAACGACATGACTTGTAACAACATTTTGTAGTTCACACAAAGTATTTTTACACTTTGAACAATTTCAAACCCACAGCTCTCAGCGTAGTTCTAAAAGACCACTTAAAATACTACGTCATACTTAGTAATATAGTCAAATGTCCAACTTACGACATTCATAATATATCAACTCAAAAAGGAATAGCAATATGTTAAATATAATTTCCAGTACAATTTTGTTCCAAAAAATTATCAAACCGTCTTTTTTAAGTTTCCTTTATAAAAGTCAAGCAAAATAAGGTATGTAAATGCATGTTCGCGTTAATTCCCGTCTATATTCTTCCTTTATAAAGTTCAGAATACAACTCCTTTCTTAAACAACTACCGACCAGAATTGTATTATCTACACAAAACAAATATATTACCCCATCTTAATGCCAAAGAAAACTATAACAAGTTCCGAACAAAAAGGGGCAAGTGCAAAAGTAGTCGGTAGAGTTGTAGAGCTCCCTCGCTCTATCTAAGAGCATTTTGAGTGTTGCTAAATTCCGCAGCGGTAGTAATAGCCGAGTAAGGCTGTGTCTCGAACAAAGATGAGCGCGGCAGTTAGGCAGTGCCAAGATGTGTAATGGACTCTATATCTTATAATTTCTAGTTTAGTGCTTACAGTTTGCTAAACTATATCGAAATCGTTATTCGATCGTGTCTTTGGTATAAAATTTGTACTTTTTCTGCGCGTACTAATACCTTATTTTTAACTCTCAACATAAAGGGAGTTGACGTGTCTGTATCTCTATTTATTTACCAGTCAATAGCAACGTAAGTTCTAAAATACTTTTTCTGTCATAAAGTGTTTTTTTTAAAGTTGATGTAATCTAGGTTATTATACTCAAAATTTTAAATCTATCTCTATCCCATAAGTGTTGCAAAATAAAAAAATACTGTAAGGTAATATTTTGGTCTGTACACAGCCTTATACAAAGACAGAACATGGTACAGGCGGGCCCGATCTCTATACAATTTGCGTCTACTTGCGTATCTAATTTACTTGTGCAATTGTTTGCATAAAAAATCATTTAAGGGACTTGATGACCAGAAAGTAAGCCGGCTGGTTTGTCGCTTAACGTTCAAATTGATTGTGATTGGTAATGAATATTCCAGTGTTGTGTAGGCTAAATAATTTGCCTAATTATTATTGCTATGAGTACCTTCTTTGAACAAATCTTAAGGGCCTTTTAATTACAAGAAAGATGTCATTGTATTTGATATTAACTAATGTTCTTTTATCAGGTAATTGTGTAGGAGCTCTTGTAAGTCGATTGTTTCTATGTATATAAAGGTATCTGAGACACTAAAAGTATTTAATATGTATGTACAGTTTTATAAATTGTAGCTAAGAACCGTCTCAATTGCGTCAGTCTTCAAATAAAAAACGCATCAATATTATATAGTTGGTCAGCTTTTGAACAATTTCGATTAGGAGCTACAATGACACAGATAATTTAAACTTATAACATCTGTATTTTGAGATATTCGATAAAATTTACTGATGTCAGCTGCATTAAGATTTTCTTGACTGCTATGCAAGTACGTCACAATTTTCTAAACCGTCTTGTCACCGTTTCTTAAAAAAGCATATTTTTATTGAGTACACAAGCGTTTTATCGAGTAACTGGCCTCGCTAACTAAACCACGATGTAGAGTGTTGACCCAGATGTTGGAACGAAGCCGAGATGTTCTCTACATCGTCGCTACACACACGTCGCTACGTCTCTACATATTTCTACGTCCGTCTCTACATAGACGCGGTCCTCAGAGTCTAGTGGGTCTATCTAATTTGAGAACAATACCTACGTTTTAAATGTCATCTCTACATGTGAATTGCGATCGCGTGAATGTTGTATTTGAAACTTTCAGCTTATTGTACGTGCCTTTTGTATGTTTTGTGTTCACTGAAGGTAGTGTATTTTATACGGGAAATAAAATATAGTCTCAATGGATAAGGAATTGAAGCTTTCAGCCGGTCTGATGCTTGCATGTAGGTTCAGCCTCTGTGCGAGAATATTTTTTTTTGTACCACAGTAGAATAGTGGCAAGAAGCCTGTGCCCAGCAGTAGGACAGTTTATATTCAAGGCTGATTTTGACGATAGTAAATAAACCTTGAGTTGCTATTGGATTATCCCTATGTTCTAAAAGCAATAAAACAAAGGTAGCAAAGATCACCTTGTCTTTAACATATATAATGTAAATCACACATTTACCTGCGTGTGTGCCAAACTAACAAAACTGGACACATGAAGGTCTAGACATTTTCTAGGCCTTAACAAATATTCAAACAATGAGCACTTATACACTCCGGGGTAAACTTAATTATTTCTCATTGTCTAATACATTATTTGTCCAATGTGACAATAGGGCCTAAAATGGAGAGTCATATAAACTATTACAAAATGCGTGAAATATTTATGTACATACTATATCACCATGATAACGAATACCGAACACCTGCTTAGCACGTCCTTTAAGGCTGGTTTTAGTCTTACGCTGACGGCACGCGCACCGTCAGCACTGATGGCCGAGATATATGAACTTCTAGGAAGCGTTTTTGAATGACGCGTAGCTATCAGCGCGCACGATGGTCAGCGATGATAGCTACGCAGACGTACGCGTCGCGCGTCGGCCCCGCGTAGCTGTCAGCACTGACGATCGCTCGAGCGCCTCTGCTTTCAGTGAGCGTTTTAGTGTCGAGCGGAGCGGATGTCATCAGCGCGTACAGTCATGGCGAATCGCGAAGTGGATACAGGTCGAGTTATCGATGAGTCGTTCAATCGGTGGTATAGGCAGGTTTCGTAGGCTGCAATGGACCAGTTTATCCTGTATCTTTGCCAGTAATTCGTCAAAAGTTCTATTTGACATTAATAATAATATTCTACCACATTCACACAACACCGTCTAGTCCCAAACTAAGCAGAGCTTGTACTATGGGTACTAGACAATGGATAAACATACAATATACTTTTTTTGTTGTAAATACATACATATTATACATAGAAACACAATAAAGTCCCAGACCAAGACAAACATCCATGTTCATGCACACAAATGTTTGACTTGAGCGGGAATCGAACCCGCGACCTTCGGCGTAGCAGTCGGTTACACTCCCACTGCGCCAACATTCGAAAGTAATTAAAGAATTTACTTTTGTCAGCCCTCAACGTGCCATATAACAAAACAAAGTCTCCTGCAACGGCTCTCTGCTCAATCAATGGATGAACATGGAGTCTTCGTCGTCGCCGATTTATATTTTTTGGGATAGATAGTACAAAGCAGCAATAATTAATACACTCCGCATTTTGATCATCGACTGTACAGTAAGGCGGTCAGTACGACGTTAAAACGAGCCACGCTGAGCCTCAGCGCTGACAAACGCTGACGCGCTGAAGCGCTGACAGCTGTCAGCGCTCATAGCTCAGCGCGTAGTTTGTCAGCGCTGAGGCTCAGCGTGGCTCGTTTTAATATCGTACTGACCGCCTGACTGTACAGTCAACAATCAAAATGCGGAGTGTATTAATTATTGCTGCTTTGTACTATCAATAACAAAAAAATAAAAATCGGCGACGACGAAGACTCCATGTTCATCCAATGATTGAGCAGAGAGCCGTTGCAGCAGAATTTGTCTTGTTATATGGCACTTTGAGGGCTGACCAAAGTAAATTCTTTAATTATTTTTGAATGTCAGATAGAACTTTTGACGAATTGCTGGCAAAGATACAGGATAAACTGGTCCATTGCAGCCTACGAATCGTGCCTATACCACCGATTGAACGACTCATCGATAACTCGTCCTGTATCCACTTCGCGATTCGCCATGACTGTACACGCTGATGACATCCGCTCCGCTCGACACTAAAACGCTCACTGAAAGCAGAGGCGCTCGAGCGATCGTCAGCACTGACAGCTACGCGGGACCGACGCGCGACGCGTACGGCTGCGTAGCTATCAGCACTGACCACCGTGCGCGCTGATAGCTACGCTTCATTAAAAAACGCTTCCTGGAAGTTCATATATCTCGGCCATCAGCGCTGATGGTGCGCGTGCCGTCAGCGTAAGACTAAAACCAGCCTTAATGTATAATAGCGGCGCTACGGTGCTACGACGCTACAACGCTACGAAATACAGTCATACATGCTTCTTGGGAATGCTACAAAACACTAAAGTGTATGAAGGTTTAACCATTTGTGGTACACGTATTTTATGCAAAGTAGCTACACGAAATTTAAAATTATTGCATTATATGTATAAATGTAAATATTTTCTATAAGAAATTTTGTTCTTTTGAACTTATAGTGGAAATGAATCCTGTGTCGCGAGGGACAAACAAACATTTAACCAAGTGATACAAACTACAATCAGACTTCAAGCAACCATTTATAGATGGCACAAAGGGTAAATTGCTTTAGTTCCTACATAGCGTGGCTTGTTTCTAGTTAGTGTGCTATTTGTATCTTTAATCAAAGTAAGTGGCTCGCGGCCATTGTATTAAAGTAATTAAATAAATAAAATTATTTTGTAGTATATGTGATTCATTTTCTTTTACTCCCTACGGATGAACAAAATTAAAAAAGGAGCTCCTGTTATTTCGTCTTAAAAATGTAGATGGCTATTCTCAAGAGACTCATTATTTCGTTGACTGATGATTTCCTTAACTTCATTTTTAATGTTAATCATGCCTTATTTAACAAAAACAAAATTGATCACCCTAATAATGAATCGCTTGAGAATGACCCAGGTACATAAAGGGCAGTGACTTTACTTGAAACATTTATACACTACAAACAATCTAAAGAACACCGTACGAAATCTTACATCTAACTTCCCTTGATCAGCTTAAACAATGAAACTCTTCCATTAATTTCAGTTCAAACAATAAAGCTTACCTATTTTAAATAATTACTGGACTTGAATCAAATCCTGCATCGTGGTTTTTTAAACATTTTGTATGCTTAACATAATTCTTATCGTTATTAGTATAGATTAGCAGTAGTAGGAAGCTTTTGCAAGCATACCCACTTGGAACAATTTGACTGGACTGTAACAGGTCAATACTAAGCCCTAGATCATGGGTTCGTTCCCCAACCACAGTTTTTATGCGACAATTTAATAGTTAAGGTTGTCAAACCCACAGTGCAAGGTAATGTATGTTGCTTGAATTTTTGTCACTACAAAGCTGTCTTAAAAAATGCAACGTAAGTTTGAGTCTACTCAGATTCTAGGTCATACATATTTATTTGTTTCGTATTTTATCATGAAGAGAAAAGCTTTCACGCCACACGTGTCACCGATCGCGTCGTCTTCGTGACACCTACACAAAACATATTTATCTGTTCAACTAAAGGACAAAAGGTTTCTTTATTCACAACACACGTAGTGCTTAATAAATTATTTGGTTGATACAAGTAAACATGTCTATCTATTAATCATTTGTAGCACGGGTTGTGAACTAAGCCATACATATTGGCGGGTTCAAACATACCATGCAGTGTGCACTATGAAAGATTCGCATGAAACCGCCCACCACTGAGGTTAATCAGAAAAATCGCAGTGTTTTTAAATGCGGTGACTAAAATGTAGCACTCTCCCAGACCCCATCAGGCCTATTTCATTTTAAGATCACTATAACTTTGATTGAAGGAAGAAAACCCGTCAAATTTTTCTACTGATCATAGGTCATCGCCACTTCAAATACTTTGTCTAATATTATTCTAGTTTCCCCATTATACCATCTGATAAAAAAAAATCCTACAAATGCCACAACAAATTTGCCAGATTTCAGCAACATATTTCGAGTCAACTAAATAAAAGTTTAGTACAAAAATAAAACATGGACTAATCCTCTCGCCATGGACGCGTTGATGCGCAGTGTAGTTTTCCTTTTTCAACGAAATGTACTGAACGTAATATTCATAGACTCATACTCGGCCGGGCTCATACTAGCGCGGGTTTTGGGATCAACTTTTCTAATCAAGCTCTGTATTGGGGCCAAAAATATCGGAATTCTATTTTATCTCTTGTCTGTTGGAATTTTTGTATCTTTGAGAGATTTTAATTATTAGGATTCGAAAATCGACTACCTGGTTATATCTGCCTATGTGAATAAAATCATTCATCATCATCATTCTCTTAGCGTTATCCCAATTTCAATCTGGGGTCCGCTTTCTAGTCTAACCGGATTTGGCTGAATATTAGCTTTTCCGCAAAGCGACTGCCTGTCTGACCTCCGCAACCCGAAGGGATAGCGATATTCCATGGTTTAGACTAGTGTCAGTTTATTAAGAAGGTACTGACGCCCTGTAACGACTGTCAAAGATCTTCATGACAACCGGGACCGATGACTTAACGTGCTCTCCGAGGCACGGGACAAGCGATAATTAACCATTCAATACGCACATAATTCCGAAAAGTCATTGGTGCGGGGCGTGGATTCGAACCTGATACCCTCTGCATGGCAGTCTGTTGGTATATCCACTCGGCTATCGCCGCCTTGAATAAAATCATTCATTGATTTAATTACACTTATTTTAAAATACTTGTAATTAACTTTTTTTTAATTCATAGAGCGATCTCAGCACACGAAGATTTTTTATTTATTTTTAATAAACTGACTGCATAACAATAACGTAAACAATACGGACTTCAATGCCTAAGCCATTCTCTACAAAGTCAAGCTTAGTGCGAGGCAGTGATAATGGCAATGAAAACAGCTATTCTTCCTACTATAAAAGCGAATGTTTGTTCCTCTTTCACGCATAAGTTACTGAACGGGTTCTGATAAAACTTTGCAATGATTTAAATTATACATTGAATAGCACTTAAGCGTCCTTATCGTCATAATAACCGACGTACACGATGGCAAAGCTACGGGCAAAACGTAATAGAATAAATCTATAACTGTTTTCCCCATTTAAGCCGATTCCGAGGTATGAAATTATAAATTACCTTAATTTAGCAAATATTTGGATTTAAACACTTTGAAGGCTATCTGGAAATGTTCTGTCTGATGAAATGTGTAAATAATATGAAGAGGCGGCTAGTTTTTCTAGCCTTTGAAAAATAACTTGCCATCGATGGCAAGTTATTTTTATTCTATGATCGTGAAGATTAGACATGATATTGAGGACTACTATTTATAAAGGAGAGTATTACGTGAAGAGATCGAGTGATTATTTGGTGGCGTTAACACGATGTGCATGTTAGATTTCTCGTTTCTGGTGGGTAAGTCTTCACATAGGTAAATAAAAACTGCCATGTAGGTTGCCATGATATTCTTATTATTGAGATTGCTGCAAACGTAAATATTGGTGCTGCAGGTTATTGGGTTGGAATTCACGGCGCGCACCATCGACTTTACGAAGTAAATGTGCGTATCAAATTTTCAATAATTGCTTACCATGACCGATGATGATTTACTTACCATCATGTGCTGCCTAACTTTTCTGCAGGGACATGACTGAACACTGCATCTGTGAACAGTTTACAAAAATAGTAATTTTCTACTAAATTAATTGTGTTTTGAAATACAATCAAATGTTTATTTTTATAGTGTTTTTAACAGATAGGTAATCAAACTAGTTTATTAGCTAGTTTGTGTTTCCAAGTACGAGGATTCATATTTGTCACTGTTCAGATAAAACACGGGACAGGAATATGTTTTAGAGTGGCGGCCAAGTACTGGACGATGCAGTTGGGGCTAGCTTCCTGTATGGTAGAGCGACAATCTTGTTGGGATCGCGCGAAGCGCTTTAATACGGCTGGTGTAAGATCGGTTTTAATGACGAGTTGTGAGTGAGGCTCATGTTTAGATTATGTGTATTGACATCGCATCGCAATGTCGTGCCACTATCCAAGCACTGCAACGGCACCGCTCCAATCCAGCAATTAATTTGTAAATTTTTGTCCAGTTAATCATATTTCATAAGTTGTATAGGTAATATAGTTCTCAATAAAGATGTATTGAGAACGAAATACAAACGGCTTTCATTCGTATTTCCGTTGAAATAATGTGCGTATTTGTTTAAAAATGATATTTTTACGTTAGGTAACATAGGTTTTTATTTACGCCCCCTTTTTATATTTTGAGCACATTTACATTCCAAGCGGTAAGTAAATTACTGACAGAAAGGTTTTTAACTGAAAAAAAAAATATAATTTTGGTATAGATATGCTATTACAAAATGCCTGTAGTATTTCTTTACATACTATATCACCATGATTACAAAAATACCAAACACCTGCGTAGCACATCCTTTGCGTGTAACGTAGCAGCGCTACGGTGCCGCGACGCTACGAATTACGTGCCTTTTGGGAATGCTACGAGGAATTAAAGTTTATGAACGTTTAACCATTTCTTGTACCTTTGTTTTATGGCATATAGATACATATCATTTATAAAGATTGCATTCCAAATGTAAATAATTTTAACAGCGATTTTGGATTTTCTTGAACTTATAGTAGAAATGAATCCTGTGTCGCAGAGAGGCTAACCAACATCCAACTAACTGATACAAACAACAATCAGACTTCAAGCAACCATTTATAGATGGCACAAAAGGTTTGCTCATGTTCCTACATAGCGTGGCTTGTTTCTAGTTAGCATGCTATTTGTATCTTTAATCAAAGTAAGTGGCCCGCGGCCGTTGTTATAAAGTAATTAAATAAATTATATTCTTTTGTCGTATAAGTGATTAATTTCCTTTTATTCCCTACGGATAAACTAAATTAAAAAAGGAATTCCTGCTATTTCGTCTTAAAAATGTAGGTGGCCATTCTCAGGAGACTCATTATTTTGTTGACTGATTATTTCCTTAACTTGATTTATAATGTTATTCATGCCTTATTTAACAAATAAAAATTTGATCACCCAAATAATGAGTCACTTAAGAATGAACCAGGTACATAAAAGGCAGTGATTTTACTTGAAACATTTATACACTACAAACATTCTAAAGAATAACGAGATAAATCTTTCATCAAGTCTTATACCATTAGACGGTGACTGAGACGTTTCAATCATGTTATATCCTTTGAGTGAGCGATGTAATAGCTACACTGCACAGTGCCATTAACATACGATAGCCACTCAATTACAACACGTAATGACGACAAGTGGTACTGAAACTTAGTGTGACAACACACTTAGCCTATTAACTATGTAGCTTCGATTGACCTATAAATACATTGACATTAATAGTTAAAACGAATACCAATCACTGAATGTCAATGGTAGCTATTGAACTTGTCTTGATCAGCTTGAACAACGAAACTTTTTCATTCTTTCGAGCTCGAACAATAAAACTTTACTTTTTTTAAATAGTAACAGGACTTGAATCAAATCCTGCATCGTGGATTCTTTATACACATTATTTTGTATGTACCACACATTCCTATCCATTTAAATATACAGAAGCAATAGTAGGAAGTTGTTGCAAACATACACACGTGAAATAATTTGACTGGTCGGTAACAGGTCAATACTAAGCCGCTTATCGTGGGTTCCTTTCCAACCCAGAACCATTTTTCGTACGACAACTTCATAGTTAAAGTTGAAAAACCCACAGTACAAGAACATGTATGTTACTTGAATGATTGTAAAGTCAATCGTGATACAGAATTTAATCACTTTTCAGTTCAAAAGTTGTCTTAAAAACGCCATTACCTTAATGTTTAAATAGTAAGTCTGCTCAGATTTTAGGTCACAATATTTATTTGTTTCGTATCATAAAGAAGGAATATTTCACGCCACACGTGTCGCCGGTCCCGTTGATTTCGTGACATCTACACAAAACATATTTATCTGTTCAGCTGTAGGACAAAAGGTTTCTATATTCACAACAAACCTATGTAGTTCTAAATAATGTATTTATATAATGTATGGAAAATTTATGTATTAATTAATCGTAGCATTGGCTGTATATTAAAACTTACACATCGGCTGGGTCAATTATGCCATACCACAGAGTTCACTGTGGTTCATTCACGTACAATCACCTCTGAGAGTAGTCGGAAATATCGCGGTGTTTATTCAGTGCGGCGGAAAAATCGGAAAGGCTCTACTTCATTTTGAGATTACTTCAACTTTGAGTAACGATGAACCAATTCAAAAAATTCTTGTAATATTGCACTAGTTACCCCATCAAACCGGCAGTATTCCGTTACAAACATCCCTGCACATTCAAATGCCAAAACAAATTTCAGCAACATATTTCAAGTAAACTAAATAAAAGTTTAGTTCAAAACAAAACGTGGACTAATCCTTTCGCCGTGTCCTACTTCCTGTTCCTTCCTTCCTGCAACAAACTTTAACGTAATATTCATAGATTAAAACCTCAACCTGGTTTTGGGATCAACTTTTCTAATCAAGCTGTGCATTGGGGCCAAATATAAAAAAATAGTGAATTGTTTTTTGACACCTAGTTTATTGGACAGAATTTTCTATTTTCGAGGATGTTAATTTAATATGATCCAAGGCATTGTTTCGTTTAATTAGTGAGTAGTAAAACCGGATATCAGTAAATGAAGTTTCATCCTAATTACCTTACATACATATACTCACGCCTTTTTCCCGTCGGGGTAGGCAGAGATAACGAAACGCCACTTGCTTCTATCCTTACAAACCTCACGCGCTTCCTCTACATTCATTACTCTTTTCATACGTGCTTGCCGGTTCCGGGTGCTTCGGACCTTGCCGTTTTTCAGAACGTCACCAATTTGGTCGACGAATGTCCTACGAGGTCGGCCGCGACCGGCTTGCCTATACACGTTTGCCTCATATATTTGGTGCGTCATTCTTTCTTCACTCATTCGCTCCACGTGTCCAAACCATCTGAGCATTCCTTATAACCGCAGCATAACCTTCAGCCTGGTATATTATGCTGTTCAACTGTTAGGCACACGTTTTGTCTATTTCATAGTCCACAATGCTAGTCAAGTGGGTGTTGACCCTTCAGATGTTTTTCAAGAATCTTATGGACACCTCAGACACGCATGTTTCATTACGATTTTTTCCTTTGCCATTTAACTAGAGGTAAATAACAATTCACCTATTTTGAATTGTTTTATTTTCTATTAACTGACATCGTAAATAGTAGACATGCCACGCGAAATGGTCTACGGCGCGTGACAATTACGTGATGGCATCGTAATGTTGCGTGTAGAGGTGCGATGTACTGTGCCATATACCAATCAACCAAGCCACCAGCAATATTATATGAGTGCATTACCGTAATCAACCAGATTATAGTCTGACTTTCTTATCATAGAGTTGAGTTTAACCTATTTTATTACAGTTTTGTTTATTAAACACCGATGGTGTAAGTTTCTCACAAAGAAGTATGAGAAAATTTCAACATCTTTAAAAGTATACATATAATTGATCCTGATAGTTTATTCGAGTAGGAAGCGCAAATTAAACCGGACGATAGCAAAATGCTAGCTTCTTAATAAGCAATCAAATTATGTATACAGTGTGCAATACAGTATTAATAAATGCATATTACAATTTTATTCGTTTTATCACCCACTGTTGACAAGGCAATGTAAAACAGCAATTATATTATTATAACAGTGTGGCACCCTTGTCGTGAAAGGACGCACCTATGTTCGTCGTGTAGCGGTGGCACCGTAGTTAGTCGTATCGTTTGTAAGCCTCGCCGCCTGCGCCCGCGCAGGACCCTCCCGTGCGGCGAGGTGGACGGCCCGCTACCGCTCAGTCAGAAGGGACTGTCGATTCCCAAGTCCGACGGCGACAGCACGCTCAATTAGTTTAACTTAGTACTTACGTAAATCTGTATTTTCTAGACTATCTAGCAATCTGTAACCTTCTTATATCTTCCTTTTGCTAATACTAGTGCCTGACAAATTTCTAAACATACTTGTAACTGTACATCTCTACGATTCTCTTCAATATACCGCGCACCGCACACAGTTCCGACTCACTGGAACTAGCGGTCTCTACTCTCAACTGGCACTGGCACGCTCCTCAGAAGCATCGACAGCTGACTCGTCACCTTCAAGATCGACCACCGGTCTAGGGGGGGAGTGATGTAGCGATCAGCTACATAGCACATATCACAGCGCCATCTAACCAATGACAACGGAACTACTAGGACACGACCGCACCTATCGAAGACGACCCGCCAAATTCGAAAATCCTGAACTGCGCTATCAACTTTCGCGCGCTACGACGCATATATACAACTTCTCAAATACGTCCGTCGGACTGACAGTCCACCAGGCACGATCACCAAGCCTGGTTCGAGGATCCTCCCTCTAGTTGGAGGAACACCACACCTTTCTTTCTCCACAACAGCAGTTTATCTTTGTTCCTCTTTCATGCACAAATTACTGAACAGATTTTGATAATACTTTGCAATAATTTAGATTATACATTGAATAGCACATGAGCTAACCTTTGTCACAATAATCGACACTCACGTGAGCAAGGCCACGGGCAAAAGGTAGTAATATAATAAATCTAAAAGTGCTTTTTCCCATTTAAGCTGATTTCGAGAATTTGAAATTATTGACAACCGTAAACTAGCAAATAGTCAGTAATAATTCAAGTACATAACATGAATAAGCTGATAGCATGTTCAAATTATTACCGAAAATCTACTTTCAATATAAAGTGGTATCATGAAAATGTATAAGCGATGTGTTTACATAAAGTTCACATTGAATTTGGCGCGGAAAATTCGTTTTGATTTATTTCTATTAAATAAATAATGAATGGGATAGAACATGCTGTATCGTGTTTTTATTGAATACATTATACGAATAAATAAACTGAGAGAAGTTTTGAATTAAATATGAGTTAGTTGGCAGTAGAAATGTTGCATTTAATTTTATAGTTTTAAAGTGTGGGTCGTGGCACACTTACGCGCACGCCAATCTCTTTGCAATCTGACAGCCCACCGTTAGCTTTCTATATTGACGTTTTAAAATATATTATGTGACATACGATGTAATGATCAAATTGAATTGACGTATTGGAGCGGTGCCATTGCTTGCATACTCTGCCATCATCAGCTGTAGGCGCTAGTAATAACTTCCGTGCGATGACGATAAACATTATCTTCAGATACAGTAATTTTAAATTCCGTGTGGTGACGGATTAAGAATACGGAATGTCACCACTCCATATCCTCCCATGGGTGTCGTAAGAGCCGACAGAGGGAGTATATTATGCAGAGAACAGCAATGTAAGAGAAGGAAAACTTGATACAAACGCTATACCAACCCGTTTGGCCAGCGTGGTATAGTAGGTCAATTCCTCCTTTCAAAGGAGAGGCCTAGTCCAGCAGTGGACTGTTAAAGGCTGATGATGATGATGATGACAGTTATTTTTACAGGGCTCCTCCACGGCTCGTCACAAAGACCGATCTTGAGTCAGCCACACCAAACCGCTTCCGATTTAAACAAAATCGTCGCTCCACCTTATATGAAGCTTACCCCTGCTGCGTCGTTCGATCCTTGGCCGCCACTCTAGAACATATTTCTACCCCGTGTTTTATCGTAGCAGTTAAATATAATTCGTCGTACTTGGAAATACAAACAAACAAGTTTGATTCTCTATCTCATAAAAATTCTGAGAAACATTACTAAAATAAACAATCGATTATATTTCAAAACACAACTATGAGTTTACTAAAAATATTTTTCAAAAATCGTTCACAGATACAATGTTCAGTCATGTCTCGGCCATGGTAAGAGATTTATTCACAATTTAATGCGCACATTTACTTCGATAAGATAGTGGTGCGCGTTGTGGGTATGAACCCGATACTCTCTGCATTGTAACCAGTTGGTATTTCCAACAGTATTCTCCCAAAGACTGTGGGACGCGCCGCTTTGTAACATAGTAAGAAAAAATCTTTTGGATACTTCTTTAAATGTTGCAGAGCGTGCTCGCTTACTGGCTGTGGGAGAATGGGAATCCGGTCTATGGCTTCAGGCACTACCATCGTCCAACACTGGAACCATGTTGGACAATGAGACATTCCGTATTGCCATTTGTCTTCGTTTAGGTGCTCCGTGTGTTTCTCCGCATCGATGTCATTGTGGAGAAGACGTCGATAGCCTCGGCCACCATGGGCTATCTTGCAGCAGAAGCGCTGGTAGAATTCCTCGTCATGCCCATCTGAATGATATAATCCGTCGTGCTCTTGTCGCGTCTGGCGTACCAGCTGTACTTGAACCAAATGGTTTGGTACGCGACGACGGTAAGAGACCTGATGGTATGTCATTGTTGCCTTGGAACATGGGTAGGCCTTTGGTGTGGGACGCAACCTGCGTAGACACCCTCGCGCCATCACACGTTCCAAGCACGGGAGGCCATGCTGGCGCTGCTGCTGCAACTGCGGAAACCCTCAAACGGCGCAAATACAGTAATTTAGTAAGTAATTACGTGTTTGAGCCGTTTGGGGTGGAAACGCTAGGCTCATGGGGTCCGAGCGCTCGTTCTCTATTCCGGGAAATTTCGAAACGGTTAATCGACGTCTCACGTGACCAGAAGGCTGGTTTATTCTTTGCTCAGAGAATCAGCATTGCCATCCAGCATGCTGCCAGCCTTCTGGGCACGTTACCCGATGACATTGATGCGGAGGCATTTTACGACGCCTAAACCATGTAAATATTTTCAGTTTCTAAATTTGTTTTTAAGGTTTTTGTATTAGATTAGATTAAATTAAGCTTCTTATAAATTATGTTACTTAATACAAAATGAAATAAAAAAACAAAAAAAAACAATCTTTTATTTTATATCTTTGCCAAATATTCATAAACATTTTCCAAATTTCATAAAAACCATAATCCACATAACTGTTATGACTGGGATTTGAACCCACGCCCTCAGAACGTGAACGGAATGTGTTATCCGCACGGCTATCGCCTTGTTGTCAATGTCTGGTGAATTTGGCGAACACTTGACAGACTGTATACGTCATCAAACTAAAAACTGTCCTTTGCAAACAATAAAATAGTATTCAAACCTCTTTGCTAATCATTGTGTTTGGCGACCGACTAGTTTGTCGTGTAGACGTCAGTAGTCCTTGGCAACGGTAGTGATGACAGCTTGACATGACACCGGCCGTCACAATATGATGATTGTTACTTATTATCAAGTAAGTCTTCAATGGAATCACTTACGTACAAAACGCAGAAATAGCCACGGATAGGTATTTAGCTATCCGTACTTTTCATAAACTGCCTCGCAAAAATGTGTCTTGATCTGACTACTATAGTATAGTATGAAGGAGCTCACTTACTTCGGCAGCAATTGCAATAATACGAATATTATACCTACATGGCTACATTTACCTACGCGAGGATGATGACCACCAGAAACGAGCAATTTAACATCCACATCGTGTGAACGCCACTTCACACACCAATCACTTGATCCTTGATGTAATACTCTCCTTTATAAATAGTATAGTCCTCAATATCATATCTTCACGATCATAGAATAAAAATAACTGGCCATCGATCAAAGGCGAAAAACTAGCCGCCTCTTCATATTATCGTCAAATAACTTTCTCTGTGTAATCTTATAGATAGACAAAACATTGCCAGACCATCCTCCATGCCAAGGGTTTTTATATTAATTATAGTCGGTGTGCACTAGCTCTCTATAGATGTAAATTAAACATTACCATTTCATTACACCCTAAAGTATCGTATTGAATTTACTCCGTAAGCGATCTGTTTTGGAACTGAAATATAGGCGGATTTTACTCTTATTTCCGTTGAAATAATGTGCATATTTGTTTAAAAAATGATATTTTTATGTACCGTAACATAGGCTTTTGTTTACGCCCCCTTTTTATTGTTTTAGAACATTTACTTTCTGAGCGGCAAGCAAATTACTGACAGAAATGTTTTTAACTACAACAAAAATATAATTGTGGTATCTGAACATAACATGGGTCGTAAAATTGTGAATTAAATGTGTTTCTAAATCTGGCTTTTGCCTTAGTTGACATTAGGTCACGGCTGGACGGAATAAGCTTTTATGATCGGATTGCCATACTTCAATGGTTAGGACGGCTTTGTTGAAATAGTACATTTTTCACCGAGGGAGGAAAGCAGCCGATTACTAGCGAGGGAGCAGTTTGTGGCCCGAAGGCGCAGCCTTGGGCCACAATACTCCCGAGGTAGGAATGGGACTTTCACCCGAGTGCTACACAGTGCTTTATACTATACCTGTGAGGAACATTTAAAGACTTGTATTGTAGAAAGTATTTAATAATATGAAATAATTGGTCATAAGTTTGATTGAATTTTTCTTCGATTTATCCGGTAGTAGATTTAAAACAGCTGTTTCCGCAGATGCTTTTAAGTAAGGCGGCGTCATTTCAACATCACTTTCACTGCTAGAAGTCGATATTTTACTTTATTTTTAAAATAAAATCAAAATGTAAGACACCATGTAAGACACAATGTAGCTTAGAATTTGACCGATATTTCGCGCTTCTTTTGTTTTTTTTTATTAACCGACTTCAAAAAAAGGAGGAGGTTTACAATTCGTCGGAATCTTTTTTTTTTATGTATGTTCCCCGATTTCTCTAAGACGCCTGGACCGATTTCGAAAATTCTTGTTTTGATTGAAAGAATATACCTCCTAGTTGGTCCCATGATCATCAGGTCAGGATCTGATCATGGAATCCTGAGAAATCGAAGGAACTCTTCAAATTTTATAAGAACACTTGAAGCGATTTGACCGTTACAACCCAATGCCGTCGAGTTTGGGCTTGTTTGAGTCGTCTTTGACATAGACTTTGATGCTAGATGATTTCCATGGTCTGATGATAGAGTTGGAAGGTAACCAAGAGATCTTTGTGATAAAATAACCCAATCTCATCGAGGTTAAGGTCGTTTGTTTCGTCTTTACATGGACTTTGGTACTGGATGTTTTGCAGGGTCTGATGATGGAGCAGGAAGGTTGCCATGGGATGTTTGTAATACAAAGACGCAATCACATTAAGCTTGGGCTCGTTTGATTCGTCTTTACATGGACTTTAGTGCTGAATGTTCACCAAACTCTGATGATGGAGCAGGAAGGTGGCCATGGGATCTTTGTTATACAATAACGCAATATCATCGTGGTTAGGCTCGTTTGTTTTGTCTTTGGTATTGGATGATTTTCGAGATCTGATGATGGAACTGAAACGAACGTGTTTAGGCTATTTAGTTGAAAACAAAAAATACTTGAAATTGCCAGAAAGGTACAGGTCTACATTTCAGAATTGAGGCACGTAAGGAAGGCCTCCCCATCATGTACCACCTACACTATACTATGTACCACCTATTACTATTTTTTATTAGTATACCACTAAAAAGCAAAAAATTAAAATTATTTTTAAATAAAAAAAACCAACTTCAAAAAACACTAAGGAACTAAAAAACAAAAAATAATTGGTTTTGGAGCAAACATTTTTGAATTCGGTGTCAAGCCCTTACGCAAAAAGTTACTAAATTACAAACTACCTATTCTATCAACAACGAAAGTTATATAAAAATGTGTAGAGGTTTTATAGTCAGATCAGAAATACTTTGCTTGGCACCGACTCCAAAAATGTTTGCTCCAAAACCAATTATTTTTTGTTTTTTAGTTCCTTAGTGTTTTTTGAAGTTGTTTTTTTTTATTTAAAAATAATTTTTATTCTTCACAAAAGGATGTCAGTGGCACGGAGATTCCATATTTAAATTATATGAAAACTCCTTGGGCAGGCGCGCGCCATAGATAAGATAACACATGAGAAATGAAAATTCATACAACTTTCTCTCCCGCTAAAACACGTTAGAAATGGATTTTCATACATTTTTTCCTCCCGCTTATTCAGGTCAAGGAAAAGACTAACGTTCTCTTTTCATTTTCAGGGAATATTGACTTCTGTTCCGATCAGGTGTAGTATAAAATATATTTCACTAGAGTTTCCCCGTCGCTTCGCCCGTTTGAATCATACATCTTAACTTTCCTAAGGAATCACCCTATGTATTACTGAAAACCTTTCAAATACAGTAGTTTTTAAAGTTATCACATTACAGACATACAGGAAGAAAAATGTTCTTCATTGTATAATATGCAAAGATACAGAAATGAGTAGGTATCATGTGCAATATATATAGATTTCAACAAAAATAATATATAGATTTCAACAAGTAGGTATGCATGTTATTGCCCCCAGTGAGATCTCCACCTTGTCGTGGTGGAGGGGGGCTCAGTAACCGTGGTTAGGGCACCCACGGTGAAGCTAAGCGAAATCCCGGAAGTAGACGCTCCGCGTGGGCTTGTTCATCAAGCCCACGCCTGCGCAGGATGCGTCCAAAGGTGCGTGTGCGGGGGACAGTTCTTTCTGTCCCTCGCAGGTGGGCGCGATTGCGGGAGGAGAGGCGTGTCGATGTTGCGTTGCCGCGCGCCCTATCTTCCGCAATCAAATGGTTCCGCACTATTTTCACCTCTGCGGCCGTTTAAAGCCTGCGGACGGCGAGTGCTGGGGATGCTCCCCGTCCTTCAAAAGGCAAGGAGACGGCGTAGTGTTCGCGCCGCCTCCCAAGTCATAACGAGATGGGGCCCCCCAACACCAACGGCGGGCCTATCCCAGGCGGGGTCACGGAAATGTATGCTATCCGCGAATCGCGTGACCCCGCCACTACACGGGACCCGTAGGGACATCGCGGTGGTTTTAATGGGTATGCACCGCCTTTAGGGGAGAGCCTCCACAGTCCCAAGCCCGGTCGATCACACTCTGGCTGAGTGGCCGGCTTAGCGTCGAGTTGAGATGGCTCATAAGGAGAGTTTCCACCGTAGTGAACAAAAAAGAAATAAAAAAGGTATGCATGTTATTCTGTGAAGGTTTGTTGATAACGTAAGGCTCAAAGACAAGACCTTGCTCTAAACACATTCACTCGAGTTATTACTTGAGCTTGAGTCACAAATTCTTGTATCTAATAATTTCTTTGGCAAAGGAAGCTAAGCGGCGATAGTGGTGTACGTAACAGACAGCCGAGATGATGGTCTCAGGTTCGATCCCCAGTCAACCCGGGCATACACCTCTGTTTTTTTGAAGCTATGTGTGTATTAAAAATGTTAATTATGGCTCGCTTAACATCGTGCCCGGTAGATGGCAATAGGAAAAAAATTACCCATATTACATTGGGACCGAAACATAACTGGCGAAGTGTGCACGTGAATGCATCTCTGCCTACCCCTTCGGGGATAAAGGCGTGAAATTACGGTATGTGTTTTGTTATGTTACGATACAGGATTATTAGTAGTGTAGGTTAACGCATTTTTAAAGTGGAAAAGGAATATGTGTCATATGTAAGAATCTATATCAGTAAAGTAATTTTCAATAATCTCATTTAAACTCAATATTACGCATTACAATATTTGTATCGCCATGTATTTCCCACACACGGAAATTCCTCGTCTGTACTTCCGAAGCCTTCATGTTTTACACAACATATCAAGCATCATTTCAACAGTATTCACGATTTCGCTCGGGTAACTAAGGAATTCAATATTCGAATTATAGATAGATCTGTAGATTTTAGATTCATTTTTGACAGTTTTTGACATAACCGCTTGCCCGCGCACAAGTGACTAT
Organism: Euclidia mi; assembly: GCA_944739405.2. NCBI lineage: Eukaryota > Metazoa > Arthropoda > Insecta > Lepidoptera > Erebidae > Euclidia > Euclidia mi. The sequence continues at coordinate 8,220,230 of OX123201.2, forward strand.
TTTCCCTTTTTGCAAAAACAGATGAGCACGTAAACTGTGATTTCCACGATTTTCCGCTGCGCACTAATCTGTTTGTGGAACTCGGATAACTTAACCGATTGCGGTATGTTGCATATCAATAAACGCGTAATTAAATGAACTTTCCCAGGATGTAACATAAAACCATATAATATGGTTGAAGCCCACGCAAGGGCAGTATAAAGTGAAAATTAGAAATTTTTCCCGCCATTTTTGAGCGCGATTTTATATTTCTGACATTAGACGCGTAATTAAATGAGCTTTCCCAGGATATATAAAGTGAAAATTAGAAATTTTTTCCCGCCATTTTTGAGCGCGATTTTATATTTCTGACATATTCCTTTTTCTTGTCGTTTTTTACTATGGGAGGTATATAAGTATTATACACAGTTAGAAATGTTTTTTAATTTACTTTTAGAGGAAATAAATATAATGAAAAGAAACATTTTAATATTAAACATAAAAAAATAAAACAAAGTTTTTTTTTTAGTTGGCGCCAATTTGCATATTTTATTTTTTAAAATACCGTTTTATGTTATATATCAGATTCAAACCTAGATAACTTTCTTTCCAACTAGATTTCCAAGCATAAAAACCAATTCTGATAATAATCTGATAAGAATTATTTTTATTGGAACCTGCACAGTTGTTTACTTTTTCCCGCCAAAAAAACTGAAGTTCCCGCCAAAATTCTCGATACCTAATATCTCATAAATGATATGAGTATTATATATTTTATCAAAGGTTTATTTATATACTCATACTAAAAAATAATACAACGCATAAATGTTTTATTTATTTATTTATTCATTACAAAATTAATTTGTGTCGAACATTGTTATAAACCAAAAAAAAAATATTTATTTATTACAATAGTACTTTTGATATAAATTTGTGGATTCTCATTGAACTAGATAAAGTGATATAATTAGTAATATAAAAATAAGATATTACTAATGCATAGGATGTCAATTACAAATGTCAAAAAGAAGAAAAAAAAATGTCAAAGTCAAACCCAAGAATTTACATCAATAACAACAAGTCAACTTAAAATTACTATTAATTATATGTATCTATATAAATATAAAAATTAATTGCGTTGGAATGTCATGGTATTCAAAAAACATTGGAAAACAAATAGTTGAGATAATAATTGTAAGTATATAAAATCAATGTCAATGATGCTTGTCTTTAATGTACTCATCCACACTATAATAAGCTTTCTGTAATAAATAAGCCTTTAATTTGTACTTGAAAATATTATAATTATGTATAGTCTTAAATTCAATTGGCAACTTGTTAAAGAGAAGAATGGATTGTACGCGTGAGCAGTGCTTGACCACATTTAATTTGTGCTGTATAGAGTTCGGTAAATCTTTTCTTCGAGTTGCTAATCTAGTTGTTCTATCTTCTATCGTTTCAAGGTTATTAAGGTTTTTAACCAAATTGACCAGCAGTACAAGAATGTATAGACACGGTGCAGTAAGAATCTGTAGTTCTATGAAGTGATCTCGGCATGATTCGGTTTGTTCAATTCGGAGCATAGTCCTAATTGCCCTTTTTTGCATAACAAATGCTGCAGATATATTATACATGAAACTGTTACCCCAGAACATTATACTATATCTCAATTTTGATTCTATCAAAGCGAAATAGACTGGACGAATTTGTGACACAGTGAGTTCGTCTCTCAACGTTCGTATAGCGTAACATGCACTACTTAACGTGTTTGTAATTACTGCAAGTTCTTTCTTCCAATTCAAAAAACAATCAATCTCTACACCTAGAAATTTGAAATTTTCTACTATGTCCACTTTATTTTGTAAAGATAGCAATTCTAGCACTTCGTTTTGTCTAACAGTGGTTTTAAATAACATGAATTTTGTTTTTTTAATATTTATCATAAGGTTATAAGCAGAAAACCAGTTTTCAAAAATTGACAACAACTTGTTGATCTTACATTCTAGGTCTTGTATATGTTTACTGGCTATAACTGCACTAGTGTCATCAGCAAAAAGAACCAGTCTAATATCCGGCATAATATTTTGAACGAAGGCAGGCAAATCATTTATGAATAATATAAAGAATATGGGGCCCAAAACAGAGCCCTGCGGCACGGCCTTTTTTATTGTAACTAGGCTAGATTTGGCGCAAGTTCCTTGCCTTTCAACAATTGATTTGATCTGTACATACTGTTTTCTGTTATGAAAATATGATTTAAACAGCATAAGCAAATTATCCTTGATGCCATAATGCTCTAGTTTCAGAATTAAGAGATCATGATCTACATTATCAAAAGCAGAACTTAAATCAAGGAATAAGCCCGCAACCTTAAGTCTTTCATTGATATTCCGTATGACATAGTCAATTAATGAATCGATCGCATCCAGAGTACCCACACATTTCTGGTAGCCAAATTGTTGGCAGTCAATAATTTTTTCAATATTAATATGTTTTACAAGTCTTATTTTTATAATCTATTTAAATATTTTTGAAAGAACTGGTAACAACGATATAGGTCTGTAATTTCCTGGATCTGTTTTTGATCCTTTCTTAAATATTGGAATTATTCGAGCTATTTTAAATTGGTCTGGGAATACGCCTTGGGTTACACATTCATTCATTAGATCAGAAATTGGTGATGCAAGTATGTCAATGTTATTTTTAAATACAGTTAATGGTAATTCATCGTGACCATACGAGTTTTCCCTTCCATACTTTTGACTAGCCTTAGTATCTCCCCCGAAGCGACGGGCTCAAAAATCATACTATTCGAAACTTTGATAGCATTGAGGGTGATGTATTCCATGGCCCATATTGTATTTATAGACTGTGGCAATGTCTTGTTTTGAAATTGATCTGATAATACATTTGCAATGTCAGAAGGATTATCTATTATACGGTCATCTACTTTTAATATTATGCTATTGTCGGCTAATTTTCTTTTTCTGCAATTGTTAACAATTTTCCAAATTGCTTTACTACTATTTGAGGCAGCACTGATTTGTTTACTATAATGTAACCTTATATACATTCATAATAATATTTATTTAAACTTTTTTACATAAAATGGCGATTTTACGATAATTTTTTGTCTATAATTAAAGTTATACACATTTTTTTTTTTTGCTGTAACTTCATAATTTATCAGTTAATTTACAATAAAATTATAAAAGTATGATATATAATTACATAATTTGTTTACAATGATGTTTTTAATCCATAACTAAGCCCCGCGCGCGAATAGCAAAGTCAGCGAAACATATTTTTTTTTTCAAATGCTTACATCTAAATAATTTTCTGCAAGTATTGCTATAACTTATTTTATTACATAGATAATATCACCAGGTACACGAAAATACAACAGCAAACTAGATTCAGCTTATACTTTTATTATGATAAACAAAAGTGTCGAGTAAGCCGGTAAAGACGACATTGTTTACGTTACGGCCGCTCGCCTAAAGTAAACATTTCATTCAAACGTAATTTGTTTTGTACCATTAGAATGAGTCATTCATTAGGTTGCAGAAAAATAAACACCACTCCTCTCAAGTTATTAACAATCGCACAAAAACTAATTAATTGAGCGCGCCCGTCTTTAACTGGCTTCGCGCACTTGAAATTTGTCGATTTTTTTTTTTTATGTTTATAGGCGGCAAACGAGCAGACGGATTGCCTGATGGTAAGCAATCACCGCCGCCCATGGACACAAGCAACACCACAGGAGTCACAAGTGCGTTGCCGCCCCTTGGGGTTGGGAAAAGTGATAGGATGAGGAGTGGGATGAGGGAGAAGGAATAGGGGATAGGGCCTCCGGCACTCTCACTCACCGAACGAAACGCAACAGTTTAGGTACTGTTACTTACGTCGATTTTCTGTGAGAGGGTAGTACTTCTCCGGTCGAGCCGGCCCATTCATGCTGAAGTCAGCAAGGTTCTACTACCTATAAAATTCTGATGCTGATGCTGAGTAAGCATTTAAAAATGGTGAGCGGTCAAGCGGATATGCTCCATACAAAATATGTCAAATACGAATCTAAAATCTACAGATCTATCTATAGTTCGAATATTGAAAATGGCCGTTAATCTGGCAGAGCTAAGTGTATGCAATAGGGGCCAATTACCGACTTTAAATCGCTCAGCGCCGCAGCTTGCCTCCCATTTAATGCTTAGTAAAGTATTCAAGCGATGCAGACGCTTTAAGATCGTTTATCCCACTCTTAGGTTGAGTATGTTATGTATGAAATTGCCAAGAGCCAACTGTTGTCTGTCCGTTGACCGCTAGAGAACAGTTTATGAATTAACTTCAATCGTATGCTAAGTTGTTAATAGTAAAGTTTTGCTGTAAGAAATTACATGGACCGTAAGACTAAGGACTTACGGAAGTTTTGTATAAAACTATGTTTCCTTGGTTCTTTGTAAAGGTCAGAAAATTTTGTATCTGTCAATTCAAAGTGAAAGTGCGACGTTGGTGCTTTTTATGTAATTAAAAAAGTTTTCTTCAAAGATCTATTAGATTTGCTGGTTCCTATCCGGCCATCAGAAACATTAGACAAGTCAGGGATATAGCTTCGCTTTAAATATATACGCGCTTACACTCTCTCTTTTCCTCGCCTTATCCCATTATTTGGGGTCGGCTCTCCTAGTAACTCGTCGCCAGGAATGACTGTCCTGGGTCGTCTCGGCTGATGTTTGTGCCTTTTTCATGTCCTTATTTACAGTGGCTACCCATGTTTTTCGGGGTCTTCCTCGTCGTTTTGGTGGTGGGTACAGTGTCAGTACTTTCTGAGTCATGTGTTCAGGTGGACGCCGCATGACATGTCCGTACCATCTGAGACGGCTTTCTTCCAGTTTCTCAGGGATAGGTCTTACTCTGAAGCTGCCACGTATATACGTATTTAGTATGCGGTCCAGTAACGTGACACCTCCAGCCCAACGCAACATTCTCATTTCTGCAGCGTGTAGTTTATCCTCTTGTTTTTTCTTTAGAGGCCAGCACTCGGCACCATACATCATTGCTGGGTGAACTGCAGCTTTGTACACTTTACCCTTTATGTGTACTGGCATTCTGCTATCGCATAACACTCCTGACAGTTCTCTCCACTTCATCCATCCTATGTTTATTCGATGAGCTACATCGGCATCTATAGATCCGTCCCTGGCGATGATAGAGCCTAAGTATTTAAAGCTATCTACTTTTTTCAATGGAGTGCCTTGCAGATGGATGGTGTCAGATGTTTCTACGCCACTGAAGTTACAATGCAGGTATTCTGTCTTTGCTCTACTAATCCGCAAACCAGCTCTTTCTAATGTGGCTCTCCATTTTTCCAGCTGGATTTGCAAGTTACTGGCGTTCTCGCTGATTAGGACAATATCATCTGCGTAGAGAAGGTTCCATGGTGGTGGTTGCTGAAGTTTGGCGGTCAGATGATTCATGACCAGGTTGAAAAGAAGTGGACTTAGTGCCGATCCCTGGTGCACACTGACTCTTGATTCGAACTCTTCACTCGTTCCAACAGCGCAACGCACTTTGGTTTTGACGTTGTTGTACATGTCTATTACAATATGAATGTAATATTCTGGTACGTTATGTGCTCGCATGGCTTCCCATATTAATTGCCTCGGCACTCGATCAAAAGCCTTTTCCAAATCGATGAACACCATATGTAAGTCCACCCCGTTGTCCCTTTATTGTTCCATCAGAATCCTGATCGTGTGGATAGCGTCTATGGTAGACTTACCAGTGACAAAGCCGCATTGGTTTTCTGAGACTTCTGTAAGCTGGAGCAGTCTATTGCTTATAACTCTTTCCCATATCTTTAAGGAATTTGATATTAGTTTGATTGCCCTGTAGTTCTCACATAGTCTAACAACCCCTTTATTTTTATAGAACGGGACCAATAAACTGTTCCTCCAGTCATCTGGTATGCCATCAATCAGAACACTATTGAAGAGGTTTGTTAGAAATACTACTCCATCCATACCCAGTTTCTTCCACAATTCGGCGGAAATATTGTCGGGTCCTATCGCCTTATTATTTGCTATTGCATGAATAGCATTGTGCGTCTCTTCCTGTGTTATACAGGATATAGGCCCTATGATGGGTAGGGGAGGTATGCGTGAGTCTTGGCTCGGATATGTTTCGTTCAGAAGATGAGAGTAGTATTCTTTCCACCTTTCCTGGATTTCTTTATTAGACGTGAGCAGTTGTCCACTCTGATTTTTTATGTATTTTATGACTTTGAAATCCTTGCTGTTGTTGTTTCTGAGTTTTGCGATTTTGAATATGTCTCGGTCGTTTGTGGCTGCTTCGAGTTTGACGTACTTTTCACTATCCGAGTTGGCTTTTGCTTGCGCTACCACTTTCTTTGCGTCTTTTTTTGCTGCTTTATAAGCCATTTTGGCTTCTTCGCCATTGGTTCGCTGCCATAGTTTGAAGAGTAGTTTCTGGTGCTCTATTTTCTCTTTTACTTCTGGTTGCCACCACCTCGTGTCTCTATTACCACTTAGTGGTCCTTTTGATTGACCCAGATGCATCGTGGCTTTTTGGCAGCAAAAGGTTCGGAAATTGTTCCATAAGACGTTGGAGTTGTCATTAACGTTCACGTTTTGAAAATAGCTTGACAGTTCATTGCACAGTTTGGATCCCTCTTCACGCTCTAATCTGTGCCAACGTAATTTTGGCGTCCAATCCTTCTTCACTCTAACTGGTTTTATCATCAAGAATTCTGCGATTAAGAGTCTATGCTGTGCGGTCAGAGATTCGCCAGGGATTACCTTGCAGTCTTTACATTTCCTGAGATGAGAGTGATTAGTCATTATGTTGTCAATTTGTAATTGGTTTCCACCACTTTTGTACGTGATTAGGTGTTGATCTGATTTAGTGAAGAATGTGTTAACGATGGCCAGATCGAATGTTGACGCAAAGTTTAAGATAGCTTCGCCTTCTGCATTTTGGATTCCGTATCCCTGATTGCCATGCACTGTTTGGTACGTGATTGGCGTGCGTCCTACATGGCCATTGAAGTCAGCGCTGATGTACCTTAGTTCATTCAACGGTATGGACTGCAACAGGTCATACATGTCATCCCAAAACAGCTGCTTCTCTATGGCCGAGCACCCTACCTGTGGGGCGTACGCGCTTATGATGTTCAGACACTCGCTATCGCTCACTCTTTTAACTTCTACCATCCGCTCTTGGAGATCTTTATCCACTACTATGCCAACACCATTATGAGGGCCCACTCCGTGATAGATGAGTTTATAGTTATGTCCTATTTGTCTCGATTTGGACCCCTTCCATTTCGTCTCTTGCACGCAACATGCGTTTATGCGTCTATGTTTTAATACTTCACCCAATTCAGCGCTGCGTCCAGTCATCGAGCCAACATTCCAGGTAGCAAATCGCAGTATATGGTTCTGGAGTGCTGGTTCGATGCGTCTTCCGTCGCTTCGGGGGTACGCCCTAGCCACATTCGCCATGCTGCCGTCCCTTAAGGGGAACGCCCTAGTATTGGTATCTCTTCTAATTCGTGATCTTTTCATTACTAGGATTAAAAGATTGGCTTGTATTTTACGGCCGGCTGCCACCAGACGCCAAGGATGTAATCCTCATGGAGGATTAGGGAGCCACCGTTGATCATGGGCGATTCTTCCGCTGCCATCCCTTCTGCGGACTCCATCCCAAGCACGCAGCACATCTCTAGCCTTTTCTTCAATTACCTCGAAGCAGCCTGTAGATGGGGTTTAATAACGGAGTGTCTTTCTCCGGCCTGTTGGTCCGCGAGAGGTATTTTATTTCCCCCCTGCCCTGCATATCTGCCGAGCTTTCCCCTATCCGCCACCTGGGGACGCGTTCTCTAGGGTTGAGGCTCCCCCGAGAATATACGCGCTTACACAGTGTTTGGAATGTTGCAACTCAATCATGACTCCTATACCTGTAGAAATTTAATAGAAAAGACAAAGATATGTTATATTATGATTAGCTCTTAGCTCTTTTCAAAGACTACCACTATTAAAAAGCATTAAAATAGTAGTTAAATACTTTTATTCCTAATTTTGAGACGTGACATTTAAAATGAACTTAAATAGGACGGGCACGAATAAGATTATTCTACTGTCTAAATTGCCTTGAGAAATAAACTTAGATTTAGAGCGATCATCATTCATGAACTACAATTGTTCAAGGTAGTAGAGCCTTGCTGATTTCAGCATGAATGGGCCGGCTCGACCGGGGAAGTACTACCCTCTCACAGAAAATCGACGTAAAGTAACAGTTCCTAAACTGTTGCGTTTCGTTCGGTGAGTGAGAGTGCCGGAGGCCCTATCTCCTATCCCTTCTCCCTGATCCCTCTCCTCATCCTATCCCTTTTCCCAACCCCAAGGGGTAGCAACGCAATTGTGACTCCTGTGGTGTTGCTTGTGTCCATGGGCGGCGGTAATTGCTTACCATCAGGCAATCCGTCTGCTCGTTTGCCGCCTATTAACATAAAAAAAGCTAGTATAGAACCTTATAAGTTGGCTAATTATTTGTTTATCACAGAGGCAATGAATGATAAAATTTGCAGAAGGGAAACTCCGAAACGTTAAGTCAGTTTGTTTTTATTACGCATAGATGAATAATACCCGCGGGACTCGGCTCACCAGCTGCTTATATGAAAAACTCGGACAGATACAAATATGCGGGATTTTCTGTGAAATACTCAAACAGTCCTTACGTGATGTCAGTAAAATTTTATAATAAGGTCCCAAATACAATAAAAAAATAGAAAGTGAATCCGTGTTTATAAATAAATTAAAAAGTCTTTTGATAGAAAAGTGCTACTACAGAATCAACGAATACCTAAACGATAAACAACTAAATACTTAAAAAACACAGGTACATATTCATTTCGTAGGTACAATTAAAATGATTACAGTAGAGTCACGCCCTAGTACAAAAATAAATTATGTAATAGGTATATAATAAGTATCACATCCTCTCTCCTACTTTGCTGTACCCGACAGGGTTCACAATGACTCATATAATTTAAACACTACCACCTAAGTAAACAATGTGAAATGCAATAAAGAATTGAGTATTGAGTATATTCTACGTCCCCTTTTTGTATTTTATGTAATGAGCGACCCTTCATGCCTGTTGAAGACTCTCAAATCTTTCAAAAAATCTTGTCGCTATTTTATCTAAATTAAAATGTATGCAACGTTATTCTTGCAAACATCTGAAGAGGCGATTTTGTACTTATTATTATAAATAAATTTGATTCTGACATTGCTGAAATTGGATAATAATATCTTGTAAGAATTACAAACACACATACATAATTATTCACAAACTTTCGCGTTCATAATAGTATGGATACATTATATATATGAGCTATCAACCTTAAGTTCGCCAGGGATCTGATGGGAACAAAAACCGTTACATATTTAACACGACATGACTGAAAATTATTTCAGTACACAATCATTTCCTGGATTAATGTTCTGAAGTGGAGACCGCGTCAGGAAAACGTAGCGTAGGACGCCCTCCGGCTAGTCGGAGTGACGATTCACGCAAATTTCTTGGCAGAAACTAGACACGGGCCGGCAATCGAGTTCAAGGGCGGGCTATAGCCGACAATGTTTTGATGTCAATGCATTACAAATTTTAGCTTAGAATCCCAGGCAGTCGAACCGCGAGCAAAATTAGTTCATAGGTTGTGTTCATACTTGAAATAGTCTACTTTTTAAACTAATTTTCTGAGCTAATAGTTTCGCCCAACAGAAAGGCTAATGACGTCCTGAATAATGCACCTATAGATTGAGTTAGCCTACCTGAGCGAGCCGGTTGTTTGTCTTCACTACTTAATCATTATTAACGGATCGACCCGCCAGCACTTGCCTAGTTTACCTAGTTTTTGTACACAACAACTATCAACTCATCTCAAAATTAAATTCTTATTTATTATTCTTAACTTATAGACTTATATTAGCTTTCGTTTCTAGTATAACCCAGTACACGCGTCTCATTTTGTGACACGAGTAGTCGCGCAAGGATCCATAAGACCCAGATATGGAATGCGTTGTTTTTAATAACTTAATGTAATATCGGCATTATTTGTAAATAAACTAGAAAGAGGATACTAAAAAAAACTTAGAAATATGAAATGTTTATTATTAAGACAAAAATAGAACATAAATTACAAGATTTTGGAGATCACTACAAATTTTTTACTTTTTATCATTTGAACGGGATAGTCTTTATCTTTTTTTATTTAATCTAGAAACATTTACATTTCTATTTATTATCAAATATGATCAACTATCTTATAAATGAGGGAGTTTTATAAACAGTTACACGAAACGATTTTTTATAATCTGCAATAAAGCTGCAAATATTTTTTTTTTCTATAAAGTAAGCATTATTTCTTCCATTGTCAATGCTACAACAATCTAATCTTATTTATTGTATTGCAATGGATACATACAAAAGAAATATCTAAAATTTAATTATAGCAAAATTGGCATTGTTTTGATTTTTCAGTCCTCTTAGGTAGGGCAGGTCAAACATCACCCGAGCAAATTACTTGGCTCTGGCAAGGCCGGTCTGTCTGTATTTTTTTTTTCTACCATGTACTTGAAACATGCTGTTTCATATATGACAAGGCAATGTAGTGCTAGAAGGCCCTGAATTTGGCTTATGATAGTGACTATGAGTGCAAACATTTCTTCATGAGCGCCATTCCTACCCTGGCAGTAACTTTGACGGACATAACTCAGAGGCAAATCATGATTCAAGTCACGTCTTCTTTGCAGCAAACGGGCAAATACATTGCCGGCACTCCGGAATGACAATCTCCAGTCTTAGGAAATTCATCGTCCTCAGAAAGTTCGTCTTATCCACTCTGAAAACAATCTAAATACTAGTTGTTATCAATTTTCCAATAGTCTTTAATTTTGGACTTAATGTCTCCTTCAATGTATTCTTTTTCTAAAATGTTTTATAATTTTTGGTCATTCAAGAGATTTCGTGACGTATTTACAAAGAAATTAAATCAAAGAATATGTTTGCAATCGAAAAATATACTTACACATCACGTCGCGCAAAGGTCAAAACGACTTCTCACTTGATAGGTACGTACCGTCTAAACATCACGCGAAAATAGGCTGAGTGTGTGAATAGCCTATAATGTTACTTGAAGGTACCTAGCACGACGTCACGAATAAACTCATACAAACATAGTTATAGTACAAAAACTAGAGTACTGGGTCTTTTCAACCCATGCGTGACTACCCGCGTGATAAGACGGAAATGCATGATGGGTTTATATAATTATACTTTATAATGAAATTTCCATTGCACTCTAAAAACGTCGGCATAAATTCAACTTTCCTTAAAGTTTTCTAAAAATAATGCTGATAGTAAAACTTTAAAGGTGCCTTAAATTTTCCATTTGCATTGTCTAACCTCTAAAGGTATCCAGAAAGGTCTCTAGAGACATTCTAAATCTAGAACAAAGCTACCAATATCGAATGAGTACTTTAAAACGATTTTCGTGTTTATGCAAACGTGCGGTAACGTCATTAGTGGGGTAGCGGCACCAGTTATCGGCACACGTGAACGTTCATTGACGATCGGGACCGTGTAATTTTTAAGACTTTGTTAATGCGCTGATTAGCAGGCAAGCATATAGTTATCCAACCTATATTAAACTAAAGTTGATTTAAAGTATTCTAAGGAATTGCTAAATTAAGCATTGAATATATCATGTATCAATAATATTCATCCCTCCCTTTTTCTCCGAAACTTATTTCTATATTGTGTTATTACGGCGTACCGCGATAAGTCTTGCAGCATACTGTGGCTCAATAAATCGTGGAATGTTCGCAAACGATAAGCCTATAGGAACCTTATTTACATACATAACATTTACCTCAGAGCCCTACTTCAGAGAACTTTGCCTTCATGTTACGCATATTTTCTTGAGCGTTACAAAACAAATACTACACATTTATTTTGACTTATGGAGCGCCGTTTTTATAGAAGATATGTGCGTATTATCGAATCTCGTTACAATTTATTTAATTTATTGACTGAGAAATTCCAAACTGTGGTCAGTAAATATTAGACGCTAGTATAGTGAGGTCAATAAATATGATATTCTATTTGATTGTATCTGGTTTCAGTCTAAATATATTGATGGCGGATTTGTAAGGCAGAAAATATTACTGCCTATAAATGGTCTATTACTGAATTCAAACCTACATTTTATTGTATGGATCTTCTTTTTCATACGCCATGAACATAAAAAAGCCTTAGTCAACCTCAACCGTAAGGAGCTTTCTCATCAAAATGTTTTTTTTTCGTTTTACTTGAGACGCGGCGCCACAACACACATTTAAGACTTGGTTTCAAAATTTGGTAAAATAACGACTTAAGAACACAATATGTTTTGTTTAATTGACAATGAAAATGAAGAATGAATCACATATAAGTATTTAAGTGAATTGCGCTCAAACCGTTGGTTTTTCTGTTTCTCTGGCCGCTTTTAAATGGTGTCGCTTATAAAACTTGTTTACTATGAAGTGGATGGAATAGTGTAAAGAGATAAAATTGCAGTGAAACCGTATTGTGGAGCTCAACCATGTCAAGAGTTCTTGTGTCAACTATTTATAGAAATGGAAATTTATTTATAAATACTTTTTACAACTTGAAAAACAAGGCTTCATTTCTTTATCTGCATCCTATCTAGTTTTAAAATGGAATAGAAACTCAAAATTTAACGAATTCAACAAAGAGTACATTTGTCTATTTTTATTTACTTGCATCGACATACTTCACGGACAGTACCGTAGTAACAGTTAAATGAGATTTTTTCTTGTCCTCAACTTACAATGTTTGTGAAACCTACTCCACAGTATTGCTCCTCAAAGCTATTGCAAAAGGACAACGAATGTATAATACCTCTAGTGCAATACAAATAAAAGCGAGCACAATACGCTACATACAAGCAAAACGGAGCGAATGGAAAGTCGATAAAAGTTGGGCGTAAAAACTAGTGTAGCCTGTGAACAAACAACTCGACATGTAACCACGAATTGGAGTAGCTACCTTATTTCAATTATTTATTTTGATTTAAAACTGTACTGTTACGGTAAAGATGTTGCCATTACTGAGAGAAACTTTTATTGCACTAGAATAAATGGCAATCTAGATCTAAATTAAATTTTAGTACTCAAATAACTCCAGGCGTACTTTTTTATAAGAATTACTTTCTGAATAATATAAGCTGTATTTTTAAACTTTAAACAGTTCAAAGTATTGTCTTATGTTTAAGTTGATTTTATTCGTTCCGTAACATTTTGGTTGCTTTAAAGTAGCATTAAATAAATTAATATTTGTTATATTTTTGTTTAACTATTTTATCTCAAGATTCAATGATTAAGAACCCCTTTGAAAGCTGTAGGACACTCTACAAAACAACATGTTACACTCATACGACCATCAGATATGTTTCCTAACCACTGTCTCATAAATGTGCATTCCTATTGTGTGCATACATATTTCCCTGAGGGGTAAAGAAGAGATTTTGGGTGTACACTGTATATTGTAAGGAACACACTCTTATTTCATTCTACATGCACTGGTATACATAAAATACTTCGAGATAAGCTTGAAAGCAAATAATATCACCGTAATATAATGACTGCCTCCGTAGTCCAGTGGATAGCGTTTGCATCTTGCTGATCGAGATGTCCCGGGTTCGAGGTCCTGGGTCGGGCAAAAGTGTTACTGAGTTTTGCCTTTGAATTCTCAGTAGCAGCTCGGAATCTGGCAATGTGCCCGGTAACGGCAATAAGCTCGCTCCCTATTACGTGGGACCAAAAAAATTCATGGCAAAATGTGGGTGTAACATTACTCTGCTGCCTACCCCTTCGGGGATACAGGCATGGGCCTATAAAAAAGAATATAATGATTACCGAAGTTATATTTTCCAAGAAACTCATATTATGTATGCCTGATGTGAGTACTTCTACCATAAATATTATAGCTCGCGCTTTCTGTGAATCATTATTCCCTAAGATAAATATTCCTAAGATAAGAAAAAAATTCTAAACAATACTTTTGACGGTAATATTACGATTGTAAAATATGATTGTTAAGTGACTTTATTGCCATCTGAACAGTAGATGGGAGGCCGGTCAGAAAAATACACACGGCTTACAAGCATCGGAGAATAAAAAAAATACAGGTTTTAAGCAGAGCAGAATGTATTAGTAGAAAATTAAATAGTACATGCATGAGCATTTCCTGGAATTTGGCCGGCTTATTTAGAGATATGGCGTAAGCCCAAAACTATGCTTTTAATTGTTACATTGTCCTAGCTTAAACGCTTTGTACTCTACGATGTAACTTTAAAGTCTGTAGGTAGTAGAGCCTTGCTGATTTAAGTATTCTCTTAAGCGCCAAGCATACGCTTTTATTCTTGTATTTAACTAGTACAAAACAATACAAAACGAGCACTTGCTCAGTAGTTAATATTCATCCAGTATTAGGGAGAAGTGCCAACAATGCTGCTACAGTTGTTGAATTCCATCGAGGATACTCCAAGTACCCACGCGTCGCGGCGAGTAGGTATGTTGCGACTATTCATTTATTCCGTCACATACCAAAACGCCTGATTCACATCGTTTCTATGTTTTTTACCAACTGCCAGATTAAACTGCCCATTTGGCTTTGGTGATCATAAAAGAGTAGTCAAAATATTATGGACAAGGTGAGCCTTCCTCTCTTTCCCACCAGACTAGACATTAGCGAGGCTTTGTCTTTCTGTAACCGATATTTTTTTCGGTTGAGTTGGCATATTTGCCCCAAATTTAATGCATATCTGCCACTGTAGTTCTGTCACAGAACTGAGAGCCTTAAAGCTGCCATTCTGCAGTTCCCAGAAATGGTATGAGTTGCATCAGAGCGTTGCCGTTTCGTCATCGAAATGGCCTAATGACTGTACAAACCAGCTAAATTTCACTCTGCAGGTTCTAACATTAGTACTACATAGTAGCTCTTTTAAGATTTTATGCCACCAAGATTTTTGCCACCAGTACAATTCACCACTTCACCTGCTACATTTATGTATATAGGAAGACCTGCTACGCGATGTTTTAGCTATATACCCGCAAGGACTCTACACGCAGTTGATTAAACAGCGCTGTTCCTTATTCTTACGAGACACGAGGGAGGCTGTACGCTTGTAGGCGCGGTAGAAGACAAGACGGGATTATTACACTGCCTTTACAACATATACTGTTTACGTTGAATCTGCTTAAAGCACTCGAGGAAATCAGTGCACTCCCTGAAGATGAAAGTTGTATAAATAGGCTTATGTGAGATAAACTTAATGCAAAGATGATTTATTTGGATTTAGCTTATTCCGTAGTAGACAGTCTAGACATAGACTAGGTTGTGATAGCTGACTGATGCGTCTTTAGTTTTGGTCTTCGTTTCGAGTGCTTTACGAGCATAGGTTTATGACTGCGATTCACTTGGTGTTCATTTAAATTAAATTCAATTGTGCCAAACCCTGCGGTTCGAGTTGGGCTGGAACGCCAGTGCTGACAAGAGCCCGGCGAAGTATGTCATTGAGGTAAAATACTAAGTTAAATTTACGAATATTATGTTAAATTTATTAACCCTAGAGTACTAATCTTATTTTTAACTGCTTAATACTAATGATCGCTTGGGAGGCTACTTCATAAATTATACAAGATTTTATAAAAACTTTTCTATTAAAAATTGTTTTAAATTTAACAAAATAATGAAACAAGACCTTGTTTCTTTAAATGCAATGGCACATTTTATTTAAAATTATAATATCGGTCTTAAAATCAACCTTAAGTCTAACGTAACCCTTGTTTGAATAGTCTTTAGAATAATAATAATAAAAAATAAAAAGTTACATGTAGCTTCTAATTTAGTATCTAAATTAAGTATTTTTAAAATGTTTTATCACATAAAAGTAAAATTACCATTGTAATTATAAGCTATTTGGCTTGACAGTAAATTAAAATCAGACTATATTTTTCAATCAAAATTTTAGCAGTTTGGATCGAGATTGGGTTGTTGTAGTTTGCAGCTTCTAACTCGGCGCTTGTGCTTGCTTGTATTTGAGATGTTCAAGGAAATAAATCCAGATTGTTTGGAGCAATATATTGAAAATCATCTTCAAGCTGGCTCGAAGGATCAGTCACACTGTCGTCTGAATCGTAGTCCTCAACGTAATCTTCTGTTTCACTGTCCGATTCTTCGTTTTCCAAATATTTTTTATCTGGTTCTCATCGAGATTCATCTATGAAACAAAATAACCAATTCTCAGTTAAATCAAATAAATAAAGAGATTATTGCAAAAAACTACGAAACGGGATTGGTAAAAAGCTTAGCTTTAATACTAATGATCACCTCCCAGGCGACCGTGAGCTCAATAACTCGATACCGGCAATTAGGGATATATTCCCCCCTGAACCCGTGACCACTCTCCACTGCGTCACGGGGTGCACTGTATTGGCGCGAACGCACCCCGCAATACATAGACGTAATTTTAAAATATCCTTAAAAAATCAACCGAACGCGGCCTCTCAGGCGATGATTAGTATTCTAGGGTTATATAATAAATTTTAAATCTTTCGAGACTTTGAGTACCGTGAATTTTGCTTTGTTCAGTCAAACCTCATTCTCAATAAAAAGAAAACTTGTTGGTCCGCACAACAGTGATTGATTGGTGCCATTGACGGTTATTAATTAGATGACAGTTGAAGCAGCAGTTTAATCACCGAACCCTTTCTTAATTGACGAAGGTTGGGCCGCTCACCCCTCGAGACTGGAAAAAGCGCAGTAAAAGCAAATCGTTTAGAAAAAGATTTGTTTTCCTTGGCCTTTTATCCGTAGAGATTCTCCGTTTTCTATCAATTTATTAAAATTCATATTTTATCAATTTGAAGAAAAATAATGCGTAGTAATAGAAATACTAATAATATTTTAACTGGTCTTAATCGCTTATTTTTTGGAAAACAAAGCTCCAACAACTTGTTTTTCTATTTTATATATATATATAAGTGAGGTTCCAACGAAATGATTTTATTGAGATTATCTGATTACTTTTCAATTAAAAAATTAACGTTCATGTAGTTATTTTAATTTAATTTACAAACAAACATTGCATTTGTTGTCTTCTTAATAAAAATCTACAAGACGTAAATAGTTTTGCTGCTGTACTTTTATTTTGCCTAGCTAACACCAGCAATATTTCTATATTATTTAAGGTATAAATTAATTAAGTTAAAACGTTTTACAGCATCAAGTTCAGCTAGACATGTAATAGGTATTTGTGTATATTTGCTTCCATTTAATAACGATGCACTAACCGACTATATTGGCGCAGAACGCAATATATTCTGCTCCCACTTTCATGCCATTAACTGAGACCAGATGCAATATTGTGTAAGTAATGCACCCAAGTGCTGCCCCACTCCAAATATCTCGCAATCAAATGGCTAATCGCTATGAAATATTCACGTTTGTATCAGTTAGATGAAAACTACTCGTATCTAACGGGTATTTGGTATTTATAGTTTTTTTTGTATTAAATATACCGCGGGCCGAACCTGGGCAAGATAAGCACAAGATGGAGAGAAATTGTATCAAGAAAGAGATGCCCATGTTCAGCAGTGGACACACTCGGGCTGTGGGTGATTATGATGATGATTTGGTTGTTATAGAGACTTTAATGGAGAAATCGTTAGAAATGTTCTTAGTACTCTTAACAAACAAACAAGTAAAATGCAAACATTCCCTTGTCAATGATTGTTATTAAATTTTGAGTGTAAACATAATGGGAAGTCTTGTAGCAATATAAATATTCTAAATACAAGATTTTTATACCAAACGCATTACAAAAATCTATGGTGCTAAACGGATAAGATAAGTCTCCAAAACCTAAAATATATGTTTAGGCTAATCCAACGGAAACCGTTAACTTAAATTCATAATCTGCATATATAAAGTCCTTCTGTCACTGACTGAAGACGACGCATAGCCAAAAATACTGGTCGTAAGAAGCTGAAATTTGTCATGTATGTTAATTTAGAAGTGTAGGAACTAACAAGGGATTGCCCGAAATACCTACGGGATCAGGCAGCTATCCTCTAGTTCTAAATATAGATTAACTCCTACAGGAAGCTTAACTTGTATGACGTACCAGTACGCCTAATCAATATTTCCATCACGGCAACTTAATCTTTCGCACATTGAACGTTGATAGCTATTACGTTTGTAAATCAATTCCAGGTTCGATCCACTGCGTTCTCTCACGCTAGCGTGGTGTTCCATGCGCAGCCTCGCTTTAGCGGCCATAACTCTCGGCCGATAGTTCCGACTTGTTAGGCCATTACTCCACTTACTGCGAAGTCCCATACTATACCCACGGAGGTATAGGTACTAGAAGTGCTGAGACACTATAGGTAGGCGCGTGTGCAGACTTGCAGGCACTGTGGCAATTCTTAATAAAATATGTTTTAGAAAAACAACCATAGGGTTTAATAATGCCCTTGCACTGCCTTTGTGGCTTTTAATTTAAATATATATACACGTAACTAATAATCTACAATTATACAACTGACGTACTATTATATACTTCACTAGAAAAGTTAGTGGTTTGTGCCATGCGCCGCTTTAAACAAATACACAAATACCTCCAAGGTACTTCTGATTAAATTCGTTTCGGAAAAACAGTTTAACTTTCCCTGGGACTTCACCAGTATCAAAACTCGGTGTCATCAATGGTCACTGCTGCTGAACCTGGCTACACAGGTGACACAGTAGCGGGAATGAGAGTGGGAGTAGTCCCATAAAAAAATGCAGTACACTTTGGTGTAAAAGTAAAACTATTCGATTCAAAATTAGCATCTATTTTTTAGTAAAGTTACTACGGTTCAATAAGTGTCAATTAATTAACACACACATTGTTAAAGGTAACGTTTAGCCTACATTGATTTTCACAGCCTTTTACAGCGAGCCATTATCAAAATATCAAAGCTGAAACTACTCAATTAAATTCAATGAAACACCGCCATTATTGCTTTACTTAGAACAAGAAGGATCAGAGAACATAAATGGACAAAACTCGCTTAATTGTGTCTAATATACATAACAAAGAGGATAGGGAAGCTGTAATCGTGTGAAATCTCACTAATCTGCATACATTCGGCTTTCGTGCAATATTAAATGGATACAGTGTAGTACAGGGTGACACCTTTACAATTTTACGGCTAAGAAGGAATTATAATTTGTCGTGGGCTTATTGCGACATCCTTGAGGTAATCACGATTGTATAATGCTTGCGTTTTGTTGGTGAATGCTTTGATAAGCGCATTGGAATAATTTGTTTCCGTACATTTCTATTGAATTCTAAAATTTGACTGCACGGTTCACCGAGTGTTGTGGGTTCAATTCCCACGCGAGGCAACACTTTGTGTGAACCGTAAATTGTTGTTTCGAGTCTGGGTGTTCATTATGTCCGTTGGTTGTATATTTGTAAATTCCCCTGCGACACAGGAATTTCTTCCTAGTGCGGGAGTTGTCAAAAAAAAAGAAAAAAAAAACTTAACTGCTCACTAGTGCTCAATTTCTGACGGAACTAATGGTTAATCGTGTAACGCTTGCCACTTGACCGCAAAACCCAAAGATAGGTATTCAAAAGTTCGAGCAACTTGTATAGGAATGAGAAAGTTAACAATAGCTTAAGCGATCTTAAGTTCCTTGTAATGAATAACTCAATAGTAACTAGTCTGTTGGTGTAATGTTTAGTGACAGATTAAGACGGAGTACGTGGGTTTGATTTATACCCAAGAAAAATATTTGAGTGATGATCACGTTTGTTTATACCGAGTCTTGGTGTAATTTATCTTTAATGGTTATGTATAATAATATAAGAATGTTTAAGAACGTTTATTGATTATCTGATCGCCATAATACAAGTTTTGCCTAGTCTGTGATCATATGGTTGTGTGTCAATTGTACCCAACTACTATTATTTTTAATATGACAAATATGAACAGCTGCTGAATATACTATACTCCTCCATCCACACTTGTATACTTTCCAATAATTTCTCCATCAAGACAGACTAAATAGAAACTACAATATTTCCATTCGATTATACAAAGACTAAGTAATTGCGGCGGCGTTGACTGAATACAGATCGCCTGTGCCCCTTTTATTTAATACTCTTATGACTGCTATTGGCCACATTTTTTTGTATTTCTTTCAAAGCCTTTACGTGCTTCGATTGCAGACAAGCCAAATTTTCCACAACAATATTGATACAATTTTCATATATTGTTATTTTTATATGAAAACTATTTGAGGCTAAGTATCTAGCTGATATAGAATTTAAGTATAATATTACAGTGTTGTTATAAAGACATTGTTATGTCTCAGAAAGTGTACTTTAGATAATAGGTATTATTTTATTTTGCTGTTTTTTTATATCTCCAAAAAGAAATAGATATCTAATATAATGGCTCCGTACTGTGTACCGCCGTATTTCTTTTATCTATTTTCTCCGAAAGTCTAGATATTTCTAATCCTATTTTCATGTCGTTGAAGGGCGAGCACGACTGAAGTTTATCATACCTATTATCTTGCTCATTAAAAATAATTTGGTTTATAACAATATAAGTTGTTTGAAGCTTATTCGTTACTAGACTATTTTCGCGTGGGAATATTTTCCCACTTAGGGTAGAAATTAACCCTCGCCCCCCGTGGGATCTCCACCTTGTCGTAGTGGGGGGCTCAGTAACCGTGGTTTGGACTACCGCGGTGAAGCTAAGTGAGATCCCGGGAGTGGACGCTCCGCTTGGGCCTCGAGGCGCCTGCGCAGGATGCGTCCAAAGTGTGGGTGCGAGGGACAGTTCTATCTGTCCCTCGCAGTCGGGTGCGGTCGCCTAGATCCCAAAATTCTTCTGTTAGTGCTGCTCTACACTCTCCAAGAGAATTACCAGTCCAAATTCAAGCTCCTACGCCCAGTATTTGTGGCTGTGCCTTGTCAGCCAGTCAGTAACGCAAGCATTTTATATATACAGAATGATAATTCAGTTTGAAAGTTAATATGTCTCTACTAAATCATCTTTTTTTATCCATAGCACATGCAATTTTAGACATTCATTGTATTTTACAATGAAAATCTTTGCATGTGTTTTCCGAATAAAATCAATCAATCAATCAAATGTTTTATTGCGAAAACAGTGGTTACAGGGTGATGTTACAGCTAAATAGCATATAATGGATGTTCGCGACAGACATTAAAACTATGACAGTGAATAGTGTATTCGAAACCGCGAGTGAAAATCGAATAAAATCAGTGTTATCTAATCGTGCGGTACACCGGGTTCGGTTCCCGGACGTGTCAAAACGTTAAAAAATAGCTAAAATAGTGTAAATGGTTAGATTGCTAATATATAACAACTATGTAATACATGAACATTAGTCTTAAACTTGTGCTAACTGTAGGGACCTTAGATATCGAATCATAAATAGCGTTATCAGTAGTGACAGATAAGAGTTAATGCTTCATAAAACAGCTGTTTGTTTACATATTCGTTTTATAGTTTTATAAGTGTTTTTTAGCTTCATATAGACTTGAAATCATGTCTAGATACCTTTTTATTGCTAGTTATTACCTTATATAGTTAAAATAAGCATAATAACAAACATTCGTATGTTTATTATAAAATTTGTTTACTTACGATAGTATTTACTTAAGAAATTCTGTAAATTTTTTATGCTTCAAAGTTATCATGTCATATGTTCGAATTGAATAAAGATATTTTCATGGTGTTTGTTTTAATAGATGCCCCATATAGTTGCACACAACGGCCCACCAAAATCATATATATAAATTTAGTATACGATAGTTTTTCAATAGAAAATATAGTGGGCGGGCCCTTGTGTGGCAGCATTTTTTGGGAGTTTTTATGGAATAACTTAGTGACGCTAATAGTTAGGTTTAGGTATTGTATACCAATAGATAGAACTTAATGAGACCTATCTAACGATGTATAGAACATGTATGTATGCATAATAGGATCGAAACATACGTAACATTTGTACTGTTTTGTAAATAAAAATAAAGGAAAGATTCCCTGTGCACGTGTTCGGTGCGATGGTCGTCGATAAGGTAAAGTTTCGAGGTACTTAAGCGACCACCAATTCGGGCAGTTGTTGCCGTCTCAACCACCATCTTGTAACCATCAAGCACCGCACACCTGAACAGCATCGCTCTCAACGTATGAAGATGTTTCATTTCTGAAGCCCTTACACATCGAAGCCATACAGTCCACACACATAGAAGAACACGCATCGTCGTAGGCACACGTCAGCAGCACACTACCAGTGCACTGTAGCGGACTAGCAAAGGTTCGATTCCTGGCATCCGTTACATTTGTTGGTCGCTTCGAGCCGGATTGAAGAAGAATGCCTACGACGCGTTCAAGAGGTCGTGCTCCCGAGGTCGCCGGGGGAGCGGCCGGCGCCGGGCCTAGTTCCAGTACCCCTGCCCGCGCCGCCGCTGCCCGCAACCCAGCCGCCGCGGTCGTCCGTCACGACGGGCCACCGCGATCGCCGTCGACAACAGTCGGGAGCGACGCGCCGCCGCCGGCCCCCCCCGGCCCCGCGGGGAGGGACGAACGAAACATCACTCAAGATGCAAGGGAGCGAGCAGAGGTGCAGTCGAAAAATGAAGATGGCAAGGAAAGGACGTTGCAACCATCCGATAGATCGAGCGTTTGTACAGCGCAACATAGTATAATAGAAAATAGAGATAGAAAGAAGCCAACGAGGGAACGCGACCAACGCTCAGCAGCTACGGGACGCTCCAATAGAAATGTGATGTTGGCTCGAGAAGAAGTTTTGAAGATAAAACTACAGTTAGCACAGTTAGCACTACAGAAGGCTGAAGAAGAGGCGGACTCCGATGACTACGACGAGGATGGACAGTCGAAACAAGACTACGTACGTTCGTGGTTGGAAGAGGCTCCGGAACCCCAGCCCGGCCCTGAAGATATAGATATAGTGATATCGGCGCCCACTAAGAAGAGGGACGTCGACGGGGCACAGAAGATAGATATAGAAGATGGACCGCCCTCACAGAAGATGGACGTTCATCAACAGGGAGGTGATTCGCTGAAGCCGTTCATCACGGATCTCACCTCCGCGATCGCCGCGCTCGCCGACAGGAAGCCACCGGACACATCGATAGTTGCACCACACCCGGCGGTTTCGAAAGTCATCATGACGCTACCGACGTTCGGCGGCGCGCACACCGAGTGGCTGTCGTTCAAGGCGATATACGACACCACCAAGAATTTCTTCAACGACGTGGAGAATACAGCGAGACTGAGAAGAAGTCTCAAGGGAAGAGCGTTAGAAACAGTTAGCTCTGAACTGATTGGGCATGCGCGACCAGATGAGATTATGAAGGAGTTGGAGCTGCAGTTCGGACGACCAGACTCGATCGCACAGGCAGAGACGGACAAGCTGAGGACCCTGCCACGCTGTAGCGAAGCACCTAAGGACATATGCGCGTTCGCGAGCAAGATTAGAAGCGGCGTCGTCACACTTCGTGCGTTGAAAAAGGAACACTACCTCATCAATGCGGAGCTAGTGCGCGTGTTGACCGAGAAGCTACCGAACTCGCTACGTGTGCAGTGGTACAAGACGTATACCGAGAAGTGCCAGTCGAAGCCGGACCTCAGCCGATTCAGTGACTTCGTGACAGAGTACGCGCGTTACTGTAGCGCGTTCGCGCCGGCTGAGAACATCACCGATGGGCCGCCAAGCAGACGTACCGTGCAGAGGACGTACACGGCGACGGCGACGGAGAAGCGAACGCATACGGACACGTCTAACGCGAAGTGCAGGATATGTGAACGCGAAGGACACTACTCGTCGGCCTGCAGCACGTTTCGTAACGGCAACGCAGAGAAGAGATGGCAGCTAGCTAAGCAGCATGGATTGTGTTTTCGCTGCTTACGCATACGCCGAATAGAACACTCGTGCAAGCCCAAGAAGTGCGGTGTAGAGGGATGTCGCGCTACACACAACCAGTTGCTTCACTACGATAGAGGAGCCCATAGGACCGAAGACGTGAACATAGAAAAGCAAGAAACGGTCGCCAGTTCGTGCATACGTGCAAAGGCTCAAGCATACTTAAAGATAGTGCCCGTGCAGATAGTCGGACCGGCGGGAGAGGCGTCTACGTTCGCCCTACTCGACGACGGAAGCACCGTATCGCTCATAGACGAAGACATAGCCAAGGAAGTCGGCGCGGAAGGGAGCCTGGACCCGTTTACGATCCGTGCCATAGGCGATACGTCGATCGACATGCCAACGTCGCGACGCGTAGACATACAAATACGAGGAGCCGGCGCCGACAGCAAACAAGTGCCTTTGTGTGCGCGCACCGTAGCCAGCCTACACCTGTCGCCGCAGAAGATCGCCGAAGAGGACCTGATAGACTGCAAACACCTCGAAGGCATCAAGAAGAAGCTGGTGTATGACATAGGCGCGCCAAAGGTGCTAATAGGTCAAGACAACTGGCACCTGCTCATAGCGAACGCAGTACGAAGAGGACCCAACGATCAACCGGTGGCGTCGCTTACATCGCTGGGATGGGTGCTGCACGGCGCACGCTCACGCACTTTGGGAAACACCGTACACTTCGTCAACGGTCTCTCCGCTATAGATGAAAACATAGAAGCGCAACTGAAAGAATATTTCGCACTGGAATCGCTCATAGTGAACCCACGTCGACCGAACTCGGACCCCGAGAAGCGGGCTACAGATATGTTAGAAAAACATACGAAACAATTAGAAGATAGACATATAGAGACGGCTCTTCTGTGGAAACAAGAAGACATCGTCATGCCAGATAGTTACGAGAACGCGGCAAGGAGGCTCGCACACATAGAGAAAAAATTAGATAGAAACATAGAGTTGAAAACAAGATATACAGAACAGATGAACTCACTGATAGAAAAGGGATACGCAGAAGAAGCTCCCATGAATAGTACGCCAGGGAAGACTTGGTACTTGCCTCACTTCGATGTACACAACCCCATGAAGCCTGAGAAGATTCGTATAGTTCACGACGCCGCCGCGAAGACCAGAGGTATGTCACTCAACGATTACCTGCTCACGGGGCCGGACTTGCTACAATCGTTGCCGGGGGTGTTGATGAGGTTCCGTCGACACCGCGTCGCCGTCTCAGCCGATATAACAGAGATGTTTATGCAGGTGAGAGTACGCCCAGAAGACCGAGACGCGCTGCGCTACCTGTGGAGAGGTGACCGGCGGGAGGGACCGCCCCAGGAATACCGTATGAAGTCCATTATCTTCGGCGCGGCAAGCTCACCGTGTACAGCTATATTCGCGAAGAATTGGAACGCTCGCAAGCACGCAGAAGAGTACCCGGAAGCAGCAGAAGCCATCATAGATAATCATTACATGGATGACTATCTGGACAGCTTCAGGAACGAACAGGAAGCGACGAGTATAGCGTCACGGGTGCGAGACATACACAGACAAGCGCACTTTCATCTCACGAAATGGGTGTCGAACTCTAGAAACGTCATCGAAGCAATAGAACCAAGTCAACATCGCCAGGAGACAGTCGGCCTCGCCAGCAAGGGGCAAGAAGAGAAAATTCTCGGCTTGATGTGGAAAACGAGCGCGGACGAGCTGAGCTTCAACCTTACACTCGCACGGCTTCCAGACGGACTCATCGGCACCGAAGCGCCTACGAAACGGGAAGCGTTGAAAATAGTTATGTCGCTATACGACCCACTCGGCCTCGCATCGCCCGTGACTGTTCGAGCCAAACAGCTACTACAGGAAGCCTGGCGACTCGGTACAAATTGGGACGAGAAGTTTGACGAAAGCCTTAGAGTGCAATGGGCATCGTGGATACAGCATTTAGAACAGTTGAAGTCGATACGCATCCCGCGGTGTTACCCCGGGTACAGTGACGCCTGTACACTCCAAGTACATGTCTTTACGGACGCCAGTGAAGTGGCCTACGCAACAGCGGTGTACTGGCGAGCGACTACACCAGATGGGCGTGTGCACGTGACGCTCGTTATGGCGAAGGCGAGAGTGGCACCGCTTAAGGTGGTGTCAATCCCGAGACTCGAACTGCAAGCCGCCGTCATGGGTACGCGAGTCGCTCAAGCGGTAATAGAAGAACATCGCGTCAAACCCGAGGCCGTCGTGTACTGGACGGACAGCAAGACCGTACTAACGTGGATAAGAAAAGGAGCACGGGCGTACAAACCATTCGTCGCGCACCGCCTAGCCGCCATAGAAGAGCATAGTAAAGTTGAAGATTGGCGCTGGGTACCTACGAAGTTGAACGCGGCGGATGCGGCTACACGCGACGTGCCAAACAGCTTTAACTCCGAACACGAGTGGTACACCGGACCGTCGTTCCTGTACGAAGACCCGTCACTATGGCCCGTAGAGAAGCACATCGCCCCTGACGCGACAGGCGAAGAGCGCACACTGACAGCTGTAGAGAAACGTCAAACACATAGAATTATAGAAGCCGTACCGGACCCGTATAGATTTTCCAAATGGGAGAGGCTCTTACGAGCGACAGCAAGAGTTCTACAATTTATAGCATTATGTAAGAAAACCGCAGAGAAGGTTCTATATAAAAGAACGCAGAAAAATAGACAGAAGGATCCAGATTGGCGTCACGTGACGAAGACGAAGCACAACATCAAGTCGGGCAGAGCGGCACCTCGTCCAGCCGCCGACTCCCGAAACTTCGTGCTTCTCTCCGCAGAACACACCCGCGGCGCCGAGGACCTTCTTGTGAAGGCGGTACAAGAGGACTCCTTCGGCGCCGACCTTCGGGAGCTGCGGCGCGGAGGAGGTGTCGCCAGAGACAGCCGCCTGTATTCGTTACCCGTGGAGATGAACAACGGAATTATCACTCTACGCAGTCGTATAATAGCTACAGAAGAAATCTCCGAACAAACAAAGAGACCGCCGATCTTAGACGGCGATCATCGTATTACACAGCTATACATAGATTGGACGCATAGAAAATTACATCACAGCGGTACAGAGTTGGTAATCAATGAAATACGCCAACACTATTGGATTCTTCGTCTGCGGCCGACTACAAAGAAAATAGTACATAGATGTCTACCATGCCGCATTAGAAAAACGCAGCCGCCTGAGCCAGCCACAGGGGACCATCCAAAGACGCGCCTTGCTCACCATCAGAGGCCCTTCACCTACACGGGTCTTGATTATTTCGGGCCGCTCTCCGTAACCGTCGGTAGACAGCGTCACAAACGTTATGTGGCACTGTTTACATGTCTCACTTCCAGGGCAGTACATCTGGAGGTCGCCGCCAGCCTGAGCGCCGACTCCGCAATCTTGGCGCTGCGCAGGTTCGCAGCGCGCCGAGGTTGCCCCGCAGAGATCTACTCGGACAACGGCACCAACATGCACGGTGCCGACCGAGAGATGAGAGACGCCGTCGCCGAGGAAGCGAGTCGCCGTGGCATCATATGGCGCTTCATCACCCCCTCAGCGCCATTCATGGGGGGCGCATGGGAGCGCCTCGTCAGGTGCGTGAAGACCGCCCTCTATACGGTCCTTCATGAGCGCCATCCGCACGAAGAAGTCCTAGCTACACTACTGTGTGAGGTCGAGTACACAGTAAACAGTCGACCCCTCACACAAGTCTCCGTCAACGCAGCAGACAGCGAGGCCATCACCCCGAACCACATCCTGTTCGGTGGTTCTGCTCGCCTCCCTCCGCTGGGCGAGTTCAGCGAGGCTGACCTCAACAGCAGCAAGCACTGGCGGCGCGCCCAAATCCTCGCCGACATGTTCTGGCGCCGTTGGGTGCGCGAGTACCTACCCGAGCTGCAACACCGGCGGGAGCCCCATGGGTCTGGGCTCAACCTCGAGGTCGGCGACCCCGTCCTGATCGCCGACGGCCAACTCCCGCGCAACACCTGGCCGCGCGGTCGAGTTGTGGCTGTCTACCCGGGCGCCGACGGCGCCATACGCACTGTCGAAGTGCGCACAGCAGCAGGCGTCCTCAAACGGCCGGCTAAGAAGCTGGTCCCCCTGCCCAAGTGACGAGGTGTCGCTCACCGGGTGCTCTGCAGCACCGCCACACGACGGGTCACGCGCGTTGCTGCACGGCGGGAGAGATGTTCGCGACAGACATTAAAACTATGACAGTGAATAGTGTATTCGAAACCGCGAGTGAAAATCGAATAAAATCAGTGTTATCTAATCGTGCGGTACACCGGGTTCGGTTCCCGGACGTGTCAAAACGTTAAAAAATAGCTAAAATAGTGTAAATGGTTAGATTGCTAATATATAACAACTATGTAATACATGAACATTAGTCTTAAACTTGTGCTAACTGTAGGGACCTTAGATATCGAATCATAAATAGCGTTATCAGTAGTGACAGATAAGAGTTAATGCTTCATAAAACAGCTGTTTGTTTACATATTCGTTTTATAGTTTTATAAGTGTTTTTTAGCTTCATATAGACTTGAAATCATGTCTAGATACCTTTTTATTGCTAGTTATTACCTTATATAGTTAAAATAAGCATAATAACAAACATTCGTATGTTTATTATAAAATTTGTTTACTTACGATAGTATTAACTTAAGAAATTCTGTAAATTTTTTATGCTTCAAAGTTATCATGTCATATGTTCGAATTGAATAAAGATATTTTCATGGTGTTTGTTTTAATAGATGCCCCATATAGTTGCACACAACGGCCCACCAAAATCATATATATAAATTTAGTATACGATAGTTTTTCAATAGAAAATATAGTGGGCGGGCCCTTGTGTGGCAGCATTTTTTGGGAGTTTTTATGGAATAACTTAGTGACGCTAATAGTTAGGTTTAGGTATTGTATACCAATAGATAGAACTTAATGAGACCTATCTAACGATGTATAGAACATGTATGTATGCATAATAGGATCGAAACATACGTAACATTTGTACTGTTTTGTAAATAAAAATAAAGGAAAGATTCCCTGTGCACGTGTTCGGTGCGATGGTCGTCGATAAGGTAAAGTTTCGAGGTACTTAAGCGACCACCAATTCGGGCAGTTGTTGCCGTCTCAACCACCATCTTGTAACCATCAAGCACCGCACACCTGAACAGCATCGCTCTCAACGTATGAAGATGTTTCATTTCTGAAGCCCTTACACATCGAAGCCATACAGTCCACACACATAGAAGAACACGCATCGTCGTAGGCACACGTCAGCAGCACACTACCGGCGCACTGTAGCGGACTAGCAAAGGTTCGATTCCTGGCATCCGTTACAATGGATATATTATAGAATCACACTGCTCGGTCGTGTAAGGCGTACAATATCATTATAATAGATTTACAAACAAAATTTTAAAAATTATGTATTAAATTAATCATCCATTTCAATTATACAAGAGAAATAATTGGGTACAATAAAATTAATTAGTGGCTCAATTTCTGAAAGAGCACTATAAAATGTAAGCATACATACATACATATACTCACGCCTTTTTCCCGTCGGGGTAGGTATAGACAACGGAACGCCACTTGCTTCTATCCTTACAGACCTCACGCGCTTCCTCTACCCTCATTACTCTTTTCATACATGCTCGCCGGTTTCGGGTACTTCGGACCTTGCCGTTTTTTTAGGACGTCCTCAATTTGGTCGATGAGTGTCCGACGAGGTCTGCCGCGACCGACTTGCCCACACACATTTGCCTTATAGATCGGATTCGTCATTCTTTTTCACTCATTCGCTCCACGTATCCAAACCACTTCAGCATTCCTTTCTCAATCTTAGTCACGACATCTTCTTTCAGACCACTGTTCTCTCGTATAGTTACATTCGGAATTCTATCAATCAGTCTCACACCACACATACTACACAGTGATCGCATCTCAACTGCGTTAATTCTACTTTCATGCTTTTTCTGCCATACCCAACTCTCACTTCCAAACATCAACGTGGGGACAAGCACTCCATTGTGATCCGCCAATCGCGCCTCTTTTGACAATGAGAGCACTATTCAATAAACATTGTGTTTGTCGGATAAAGCTGAATTTAGCCAAACACGTTTTTTGAAATTGTGCAGTTAAGTTTAGTTTCACAGTTATTTATACGAATTGTTTGTTGGTTTAGTGATGAGTGATTCCCATTGCTATTGAAATCGAGCGTTAAATTTTCACTTATAGCAAAAAATGTGAGGAACAATGTCATTAGCTGTTTGTATGTAATTTGTCTGTGAATTGCATGTATCTAATAATGTACCTATATAGGTATGTTTACCAGTTATTTAATTGTAATAGTACAAGCTCTAACTAGTTAGGATCAGACAACGATGTGTAAATGGTTGAAATAAAAGATTTATAGCGTTTCCGGCAACTCATAATAATATTGCTCTCATATGCACTCACGCCTGTTTCCCATGGGGGTAGGCAGAGACTACGGAACGCCATTTGCAACGATCCTGACACATCTTTGTTGCTTCATTCACTCCCATGAAATTTGTCAGTGTTAATTTCATATATTATTTGATCCGTATCTCTTTACATTATTTTCGCCATGTAGGTAGCAGTAAATATAGTTTAAATTCATTTTAAAATTAATGGAGTCTCGTCGACACGAAGTCATTAAATAACAGTATTTACGGTCGACCCACGTTTAAAAGTAACGGTATCCAATTACCACTCACTCGCTTCGCAGAAATAAAAATTGTCGAAACGTTGGAAAAACAATAAATCGTGTGAGGCAGGAGGGCAGTCCCTCAGCGAAAAAGCGAATCATTACAACACCGAGGCCATATTTTGTAAGCGATCGACATCACTCTCTAAGCACGGCTATGATTTTCCAGCGTCCGCCATTTTTGTTGAGTCATGCAAAAAATTTAATTTCCCACGTTGTGCTTCTGAACATCTATATATGTAGGTTATGCTTAGGTGCTTTTACATTGTACATACAAGAATGAATGAAATTGTTATTATTTATATATTACCATGCTGAGCACTTTAACTGATGACATGTGAACCTTTACAACATTTTCGATGTTTTTTGATACAGTGATTGACAACCTTAAACTACCCATACAAAAAATCATCATTTCAGCCGAAAGACGACTATTGCTGGACATAGCCCCTCAAGGCCCTCCACATGGATCGAGCTTGAGTCATCCACCACCGTCCGCTGGCCGCGATCTCAACAAGATATTTTAATTCACTCAAATAACCGACATGCCATCTTTTAACTACCAATATCTCATTGTATATTTGTACAGATTACGCCAAACTTTTCATGTCGATCGGACCTCTCATTCGCAGCTCATGACGTCACAACACAGGAAAATAACTTCATATAAATATTTACGAAAATAAATCGATTCCTGTTATGTGTAAAGCAATCAAAACACCAGGTTATAGTGAAAATGAAGACCTTCCATTTGTTGAAGTGTTTTCACTGTAAACAACAATAAAATCGAGCAACACTGATGAACTTATCGGTTCTGTACATACGGTGGTGGATGACTCAAGCTCGATCCATGTGGAGGGCCCACATGGATCGAGCTTGAGTCATCCACCACCGTCCGCTGGCCGCGATCTCAACAAGATATTTTAATTCACTCAAATAACCGACATGCCATCTTTTAACTACCAATATCTCATTGTATATTTGTACAGATTACGCCAAACTTTTCATGTCGATCGGACCTCTCACTCGCAGCTCATGACGTCACAACACAGGAAAATAACTTCACACTCTCATAAAACCTTTTATGGCGAAAAATAAGAATAGTTTATGTGAACGATTCTCTTTGCCTTGCAAAAATGTGTTTGTTGTATCGATAAAAGATCCAATTCACAAAAAAGCTTATTTGTTATGCAAATATTTGATGGAAAAACACGTAAATTATGTTGACTGACTGACTGACTTGGCTCGCGGGGGTGGGTAGTGTGGGTACACATTTTATTCCCGCACGCAAACATTGACTTTATTATGGCTTTAATATAGTTGTGTGTTGAGACAAGATATTTACATTGTGCAGTTCAGATTTGTTTGACTGTTTTGTTCCAAGATATCTACGCGTGTATAATCTTCGTAAGTTAACGTATTCTAAGCAGATATATACTTTAGATTAGTAACCTAATATAATAATATTATATTATCTCTGTTTGTTAACTATTTCATACCATGGCAAGGACCACTCTGTCACTATGAGAAGACTCTGGTTGTAAGAAATATGTCTTATACTATAAAAGTTATATATTTCAATTTAGATTAACATTAATGTTTAGTTTAAATCTCGCAAACTTTACTTGAAATTGTGTGCTTACCAGAGGATATTGAGGATAATTATATATTATATGTAATACGAGAGGATGCCAGCAGCTACGCCCGTGCATTTTTTTTTAAATTAAGGTCTGATCCCGATTCCGTGCAAATTTCGGAAAATCTCTTCTTAGTGCACTTCTACTTTCACCAAGGGACATACATGTCTATTTTCAGCTTCTTGCGGCTTGCATTCAATCAGTAATGCAAGAAACTTATATACAGGTACAGATTTATCAATTTAAAATGGTGGTCGAGAAATCCTTGTACGAGCTCCAAAGCTTAGTGGTAATTGAAATTAATAAATTTCATGGTAAACAATAGTATATTACTATGAACCTTCGAGGAATATGTTTGATTTTGTTTAAACGTTGCGGTTTCAATATAAAGTTATAGAGAAAAGGTAATTATATAAAGTGCATGCAAAACCAAATATAAATATTTACGAAAATAAATCGATTCCTGTTATGTGTAAAGCAATCAAAACACCAGGTTATAGTGAAAATGAAGACCTTCCATTTGTTGAAGTGTTTTCACTGTAAACAACAATAAAATCGAGCAACACTGATGAACTTATCGGTTCTGTACATATAAACTGACCCACTGTTAGGCACGGGCCAATTCTCAGCATTAGAAGGTTAAGGCCATAGTCAGTTTGGCAAACTTCACATGTCTCTCAAGATCACTAAGTAAGTTAGGCATTCAGATTACTCCCTCGATGTTTTCCTCACATTCAGTCTGCGATATTTATCAAATTATTATGTACATAACTTCGAAAAGTCAGTTGTGCAAGCCGTCATAAAGATCCGAAAACCTCTACGTAACTGTCGGTCGGTCTATCTACTAGGCTATCGCTGCGAACATCAAAAGTACTTCAATATTAATGAGTAGAAATTAATGAAAAAAATTAGTAAAAGCCCATTTTGTCAAGGACAAAACCCTTGTTAGTTAGTAGGCAGAACAACATTTACCTCAGAGAATAATCGCTAGTATAGTTGCAAAACTTCTGAAAAATTCGGAATAATTCCGGAATACTTCTGGGAAAGTTTCTTTAAATCAGAATTATTCAAAATGAATTTAATTAAGATTTGTATTTTTTTTTTGCTGAAAAATCGTATTTTGCATCGATCGTCGATCGCCGCCGCCCCCTCTGTGCGCAAGCCGGTGCAGCCGCGCTGGCGCCGCACCGCCGCCGCCGTGCGCGCCCGACTGCCAGCCCACGAGTCGTGCGTGCAGGCGATGGCGGTGCGGGGTGCGGTAAGAGCGGAGATGCTCCCCGGAGAAGTTTTCCCCCCCGCGAGAAAGATTCGTACCCCGCAATTGAATGTTTCCGCGGAATATTTCGCACGAATAATTCAATGAGAATAAACGTGTTTGTTTGTGGTGTGATGGGTTTTATTATAAATGGGATTGAATAAGTATATGTTGATATTTTTATAGGTAGATATTATGTTAGCCCGCGATTAACAGGATTTTTATTCTTTTGTTTTTAGGTAGGTACCTACTTATTTCGAAATCGAATGCTATTTTTATAAATGTTAGTTGTAGAATAAAAAACCAGGCCTAGCATAGGTATTTGATTTGTTTTTTGAAAAAGGGTTACCTACCTATGTTTTTGGTTAGTTTGTATGTAGCTCTGTACGCATTGCGAGTATTCGCGAGCCGCATAGGTAGGTATTAATCATTACCTTCCTACTTAACGCGTATAATAGGCCAGTCAATAAAAACAAATAAAGGCAAACCTTGCAAGCAAACAAAGATAATATAATTTATCAACTTCCAAGCCCGAAATAGTTCGTAAGGTCGATTTTCCTGGTTTTTTTTGACAGTTGAAATATTCCCAAAGTTTCGGAATATTTCGGAATACTTCCGAAGTATTCGACGGAAATGATTCGGAATATTTCCCGCCAGCATCTATAATCGCTAGTACCCTCAATGTAGTAATTATCACGTCTTCTCGCCTAATTGAATTAATTAAACAATGATAAAGCCAACGGCCCGAGGAGATATAAAATAAAAGTGAGCAACGGCTAAGGGTGAGCGTACATTGATAGGCGGCACGACAAATGCAATCAGAAGGCCGATTCACATATTTAAACAGACAGTGACACCTTATTTTGAAGTAATTGTGATTTGATTATGAATTGACTCACAATATATTGGTATGCTGTATGCTGCTACACTTATATTTTGACGTTGACACATAGTTTGACACTATTTTTAATTTACGATTTATCGCGGTATCATTCAAGTATGGGTTAATTTAGGAGAATACTATTTATGACCTTAGTACTACACCGAGAGTACATCTATGAGTATCAACTAAACTGCATTTTGAACAAATACTATAAGTATAATTGGCCCTCTGTTGTTGGCATTATTATGTCAGCATAATGTGACTACTGTTTATGTGTCAATTGTGTCAGTAGTATCAGTACTACTGACACAATTGAAATTTTTTTCGGTGTGTGGCAACACTAATGTGAACAGCTGGTTTGATTTACTCTTAAAATTTTAAGTGTTAATTTAATATAATTATTGCTTTTAAGTTATCCCTAGGCTGATAAATCAATTACTAATATTATAAATATCGTGTAGGAAACATAACTTGTTAATTTAAAGTGTAATTATTGTGTTTTCTCGTACAAATAAAATCGGTGACAGTTAACCGGCGTAAAGTTTGTATTTGAAAGTCATCCAACAAAAGGTAAATTATAATTAAATACTGTAAAGTGATGAGAATCACAGAAATAATTATTCTGTTTTTCGTTAAACATTTAACTGATAGTGCATTTGGATATCGCATCTTGTAGGTAAACTAGGTACTTAACCTCTAAAGTCGTTGACACTACTTCTGACAGGTCATAGTTTCAAAGTTTACTTTTATTATTTCTCTTTTATAGAATCTCACATTTCTTCATTCATCTCTCTATTATCTTGCTTTCTTCGTTAATTTATCTTCTCGTGTTAAATAATCAGCATGAATTTTGGCGATGAATGAGCTTGTAGATTCTAATACATGTAACTGTCAACATGCTAAGACTTTGATCACTAATACCCAAGGCAACAATATGGTTTCACCAGCTCCTTCTGTGCCAACTTCTATCTTGCTTGCGACAACCGGAAACTAATAGTTCTCCAGTCAAATCAAATGAACATTCGCCTATAGTTCACCATGTATACCCTAATTTAAAAAATAAGCTTATAATATTTAGTGATGAATTAGGTAAAGGTTTAGGAGAATTGTTGTCAGACAGCTGTAGGTGCTATTCAGTTGTAAATCACTGTATGCCAGAATTAACATATATAGATATTATTAATAGAATCAAGTATTTTGATTTAACCCAAGATACTACAATATTAATATTAATTGGAAATAGAGGTTGTATGAATAAGCAGGCAATTAAGGAAGTATATGATACCCTCTCATACTTAAATGTGAACCATATTGTAATGTTCACATTGCCCTACTCACACAGTTTGCCACAGGCGGAAAATAATTATAGGCATAAATTAAATACTGTATTACATTCCTTACAATATTATAATGCTAAATTTCAATTAATTGACACTAGCTATGTCGGTATCTTATTATTTAGATACTTTAGCCAAGAATCTGACTAATAGACATATTCAGATAATAGACTAATTTAAACTGAATCAAGAGACAATAGAGACAACCTCTTGCAATGAACTATATGTAGTTACTAGTTTAAACAATAGACTAAGTATGCACACATCTAGTCCTGAGAGAAAGATTATTAATGATGAAACTAATATTAAAATTGTGCATCAAAATATTCAGGGTTTATTGAGTAAAGAGTTAGAGGTAGAATTATTTATCAATAGCAATAATATTGATATTTTATGTTTAACTGAGCATTGGTTACAAAACCACCAACTCATATTTAATTTCAATAATCACCTGTTAGGTAGCTCATTCTGCAGAGTCAATATGATACATGGTGGCTCCTTAATATTAATTAATAAGGCTATTAAATTTAGAGAAAGAGTGGATATTGTGAGCCTCTCTGTTGAACGAGTTATAGAGTTGTCTTGCATTGAGTTTGAGCAATATATTGTAATAAGTGTGTATAGACCCCCATGTGCTCAATATGATCATTTTGAGAGAATTTTAGAGGATGTTTTATTTAAAAGCTCCAAAACTAATAAAACAGTTGTTGTCTGTGGTGACTTTAACATTAATGTACTAGAAAAATCATGTTCCACCAATAAGTTAATAACACTATTTAAATCGTTTAATTTGTACCATATTTTTATGGAACCTACAAGAATAACTAACTTGAGTGCTACTTGCATTGATAATATTTTTTGTAACCAGATACCAAAGCTAAATAAAATTATTAATGCGCTAAGCTCTGACCACTGTGGGCAAATTGGTAAAGTTTCACAGAAAAAATAACATTAATAAAATAAATATTAAATTTGTTCCAGTCAATGCAAGCCGTCTAAAGCATTTTAAAAATAGATTGGAGTGTAAATTACCAGAGTTGTCATTTCACAAATATCCTAACCAGTTATATAGTTCACTACATAATTTGATCATTGTTGAATTTAGTAAAATATTTACACCCAAGACAGTATCAGTCAGTGACCGCTTCACATTTAGTGAATGGGCAACACCTGGGATTTTGTTTTGTTTTTCGTGTGAGCGTGTGGCCAACTCTGGTGTCGGAGTTTTCAGACCGCCCGAAGGCCTCCGACATGGCCTAACGATCCTTATCCTTGGACAAGAACCGGGACCGACAGCTTTACGTGCCCTCCGAAGCACGGTAGCGCTCAGATGTAAATGCCACACACGGTCACCCATCCAAGTGGTAACCTGTGCAAGCGTTGCTTAACTTTGCCGATCTGTTACGAACGGCAAGCCAAGTCTCGCTACGAGCGCTACTTTTTACTACGGGATTTACAAGAGTAGATTAAAATTATTTCAATTATACAATGAAAGAACCTTTATTAATAGTGAAGTGTTCATAAACTATGTTAGAAGTTATTCAAACATTTTCAAACGAGCATGTTCCACAGTTAAATCAAACTTCTTAAAAAATAAAATAAAAACGTCTAATAATAAAATTAAAACAACTTGGAATATAATTAATAGTAAAACTAGAAGTCACAGTACGTAGTCGTGAGTTCCATTTAAAAATAAATAATGTAGATATTAAAACTGATCTGAAGGTAGCAGAGGAGTTCGAACATTTTTTTACTAATATTCCTCAAATAACAACAAAAGTTCTACAGTCATCTCCCGCTGATGCTGAAAATATTATAAAACACTGTGTACCTGAACCTAAATGTGGCGCACCTTTTGAATTCACTTTTGTTAATGAAAGAGATATTATATCCGTTTTTAAAACATTAAATCTTAAAAATACCATAGATCTATGGGGACTTTCTGTCAAGACCATCTCGTCAGTTATTACTATTATTGCACCCCACTTAGCAGAGGTGTTTAATTGTTGCGTTGCAAATGGTGAATTTCCTGATCTAATGAAGCATAGTAAAGTGATACCGCTATTCAAATCTGGCAGTACTTTAGATCCAACAAACATTCGGCCTATTTCAGTACTACCTACAATGAGTAAAATATTCGAAAAGTTAATTTCAAAGCAAATTTTGGCACACTTTAATAAATACAATATTTTGCATAACAAGCAATTTGGTTTCACAAAAGGTCGCTCTACTATCGATGCTGCGCTAGAATTAATAAAAAGCATTTTTGAGGCTTGGGAGGATTTGCATGACGCTTTAGGTATTTTTTGCGACCTATCCAAGGCATTTGACTGTGTTCATCATAAGATCCTGATCGGCAAATTACATCATTACGGAATTAGAGGCAAGGCTCTTGATCTTTTGAAATCGTACTTAAGTGATAGAGTCCAGAGAGTAGACGTCAATGGTGAGAGATCACCTGGATGTGCATTTACCATGGGCGTCCCGCAAGGTTCAATTCTGGGTCCTTTTCTATTTCTTATTTACATTAACGACTTACCCTACTTTATAGGCCATAACCATGATGTTGTACTATTTGCTGATGACACTTCTTTAATATTTAAAATTAAAAGGAAATTATTAGATTTTCACGAAGTCAATATTGCACTTGCAAAAGTTGTACGCTGGTTCAACGCAAATAATCTTCTCCTTAACGAGAAAAAAACTAAATGTCTAAAGTTTTCAACACCTAATGTCGGACACGTTAGGACCAACGTCCAACTGAATAACGCAGAATTGGGTCTTGTTGATACAACAGTGTTTTTAGGTATTACCATAGATTCAAAACTTCAATGGAGCCCACACATTGAAAAGCTATCGGGCAAGCTCAGTTCAGCAGCATATGCAGTTAAAAAAATAAGACATTTTACTGATGTAGATACGGCTAGGATAGTTTATTTTAGTTACTTCCATAGCGTTATGTCTTACGGAATTCTTCTGTGGGGGACAGCTGCAGACATCAACACCATCTTTATCTTACAGAAAAGAGCCATTCGTGCTATTTACAATCTCGGTCCCAAAGTGTCCCTCAGAGAAAAATTCAAGGAAATAAATATTCTGACTGTAGCATCTCAAAATATTTTTGAAAACTTAAAGTATGTTTATAGAAATATTAGTTATTTTAAAAAGAAATCTGACATACATTCTGTGAATACCAGGAACAAACACAATCTTACTGTGCATGCCACTCGTCTTCACAGAATTAGCAATTCGTTCGTGGGGCAAAGTATACGCTTCTACAATAAATTACCTATTGGTATAAGAAAAATATGGGATGTACAAGCGGGATTCCGAAAGGGTATGGGATGCACGGATCAGGTTTTTTCCTTGTGAAGCATAGCCGAAAAGTTCTTGGCCAAAGGTCAAAAGGTCTATTGCGCATTCGTGGATTTGGAAAAGGCTTACGATAAAGTGGTGAGGAATGAAATGTGGTCGGTGCTGTCAATGAATGGGGTGGACAGCAGCCTCATTCGAGCTCTGAAATCCCTTTATGAGGATTCTAGAGCTTGTGTGAGGATAAACGGGGCATACACTAACTGGTTTACCATCGAGAAAGGTGTTAGACAGGGATGTGTAGCGTCGCCGTGGCTGTTTAACCTCTTCATGGACAGTTGTTTGCAAGATTTAAAACAGTGTGACTGCGGATTAAGGATGAATGGGTTACTCGTTAAATGCCTCCTTTATGCTGATGATCAGGTAATACTTGCATCTTCAGCGGAGGAGTTGCAGGAGATGGTAGCAATCATGCATGGTGCGTTAGAGAGGAAAGGAATGAAAGTGAATGTAAGTAAAACGAAAGTTATGGTTTTTGAAAAGGAGGAATGCGTTACGGCTTGTAATGTTTTGATCGATGGACAGCGAGTGGAACAAGTGAATGAGTTTGTTTACTTAGGTACGTTGTTTACAAGAGATGGTAAGAATGAAGAAGATATTGAAAGGAGAGTTAATGCAGGTAATAGTGTGAATGGAGCTCTGAAAGCGTTCATGAACAGTCAAAACGTGTCCAAAAAGGCACGTTTGGCTGTACATAGAGGCGTGTTAGTGCCTACCCTTATGTATGGTAGTAAAAGTTGGGTATGGCAGAAGAGATTTGAAAGTAAAATAAATGCTGTAGAAATGAGAGCACTGAGAAGTATGTGTGGTGTGTCACCACCTTCTAACTCTGTCGGTCAAAAACCGACAGAGTTAGAAGGTGGTGAGTTCGGGAGATGAAGGAAACGACTATAGCTCGTGTAATAACATTTATTACTGATCTAAAATATATGCGAATACAGATTATATACAGTGTATCAATACTTATCTATATAGTATACATACGATGGGCTAGTACACATTGTACACACACACTACACGCCCACCGGATAAAATAAAATAAAAATAAACAATCTTTATTTTTATTTCACTTAAAGACTAAAACTTATAGTCTATTACAAAACAAAGTTTTTATATGAATCAAGTACATGGAATATACTTATGTTTAAAGTATACATATATAAGTATACTCATAATTGTATTTTAACATCAAATATTATTATAGGGTCTAGTTCTATTCTTATGCACTATCATTTCTTTACCTTTGTATTCTATTTTTAGATTTGGTTCACAATTTTCGATAACCTTATAAGGACCGACATATAGAGGATCAAAATTGTTTACACATTGTTAGTTTCTTAGTAATATCATATCGCCAACGTTATAAGTGATAGTGTTCGTATAATTATCGTACTTAGATTTTCTAATAAATTTGTTTGTAATTAATTTTTTTCTAGCAATATGATTATTGCGACTTTTGGAGTCTGTATTTAAGTTCTTTTGGATAATCATAATAATTATATAATGGATCTACATCTGATGTTAGGTTGTTAGGTAAATTACAAAGTTTGCCGAAAACTAATTCGTATGGTGTATATTTGGTTTCGGAGTGAACTGTAGTATTAAAAGCAAAACACCAATAGGGTAACCATACGCTCCAATTATTCGGTTCGTTATTAGTCTGAATACGCAAAAATGACATTAAATTTTATGACTATTTTCTAAACCTCCAATAGATTGATGATGATAGGCTGTCGATGTTACCTGTTGAATTTTAAGAATGTTACATACCTCTTTCATTACTATAGAAACGAACTCTGTACCTCGATCTGATATGATTTGTCGAGGTATGCCGTACCGCAAGATAAAGTTGTTTATAAATGAAGTTGCTACTGAAATACTATCCTTATGTCTAAGAGGATAAGCCTCAACATATTTTGTTAAGTCACACTGCAGTGTGAGAATATAAGTATAATTATCGCTATCCTTAAATAAGGGCCCTACTAAATCTAAATAAATTCTATCGCAACTACAACGACCTCTGTCTGTTATGACCATAGGTTGTTTTATATATTTATTCATATACTTTTGTCGTAAGCACTTATCGCAACAACTTACAAAGTCATGTACGTCCTTTTCTAATCCTGGCCAAAAGTAACGTCTTTTAATATTATTCACCATGCGCCTTATACCGGCATGACCGCTGGTTGGCAACATGTGATAGTCATTCAATATTACACGCTTCGTATCGTTATCGCTTATTCTTTTGACACTATTTAAAACATATAATCGCGGTCCGACCAATTTTGCGTGTCATTTATACAACCAGTTAACTCTTTAATTAATTCTATATTGCTAGCATTCTTTATAATATAAATAGTATCAATATTTATCCGTTTGCAAAATGAACCCAACTCCCTCACAAAGGCATCTCGTGCACAATATGATCGGTAAGAAGGATTTACGTAAATTACGGATTTTGACGAAATAAAAGCGAACATTTTAGACTTTTCTGTTGGCGTATTTTTTATTATACTCCATTCCTTATCATCTACAAACAACATTTCAGTACAATCCTTTGGTATTTTAAGAATATCCACAACTCTTGGGTGATCAGTCCAATCGTTAGTGTTTACCTTATCAACCATGGGATTGTCACACACTTTCTTCACATTTTCGGACAACTGTTTTTTCTGCGCTCTGGTTAATACCGACATAACATGCTCGTTCATCTCTTTCAGTTCTTCACTTGATAATCGAATGCGTGATAAAGCATCTGCAGCTGCGTTGTCCGCCCCTTTCACATATTCAACTTCGTAATCGTATTCTTCTAATAATAAACGAAATTTAGTCAATCGGCTAGACGGGTTTGTCATATTGAATAGGTAAATTAAAGGTTTGTGATCAGTCCGGATAATAAACTTTCGGCCATAAAGGTAAGGTCTGAAATATTTGACTGACCACACTATAGCAAGCAGTTCCTTTTCTACCGCCGGGTATCGAACCTCTGCTTTATTTAAACTTCGACTGGTGAAAGCCACTGGTCTATTATCGCTATTGCTTAAAACCGAGCCGATGGCATAGCCTGATGCATCCGTTTGTAAAATAAATACATTTGTTGAATCAAAATTTGGGTATTGCAGTATTGGTGGAGATATTAATGCATTTTTAAGGGATATAAAAGATTTTTGGCATTCTGGTGACCAATCAAATTTGACATTTTTACGACAAAGCTTATTTAAAGGTAATGATTTTTCTGCAAAGTTTAAAATGAATTTTCTATAAAAATTTGTAAATGCCACAAACCTTTCACCGTCCGACCGTCAACATTTTTTGGAACGGGATAATTCTGAACAATCTTAATCTTTTCTGGATCTGGTTTTAAACCATTTGTTGAAATAATATGGCCTAAAAACTGCATTTCTTTTCTTAAGAAATCGCATTTCTCGGGATTTAGTTTTAGATTTACGTTACGTAATCGGGTTAGGATATCTATAAGATTTTTATTATGTATGTCTAAGCTGCGTCCGAAACAAATTAAATTATCCAAATAAATAAAAAGCTTTTCGTAAGTAAGGCCTGACATGGCCACTGTCATGAGACGAGAAAAAGAACTTGGGCTAATTTTTAATCCCATTGGGAGACGCGTCATTTGGTATTGGCCTGACGGTGTCGTAAAAGCAGTATATTTTCTACACTCTGGTTTTAATTTTGACTGATAGTAAGCCTGGGAAAGATCTAGTTGAGAGAAGTACATTGCTCCAGACAGAGAATCTAAAATATCACTTATATTGGGAAGCGGAAATTTGTCATCTAAAATTTGATCATTTAATTTACGAAAATCGATTACCAATCTCCATTTTTTCGATTCATCGTTTGATTTTTTAGGTACTAGTAAGATAGGGCTAGACTATTCACTTTTTGACGGTTCTATAATATTTTCGGAAAGCATTTTCTGAATTTGATTTTCAACTTCTATGCGTTGTGAAAAAGGGAGACGGTATTGTTTGACATATACCGGTCTCGCATTTGGCTTTAATTGTATAGTTTGGTCATAGAGATTCGTAGTAGTTAATTTATCATTCGGCAAATGAAAAACATCAGAAAATTTTGCGCAAATATTTTGAATCGATGACCTTTCCTCCTTATTTAAATGATCCAATTTTAAATGAGAAAA
The DNA here is from genome assembly GCA_944739405.2 of Euclidia mi. Classification (NCBI taxonomy): domain Eukaryota; kingdom Metazoa; phylum Arthropoda; class Insecta; order Lepidoptera; family Erebidae; genus Euclidia; species Euclidia mi. The sequence continues at coordinate 8,263,696 of OX123201.2, forward strand.
CATTTCACGTACTCTATCTCCATCAATACTATCATTTTTCTCAAAATTGCAAATATTATATTCCGATAATCTATGTATTACTGGTCTAAAATAACTTAAATTCACGTGTGTTTTGCGAGTATTTAAAATTTGAATACTAATTTGTCCATTTAATGGTTTAGAAATACTTCCAGCCATGAAAACACCTTCACTTAACTCTTCAGGTAATACCACGCATTCATCTCCTAAACTACAGTCTATTCTAAATATTTTTTCGCACCTAAGTGGAATGTTTAGAAAGCTACCTCTTCCTAATGAGCCATAATTCATAGATAATGTAAAAGTATGACTACTATTGTTTAAAGTTAAAGTATTATTTTCGAAATTTAAAATAGCTTTATACTTTCTCAAAAAGTCTCTACCAAGAATACCATGTTGTAAACAAGGTAATTTGTAAAAAGGTTTGATAATATAAAATTTGTGTGTACATTCCTGACCATTTATGTATAGTGTAATAAAAACATAGCCCACAGTCTGGACTTTGCCTCCTATACTATTTATAGAGATACATTCTGTATGCACTGGAATATTCCAATGTTTTACGGTCTCAAATTTCAACACGGATAATGATGCTCCGGAATCTAAAAGTAAACTATAATTGGCGTTCTGTACTAAACATTCCACTGAACTATTATATTCACATGCTAAAACAAAATTACGGTCGAAAAAATTCTAAAGGTTCACTTTTATTTGCGTCCTGTGTTTGACTGTGTCCTTCACCTACTCTAGGTTTATTCGACTCGTTTTCCAGACAGTGTAAGTTATTCGTGTAAGTACGAGTGAAATTACGATTCTGCCTACCGCGATAGAAACCACGCCTATAGTTAGGATTACCACGCGGTTGATACTGACCTTTAGCTTGATAATTGGGATAAAATGTTTGTGAACCCCCGCGCGACCAATGGTTATTCGAGGGACCCGGGCGGCCTCTAAAGTTGAAACCCCTACTATGAAAAGTGCTATTGCTAGACTTACCTTTCGATGTCAGATAGACCTCTCTTTCCGGATATGAGCGACTGCACGACGCCTCCTCATCTTTAGCCGCTCTAATCGTATTCTTTAGGGTAGAATAATTACGTGCTGGCAGTATAGTACCTAGTTCACGGCTTCTCAACCCGTCGGTGAAACTTTTGATGGCAAGTTTTTCGTTTACCGGACGTAATATGTTATAGGCTTTGTCATCACCGTCGGTTTGAGAAATCGTCAAGTCCACAAATAATTGTTCAATCCTTTGGGCATAATTATCAATAGAGGTACCATTTTGCCTCATTTTCACCAATTCTTTATGAATGGAAGCGCTAGATTTTTTAGTGAGTAAGTGCTGCCTCATGTCACTAAGAAGCGAGTCACAAGACTCATACGAAGTGGGCAGTGGGGCCCGATTATGGTTACCTATTAGGTAGGCCAGCATAGGGTTTACAAGACCTGTTGGTGAACTTCAGTCATGGCCGGCATCAGGTTGAAAGGACCTGTTACACCTTTTGACATTAAATTCAAATATGTCATCCAGGTGAAGACTTTCTTAAATATTTTTTCCTGAAATGCATTGTTATTGAATCACTGCATAACAATATTAAACCCGTTTTTGAAAAAATAATAATTAAAGGGGGTTAAATTAGTTGTAAAATTATAGGATCTTATACACCTGATCCCGGCACTAGTGTATATGATTGCTAGTGATGTCAAATGAAACGACTATATATTTGACAAAAAAGTCAATTTATTTTCACCTCAAAAACAGTATGCGCTTCATTATAACAGTCATGACAATATGTTTTTGCACATTGGGCACAATGAGTCATCACTTTTTTAACTTTTTTGGCAGCCTCTTTGCAACTAAGTGTTCTTCTTAGTTTATTGTAGCACCCAAAACAATTCCTTTTTTTTGACCTTTTTTGAAGGAATGCTTAACCGCTTGACCGCGCACAAGTGACTATTCTCCCTTTTTCGAAATGCCGTAGACCACGCACAAGTGACTATTTTCCCTTTTTGGTTACAGCGGTCTCGGTACTCGGTCTGAATTGACTGTTTCTTTCTATTACGTAATGTTTTAAATTATTTTTCTCTGTTCTATTCAAATCATTGAACATTTCTTGATGCTAAAAATACGAAGCGAGTCTTAAAATCGTTAACCCGGAACGAAAAAATAATGTCAAAGGCCACTCTTTGTTTCGCGCGCTCCGTGATTACGTGCTTATCGTATGCATTTAATTTAATATTTTTATACTATGATACATATATATATTTAAATCGGTGTAGATAGAATCCCTCTACAGTTAAAACTCATAAAATATGTATGTCATCGATTTACTTTTTAAAATAATCCTGTTTAAAATACACAAAGTGTTTTTTTCAACGATTGTCAATGTTCGCTGCTAAGTAATTACGTGCTTATCGTATGCGTGTAATTAAATATTTTTATACTATGATACATGTCTTTTTTTATTTAATTCGGTGTAGATAGAATACCACTACAGTTAAAACTCATAAAATATGTATGTCATCGATTTTCTTTTTAAAATAATCCTGTTTAAAATACACAAAGTGTTTTTTTCAACGATAGTCAATGTTCGCTGCTAAGTAATTACGTGCTTATCGTATGCGTGTAATTGAATATTTTTATACTATGATACATGTTTTTTTTTATTTAATTTGGTGTAGATAGAATCCCTCTACAGTTAAAACTCATAAAATATGTATGTCATCAATTTACTTTTTAAAATAATCCTGTTTAAAATAAACAAAGTGTTTTTTTCAACGATAGTCAATGTTCGCTGCTAAGTATAATAAATTAGAAAATAAATATCAACAAAGAATTCATACGACTTGAAAGAGTCATTTATAAGGTTGAAGAAAAACATCACTTCAACTTACTCATGTTACCGAATTATCAACAATAAATGTTTATGTTAGCGCGCCCATCTGCTGAGCGGCGGCGCGACATTTTGTTTAGAACGTGAGCGGTCAAGTGAACTCGGCGAATTGGCGCTAGCGGTCAAGCGGTTATTGGCTTGATCTTCATCCTCACTTGCATTATTATTGGTAGCCCGAACGTTCGTATCTTTTAGTGGCGCATTTCCAAACTTTTCAATTTTTCTGTCAACGAAGTCAAGTTTTGTCATTTTCGTACTATTTTTTATGTTGTAGACTATCCAGGCATTAATCAAAGCGGTCCCAAATAATAATTTCATCATTACCTTCCTGTACCATTTTAGACCTTTCTTGAGAGTAGAGTAATAGGACGACATTTGGTCACTTTTGTATTTATTGTAGCTTAGTATACATTCTGGTTTTTTTATATTTTCATTACATCCTCTTCTTTTCTTTCCAGTGTCTTTTATACTGATGTCATGATCTTTGCATGTGCTTAGCATTAAAACAGGACGCTTATCAACCCACTTTATAACTCGTACTCCATTGCTATTCATTTTTCCAAGAATTTGCCCCTTGTTCAACTTAGAAGTCACAATTTTCTTAGGTAAACCTCTTCTATTAGATCTTAATGTACCATAAACAAAAGTTTTCTTCGCAATTAATGCCTCAGCCAATCCAATAGACGTGTAGAAGTTGTCTACAATAACAATCCTTCCTTCTTGCTCAAGACCTTGAATAAGCTTCAATACAACATTTTGTCCATGATTTACGTCTCTACCACTGTCTTCTTTCCCAGTGTATACAATAATATTGAATGTATACCCTTCTGGTGTGCACAACTTGTATAGTTTAACCCCGTATTTGTGGGATTTATTTTTAATGTATTGGCGAAAGCGTAACCGGCCGCGCCACGGAATCATGGATTCGTCGATTACGAGAACTTTTCCCGGTGTCAACACTTTGTTAAATTGTGTCAAGATCATGTCATAAGCGTTTCTGATTTTACATAATTTGTCATGTTGAGTGTCACTGCTGTCATCAGAGAAGTGCCAGTATTTCAGTAGTAAAAAGAACCGATCACGGCTCATTAATGATATAATATATTCATTTCAGTACATTTTTTTGTGTGACCAATAGTATTTCAAATTCGGAACCTTTGTAAGCCCCATTACCAGCATAATAGCAAAAAATTTGAGCATCTCATCTCTATCCGTTGGTTTCCAGTCTTTCATATGACTATTATTGTTATTACCTTGGCTTTTTCTCAAACATTTGACTGCAAAATTATTTGTTTCGAGAACAATTTTATCGATTAACTCATCGGTCAAAAACAGTCTGTAAAACTCATCGGGGTTCTTAACATCAGAAGGGACAGATATCTTACTAGTACCAACGTACTCGTCGAATTCGGGGTAATCATCTGAAATATCTTGCCATCCATCATCATCATCAGTTTCTACTGAAACCGCTTGGGGTAGTGTCACTTCGAAATTGTCTTCATCTTCTCTCGATGTTTCAGACATTGAATCGGAAGAATAATCACTACTTGGAGCATATGTCTTATCAGAACTAGTTTCATCACCGTCATCTTCAAATAAATTTATGTCTTTATCAAAATCAGCATTAGATTTTGATGGCTCGGATACTGACGGATTGATTAGCGATCTAGGGCAGGTTTCAGTACGCACCGTAGTAGGTATAACAGCATTTTCATCACGTTTAGATGATGGTGTAGCAAGTAAATTAAAAAAATGCTCCTCATTAAATGAAGAATTGAGAGACAACATATCGGAAACTGAAACATCATTTAGTGAGCTGCATTTACTCATAGAAGCAACAGAAAATGTATCTTTTTCTAATGTAGGACTTGTGCAACTTAAGAAATGCTTTGGAAATTTAGATCGCTTAGATGTCGGAGTTGAAAAACAGTCTTCCTTAGACATCTGATTGACACAACTATCTTTGGAGCAACCTGGTTTTATAACTACGTCTTCAAGAATGTGTATACGTTTATTTCGGGGTTCTGCTGTTGACGGTGTTACAGGAGGTGTAAAAGTTGCATTTTGAAGAGTACATAACGTTTGTCCACTTGAAGGACTGGTAAAAATATGATCTGGACTTACGTTGGCCCGTCGTATCAATATTTTTCTCCAGCTTTTCTGAACTTCTTTGTTCTCGTTAGTTGTCTCAGCGGAGTCACTTTCACCCGGGCACATTAGTAGCATCCTTCTAGAACGTTTCATTTTGCACTCACACTTTAATTACAGGGCTAATTAGGAACAAACGCAAATAGAATATCGCAACGTCTAATTAATATGCACATCACTAATTAACTGACCTGTCACCAAGGGCCGGCTATCGGGTTATCAGGCATTGGGTCTTTTAGATCCGATATCCGTCCTGCAAGGACAAACTTTCTTTGCAGGCCGTATCGGGTCTTCAAGATCCGATACAATATTTTTCCTTTTATTGGTACTATTTGGCGACAGAATACCAGTCAATATATCTGTCACACGCTCACTACAAAAAATCCTAAAGAAAACTACCCAGGCCCATAGGCCTGGGTACTTTTCTCGGAGAGAGATTTCTATTGCTATCGCATACGATAGCAATAGAAATCTCTCTCCGGCCCGCGCAAATAGTTCACTTCAGATGTTTTCGACCCGATGCCGTCCTGAACGTGTTAAGTTTCGCACTTTGACTTAATCGTGTTTTTAAAACAAACTTTACTAACATATTCTTACCTTCTTCGTTTAGAGCAGAGCTATACAAGTCAATAGCATCGATGAGATTTTTTGTGACATCCTCATCACCAGTCATCACCGTAGTGACGTAGCCACTTTGAAGTCAAACTTTTCCATGTTGGCGGTTTTGCTTCCACACCTTTGACAGTAAACTCCGAGCCTATTGAGCTATAATCCTTGGAACAAAAATTTTCAATCTGTAAATATATGTCTCCTATCAAATCGCAATATGATTCTATCTCTGTTAAAACCTTTCCTTTTAATAATTTTTGTTCTATTTGTTGCGATACACATTTAAGACATTTATCGAATTGGTTACGTAACTGGGTGGCCTCAGCAAATTTTTCATGCAAAACAGTTTTCGTCCTTCTAGGATAACTTAACTTTACTAGAGCATCTTTAATATTCTTAAGCTTACAATATATTTCTTTTAATTCACTTGCCATGAAAGAACCTTTGTAGTTATATAAAGAAAATGTTCATACTATTAGTTATTAGATATAACTCCACAAAACAATACGGGAAAGAAATAATAGGTAAATAGCGCTAAATATCTAGGGACATACCTATTATGAAAATTACCTCACCGATAAGATTACCACGTTAAAAAAATACCTTTTACCATCACGCACTGATATACGTTCTAGCACTTTTATTTTATACGCACTGAAATTCGCTTTTTCACTTTTACCTTATACGCTTTTTCATTTTTACGCACGTATTTAGCACTCGTTGGGATCCTTCGGTTCCTGCCGACGTGGTCGCTGCTGATCGTTACATGCGTAGCACGCACGCACCTCCGCACGTCGAAAAGATCGTGTCAAACGTTGGGTCAAAAATTCACTTCTGATCCAGGAATGGTGGCAGTTTTTGTAGAGATTGTACAGGGCATATAATCCAGCGATGCCGAGCATAGTACATATAATGACCAACACTATGCTTATAGTTGACAGATGGTATTCTTGTACTGATGCAGAATTTGAACCACCTGAGGTGTTTTGGGTGATAAACACTTCATCCTTCTCAAGGTTGGAACGGCACATTTTGATAAAACTTTCTCTGTATCGACAATGTCTTTATAATGTCTCTATACAACAAATACACGGCGCGCGACCGAATTTGAGCCGACGCCCGTACATGGCAGGGTCGCCATATAAGGTGGTGAGTTCGGGAGATGAAGGAAACGACTATAGCTCGAGTAATAACATTTATTACTGATCTAAAATATATGCGAATACAGATTATATAGAGTGTATCAATACTTATCTATATAGTATACATACGATGGGCTAGTACACATTGTACACACACACTACAGTCTTTGACCGACAGAGTAAAGAATTGTGTGATACGAGAGTGGTATGGGGTAAAAGAAGTTGTAGTGACAAGCATTGAGAAAGGCATGTTAAGATGGTTTGGGCACATGGAGAGGATGGATGACGATAGACTGACAAAGAAGATATATAAGGCAAGTGTGAATGGAACAGGACAAAGGGGAAGACCTAGGCGGACGTTCTCTGACCAGATTGGACACATCCTGAAAAAAGGACAAGTCAGAAGTACCCTTAACAGAAGACCATGCATGAGAAACTTGATGGGAGTGAGTGAAGCAAGTGAGGTATGTCAGGATCGTTGCAAATGGCGTTCCGTAGTCTCTGCCTACCCCTCCGGGAAACAGGCGTGAGTCTATGTATGTATGTATGTATAAGAAATCTACCATATAATACGTTCAAAAGCGTTGTTAAAGCAAAATTATATAGACATGGATATTATACAATTCTAGATTATATGAATGATAAAAACGCATGGGATTGACCAGTTCAATGTATACACTGGACATACTTAAATTATTTATAGATTACATATTTTGACTCTGGACATTATACATCCAGTACATATTATTATATAGTATTTATTGTTTTTATTATTAAATTTGACATTTCATTACTTTTATATGACCGTATGTTAGTCTTATTATCATTTACATAAATTATTTGTATAAGATTATTTTGACTCTGGACATTATACATCCAGTACATATTATTATATAGATGATATTTTTAATTTTTCATGATTAAGTTTGACATTTGATTAAGTACTTTTATATGACTGTATGTCAATCTTGCTATCATACTGAATTTGTTTTTATACATGACATCCAAATTTAATATTATTTTTACTGACAATTGTATGTAATTCTCTTTTTTACCTTGCTGTATTTATGCTTTTGAGTCATAATGCCATTATTATGGATGTTTTATTGTTATTATGATATTATTCATTCATTTGTTAATTTAGATTATGCTATTGACTGTAAAATTATTATTATTGTAATACCATTATAGATCATGATGATATTCCTATAGATAACTTAAAATTGTCAATATGTGAGCACCATGTAGTCGCTTTCTCTTTTTTTCTAATTGACGTGATGATCGTCATGCTCACTAAAAAGACTTGCTTACGGTGGCGTTGTGGGTCGGGTGGTTTGGTTCCCTAAAAAATGGTTGAGCTAAGCTATGGCTGAGTCTCACGTCATACTCGTGAACGGGTGCCGTCTGCCGGGACTGGTCGGCTCTGAACTGCTGCTGCAATTCTATCAAAAGATAACTATTTGTAGTCTCTCACTCGTATAGTCGTCTCACATTGTACTCACATATTTATACTTTATGTTGTATACTTATTTTTTTTTTTTAAATAATTATCTGGACTTTAAAAGAGACTATGACCTCTGAGTTTGTTTCGGATGTTTCTTCTCAGGGCAGTCAGTTAGGAAACACCGGCCTCATCTAGCTTAATTTTAAAAAAAAGTATGACTTTGTTTAAGTGTTTATTATAATGAACCTATGAACAAATAAATGATTTGAATTTGAATTAAACTGTGTAACATTCGCGTAAACCCAAGAATATATTATACTAACACAAATTTCACTTATCTCTTACACGATGCTTCTAAAGATTTATTTCATGTATTAGAAAGGACTATAACTGTTGCACTATCATCATCATACACGTATTGAGGCACATGTCATCAAACGAGAGGTGTTCACCTCTCATCTGTAGCTGCTGTCACATTAATTGCTTAACATACAAAGGGCCCCTGTTAAATCTCGGGCAGATACAATCATCATCATCGTCAGCTAACAGTAGCCCACTGTTGGACATAGGCACGTCTACAACCACCACCACCTCTCCAAGATGCTATCCTGAGCTCGATCTTTGCCTCGGTATATATATTTCTTTTTATACTAATAGGCGACAAATGAGCAGACGGATCGCCGATCGATGGTAAGCAATTACCGCCGCCCATGGACACAAGCAACACCACAGGAGTTACAAGTGCGTTGCCACCCCTTGGGGTCGGGAAAGGATAAAGATGAGGAGTGGGATTAGGGAGAAGGAATTGGGGATAGGGCCTCCGGCACTCTCACTCACTCAACGAAACGCAGCAGTTTAGGTACTGTTACTTTACGTCGATCTTCTGTGAGAGGGTAGTACTTCCCCGGTCGAGCCGGCCCATTCATGCTGAAATCAGCAAAGCCCTGTTAAATGAATATATAATACAAATAATCTATATATATAAAATCCTTGCGTTACTGACTGACTGACAGACAAGCTACAGCCAAAACTATTGGGCGTAGGAAGCTGAAATTTGGCATGTATGTTCCTTGGGGACGAGGTGCACTAAGACGGGATTTCCCGAAATTTCCACGGGGCCGGGCAGAAACGGTTAAATTTAAAAAATGTGCGGGCGTCGCTGCGGGCGTCATCTAGTACGCCATAAAAAGCACTTTAATGTCTGTAATAATATTTTGTAAATATTAAATGTAATGCTTGCTGTATATTCATTTTCAGATTGTTCCCAAATGATATCCAGTGATTCAATTTGTAGTACTTTGAATACATATCATTATGACGTATTGATTTAAGCGGCTACCTCACCGTTAAAGAAACAACACTTTGTCTGATCCACAAATTGTTGTTACGAACCTGCAAGTAACACCATTTGTAGTCGCTGATTGAATGTTTGTAAAGTTTTCTGAGACAAAGGATTCATACATATAACAGTAATATCTTAAAATAAACAATATTAAACTATCAATAAAGATATACCTATTTAATTTTGCCTTGTTTATTCTTTATTCTTGCCCAACACAAACAAAATAAGATATGCACTCAATTGACTAATCCAATAACGGTATTACAAAATTCCATGAACACTACGATCGCGGTCTCCACGAAATACGCACAAGCCCTAAGCGCAGTGGTTATAGAACAATATGACGCTATGGCGCGTGCAATTACAAGGTTTATGGCTACGTCGAGGGTTAATAGAGGTGCGCTCGGTGCGTTATGTAGTGGATAGTAGGTTCATTCTGCGTTTATTTTGATATCGAGTTTAAAAAGCCTGTGACAATGGACACAGGATGTTATTAGTACGGCTTCATAGTCTAGCATAAGCAATTATGAATGGATGAGCAATCATAAAATTCACACTCTTTCAGACCTCATTGAGTACATAGAAAATTCGTTTTTGGCTGCCCTGTGCATGTGCTGTCCTCCAAAATCCTTTCGGTACTAATATAAACTAAAGAATATTATTATCCCTTTCAGAGAGAACTGTTCTGTCTTCGCCGAGATATAATCTTTAGTGTGTATATTTAGTGGGTCTTTTTTTTTTGGTGTTGGGTTGGAAAATCTTCATGGAGTCCATCCGCCCTGGGGGAGAAGGACGAAAGGGACTGTCAGCCTCTTTCTGACTAAAAACCATTCCGTGCTCCTCATGTACCCATGTGTCCAATGTGCCGGAGGGTAGGGTTCCACCGAAGCATTCCTCGCTACCCCCCGACGGGTATTGGCCTGCCAGATGGTCAGGTGGGCCCCGAACAAAACCCCCTTGGCGGCGGATGAAGGTGTTGGGCGCCGCCGCCAAAACTCCCAACGGCCGCAGAGGATAGGGAGGACAACAACGCAACACCGCATCTCCTCTTCCTCTGCGGTTCCACCGCGACGCAACGATGGTGCGCCTCCATTTGGTCGCGGGAGATAAGGCGCGCGGCAACGCAACACCGACACGCCTCTCCTCCCGCGACCGCACCCGACTGCGAGAGACAGACAGAACCATCCCCCGCACCCGCACCTTGGGACGCATCCTACGCAGGCCACACGCAAGCCCACGTGGAGCGTCCCCTCCCGGGATCCCGTTTAGCTTCACCGTGGGTGTATCTCAAATCCACGGAACAAGTTAAACAAGAACGTCTTTCCTATTCCAACGCCCCACGCTTTTACAATCAAATATTATAATTAAAAGCACATAGTTTACATTTCAGCCCGGAAATAGAGAGAACTTGAACGATCCATAATTTATTTTTTGTTTTACGTGCATTTATAAAAGCATGTATTTCTAGTGTTTTTCAAACTATTAATTTATTTTATACTTTTTGGTCTTTGATAACGAAATATATTTAACATTTATACATTTATTTTAAGTAGGTGAATGAGCCCGCATCCTCTCCATCTCCGCCTGTGCGTCTGTATTACATGGTGTTTTATCTGTCAGCTTATTACAATCTAGCTCTTCAATTAGGAGATGACTAAGTGATTTTACTCAGGATCACATACGCCTGTCCAGCCGCAAAAGTACGAGACCCTAACTACACCACTGTTTGGTCTACAATATATAATTGGTTTGTTATAACCTTAAAACCTGATCGTGTTCAAAGTCCATTACATGGACATTCTTACAAGTGCAAACACGACTATGATACGATATTCCATCATGGAATACCAGTGCATATCTTCCGGTTTCATCATCAGACCTTGAAACCTAATCATGTCCAAAGTTCATTACAAGACTTTTCTAAAAAATCCAAAACAGCTATGATAAGATTTTCCATCATGAAGTTCCAGTTCCTGTCTTCCGGCTCCATCATCAGATCAGTTTGACTGTACCATATTAATGTATTGTCATCAAAACTACATACAACTGCCAATTTTCATTACGCTACGACCCTTGGAAGATGGTTAAATTAGTTACCTTAGATTCCATTACATAGTTACATACTCGACGACCTAATAAAAGCATGTTAAAAAGCTATATTTAACCCATAATCATTTGAAAGTGTTCTATGCAATTTAATACTACTAATAAGTGTAGCCTGGTGTTTAATCGGAAATAACACAACGCTAGCAGATGATGATAATGAGGTTTACTCTTTATAACGGTACAAGATGACTGTTATTGTCTCTCCAGTATTTAATATCAGCTGTCGGCCTATTGAGCAGTCAGTGACTTAGAACAAACTCATTGTTTTATTAAGACCATCGTTTTCAATCATCGAGATATTTCTAGTTAGATTGCGCACCAAGTAATTAAAGATCTAAAATGTAAATAAACGTTGCACTTTTCTATTTAGACTGACTATTCTTGTGTGTAAGCAATTTAAAGATGTTACTTGCGTTTTACAATTCTATATAGGTTGATTATTGTTGTGTGTAAGTTGTGAGTAGGAATTTCAAATTCAGAAAATGGAAACTCACGTTTCTGTTGGATCCCTCTGCTCTTATTAATCTGTAGGATTCCGTACCTTCAAAAAACGGATTTTTGGGATCCCGCATCGTTGAAATTATTTTATTTACATATCTACTTATCGTGTCGATGGCAACACTTTACATGGTTTAGTTCCAAAATTCAGCCACTATAATGGCGTTGGACCTTCCCTCATATAACTATTCAAGCGTACACGACTCTGGCCTCGCGGGACACGTTAGTGAATGGTCTATGGTGATGGTCTGAAGAGACGCCTTTGGAGTGATGTTATAAAATCAAATTGACATAGAACTTTATCCATCACTTTAACCGCCAAGCAAAAATAATTGACAGGCATTTTCCGCTACCGTAGGTACCGGTGACATATGCGGCTAAGTGTAAAAAATCCATATTCTACAGGCGGGACCGTGGACGGCAACTAGTATTAAATAACTCTTGAGAATGTTTTCATTCCCGTCAGTCTTACGCGGTACCCGTGTTTAAGCCAAAGTTCCGCGCATTATTCAGGCCGGGTGGACACCGGCTCTAAATTAAATAACTTTGTTCATACATATTTATCAAAGCGCGATACCCATTATGGATCCGAGGTGAGAAGGGAACTAATAAATAGTTCTGCTCAAGGGGACTGACGTTTTTAGTTTGGGCTCTTGCGGTAAATACCAACGAGGCAAGATATTTGCACAAACCTAAATATATTGCGCTAGGCGGCAGATTTGCTTCAACAGCGATTTGGGACTCAAATCTTTCCTGAATATGTTTAACTACGTTGAACCTACATACATACATACATAGACTCACGCCTGTTTCCCCGAAGGGGTAGGCAGAGGCATATTAAACGCCCACTTTTCGCCATGTTCTGATCCCATGTAATAGGTGGCGAGCCTATTGCCGCTTATCGGGATATTTGAACCTACATTTACACATAATTGCATGGATCGCCTTGTCCACCATTTTATCTGAATGTTTAAAAAAAAATGAAGACATTACATCGCACATAAGCGGACGCCGCGCATCGTGGCGTAAAACCGCTTTCCGGCGCTTTATACGACATTCGAAATGCTCTCTCTCTATGAAACAGGAGGAATAAAATCAGAAACGCAGCTAAGTTCTGAAGCAATCTCATTTGCCTGCAAATGAATATACGAAACAGGTAAGCGGAAACGGATGCTTTATCAACCATGGATAAATTTTTAGTTCGAAAATATGTCAAAGTCAAAGTTCTTTATTTGTCAGAATGTAGGTATACAGAGTATGATCTTATATTATAAAATGGCCCATTTACAGTCTTCCATTACATATGGTATGCAAATATTTGTATTAGTAGATAAATACAAGTTATATACATACATACATACATAGACTCACGCCTGTTTCCCGGAGGGGTAGGCAGAGACTACGGAACGCCATTTGCAACGATCCTGACATACCTCTCTCGCTTCATTCACTCCCATCAAGTTTCTCGTGCATGCTCTTCTGTTTAGGGTACTTCTGACCTGTCCTTTTTTTAGGATGTCTCCAATCTGGTCAGAGAACGTCCGCCTAGGTCTTCCCCTTCGTCCTGTCCCATTCACATTTGCCTTATATATCTTCTTTGTGAGTCTTTCGTTATCCATCCTCTCCATATGCCCAAACCATCTTAACATGCCTTTCTCGATGCTTGTCACTACATCTTCTTTTATCCCAAGTTATATTTTAATGTTAATTATTTTAAAAACTTAATTAAAACAACAAATTAATCTGAATTGTTTTCAACGAAACGAGCGAAACGTCGGAACCAAATAGGTATTTATACCTTAAATAAGTTAGTTGTACGCGATTAAGACCCGCTAATTTATTTTGTATGATGTATACAAATCGCGAAAGTTTAAAATCGATTATTACAAACCGATACGGGCCGGAATATGTTATAAAAATCAAACAACTTGAACGCCTTAGGATAAAGCGGGTACGTTTGGAAACTTCGCTTAGTTTTTTAACAAAGTGTCGTGATAACGATGTAATACCCGTAGGAGTGCGCATTAAACCGCGTAAGGACATTCCTTATTCCGATGGCATTCTACACAACGCGAGTGTTCGTCTTTTAAGACAATTAATTCGCAATTGTCGGTACGAGCTAGGTGTTGTACAGTGTGACCTATATAAAGTGCGCACATAGTGTAGTGAAGCGACCGTGTAACGTACAACCAATCTAGTCGCATTTACGATCTGCATACTAAACGGCACAATAAAAAGTTTGATAAATTGATAAGCCATGATGAGAGGGTAAGCGGCAAAAATGAACACCCCACCCAACAGCAAACGGTAATCAATTTATCAGATTATATTATTGATAGCGCGACACAAAGCGTATTGGCGAAAGGGTTAAATTATGCAATAACACCTAAACGGATTCCATATGAAAACGTCATAAGTAGCATAGAAGAGGTGATAACGCGTAACAAGTTACCGTCTAACGATGCGGACACACTTAGACAGGATGTTGCCGTTATTTTACGCAAGTCAAAGCCGCCTAAGCCTGGCCGCAGACATCCAATTTTCAGGACCGATTTTTCATGGCGGAATTCCGTGAGACTAGCGAGCTTCATTTGTCAACTGTATCAAATGTATTTTGTAAATTAAACGTACTTACCACCGCAAACGATAGATTTTGCTTTGATCGGAAAGCACGCAAAAGTTTCATTCCGTTCCGGACTGAAAAAATTCAGTGCCCGTTTTCAGGGACTACTTTTTAGGTTTGTAATGTTTTCAGGCTCTTGAAACCATCTAATTAATAAAAAATGAGCTTACTGCCTACCACGAACGTTTGATTTAGCTCTGAACAGAAAACATTCAGTGGACTGAAAGAAATGAAAATCAAGCGCGCCCGGAACGGCTCGTGACGTCATAACGGAATTTAGCGCATGCGTACATCTTGTCATGTATCGATGATATATAGCATTGGTTTGAAGTTTATTTCAGAATCAAAGAGTAGGAGTATACAAATACCAAATACCAACAAATACTATGTGTCAGAATCACACAACAATGTATGTGTAGTAGATGGTAGTAGACGGTAGTAGACGTATATAAACTCTGGTGTGGGGACTTCAAATTTACGCCAAAATCAGATACAGACAAGAGGATTAATATAATAATATAAGTTATTTTATCATTTTCGTTAGATCATAATAATGTGTGACGTGAAAGGTTCATATTCGCTACTGAAAACCACTCCTGCTTAAACTTTTGTGTCTCTACGTGTATATAAAAGTGGTAGAGAAGTACACACATCAACAAAGTCTAGGGATATTTTATATTTCATCAAATATCTAAAAATCTATGAAGAATTTTCTGATACAGTAAATAGAAGAATCATAGATTATTTTAAGGTCTTTAATAAAAATAAAAAACATTTCGTGTTTTTTTTTGTTTTAAATAAAAAAAATAATTTTTTTAATCATCATGGAAAATTAGTATGATAACAACAAACATTTCTTCTTAAAAAACTATTAATTTTAATAAAAATGGAAAAAATCTTGTAAAATCTAATCATTAATAATCAGTGTTGCCACCTCTTACATTGATTACACATCGACATCGATTGTTAATACTTAAAATTAAATTGTCAATGTCTTGCTGCGGTATGAGGTCCCATGTCCTTTGCAAGTGTTCGTAAAGTTGTTGTTCAGTCGTCAAATTTGGTGGAAAATCTCTCAAAGCTTTTCGTTGTAACATGTCCCAGGCATGCTCGATAGGATTTAAGTCGGGCGACTGTGCAGGCCAATCCAAAACTTGAATATCGTGCTCTCGGAGAGCGGTCGATACCAGCCGCGCCGTATGGCAAGGAGCATTATCGTGCATGAGTAGAAATTCATGGCCTATTTGAGTTCTGTGTGGGACAATAACGGGCTCTACTACCTCCTCGTGGTATTTTTGTGCAGTCATGCTGCCTTGGATCCAAACGAGTTGGGTTCGTCCGCCAAGACGAATTCCTGCCCACACCATGATTGTCCCGCCTTGGTATGGGTGGACCTCCTGAGGGTGCCGTAGACGGCTAACTCTCCCTGGAGCTCTCCAAACGCGTGTTCTTCGTGAATCCGGGTGAAACCCAAACCGGGACTCATCGGTGAACAGCACCAAAGACCATTGTTCGTCACTCCATGGTAAATGCTCCCGAGCCCACGAAAGCCGCCGACCGCGATTGCCACGTCGCAATGCTGGAACATGCAATGGTCTTCGAGCATGAAGATCAACTTCATGTAACCTTCTTCGCACGGTTTGGTCGCTTACCAGCAGCTGGTGGTCCTCCTGGAGCCTTTGCACTAGTTGCAGCGCTGTGATATTGGGTTGTCTTCTGGCGGTCATTTGGAGAAATCGATCCTGTCTCTGCGTAGTAACACGATATCTACCTGTGTGCTGTTCGGCCACATCTCCAGTACTGCGATAACGTGACCACAACCTTGATATCACATTTTGACTGGTATGTAGGGCCTCAGCAACGACGCGTTGAATTGCACCATTTTCTAACATGCCCACGGCTCGTAACATTTCATCTCGACTCAAATGACGACGTGACATGACTTTTAAAGTTCGTACGTCACGTTAAATTAAAAAAGAAAAACAATTAAAAACCCTTTTCATTAATAATTATAATAAAACAGTTTTAACTTTCTTTAATGTAACGAATTACTAGCAAATTTGCCGCCATATTTTGTTTATTATTTTGTTTTTTTCTTTCCATGTTCAAATTTTGAAAATAGAATAAAAGAGGTTTTAATCTGTATATAAACTTTTTGTGGAAACTAACAAGGTTCTAAACTATAAACTCGTAAATAATTTAGGATTAAGATATCCCTAGACTTTGTTGATGTGTGTATATACTCTATGCGAGATGAAAACAATTAAAGAACGTAAACAATTCATATTCCTCAAATTTTATTGTTTGCTTTGAAATTGTATGGTTGTATGCATTCACATTCAGACATTAATTATTTGACAATAGCATAAAATTTATTCTTCATAAATCAGACACTTGTCAGAATGGACGTGGCTGTTTCTGATGGACAGGGTTGCGACGCGCCGTCGCCATACAAAAACTATAAAACTTATCATAGAACCCACCAAAAGGCAGGTAAAAGTGGCAACACTGCTAGTGTACATCACGGTCCAGTTATCATTTAATATTAAAATAATAATCCTTGAAATATCAGTTCTTGTGTATTACCATAGTGATTTTCAACTAATAAGTATCCTGTGTCATCGTTTGCCCACATCAACGTGTACTACAATCGCCGAAATCAACAAAGATAAGATATAATTTTCTACCCTCAAAATAATTATAAAATTGGATTGTCATTTTAACTCAAGAAATACCGCCGATTTACCTCATTCCCACTGTCATAATCAACTGACAGCTGTCGTTTTTGAAACTGACACTTGTACAGTGTTGCCAAGTAATAAAAATTATCCCGTTTGTGGTAAAATAACAATATGAGTATATGTAGTAAATGTACGAAGCAAATAAAATCCTCTGACTTAAAAACTTGCTCCAAGTGCAACACTGCGTATCATTATCAGTGTTTAGGGGTGCCTATAGAAACTTTCTCAAAGGAATCTAAGGCTTATAAAGCGGCGTGGAAGTGTTTAGAGTGCAAGGAGTCTAAGCCAAAAGGCAAACTAGGTGAAAATCCGCTCACCCCCTCCCAATCAAGCAATACCGGGTTGAACATCGAATCTCCTACAGTATATAACTTTGAAGAACTAAAACAGTTCTTTAATAAGAAGCTTGAAGATTCATTGTCGCAACTTCTAAAGGACATAAGGCGTGAGTTTGCTGCGGAAAGCGCTGACATTCGAAGAAAAATTGAGGAGCTAACTGCCAGTGTTAACTTTATGTCTACAAAGTACGACCATCTTAAGGAAGAACTTGATTCAAAAACCAAAAAGATTGAAAATCTGGAGGCTGAGAATAAATCGTTAAGAATTAACTTATCTGATATTAACACCAGGCTGAACCAATTTGAACAACAGGCCAGAGAATCGAACCTTGAGATTCAATGTGTTCCAGAGCATAGAACTGAGAACTTGGAGACGGTAATACAACAGTTGTCAACGACTGTAGGTTACACACTACCAGAACAGGAACTACTGAATTATCATCGTGTAGCCAAGGTTAACCAGGAATCAAAACATCCGCGCTCAATAGTGGTAAAGCTATCTAGTCCGCTAGTTCACGACAGTATTTTAGCAGCAGTTAAAACGTTTAATAAGAAGCAACCAGGTGAGAAGCTTAATACCTCACACCTCGGCATAGCTGGCAAAGACCCGGTTTATGTATGTGAACATTTATCTCCAGCAAATAAGCAGTTTCACGCTGAAGCTCGACAATTTGCGAAAAATAACGGCTATCAATTTGTTTGGGTGTGAACCGGTCGTATTTTTATTAAGAAAGATATTAAAAGTAAAACTTAAGCAGTGAAAAATTCGGACTTCCTCAAATCTATATAAAATAACGGTTTTCTTCAATTTATTTATTTTTATAATTGCTATATTTTTGCATGTGTTCACTGTTAAATTTTAGTAACAAATGCACCACTTTAAATATATTGTATCAGAATGTTAGGGGTCTTAGGACTAAAACTGAGATCATACGAAACAATGTGCTCGAGCAAGACTTAGATGTGATTCTTTTAACTGAGACGTGGCTGAATGAATCAGTATACGACCATGAGATCGTGGATAGCAGATACACGATATTTAGACGCGACCGTAGTTCTTCTTCTTCTTTAAAGAAAGAAGGTGGCGGTGTTCTTATCGCAGTGTCAAAAAAGTATGAGTCTGTCCGAAAATTAAAATGGGAGTCTGTAGACGAGGATCTCTGGATACTATTAAAACTTAAACAAGGAAACTCAACCATCTCACTTTGTATCTGCAATTTATATTTCCCACCTTCTGTAACTAGCACACGTCTTGATGATCTTATGTCTCATTTGACACACGTAATTCAACACAAATTACCAAACAACTCAATTTTGTTACTAACGGGTGATTTTAATATACCAAATTTAATATGGCAACTCGATACCAATTCGAATTTATTAATTCCAACTGGCCTAAACAATACAGATAGTATACTTACTGATGCTCTTTCCCTAAATGATCTTTACAATATTAATGCAGTTAAAAATACTAATGGCCTTATATTAGACTTAATTATAACTAACTCTAGTAAACTTTTTAAGGTGTCCGAATCTAAGACAGCTTTAGTTGAAGAAGACAGTCATCATCCAGCTTTAAGTATTTCTTTGAAACTTTTATCTCAGAAACCTCCTAAAATTAACAAATCCAAATCATTAAATTATTCTAAGGCTAATTTTAAAAAAATCAACGAAGAATTGGAAGCGACTGACTGGAACAATCACTTAAATTTAGTAAAAACAATAGATGATGCTGTAGACTCATTTTACACTATACTTACACCAATAATTTCTAATAACACGCCTGTATGTTGCGGTAAAAATAGTAAATACCCCTTTTGGTTCAGTCAGTCTCTACTGAAAAGCTTAAAAGAGAAAAATAAAATACATAATAAGTTTAAAAAATATTCCAACCCTATGGATTTAATTACATATAAAATGTTACGAGATCGCTGTAAAACAATGGTACAAGAATGTCTAAATAAAGTTAAAACTGATTCAAAAAATTACATTAAGACAGATCCGAAATACTTTTGGACTTATATTAAATCGATGAGATCAAATAGTAGTGAAATTCCTGATGAAATGTTTTATAATGATATAACTGTTCAAGGCGGGCAAAGCATCAGTGAGCTTTTCTCCGAATACTTTCATTCAGTATACTCTGATAGCAAACAGGCAAAAAGAGCTTCGTCTTCCGAAGACTCAATCGATAACCTGGTATCACTGGGTTCACTTTACATCTCTAGAAAAGATATTCTAGATTGTCTAAATTCTTTAAATATCAACAAAGGACCGGGACCTGATTCTATTCCTACAATCTTTCTGAAACGCTGTGCAGAGCACCTTGTTGACCCACTTTATCACATTTTTAACAAGTCTCTTTCTAAGGGAACTTTTCCTATTAAGTGGAAGCTCGCTCATGTCACTCCGATTTACAAAAAAGGGGATCGAAGTGATATTACAAACTACAGACCGGTCTCGATTTTATCCGCGATGGGAAAGGTTTTTGAAAAACTGATTCAGAGTAGAATACAATTTCATTTGAAACAATTTTTCAATATTAATCAGCACGGATTTCTGCCTGGCAGGTCAACCACGTCGAACCTTTTAGATTATGTCACGAATATTTACGTAGCAATAGAAGACAAATCAGAAGTTCATGCTATTTATACAGATTTTTCAAAGGCTTTCGACGTGGTTGACCACGGTCTACTTATCCAGAAAATGACTCATGCGGGAATTTGTGGTTCTTTACTTAGATGGTGTGAATCTTATCTCAACAATAGATCACAGCTCGTTAAAATAAGGGGCTATAAGTCTGTAGCTAGAATAGTACCATCTGGGGTGCCCCAGGGATCCCAGTTGGGGCCTCTTTTCTTTCTAATATATGTAAATGACCTATGTTCTGGCATAGCATCTAAATTTCAAATGTTTGCAGATGATCTTAAAATATACAGAATTGTATCTAACCACAATGATGTTTGCTCTCTTCAAGTTGACATTAACGCAATAAATAATTGGTGCTCATTAAATGGAATGACGGTAAATATCTCCAAATGTTTTCATATTAAATTTACACGTAAACGAAATCCCATGTCTGCTACTTATTATATCGCCAATACTCCAATAACTGAGGTGTCGAACATAAGAGACCTGGGGGTTGTAGTTGACAGCAAATTAGACTTCCGTGAACATATAGATAGCATTACATGTAAAAGTGCACGTTTAGCAGGATTTGTCATACGGCAAACTAAATTCTTTAAGGATTATGAAGTTCCTGTTCTTCTTTATAACTGTTATGTAAGATCAATCCTTGAATATTGCTGCCAAGTATGGAGCCCATCTTATGAAGTACATATTTCTAGAATAGAGAAAATTCAGAAACAGTTCCTATACCATTTATCATATGCACATAACCTTTGCCGTAATCTCACATCCTATGAATCTAGGCTTAAGCACTTCAAACTTATAACTTTGAAACATAGAAGACATGTCGCCGATGTCGTGTGTCTGCACAAATTGATAAATGGAAAATTAGACAGCCCATCTTTACTTGAAAATATGAACCTTGTTGTTCCGCGGTCTGGAAGCCGTATCCATAATAGAAAAACTTTAAGCTTGCCCCTTTGCCACACTAATTATGGACAGCATGCACCGTTGAATCGTATGTGCTCAGCCTACAACAATCTTTGCAACGAAATTGACATTTTCCATATATCGGTTCATTCGTTAAAAACTTTTCTTTTCAAAAAAGATATATAATTTATATTTCATTATTTTAGGTATAAGATTGTGATGTACTAAACTTAAGTCTATTTTTATAAAGCATGTTGTGTTCACTTCAAGAACTACTACTTGTACTATTACTTGTATTTCAAAGTGATATTCCCGATGTTATTTTAAGTGTTATGTCCGGTTTAGTGAACCAATAAAAAAAAAAAGGCCAAATATAAGGGCCTAAATGTTTAAAAAATAATGAAAAGCTTTATTATAGTCGTCCACCTAAAATTGTCTATATACCTATGACGCATACTTGACAGGTTTTTACACAGATTATACCCTACTTGCATCAAAGAAATATAACCTTAAGGCATAGAAGTAACACTAAATAACAACAGCGGTTGCTATGATTGATATCTTTTTTCTAATGGCACATGCAGTATGATAGAAAGAGCTGTCGATAGGTTTAGCAGCACGCTCTTATAGCAGCCTCGTGGTAGGCAAACAGTAGACAAAACATAGAGTTAGGAAACTGAGTGTTGTTCGTAACAGTGATGATTTATCGATAAATATTTTTGGTCAAATGTCTAACTTTAGTATGTGTCGATATATTTAAGCCGTAGAAGTAAACAACTAAAATATTGAAATCGTAGTTTTTGCTGTTGACGCCGGACAGTGCTTTGCAAAGACTTGCCAGAATGACAGTAGGTACTAAAAAATTTCACGTGTTTAATTGTTCGTTTTAGCCATAAAATCTATTGACAAAAAGTATTCATATACTAATGAGCGATGCGTTGCGATGAGATGCTAAGAAACTGTCACATAGATTATGTATTGTACGAATTATACCAGATTGGCTAATGCGGCAGGCTTTGGCAATTTGTGTGCGTCGCATCATATCACGTTGCTTACGTTGGACACTGCTTGATTTTTTTAGAGTTGTAGGTAATCCGATTTGTGATCCGCTAGCACAAATGATTCGCCTTTATGTAAATATTAGTACAGCAGTGAACTACTTTGACAACCCAGTTGGCGTGAGTGCAAGCGACTGCCACGCCGAAGCTTGCGGGTACGATTCAGTTTTACATTCATGTCCGATAGTTTGTTTCCGTATTTATCCCTCATTCAAAAAACATCGATATCTCCTTTCACTGTCAAATCCCATCACTCTTTAATGATGGGATTTGACAGCACGGCTATTTAGAGAATGCAGTCAAAGATATGAGTCTGTAAGGAGTCTATGCCTCTTTAAATGAGACGCGTAATTTGACGTTATGATTAACCAACTAAGACCAACTGACATTACATGTTGCACGTTCGGTACAAGGAAATATGGCGAGCATGTTCTCTCTAGTCTAAACGTCCAACCTCTCTGACTTGCATATTTTTTCATAAATAATCTAAACCTTTAAAAAGTTTTTAATAACGAATAGCAAAAAGGTTTTGTATTTTTAATTAAATGGGGTAGCGGGTCTATACTGCTTCATGCGACCGACGCTCAAGACGAACACGTCCTCTCCTCCGTTGCTGATACGTATAATACTATACATACTAACCAACGCACGGAAAATATCGATACTCTGTATTCGATATTAGTATCGAGTATTTTTCCTTTCGATATCCATAATTTTGTACTTGATACTTTGCATTCGATGCTTTTACTCAATAAGTACTTAATGGCAGGTTTACTCAATAAGTACTTAATCGTATCGAATCATTAGGTATTATCATCCAAAGCCCGATTTCATCCACTGTTAGATAAAGGCCTCTGTTTGATTTTGCGATTTGCAACGTTCGTGTGCCATTCATATCCAGGGATCATTTATTTTTAGGCATTATCTACATATCGCACCTACATCTTACAAATTATCTACTTTAAAAAATTTACCTTACGCCTCATGTTTATGGCAAAGTTATCTTATACCCATAGTTGCTAGCATACTGGGCAAGAAATGTACTATATTTTTATAAGCATTGGAGCCACACTAGTTTTAGAACGAATACTTAGACTGGTCCGACTGGAGAAGACTTAACTTCTCTAATATCGACGTAAAATAAGTTAGATCTATCGAAAGTGAACTGACGTCATTGATTGTCTTGTCGTGAAATATAATTATGTGCACATTAGCCCATGTTCTGCGTGGCAATCGAGTGCAAAGCAATCCGATTCGTGTCGAACAAATTGTGACCTACGACTGCGTTAACAATAATGTGTTTGACAACTAACGCAACGCGTCGCGCTCGAATCTTACTTAGGGTACGGGCTAAGAAAAGTACACGATACTTTAAGTATCGATATCTACTTTTAATACTTACCTATATTTGATATATATACGAGTATTGTTCAACACATCATTTCTTTTGTTGAACACGTTATAAATAGTACCTAGATGAATAAAAAAAACCTTTTACGGTCTGTTTAAGATGTCAACTGCGACATGGAGACTTCCATTCAGAACTGTAATTTCACAACTTTAAAAGTAAATGATGCAACATATTTAGATTGTATATGTACGCCTGAATGAGCCAATAGGCCAACTATCGGTGCTGTACGTCGGCAATCACTACAAGAGTCAACATTAATTTGCGTTGATATTTTTAAATTTTTGTGCAAAGCTCAGTTAGCACTGAAGCTTTGTCAGTACTGGCAGGTGTACTTTCGGTTGATTTTGAGGTCCAAAAACGTGCATGAATGTATTATACAACACGAGAAAGCATGCATTCAAATTTCCTAGCACCTCATGATAGAAATAAACTACTTAGGTTGTTCAACCAGCACGCCTATTTCTACGAAGACCTCCTCGACAAATGGCAGTTTCGTTGGAATACATCAACCAAGGGCCGTCCCCTTCTACCAATTCTTTCCAGACGTTCGTGAGCGACTGGCCGGACCTGGTTAGGGGGGGGATCACTGTGTTGCTCAATTTCGTACGGGGCATGGTAATTTTTGGAGGAAGTTGCTTTGGTTTTTATTTAGTTTATTCACCATTGTGCCAATATTCAAGCTCTGACAACAAATGTGAGTAATCTGCACATCACATCTTGTGGGAGTGGGGTCTTTGGCAATCTGAAATTAACAATACGAGTATGCCTAATGATTTCCATGATTAATCATTCCTGGTCTAGCATATTATGCGGCTCTTGCGGCAAGCAGATCGAATATCCGTGCGTTTAGCCGTCTCTGCCATGCATATTACTGGAAATAGGCACAGCTCGCAAATTGTCGGTAATAGGGCCATGCTGATTCCAGCACAAATGGTTTGGCTTGACCGGAGAAGTACTACCCGCTCACAGAAGATCGATATCAAGCAACGGTATCTGTTATTTTGTGATTTGTACAGTGAGAGAAAACGCCGGAGGCCCAATCACCTTTCCTTTCCCGGTCCCCATCCTGATCCTTTTTCCTTCTCCTCTTCCTTCCGTTAGGCAGCAACTTGGTTGTACTTATTTGACATGGTTCCTGTAATACCAAGTAAACGCAGCTAAGTATGAGCCATGGATACCACTTACCATATCACGTGGGCCCTTGGCTCGTCTGCAAACGGTGAAAGCAATAAAAGTTTCGTAGTAAAATCGCAGCGCCAGTCAGCTTGTGACCATGGGACGTGCAACCGTTCCGAAATGTCAAACGTAAATGGTATGTAAATACGTATAAAAATCGCGTTAATTCTCGTGTCGTGAATAATTAATCAAACATAAAGCACTTTTAATGAAAATGATAAGGGCTCATTAGGCTTTACTATAAACTAGTAGTATTCGATTAACATAAACTTACATTTGCAAGCGATTAAATTAATAATTATTGTGCTTGAGTTCTTTTATCCTTAGGACACTAGATAAAGGCTAATACGGGACCCTACATTGTGCGTGGCTCGATATACACTTGTCCGGATTTTTTAGTAGGTACCTAATATTTTGTCACAGGTATTTTTCACACAAACAATTAAATCACAGTCATGTAATACCTAATATTTTAATTACCTATTTAGCCCATGTCTAAGCCAAAGGAAAATAAATGAAAATCGCTTTGCTCACGGAATGAACTGAAAACGGTTCTGAAAATCGGACCTGAAAATCGGGTCTGAAAACGGATGTGTGCGGCCAGGCTTATGGTCCGAGAGGCCGTAGTCTATAATTGATGATGTTTTTATAAAGCTCGAGTGATTAGTAAACAATAGGTCAATGCAGGTGGATGTGATTTTTGTTATCCGTGTGGGGTCGCGTATTATTTGTTTAAAGTTGTGCGTTTTCATAAAATTGATTAATTCTAAAGTTTGTTTATTGCTGTGCAGAATATTAATATTAAAGTCACCTCCTATAATTATATGTTTTTGTGATTTTTTTATATCTAATCTACGTAAAACTTTTTCCATTTGTTTATAAAATATATCTATATGACGATCTGCTCTATATAATCCTATAATTATACAATTACTCTTAGGTATTTCAATTGCACTAAATTCTATGATATATTCTTTTGAAAAGTTAACAATATCCTTTTTCTCAATATATTCTAAAGTGTTTTTAACTATTAGACTGACCCCTCCACCTTCACGAGTCATACGACAGAAGATAGATCCAATTTTATAATCTTGGGGAATAATGGATTTACAGTAATGTTCGTTTTTCCATAGTTCTGACAAGGATAATATATCTATGTCACAATCTAATAATAGTTGTTCGAGTAGCTCTACTTTATTGCCTATACTTTGGATATTTTGGAAAACGATGGTCAGATTAGTATCGAAATGTCTTACTGTCGTTTGCTCTCTCTTCCGATGTTGGATACTTTGCTGATGGGGATGATGTTTGCGACTGTGTGGATTGTATATCGCGTGTATTACTGTGTATAAGAATTTCACTGTTGTCTGGATTTTGTATGACATCTTTTGTAGGAGCAGTACACTTTAACTCTCTTCCATTAACGTATAGTTTGTTATCTCTTATCACAGCATGATCACCATTCTTCCTAGCTTCTATGAGCTTGTGTTTGAGTCCTTGGCGTTGTTGTAGAGTTTTTTTGTCCATATATTGCCCAACAGCTAATCCTGTGTTTTTGAAATCTCTAGCATTTTCAATTATATATTTTGCCATACGTTTGCTGATAAGTTCTATTGCCAGTGGTCTCTTGTTGCCACTTCTACCTATTCGTTTTATGTCTTCTATGTAGGGGTCAATGTTAATGTTCATTATTTCCTGGAAAGCTTGTGACACGCGATCATATAGTTCGGGTATAGTTTCGTTGTATTTTTCAGTTAGGCCATATAATACTACTTTTTTGGAATTTTTCAAGTTATATAATTGTTGTTGGATATTTTCAATTTTTTCATTAGTTTTCTGTATCTTTTCCGTTATTACTTTTTGTTCTTTGGATAAATTTTGTGTTTTGTGTTCCATATCATCTTGCAGATTTTTTATTGTTTTGTTTATTTCTACTTGGATTGTGCTTCTAATATCTTGTAATATAGAAGACTTGATGTTCGCTAATTTTATGTCTAACAAGATGCTAATATTTTCCAGAGTCAGCGGTTCTTTTGTAGTGATTATCTGATTTTCAGACCGGCGGCCAATGTCATCTACTATACTATTGTTTAATGTGTTCCCAATGATGTCGTCTACAGATATGTTATTTTCACAGCTGTCACTGGTGGGTGTGCAGTTGGTTGGTTTACGGCTAATTGTGATGTTCATATCAGTAATATCATGTTGGGATGCTCTTATTGGTGTGTTAGTATTGTCTCCTTTTGGCATTTTACATTTGCAGGCTTGGCATTTCCACGTGTTGAGGTGGTTGGGTGTCATAAAGTTATAATTGCCTAATAGTATATTAGCACATTGTAAGTCGTAATGTTTATAACAAAGTGAACATTTTAATCGCTCTTTACTTGGAATGTTTTGTTTACATCCTGCGCATTGAACCATTTTTGTGTAATGATTTTCTTTAATGGTTTAGAATCGTACTCGTATTGCCCTCTGTTGGCAAGCTCTAGAATTAGTTGTTCTGTGATGTGTTTATCAATTGCAACTTAGTGCTCTCTTGCGGCAATCCTTGGTACTATGATTGACCCGTTTTAAAATCGAGATGGCGCCAGTGTGAGGCGATAGTACATAATATTTTTTATCATTTACTGGGCAGTATATCTGTATTGTCTATGGTATGAAGTTTGCGTGACAGAGCGATATTTGAATCTTATAACGTAAACAAACTTTTGTATTAAGTATAATTATCAGTTGCAGTAAATACCTTTGGGAAAATTTGATATTATGTTGTCGTTGTTTGCTAAGGAGTCGTCCTTTTCTTGGCTATATTGTTGTTTCCATTGTTTTGTTCACTTTCACAAAATTGTTTCTCATTTGTAAACAAACAGTTTTTTATCAGATCTCACCCTTAAAAGGTTATATTGTCACTGTTTCACTGTGTGTCTTGTAGTGTTATTGTCTATAAATTAACTTTAGTATTATTTTAAACGTATTTATGCACTTTAATTATTTTTAAACTTGAATTAATCGCGAACAACTTAGAGATACGTGTTTACGGCAGCAGTGTTGCCAGCAGCCTCCGAAAAAAAAGAATCTGGTATGCGTGCGAGAACCTCCTCAGAGTTGCTTGTCCATTTGACAAGATCAATTTGGCCTCGCTTGAAAAGCTGAATAAGCTCTTCACAAAGCGAAATTGCTAGCGGAGCGGGTATGACACTACAGGCAATGTCATCCATATACAAAGCGGAAGTGTAGTATAGTATAGCGTAGCGTAGCATAGCATAGCATAGCATAGCATAGCATAGCATAGCATAGCGTAGCATAGCGTAGCATAGCGAAGCATAGCGTAGCATAGCGAAGCATAGCGTAGCATAGCGTAGCGTAGCGTAGCATAGCGTAGCGTAGCGTAGCATAGCGTAGTGTAGCGTAGCATAGCATAGCGTAGCGTAGCGTAGCATAGCGTAGCGTAGCGTAGCATAGCGTAGCGTAGCGTAGCGTAGCATAGCGTAGCGTAGCGTAGCATAGCGTAGCGTAGCGTAGCATAGCGTAGCGTAGCGTAGCATAGCGTAGCGTAGCGTAGCATAGCGTAGCGTAGCGTAGCATAGCGTAGCGTAGCGTAGCATAGCGTAGCGTAGCGTAGCATAGCGTAGCGTAGCGTAGCATAGCGTAGCGTAGCGTAGCATAGCTTAGCATAGCGTAGCGTAGCGTAGCATAGCGTAGCGTAGCGTAGCATAGCGTAGCGTAGCGTAGCATAGCGTAGCGTAGCGTAGCATAGCGTAGCGTAGCATAGCGTAGCGTAGCGTAGCATAGCGTAGCGTAGCGTAGCATAGCGTAGCGTAGCGTAGCATAGCGTAGCATAGCATAGCATAGAATAGCATAGCATTGCATAGCTAATTAGTGCTTTATCTTACACACAGTTAGCACCCACCTTGATCTCTTGAAGAACGGAACAACAACAACAAGACGTAATACACTGAGAAGTATGTAACGTAGGTACGGTACCCATAATCACATACCCAAATACCGTCTCAATAGCGGGCGGTAAATCATATCGCTCACTACGTACTATTTTAGTTAGTAGCAAGTGCGGAAATATTGAAGCTCCGATCAAAAGATCAATGCCTGCCGGATTCGCAAACTCCGCGTCTGCCAGCGGCAATGACTCGAGGTGAGTGAGTGATGCTACGTCTACATTAGCGTTCGGCAATGCGTCCGTGATACGCTCCACGATAAGCGAAGAAATGTTACAATTAATATCCCTATCAAAACGCGAATGTATTTTAATATCTACGGAACCCTTGCAATGTTTTTCTGACCCGCCGATTCCTTTGACCACTGAACTAGTATTTCTAAAGTTATTCCACAATCCGAGGCGTTTGAAGCATTAAAATGTTATTAGATTGGTCTGAGACGCGCTATCGAGTAGACAACGTACCATGTGCGACGACCCATTAACATCATAAACGATAACTTGCGCTGTCGCTACCAGTACCGTCTTAGACGCCGTACACTGCGTTTTGGCCCTGCGCGGATCATTATAGATGCGCGAGTGCCGTCCTCGCGTGCGCGTCGCCGGCGCAATGGACGTCGTACACAACGATACTTCGCCCTGAGGCGTGGAGGGGGAAGTCACCGTGGCCTGCACCTGCGACGTAAGTGTGTCAAGGTTAGCGGCTTGGCTTGACAACGGGCTACGTTTATCGAAATGTAACAGTGAATGGTGTCGTTGATTACATGAGCGGCATCTCGTTCTACTAGAATAATCATTCGTTGTATGCTTTATACTTAAGCAATTAATGCATGCTTTGTTATCTTTTACACATTTGAAACGAGCGGTCAGATTTAAATTATGAAAAGCGGGACATTTATAGAAATGGTCGTGCACTATATTACTGCACAGACACTTCTGTGAATTAATTTTATGAGATTCCGAGCATGTTACGTAAGATTGTGGATTAGGGACCGAGTTATTGTTACTATTTCGCGGTTTATTCGACCTTTGTTTGCTGCTGCCAGTGTTAGACGGGCCAGGTGAACCAGATTGTGTATTATGAAATATTCGACACTGATCTTTGATGAACGAAATAAAACTATCTAGTGTAGGTATTTTATTATTGCGTTCCATCATCTCGAAAGCACGAATTGTATCAAAGTCAAACTTTTTTAAGGCGAGTTGAAGCAACGTAAACTCGGAAAGATCTTCCAATTTTAAGTTCCTAAGAGAATTAACCGCGGTTACGAAGTTATCTATAAACAGCTGGAAATTCGAGACAGATGCAGCACCGGACAGTTTAAGATTTAAAGCTTGGTCAAAGTAAGTAGACGCTAGGACGCGCGTGTCTTGATGGCTATCAAGTAGTGACTGAAATATGACCTGATAATTCTCAGCACTGGGTGTGACACCTGCAAATACGGACTGGGCCTTCGGTGACAGTTTACCTATTAAATAGTACAACCTGTCAGCATCTGTCAGAGAACCATTATCGTGCACTGTAGACTTAAAACTCGCATAGAATAACGGCCAATTTCGTATATCTCCGTCAAACGACATAATCTCGATTGGCGGTAATCTCGGTTTGCGGGCAACGGGCTCTGCCGAACATTTACCCTCCAATTGCGATTGTACACGCTTAATAATACAATAAAGATCTTCGAATGAGGTATACGCCTGATAGTTCGGTTTTTCATCAGGATTGATAGAAAGTAATCTTGCGTTATAATCGTCTAACAAATTATGAAAATCTGTTCGAATGTTATCTACTGTCATACAATAACTAAGGAATGATTCTCTATTACTATCGGAAATAGCGGCGATTTTTGAGCGCTCATAGATGTTTTGAATACGCTCAAATAAAATATTGCGTTTTGCTTCTAAGATTGTCTCTGATCATCTCTTTGTCTTCCGACACGCGTGACTTCTTTTGTTGTGACATGCTAACATAAGTATAAGCTAATGAGACCGAAACAAAATAAGAATATCTAATGTACCTATTATTTTACCTAAGTAGGCTAAGTAGGCAACACTTTAGAGCTGTGGAAGTAAAAGTTGCTCGAAATATGAGATCGAACTCGAACTCGAACTATGATAGTTCCAGAAATAATAATTGGGTAAGTAGGTAGCTACATAAAAGTTTACCTACTGATGCGGGCGGAAACAACCATGTGACGGTTATGTGAATAGACTAGGAGTATAGCTAGGTGCTATAACTGCCTAGGTATAGCGATATAATGTATAAAACGTAAATGAATCTGACTCGTATGGATCAAAAAAATGGTTCGGCGTTACACCGAAACCGTATGTTCTAGGCGACTTGGAGAAGGATTAATATTGTGGACTGTATTAGGGCGAGTTCTGCTCACCTAGAAAGGATAAGGGAAGAGGATTGTGAGTGGGTATAGGATATTATAAGGATGCTGAAGGATGAGGGGCACCTACCTTGTACGTCAGTCCTCTTTCCTTGCAAATGGCAGCCTCCTGGTGTCTTCGAGAATCCTGAAGCTGTTTGAATCACTCCACTACACAAACCACTTTCACTCGCGGGCGGTTTTGTTGAGTTTTGTATAAGCGGTAATAATTATAGCGGTGCGGTACAGTTCGTCGCGACGCGGATTATTCTAGACTGTCTCTCGCGTCGATGATCGCGGCGACCAATCCGCGAAAGGCGTGCCCCTTCCAGGGAATGGGATAGACAGGGACGGAAACAAAAGGCATCGCTCGCATTGGCCAAGCAGCGACGAACCATTGACATTGATGTGATTAGTTTTCGATGGAAAGGTAGATGGCGCTACCAACTCGTATGATAAAAATAAACTAGGCAATTATTTATACTATTATAAAACTCAAAGAGCACTTTGTCTGTACATTGAATATTTTTGCGAAATTTCAATTGGATTGTGACATGTTATGGATATAGAACACAAAACAATATTTTTTTTTACATCATCACACAATAACTAGTGAACGGATTTTGATGCGGCTTTCACCAATATATTGCCAGCAGACCCGATTACAATATTGGACAACAATCATCACGCTATCAATGGGAGCCTAACAGTGTCATTCAATAAATTTAATAGACTTGAATTCAAGCAACACACTAAATTGTTTGTATCGAGATAGTAACAAACGCATAGAATGTGTCTTTGGTTAACATTTAGTTTTTAGTTTATCAGAATCCGTCTATTCTATCAAAAGTTATCGCAATTTAAAATATACATATATCCACATAGGGTTATCAAGTGATTCGGATTCAATTTGAGCAAAAATTTGCTTTAACTTCTTTTCTCATATTTATATTGTCAGCGCTGGATCTTAACACTGACCATTAATTTTGCCAGTAGTGCCATCTAGGGGTATTATTTAAAACTATTATTTTGCACACCATTATAACAGCTTATATTACATAGTAGAGCATCGTATACTTACTATTCGAGTGTTACTTTTTGAGTGCAAAGCTTCAAATTAACTAATAGTTATGTAATTCGGCCAGATAGTATTTATTAAAAGAAAGAGCTAAGAATTTAGGTGGCAGGTAAGTAAAGTTACTACTTTTCTAATACAGTAAGTAAGAAACTTATATATGAGTGTGAATTTCATCAACCGATCATTACGTTATTTTACATTATCAAGCATCGATATATAATACTACCAGATATCGTGTCCGCGCTAAAAAACCGTCTCGGCAAATAGCGGCTCGCTTGACAGCGCGATCGTATATTGTGTTTAGTTGGTTTGAAACACAGCCAACGTCAATACGTTTCACAATGCCGCAGTGCCTAAAAAAAAGTTGCAAAAATAATGCCCGAAAATGCAATTTAACAGATGGAGTATCTTAATTTCGGTAAGTAAATAAAAAATAAGTTATATTTTAAGCTTAGAATTACCAAATTTTATCATATTTTGAACGAAATTAATGATTTAATCCGCCATAAAAAAATTTTGACGCACGTCAAAAAATCTTGACAAGCCACAGATAACAGTGATAACTGATACACAAACCAGAACAGTAGATGCATGGAGTCGATCTTTTTTGTAATATTTTTTTAATAATTTGTTACCAGAACATCGAAATTGGTTGTTTAAAATTGGTTAAGGCTATTTGAATTATTTGTTTTTTTTTTACCAGTTACGACACCATCTAGGCCCAAACTAAGCATAAGCTGGTACTGTGGATACTAGACATTGGATAGACATATATAGCTACTTCTTTTTTTAAATACCTGCATATTATGCATAGAGACACCCAGACCAAGACAAACATTCATGTTCAAGCACACAATTATTTGACTTGAGCGAGAATCGAACCCGCGACCTGCGGCGTAGCAGTGGCTTACGCTCCCGCGGCGCCAACCGGTCGACTAAACTAACTAGTAAACTTTTACGTTCATTCATATTATAAATTATTTTAGTGTTCTGCGCGAGTCCATATATGTCTTAGCCCATACCATGTAGTAAAATTCGAATTCAAAATTCGAAAAAATAAGAAAATAAACGAAAATGACGCATTTTGTCACGACTGGTCGTAAGTATTAGATAAAAATTTTATGATTTGTGACTTTATTACTCGGTGTCATGGTTGTAATTTGGTTGAACTTAAAACTGTTTTAAACCATTTGTCTCTGTTTGGTAGGAATACGGTCGCGGACAGATTTCAGCTAAGATTTTGTACGTGACCCGTCATCTTGTCCTAGTAGTATTATATATCGATGTTATCAAGGCCATTATGAATATGTCTGCCAAAAAAGTATTGTTAGAAGTGTGGGCGCTATGTTTATGTAATTTGAAACGTATTCATGATATTACTTTCACACCTCATATTTTTTAATATTCATATTTTTATGTAGAACTAAAATAGTAGATAAAATTAGCAGAACAGTAAAGAACAATACAAAAAAGATGATTAATTACCATATATAAAATATTTATCATATTTCTAAACACGCCATATCTAAGTAGTCTCTTGAGTAAGAGTCATTATTTCGCAGATAACCTGAAATAATTGTATAAATGTGTAAGCTGGCAATATGAGGAATGCTAAGGTGACAGGCGGTGCGGAATATGTATGCGACGCGGCGACGGCGACGCTCATACAACATGCAGTAAATAACCGCGCCGTAACCGCTTAAGGTACGAGTTGGAAGCCGACCGCAGACGGCAACTGCAAGCGACGTGTCGCCTCGCCACTACTGTTTTCTATATATTTTTATGAAATACCTTCCGTCCGGGCGACACGTCGCTTGCAGTTGCCGTCTGCGGCTGGCTTCCAACTCGTACCTTTATTGTTCACACCGATCGGCTACAACAACACGCGCACTCTGCTACGTACACATACGCCTACGGGCTACGTGCTACGGGACCTCTACGCGTTTCTAATACACGTCTTGGCTGTCCCTCGTTGATATAGAATCACGTCCGGTCGCAGCTGTGTGCTGTCGCTTATTTCGCCGTACATATTTTCGTACGAAATTGCGTACGGCTAAACATCTTATTATAGATCCGTTGGGAATGAAGGAAAAATCTACAGAATACTGTACATGTACTATGAATAAATAATGCTGTTGCCTCTGATTAGAGTTGGCTAAAACGTTTCCGTATTCATTAAAATAAATTGACAATGATATTGGCTTGGAAGGCAACGCTTAATTTGCTTAACAATATCATCGTCGTCGCCGTAGCATTATCCCGGTTCCTTTGAAATCTTCCGCCTCGCAGTCTGAGGACTATTTCCAATTTTCTAGTTCAACTATATAAGACAGAATTAGCCGTAAGAATTAATTTACAAATACTTATTCAGGTCTGCAGGGTTTAATATAACAAATATAAAAATACAAACAATTTTGAATTCATATCTTTTCGTACACAAATATTTTTTCTCTAGAACACAACTGTAATAGAAAACATTGTAAACAGTTGTAATACGTATGAAGCAAACAGTTGTAATATGTAACAAGCTTATTCGCGGTGACATCGCGTGTTCCAGACAGCTATTGTTCGCGAGATAATGCTAAGTTATAACAGATCGCCATCGCTTAACCCCGTTATATGAGTGACGAAAGCGAAACGACGACGAAGTAATCTGCCTGCCCGTTTGTCGCCGTAAGACTTTAGGTTGCAGTTTATTCCTTCTTTGGCAATTATCGACCTAAAAAACGAAAAGCGTCCCATTGCATCGCGTCACGTGAAATGGCGTTGGGTTGTGTAACATCGCATTGCATCGCATTTTGTCGCTAACTACTAGGTTATCCGAGGAACAACGAGGTCCTTCACTCGATAAACAAACTAACTGTGCTTTCAAAACATTTTATTGCCCACTTATTCATACTATTTTCTTAAAACCACTTGGCTCTCAGAATGCCGAATTCAATCCAGATATTTGAAGATGTTATATATTTTATAACGGTGATTTATTTAATTGTCAAGGCTGGTTTGAAATATTTAAAGCCACACATTGTATAAAGTTGAGTAAGTTGACATAAACCACTTTTATATAAAGCATTTATTTAAATAAATTGTGCGTACAGTTTTAACTATTTGTCACTGGGGCATCGCTTAATGACAGTAGTGTACGTAATAGACTGCCGAGACGAGATTTCACCACAGCCTCCCAACAAGAGCCTTATTTACCGGAGACATGAACAGCCCACACCACATTGATTTTGCTACACGTTTAGTTGCGTCAGTGACACTGCTTTTTTGTAAAGAATATTCTTTTTTTTATATAGCAGGCGGTAAACAAGCAGACGGATTACCTGATGGTATGCGATTACCGCCGCCCATGGACACAGTGACAGCAGAAGAGTCACAAGTACAATGTCGCGCTTTAGGTTAGAAAAGTAGTAGTAGGAGGAGTGGGATAAAGAAGAGGGAATAGGTGATGGGCCGGCACTCTCACTCACCGAATGAAACGCAACAGCATAGGTAATGTTACTTTACGTCGTATTTTTTTAAGAGGGTATTACGGTCGAGGCGGCCCTTTCATACTGAAATCAGCAAGGTTCTACTACCTTATAAAATAAAAATAAAACTACAAAAGAAATAATATGTCTGATATATTACGTCTATTCGTTCGCATTTGTCGTTTATTAATCCGGTTTTGTTACCATTGGTTGGCCACAGAACTATACGGATTAGCGTTGGATATTATTGTAACCCAATTAACGCTGTTAGTAAATCTAATTCTAATAATCCAAACCTAACATTGTGAATGGGAATTTAGGTTAGTTTGTTTGTTACGCATTTAGGCCTTAACCTCTTGTATGCCGGAATACCAGACACAATTAAAAAGCTATTGTGTCTCGCGTAGATCTGCGTTCCGACATACAAGGGGTTAATTACTTAACTGAACATTATGATACAATGCAGAGGAAAATTTTTTTCAAAAGGTAACAGCATAGTTTCTATCCACATAAGTAAAGTTAGAGAAGTAAAGCAAGAAATTGGTTCATAATTTGATTCGTTCCTCATGTTATCTGTTTATTTGCCGTAAAATAGAGTAAATAAGGATTCTGAGGTAAATTGGGAAAAAACTTACAGAAGATTCTTGAAATAAGTTCTTTAGACTCATATTACTTGTCTAGACTTTATATTATCGCAGAGTCTAAACTGCTCCAACTTGAAGCATATAATTTTTTCAGTAGGTTCATATTTTGAAGTTGGTAATTGCCACGGAAAGATGTTGCAACATTCTTCTGCTAAGGGAGTAAAATATGTAATACACCGATTCAGAACGGAATTTACAACTGACAATAGATAGTACGATATATTTTTCTAGATACAGGTAGTACCTAGTGATTAGTAAAATATTGTTAACATGCGTAAAAGTTATACATTGTCAGTTTTTCCTTTTTACTAAATATTTTTTTATTGATACAACCGCTGTCATACATTGTCTAGTAGGACAAAAACTGGACAGCAATTGAAAAATATTTTAAGTTTTCCTTGGTTCATACACTAAACACTTATTGTATTCTAAATTTGAAGCTTCCGTTTCTGCTACTAATCAAGTAGTATCAAGTGCCCTAGACTGTTGATGATCGGTCAGTGATTATCAAAATTAAGAAACTTTGACTCGTTACAATTCTTAAACTACTGGTTCAAATTAAATTTAATTTGAAATATACCATGTTTATACAATGCCTACTTGGTCACTTAAAAACCAGGCTTCTAGTTTTATCCACAATGAAGTTAT
Source organism: Euclidia mi (assembly GCA_944739405.2). Classification (NCBI taxonomy): domain Eukaryota; kingdom Metazoa; phylum Arthropoda; class Insecta; order Lepidoptera; family Erebidae; genus Euclidia; species Euclidia mi. The sequence goes on from OX123201.2 coordinate 8,300,969, forward strand.
AGGGGGTCGAAAATGGCCTGAACTACTTCAAGAAAAGTATGGTACGGCTGCCGTGGCGCTTTTTTGCCCAATTTGGTGGGGGCACTGCTGTGCCCCCAGATTTGCAGTCCATAAGCAACTCCTGACATGGCTCTGCATATATGGTAGTTAAGAAACAACCGAGCATATTTTATCCTTTATACAAAGAAAATTGCATCTCAATCGGTGTCTATTCGTTTAGGAGATACATAGGCAGACACGTAACCTATAACACTTTTATTTTTGTGTCGGAGGTTAATAATAGACATAGTGTACCTAAATAATTGCTGCTAAAATTGTGCAACGCCTAAATCGAGCTATGGAGCCAAAGCGTAGTAGGGTTAGCGTCGGTGAATCAATTAGTCAAGGCAAGCAATTAAATGTATAGTTGTCAGCACTATCTCTTACATGTTGACACAGAGCCTCTCTCTCGTAGTCTTTCTGATGTATGTATGTGATGCTGAAGGCTTACGTTCTAAAACTAGTGTGCACTCGACATATTGCAGTTGGCGAGACGATCTAAAACAACTGCTCTCTATGACCAACAACGGTAACTGTTTAAATTGTTCAAATCATAAGTTAGAGGCTTCACCTAATTGTACAACCAAGTTATATAGTGACTTTCAAGATAAATATCCTTCGAAAACATGTCATGGTTCAGGTTCTGACACATTGTTACATAATGAAAATAATAAGGTTTTAGATAACAATGTTTTAATTTCTTCTGACCAATTAGGAATTGGTATGGGTAGCCTGATTAATAGTTATACTGATCGGTCAATACAAAATATTTGTTCACCAGGACAAGGAATGTCTATGTTAATTAATAAATTAAAGTATGCTAGACTTAATAAACATTCTACAGTTATAATTTTATATGGGGATAGCCTACTAGTTACCAAGAAAGAAATATTAGCTTTATCAGATATTATGATAGAACAAAGTTCTAAAGTGGGGTGCAACTTTATTGTCTGTGCATTACCATATTCCAATTACTTATCTTATAAAGAAAATAACCAGATAGGTAAATTGAATCTATTATTATATAATAGCACTTGTAGTCACAGTGACCATATTTTATTTTTTGACTCTAATATTTTTATTAGTAATTTCTTTTTAACAAAAGATACTATGTATCTCTCTTTTATATATAGGCGACAACTTGCTAAATTATTAGCATTTAATTTACATAGTGAACGCAGTACTACTAGAGTACTTAGGAATTTGGTAGATAATAGTTATACCAATAGTAGTATTGATAAATCTATTAGTTTAAACTACTAGATGAGACAACAGATAGGCATTCATGTGTTTTAAACTTAGCTCATCAAAACATACAAGGCCTATCTAGCAAAGAATTAGAGATAGATTTATTTTTAAAGAAACATAAGTTGCATGTATTATGCATTACGGAACATTGGTTAAGAGGTGACCAATTAATATTCAATAATGAATTTTATACAGTGATTAGTGCATTCGTAAGAAAGAACGCTATTCGTGGTGGCTCTCTCATATATGTTTGTAATAGTATTAAATGTAAAGAACGAAAGGACATAGCCGAACTTTCTATCGAGCGCACCGCTGAGATATCTTGTGTTGAACTTGAGCAACACGTCATAGTCTGTGTATACTGACCACCGCAAAGTGACTTTAGCCAATTTGAAAGCATCATGGAGGACGTCTTAAAACATTTAAGTTCCAGCAGGAAGTCAATAATCGTATGTGGTGATTTTAATGTTAACTTGTTAGAACAATCACCAACTTGTACTAGGTTAGTTAATTTATTTATGTCATTTAATTTGAATGTTTTATTTTCTGAACCAACCAGAACTACCTCACATTCTTCTACATGCTTAGATAATATTTTATGCAATTGTTTGTATTTAAGTAAAGCTGTTTTGAGTGACTTGACATCGGATCACTGTGGACAAAAGGTTGTAATTCCAACTAATACAACCCCGACAGTACAAAAAATCACATGTAGGCCTATGACCTCTGCTCGCCTTAATCGCTTTAGTGATGATGTTGCTGCTAAGATCGCCAGCATTGACTTAACTCACGATGATCCAGATGAATTATATAAGTGGTTATTTGATGTTATTAAAAATGAGTACAATAACATTTTTAAGCAGAAGACATTTGCCAAGAGCTCTAAAGTTAAATTTTGTGATTGGGCAACAGTAGGCATATACAAAAGTAGATCTAGGTTGTATGATCTGTATGGTATGAAGCAATACAATTTTAATCCTTCATTTATTGAATATGTAAGAAATTACTCAAAAGTTTTTAAGAGAGCATGTGCTTCAGCTAAGTCTATATTTATAAGTAATAAAATTAAAGAATCCAAGAACAAAATAAAAACAACTTCGAACATTATTAACAGTGAGACTGGTCGAGCTAAGTTAGTAGATAATAGCTATGAATTAAAATGTAATGGAGAAACAGTTACAAAGAAAATTGATGTTGCTCAGACTTTTAACAACTTCTTCATAAACATACCAGTGAAAACAACCAAGTGTTTAGACTCATGCCCAAGCAAAGCAGAGATGTTAGTTAGGGGCAATGTGAATGAGTGTGATGTGCTGTTTAATTTTAAATACATTGACACCAATGACATCCTCAAGACATTCAAGACCATCAATATTAAGAAATCTACTGACTTATGGGGTATTTCAGTTAGTCTTGTTCGCCAAATCATTTTTAGCATAGCTCCATATTTAGCTGCAATATTTAATAGATGCGTGGATAAAGGGGTATTTCCTGATTTAATGAAACAAAGCAAGGTGATACCACTTTTTAAAAAAGGATCCAAGAGCGACCCTAGTAACTTTCGACCAATTTCTATCTTGCCTGCAATCAGTAAAATTTTTGAAAAGGTTATTTTGCATCAGTTAGAGAGCCACTTTCTCACAAATAATTTATTGCACAGTGAGCAGTATGGCTTCACTAAGGGTCGCTCCACCGTTGATGCCGGTGTAACTCTATTAAAACATATGTTTAACGCTTGGGAAAATTCGAAGGATGCCATTGGTGTTTTTTGCGACTTGTCAAAGGCTTTTGATTGTGTTGAACATGATACACTTTTACGTAAACTCAACCATTATGGTATTCGAGATAGCGCACTCAATCTTGTTGCCAGTTACCTTAGAGATAGAGTTCAGTATGTAGATGTTAATGGAAGTAGGTCTCAAGGTTTGCCAGTGGGAATGGGCGTTCCACAGGGCTCTATTCTTGGTCCGTTTGTTTTTTTATATATATTAATGACTTGCCATTCTTTGTTAGAAATCTATGTGATATTGTTCTTTTTGCTGACGATACTTCACTTATTTTTAAAGTTGATCGTAATACAAGTAACATTGACAGCGTAAATAATTCTCTTGCGCAAGTACTACATTGGTTCACGACAAATAATTTGCTACTCAACTCTGGCAAAACAAAATGTGTGAAATTCACTTTGCCGAATGTCAAAAATGTTCTTACTAATATAATTTTAAATAACGAAACAATTAACCTAGTTGATTCAACTGTATTTTAGGTTTAACTTTAGATTGTAAGCTTCAGTGGGGTGCCCAAATATCCTGTCTGGCAGTCAAACTTAGTTCTGCAGCATTTGCAGTTAGGAAAGTTCGCCAATTCACAGACGTAGATACTGCTAGACTAGTTTACTTTAGTTACTTTCACAGTGTAATGTCTTACGGGATACTATTATGGGGTACCGCGGCCGATATTCAGGCAATTTTTGTTATTCAAAAGAGGGCCATACGTGCAATATATAAGTTAGGTGCTAGAGATTCTTTACGAGATAAATTTAAAGAAGTAGAAATATTTACAGTTGCATCGCAGTATATATTTGCTAATTTAATGTACGTTAAGAAAAACTTAACTCTTTACCGTAAAAATAGTGACTTGCACAAAGTGAACACAAGAAATAAGCATAAACTAGTGGGCACTAACTACCGTCTACATAAAGTTCATAACTCATTTGCGGGACTCGGTATACAATTCTTCAACAAATTACCTCTGGAAATAATGAATTTACCTCTGCACAAATTTAAAACCACTACTAGGAATTTTCTTTTAAAAAGGGGTTATTACACTATTAAATAATTTCTAGATGACAAGACATCATGGGTCTAGTTGCTTTTTTTTTAAATTTGTTGCTTTAAATTCACCATTATTGTTATTTTTATGACTGTGTAAAATACTCTCTTCTTAATTAGTAACATGTTAAGTGGAGGTGCCTCGTGAACACATGATTTTTGCAGGATTTGGATATTATTATGATTTGTTGAATGTAGTTCAACATTATTTATTCCTGATCGTTGTTCACTTGTCACCTTCACAAAATTCTTTCTACATTTGCATTCCTTCACGCGGTCCACTGATTTATGTTAATAATAACGATCTGGAAAATGGAGGTAATTGGCGGTCATGGTCAGTATACCAATAGATTGTTTCTTACTGCCGGTTCGTATACGGTTATCGTCATGCTCAGTAAAATGTCATTTCTTGTGGTGGCGTCGTGTGTCGGGTCATCCCTGTCCCTCTAATATGGCGAGAGGGATGATGGCTGGCACATGCGTCATACTCGTGAACGGGTGCTACTTGCGATGACTGGTCGATGACGGTCTTGCGTGCTGGTATTAGATTTTAATATTTAACTGCATCATTTCCATCATGGGTCTGATCACTTTCGCGGATTGCCTGCATTATTAGGTATATATAATGTAAGTGGATGCTCCTGTTTCACCATGTCTATTCTGAGGAGACTAACCAAATGAACATCAAAAGTATTATGCTTGAGTATTATTATGTACAGTAAATATATACAAGTGATATAGAAGGTGTAACAGTTGCAGCACCTTACAAAATGTAAATTATGTGTATTATGCAAAACCTGGCGAAGAAAAAGAGTGACCGTGAGTTTTATTGCCCGTTCTTTCTCATGGTTCTACCTATTGCTTTGCGAACGTGGCAGTAAATGTAAATGTAGAGTCTTTAAGAAATTATTTTATAAATTTATTATTTTGACGTTCATAAGCGTCACATTGTGACCCAAATGAATAAACGATTTTGAATTTGAATTTGAATTTGATGAAATAACATTCTAGTATTTCTTATTTTTATACATGAATTTAAATCATGTGGGCATCTGTGAGAAGCTAGGGTATAATAAGTCGTATAATATTAACGTATGTTGTTGACAGCGTGGCTCATCGTCTAAAAGAAGCAGCAATTGTCAGTCTAAAATGAGCTGTCTTTGCTAACTTTGTGCTTATTGCAGTTTCGTTTTTCTTCTTGGAATAAAACCGACTCCCGCTCTAGCAATATGTCGTGTGGCACTAAAGGACACTGGGACACAAAATAACAAATTGTAGCTAACACGAGTAGTAGTAGGGCGGAAGTAGGTCTAACTCACACTTTTATTTATCAATGACTTAGATATACTTCTACTCTCTGCATCTGCGTCCGATGCAGAGTTTGGCGAATGGTCATAGGTGTAGCGCAGGTCGTGTAGATACCTAGGACAAGGCTGGTGGACTATCCTTCCCGAGGTTGCCGCCCGTTGTTGGTCTGGTTCCATAAGAAACAGACGTAACCAAAACCTCCAGCCGCCACACACATACAGCGTGCAGACACACACAAAAACACGCGCGCAAGCAGACACATTCACCTATACCCACTCACTTATACACGCACAATAACACACATACACACACCTACACACTCTTACATGGACGCACACACACACGCATCTAAACACCACTTCAAACACTCACACACATACACAAACACATACTCAACACAGACTCATACCAACAAAAATTAACATGGAGGTGAAGCAAAATAGTATCGTACCCCAGGAGGGTACCAGCGTCCGTGACGCTGGAGAATCCCTCTCTGCACCATCGTGTGCAGGCTGCCCCACGTATTCTGGGGGGGGGGGGGCAATGTTTCACAATGTCGAGACACACTAAATCTGCACGACCTGGCCAACGCCATGCCTCGTGCAACCCACACTTCGTCCACTACCTGGAACATCGCTCCGCGTCGAGCAAACGCACGCCAAAAGGCGGACGTTGACTCCGCGTCGACTGCGAATCCAGGTGGTCGTAGACGAGGCGGTAAACGCTACTGCCGTTAGAAACGTTCACGTGAGCAAACAACACAGTCGGGTGTTAGCGCATCGAATAAATCAGCTAGCGCACTCCCGACTACGACCACGACGGCTGGTAAAAACAACCAGCGCGGCGACCAAAACTCGACCGGTGGAGCGGACGTTCCACCCCGGACGACGCAGCCGGACGGTTGTGTTGCGCCGCTGACGACGGGAGGCGCGACTGTAATAACAGACAGCGCACTCCCGCCTGCGCGCGGCGCACCAACTACGGCTGCTTCCGGGGCGCCCCGCCGCGCTCCTCCGGTGGGGATTGGTAACGCTGCGCAGCCGTCGTGTAGAAACAAGGAGCCACGCCGCAAACGCGGCCCAAAAAGACGCGATCCGGCGCTACCAGGACATCCCACTCCGACACCAAGCACAAAGAGGGATCGCCCTGAGGACCCTACACCACCCAGCGCCGGGTCGAAACGGGCGAAAACAGACGCCACACCTAAGAGCGGTAAGACCTACGCAGACGCGACAAACTCGCAGCTGATGGTAGCCATCGCTACCACCCCCGCCACGGACCTGACAATTGAAGAGAGTATAGTTGAAACTGCCTTCGCCACACCGCCGAATAACGGGCCGACACTCGCACCTTCCTTTAGGGATAAACCTCTCGCAGTGGAGGGTGTCCTGAAGTTATGGTGCGAGAACGAACACTCACTGACGTGGCTCAAAAACACAGTAGCCAAATTAAGATCGCTGATTGAGGGGACCAGGCTGGTCGTCATCAGGCAGTCAGACATAGCGAAGCGCGTACGCGCAGCGCTGTGGCTGCCGAGGACGATCACCATGGAGCTATCTAAGATCTACCATCTCCTCATTGCCCAAAACCCCTGGTACGCCGTACAAACGTGCCAATTGTACGGCGCATCCTTGCAGGAGCACGGCGTGTACCTTACCTTGGGCATCCCGGAACCCGAGATCCCCAAGATCACGGGACGCGGCCGTCGGGTTTCCTTCTTCGCTGGCAGCGTGTACGTAATGTTCCACGCTTCCAGCGGGGGGGAGAGCTCGGTGGCTGTAGGGCCCAAGGAGACGCCGAGTGAAGGTAAGGACACAACGGGACGAGCTGTACCAGCCATCCCAAGCACCTCGGGCATAGCCCGTATTACACCGGTGCCCGCAGCGACTACACAACAACCCACCGCTGCGACGGACGCAAAAGACGAACACGACTCGTCTGACGGGGAGTCTATGGACAGCAATGTTCTCGACTCTTCGTCAGACTAGAGTCATACAAACTAACCTCCAGCATAAGCAAATTGCAACGGCTACCCTACGCAGGCTGCTGGAGGTTAATCAGCAGACAATAGCCCTAATCCAGGAGCCGTGGATTAGAGGCGACAACATATGTGGTCTAAACAACATCGGAGGTAAGTCTACTGCGCAACTGCTCGGTCACTAAACCGAAAACATGCATATACATTCCCCGAACAATAACAGCACTGTTGCTAACCAACTTCTGTTCTAGAGACCTTACTGCCGTAGGACTCCAAACAGGGCCCAACAAACAGATGTTAGTACTAGCTTCGGTCTACATGCCTGGCGATGAGGACATCCCATCAAAAGAGCTGGCCGAGCTGGTGCAGCACTGTGAGGACCATGGCTGGCAGGTAATCATCTCGGCGGACGCAAAGGTGCACCATCCGCTGTGGGGAAGCCCCGACGCAAACAGACGAGGTGAGATCTTGACTGAATACATCTTTTCAACAAATCTATCTGTAGTTAACAACGGTTCGGAGCCCACCTTTGTTAGCTCCAGATATCAAACCATAGTAGACATAATGCTAGCATCGGATGGGGCCGCGGAACTTGTCACAAACTGGCATGTGTCCGCTGAGCCATCCTTGCAGACCACAGACGAATCTGCTATGACATACGTGTGCAAGAGAACGTCCAACAACCTAGGCGCAACCCTCGCAGAACCAACATCGCGAAATACAAGACGTTTCTCGTATCACAGGTAGACAAATCCTATTTTAAGGACATGTCAACCAGCACTGACAACATAGAACATAACACCAACTTACTAACAGAATGTATACAAACAAATTATCAGCAAGCCTGTGCACCCACACTCCCAAAGTCGTCTAGCAAAACCCTGTGGTGGGGAAGAGAACTAGAGGGACTCAGGCAAAACCTGAAGAAACTCTTTAACAGGGCTAAAAACACGAGAATGGAAGCAGACTGACTCAAATACAAAGAAGCCCAGACACACTACAAGAAACGCATAAGATTCCGTAGAGGCGAGTCCTGGCGGCGTTTCTGCAGCGGTATAAACACCACGAATGAAGCAGCCAGGGTGAAAAAGATCTTGTCTCAGGACAGCAACAAAACCCTTGGCGCCATTAAAAAGCAAGATGGAACCTACGCAACTACGGACGCTGAAATTAGCCAAGTGCTAATTGAAACTCACTTCCCAGGTTGTGAAGTAACCAATGACCGTCTGTGGGATGAGTCAGACTACAGACCACCGACCCAAACAGACTGGCTGGTAGCCGAAAATGTGGTCACCACAGACCGGCTGAAATGGGCAATAGACAGCTTCCAGGCATTCAAATCCGCAGGCCTGGATGAAATCATACCAGCATTCCTACAGTGGGGATGCACAACGATTGTGCCGCACCTGCTCGACATCTACAGGGCCTCAATAGCACACAGATACATACCTTGCAGGTGGAGGGAAGTTAAAGTCATATTCCTCCCAAAACCTGGCGAAACTGACTACTCACAAGCGAAAGCATATAGACCCATCAGCTTGACCTCCTTCTTATTGAAAACGCTGGAGAGACTTACGGACCGATACCTCCGTGAGGGCGCATTACTACACCCACATCAACACGCCTACAGAAGTGGCAGGTCAACTGAATCGGCGCTGCATTCCGTTGTGGGAACCATTGAAACAGCGCTTACCAACAAGTTAATGACACTGGGGGCCTTCATTGACATAGAATGTGCCTTCGACAAAACTAAGTTCAACAGTATCAGCCGGGCCCTCGAAGTTCGGAGTTGAGCAAACCCTTAGTGGCTGGATTGATCAACTGCTGAAACAGAGGGCAATACAATTCACGGTAAACTCCACCACAAGGGGCATAGTTGCAAAAGGCTGCCCTCAGGGAGGTGTACTCTCACCCCTGTTGTGGAACATTGTGGTGGACGATCTGTTACGGAACTTAAACGACAGACGATTCCTCACGGTCGGCTATGCAGACGACATTACCATCCTGATCAAAGGTGACTCAGAAGACACGATCCGAAATCGGATGCAAGCAGTCATCAGGATCATGGAGGAATGGTGCACCCAACATGAACTGACGGTTAACCCCAACAAAACGGAGCTAGTACTTTTTACCAACAAAAGGAAAACCAATATGTGCAAAACACCAAAACTCTTTGGAACGGAGCTTACCCTATCGAAAGAAGTCAAGTACTTGGGCGTAATACTTGACCATAAGCTAAACTGGGGCAAGCACATCAGCACAAAAACAACAAAAGCATGCACAATCTTCTGGCAATGTCGGAGAATCATAGGCAAAAAATGGGGTCTCAAACCATCAATTACCCTGTGGATCTACACTGCCATTATACGCCCCATGCTTACATATGGTGCAGTAGTTTGGTGGCCACGCACGCAACTAAGCACAATCACAAAAAAGCTACAGAGCCTTTAACGCCTAGCCTGCTTGGCCACAACAGGCTGCATGAAGAACACCCCAACAGCCGCCTTGGAGATACTACTGGACCTAAGACCGCTGCACATAATGATCCAGCAGGAAGCTGGCGCTGCAGCAATCCGTCTAGACAAGCTCGGGCTATGGAGAAAGGATGATCGAATTACTCACGCACGCCTAAAAGGGACCTTAACCAAAGAGATCCCGATGCTAGAGGCCGCTTGCGATCTCATCCCTAAAACTTTTGTCTTTGACAAAAAATATCGCATCCAATTGCAGGAGGAACACAAAGACAGCTCTGGTATACACGAAGTCAGAGTATACACAGACGGCTCAAAAACGAAGTATGGGACGGGTGCGGGCGTATTCTCCCACGACTTAAATATCAACATCTCAACATCCCTTGGCACCCATAACACCATATTCCAAGCCGAGTGTGTTGGGATAACATGAGCCGCAACAGCAATCGCGTCTAGGAACGTAAGTGACCTGGCTATACGCATTATCACGGACAGTGCCTCTGTACTACAAGCTCTCGGCAGCAACTGCTTTAACAGCGGCCTCATCATGGAATGCCACCTAGAGCTGCAAAAGATTGCAGAGAAGAATCGGGTTACGCTGCAATGGATTAAAGGCCACAGCAACTCCGCAGGCAATGACGCCGCAGACCAACTGGCACGGCAAGGATCGGACACAATGATAATGGGACCCAAGCCGATTGTACCGATACCAGCAAGCCAAATCAAAACGTGGCTACGCGAGAGAACCGCACATGAACACGAAAAACAGTGGGCAAACATAAAAGAATGCAGACAAACAAAAGATGCTATCCCCTGCTTGAAAAAGCGACTCTCACACAAGCTGCTGCATTCTAATAGGAAAACACTAAAGCATCTGACGGACATAATAACCGGCCACTGTCCACTCTACAAGCACCTATTCAACATAGGCGTTACGGACAGCCCACTGTGTAGGGGCTGCATGGAAACCGAAGAAACACCCGCTCACGTCATTCTGCACTGTGCAAGTGTGAGCGATCAACGGGCAAAGCTGCTGAACAACCCCAGAACCATGAGTGAAGCTTTAAACGACACCAGCCAACTAATGGCTTTCTGGAAGGAACTAAGGTGGTATGAGTAGTCGGCGTCAATGAAGTCGCCACATACGCACAATGGCCCAAATAAGTGGCTAAGTGCGGAAAACCCACGACCAACTATAACTATAACTATAACGAGTAGTAGTAATAGCAAAACAAATTAAGACTATAATTAAGAAGAGAACCTAATTAGTAATAAGCATTTCTATATTGCAGAGGTCTACAAAATAAATGATATAATCACTTGCCATGCAGAACATTAGTTATATTGTTCTAGTGGACAATCATCATCATCATCAGCCTTTAACAGTCCACTGGTGGACTACGCTTCTCCTTTGAAAGGAGAAATTGGCCTACTATACCACGCTGGCCAAACGGGTTGGTATAGGGTTTGTATCTAGTTTTCCTTCTCTTACAGTGCTGTTCTATGCATAATATGCTCCCTCTGTCGGCTCTTACGACACCCATGGGATGATATGGTGTGGTGAAAATCCGTATTCTTAATCCGTCACCACACGGACGTGTGGTTCTAGTGGACAATAAACACTACCTTTGTTCCGAGTGGGCTTCGTGACCAACACTGAGAGTGATTACAGAACGACTAAATATTAAAAAAAAAATAGGAGTCATTGTTTCATCATCAGCCTTTAACAGTCCACTACTGCTGGACTGGATTGTTTACTTTATGTTTAAGGATATCAAACTCGATGTAACATGACTATATTTCAGCTTCAATGTCTCACAAAATCTAACGTAAATGGACACACAATCAAACAAGAAATATATGAAACTTGTGCTAGCTATCACAGATTTTACGAATGGGGAGTTGGCATACACGGCAAGTATTGTGCACGATAATAAATTGCAAACACAACGGGGACAAATTGCCTCGCGAGCTGGAATTGTCATCTGAAGTTTATCTCTTATTCAGTGCTCATTTTTTTCTTATTATATTTATTTATCTCTAAGAATAAGTCGAAATGTTTCTACTCCTTTGCGTTTACAGGTCTATACAGTGTGGTGATATTGATACCTCTGGCGCTAATGCCTTGGACTGTTGCCACATGATACATCACTGACAAAAGTCCGACACAGAATAAAAAACTGTCGGCGTGTTGCCAGTTCTAATAAATCCGACTAAACAATTCAAAACAATCCGTACACTAGGACTTGTTTCACTGATGTCTGAACAGTTTATTCACGAGTGAACACGGCGCAAACCGGATTATTATTTTAATTCTGTTGCAGCGTTTGTATACGTCACGAGACCACGCGCCATTCCAATTTGATTACATTTGCATCCCCGTACAATACAGTAACTCGACGCTGCATTCGTTATACACTACTCACTCAAAACCAGGTTACATTACCGATGTGTAATGCAGACCGCAATGTATGTGCATTTGTGGGTAGTTGTCGTAGTGTGTACAGGGTGTCACGCGCATGAACAGACTTAGATTCGTGTAGGTGTAGGGACAATTTGATTTGGTTGTCGGCGGGCGGCGCGGCGGTCACTCGCTAGTCTAACAGTATCGGTATACTGTAACGTGATTTCACTCGGAATCAGGAGCACGTAACTTGTGCATTGAGTCCCGGGGGAGTTGGATGAAGTGAGCTAAAAACTCTCAGAGTTCGGATGAGAAATGTTGAGAGTTGCCTCTCGGCGGTCGCGCTCGGTTCGCCAACAACTTTAATCAGAGATGCAACTTGGTATCGCGGTTATAGTAGCTCTTTTTGTGGTATCAAATTAAAAAAAAATCACGATTCAATCCCCCTTTTTATTATAACTTTATTCAAAAACTAGTTATCGCCTGCGGCTGCGCCCGCAGCTACGCTAGCGTGCATTTTGATTATCTTTCGTAATTTTTTTTTATAAAAGTATCTTATTCTTCTAATACCCTCAAATATAAGTGTATAAAGTTTTATGATAATCAATTAAGTAGTTTTCTCGTGAAAGTGTAACAAACAAACTTACATTCACATTTATAATATTAGTAGGGATTAGGAGAATTCTTATCGTTTCGTTTACAAGCTTTCAAAGTCAATTTAATTTATGCATTAAGATTACAAATGGATATTAATGAACGCTGGCATTACTTTCTATGATGTGCGGGGCAGTATGTAGGTAATGAGGTATTAATTTATTACGAATAAACATCGCAACTGTCTGTGCTATTTGGTGTCTTTTATTAAGTATTATTATATGGACTAACTCATCTGTGTTATTTTTTCTAAAGTAGCACATTGTAACAATCATTATTGTTATTGTAATATTTCATATTCTATTCTTGAGTCGCCCCAGGTTATCTGTGCGTACTGCATAACCACCAATGTAGAAAATGATATGGCAAAGGTGTACTTATATACACATTGTTCATGAATCAAACTATTACCTTGTTTAATTAAGACATATTATTATATTAATTAAGACAGGAATGTGTTAATAGTTTAAAATATTATTAAAATTTTGCAAAATCCTACGATATGCTGTCCAGTAATTTCGTTATCGACTATCTTTTCATTTGAACATCGTATCGTGCAAACAAATAAACAAATATTCACACTATCAAATCTGTATACAAAACACATATCAAACCACAAACACCAACAGTTGATCTGGCTGCATTGATCGTTTGAACCTCTGTGAATTGAGGTTCTATCGAGTGCTATCCGACACAACCACCATTCATAACGCTCCCCTGCTAATATTCGGCACACACCCATCTGCATATTTTTGCTCTAATATCGCAATATTTTCCGGTGTGTCTGTATGCGGATTGAAACTGCACTGGATTGAGTCGTTACTTGAAATTGAAGCCGATCCCGTCAAGTGATCATATCTGTTCTGACTGAACGTCGGCCGATTGTACAATCACAGTTTGTCGGAACATTGCTTGTTAATTGCCATGTGTTTGATACACCCGATATGTACCGGTCAAAGAGATTTCTCTTCTGAAGTGGGAATAAAATATGTGTTCCGGGAACTTTACAAATATTCATACAGCTGAAAAAAAAGATAGACACGAAATATTATATTTTGTGGATCACCTAATGTAGTCTCTCACGCGTAATGTTAAACTACGACGAATCACTACAATAAGTGTAATAATAAAATTTCTCGTCACCTATTAATATTAAAATGTTACACCTAGTAGTATACGAGCCCCAGGTGATGAAATGCCTACAGCTACGAAGAATTTTATATACCTATATTGCTTGATTGCGTGGCTGCGTTGAATAGAACTACATAAGCCTACTGACTGCCTCCGTGGTCTAGTGGATAGCGTATGCGACTGCTGATCGGAGGTCCCGGGTTCAATTCCCGGGTCGGGCAAAAGGGTTTTTCGAATACTCAGTAGCAGCCCGGAGTCTGGTGATGTGCCCGATAACAGCAATAGGCTCGCCCTCTATTACGTGGGACCTAAAAATTCATGGCGAAATGTGGGTGTAATATTTACACCTCTGCCTACCTCTTCGGGGATACAGGCGTGAGACTATATAAAAAAATAACATAAGCCTACAATAACCAGAAATAAGTAATATTTCATGAATACATAAATACTACCAGCTCCATCAACATTGTAACAACGTTACACAATACGAACTCCTAAACTTTGATCTTTAAACGTGTCGAAACTTTTTCCTTAAAATATTGTAAAACATGTTTGATAATCTCGACCGTTTTGTTAAACTTGGTGAAGCGGGGGTTAAAATAAATATATCTGGAGTAAAGCCTTTCTTAGAGGCTTCGCTGCGACATAGAGACGACAATGAACATCAAACTTGTTATATATCTCGACTCGGATAACATTCGTGAACAGAAACAACTTCACAATTTAGAGCATTATGTTAATTGTTTTGTTTATAGTACAAATTAGTGGTACATGCAAAGTTTCGAACAACATTTCTCATTACAGTTAAACGTTTTTAACAATGTATTGCTAACTAAATAAATCTCTACACCGCTCAAAAACTTTGCCAAGCCTTTAATGAATTAATATTTCTATTATTAATTACGATTTAGGTAAGTTTTCTTTGACTGAACTTACGTAAATGTATATGGACTTATGTAGCTGACTGTACATAACGTAAAAAGGAGAACTTTTTGTTAAAGGCATTTGTGTGATGCAGAGACAACAAAATAATGCAAAAACTACACAATTATTTGATAAGACCTTATAAGGGTATTCAAGGAGCAAATTAGTCACAGTAAGTAATAAAAAGCATGTCAGGATTGACGCAGGGAACTCTTAAGTTCATCCAATCCTTTGTCCAAAGGTTGCGTGAGGAAGGATACTACATTTGTAACTCGTTTGTCTAGCGATTGTCAGTCCCTTATCTAAAGGGACCTAAATTGTTAGGTGTGTGAGTGTGAAGGCGCTGACATTATTTTATAATTATGTGTACATGAAGTTAAGTGCTGAATGTAGGTAAAACATACTTTGACACGGTTGCCGAAAGTAATTTGATAAGTTGTTACTTATAGGCAAAATTCATAGAAATTTAACAACGATATCTATTGAAATACAGTTTATATTTATGAGAAAAGAAAGCTTTAACAAATTGTTATGAATAATATAAACGTCTGAATCAAAGGAGATTCTTAATTTGGTACTGAACCTTCCAAAAGGATGTAAAAATATTTTGGGATTGAGTATCGCAAGAAATACACATCGCAAGATGAAACATCACATTCAAAATTAAAACCAAGTTACAAATCTTATCAAAGAACATAAATGTTGTTCTGACTCTAACCACAGACACTGCAAACTAACAATGTTTTTGTCACCCCTGTACTATCCAACCGTACCCAGTAAGGTTTACCGAACAATTTAATAAATCTACAAACGTTCGAAATCTCATAAAACTTGGCATGTTAGTCGATGGAGCGTATCTTTGATGTGTTGCGCGCCAAGTCATATGTCACTCCCCGGCTGAGCTGTCTGCGAGACAAATGCCGCCTTTATGTACATGCCTTGACGTAGTACTACTTCTATACTAAATAGTATATTAAATAGTATACTAAATAGTATACTAAATAGTATACTAAATAGTATAGGTGCATAGGGTTCCCACCAAGAACTTAGGGTACCAAGCCAACCTCACCTGCAAGTGGTGCACCTGCCGATCAACGGACGAGGCTCTGGCAAACAAAATATCCCGATAAGCGGCAATAGGCTCGCCACCTATTACGTGGGATCAAAACACTGGCGAAAAGTGGGCGTGTAATATGCCTCTGCCTACCCCTTCGGGGAAACAGGCGTGAGTCTATGTATGTATGTGTGTACTAAATAGTATATTATGTGTATATGTGTGTTTGTGTGCTGCTTTATAGGGTGACATTATTTGTGATGACGCAGAAATCTGGGCCGCTGCGAACTTTGTGGCATTGTTAGGGACTCTGTAGTTACTGTTGCTTCCGACAAAGATGGCTTTTGGTAAAAATAATATGTGCTTGGAAGATGGATAGTATTTTATTGTTCGTAATATCTCTTGCATTACGTACGTATCTTGAGATATAATTTATGTATATTCGTAATTCTATATCTTTTTTAAACTAAAAAATACTAGCTGGTTAACTAAATTAATAAAGGCGTTACTTTGTTTCTATATTTTACCATATACATAATATCTTCCATTATACATATAATTAAATTCCTGTTGTTGTGTTTGTTTATTTTGGGAAACAGGTGTCAGTCGATGAATGTTTACCATTATTTACTTAACTGTACAATTAAGTCAATATATTGAACACTATATGAGTGCAGGGATGTCTCAATGGGTAGACCAATAGACTGCTAGCATGGGATTTCAGATTGGTTAAAATCCGCTACGCTTTTTTTTTCGTGTCTCAAAGCGCACATTAATTTACTAGCTTTTTTGACAAGTGTGGGCCGTCGTTACCGCCGTTCCATCAAACTGTCCCTTTGGATTGCAGAAATAGGCAGATACACCCTATAAAACACATATTCTGTAAACCGGCCAAAATCGAAAGGAAACACCGGGCTCTAATGGAATATACTTTGTATTAATTGTTCACTCACAAGGAAAGAAAACAAAGCAAAGAGAAACGAGTGTTGCAAGATGATGTTCAATTGTTGTTTAAATCCTTCTAATCTATTAATTCACTGGTAAGTGATGTGGACAGTCTGCACTTATTGATCATGCCGCGACGTGGGACAGTTTGCAGCGTGCGTCGCGTGAGATGTATCACCTGCGCGTCGGGTCCGGGAAACTGCTGTGGCGTACTGAGTGCGACGTAGGGGTATGTGTTAATATGTTTAAGTTAATCTTGGCAGTCGCATTTCGTTTAAAATATGGAGATAATTTGGTTGGACGAAAGTAAGATGCCGTGTTTTTAAGCTGCCATATAAGTGCTTTTCACCTCAATCACTGAATGATTTGCAGATGATATTTTGTCAACTGTATGAAGACAGCGTTAGGTCTGTTGAGATAGCATCTGACTGCTATGCAGAAAATACTTTTAGCAATAATTTGTGGATAATGCCCGTTTGCTTTTGTCATTAAATGCTAAAACTTTCTAAAATGTCAATCACACTCAAAACTTAAAACGCCACGTTGATACATCATAAGAAATCTGTACATTTCATACAAAGTCAACTCATTTACTGTAGCTGTAAATTTTAATCAGATTTTAAAAAAGCAAGAATTTTAAGCTTTAAAGTCATTTTTCACTTACTATCTAGTAGCATCACATAAAAGTGCTAATTATAGTAAGCGAGCAGTTTTCAATTTTCTTAAAAGCTAACGGCGAGAGTTTTAACATCTAGAGCGTGTTACCCACAGCTTATTAAAGTGCCGAGAATTACATCTACTGCACTCAACGAATTACAGAATATCTTACATTTTATAAGAATTGTATGCAGCTTATTGCAGATACCAACAGACTGCCATGCAGAGGATAACGGGGTCGAATCCACGACGCGCACCACTAACTTTTCGGAGTTACGTGCGTATCGAAATATTAATTATAATATGGCTTACCCCATTTCTCGGAGAGCATGTTAAGCCGTCGATTCCGGATATCGATGTATAGAGAGACAGTACCTCTGAATAAACTGACATAAACACTGTACCTAAACTGTTGCGTTTCGTTTGGTTAGTGAGAGTGCCGGAGGTCCCATCCCCTATTCCTTCGCCCTCATTCCACTCCTTATCCTATCCCTTTTCCCAACCCCAACTGGCGGCAACGCACTTGTGACTCCTGTGGTGTTGCTTGTGTCCATGGGCGGCGGTAATTGCTTACCATCAGGCGATCCATCTGCTCGTTTGCCCCAAATTGCTATAAAAATTACACTAACCGAAATAATATAATGCCATTAATTTCAAAAGGTAAGCGATTAAGTAACTTTTCCTGTAACGTAATATTTAATAAAATTTTCATATTTTCACTTTGAACAGGAAAATATGATCATGAAATGTTTTACAAACAGATTGCCGTCAAGTAAAATCGGATTCAATTTGTGAGGTAGTAGTGAGGAACTTTGATGCAGTTCCACGTTAGCTGCTCAGATCACGGTATGATCTGCCACTGTAGTACAAGTTACCACTTAGATAACAGAACTTTATCAATGAACAAGCCTAGTAGTTCTATTAGAAGCAATCTAGAGAAACTACATGAAAGCATACAAAATAATTTAGCAGGTCTTAATCGCGTTAACTTAACTTATTTAAGTCTCTCCGCGACCACGCTCAATGCAAAACGAGCGAAACGTCGGAAACAAATAGGTATTTATATCTTAACCCTTGAGGTGCGATCAAACTAAAGGTAAAGTGCCACAAGTGCGAAAGGTCACGTTGCTGCAAATTTTCATTGGTATAGGTTACCGGAAAAAAAATAATTATGACACCTTAATATAATTATATCACATAAATTGCATATCATTGTGTTGGTTATAAAATCAGCTATCATAATAATAACATGAATTACTACTAAATACTCACTTTTCTGGCAAAACAAGCTTACAAACTTAGAGGTTTGTTTTTTTTTCACTCGTTCACACAAACATTTCATCACATATTAATGAATTTCATTACTTGTTTGGTTCATAAACACAAAAAAATGATCACATATACCTTTAGGTTTTCACACAATACAGTAACAAACGAATCTAACGCCACTAAAAAAATTATAATCCGAACGCGTGACAAAAAGTTTGCCGTGCCAGGCAGCCATGTTACTGTTACGAACACTGTGGCTGTGAATTATTTACCTTTTGAAACACGATAACAGTGAAAATGTACAACAATGCTAGTATTTAGTTGCTAAAATATGTTATCAGATAAATAATCTGGGTACTTTTATATCTTTCATAACTATTAAAAGAATATTTATCATAAAACACTGACGAAAATAGCGAGTTTCAAGAGTAGAAATAGCCCTTCTAAAAAGTTTTTGCCTTTTATCACTGTATTTCTTGTCTTTGTCACGAATAATATCACTTCACAATTAATATTTATTTCCTTCTGAGTAAATCTATACATGTATCTTTATAAAATATTCACCGGTTTCTTCCACAAGACAACTTTTATTATAAAGATCACGGAACAAAGCACAACAATGGCGGACGCTTTCGCAACTGAGACAGAGATAATTATATTTCAATATTTTTTGGCGCGTTTCGTTTTCCTCACCCTTCTAAAACGATTTAGTTGCATAGAATATGAACTATTCTAATAGTAACTACTTTCGTTTCCTAGTTTAAGTAAAACAAAACGTGAAAAAGCCGCGACCAATAGAACGAATTTTAATTGAGCACGACCGTGCATGCCTTAAACACTTCACTTCACCATAATTAGAGCACGACCGTGCGTGCTGTAATCACGTGGGTCAATAAGTTAAGTGACTGCCTCGTTGGTCTCGCGGCATAAATGGGAGGTCTCGGGTTCGATTCCCGGGTCAGGCAAAGTATTATTCGGTTTTTCCGTTAGGAAATTCTCAGTAGCAGAACGGAGTCTGGTAATGTGCCCGGTACGGCAATAGGCTCGCCCCCTATTACGTGGGACCTAAAAAATTCATGGCGAAATGTGGGTGTAATATTACACCTCTGCCTACCCCTTCGGGGATACAGGCGTGAGTCTATAAATAAAAATAAAATTTATAAAAATAAATAAGTTAAGTTAACGCGATTAAGACCCGATAAAATTATTTTGTATGATGTATACAAATCGCCAAAGTTTAAAATCGAGAACGTCATGAACGTTCTATGAAGGTATAGAATGTATGGCTTATGAGGCATTGACAAATGTTGTTACTTCGAAATATCTGAAAAAATTAACCATAATCATGTAATTATGCTTTCACAGTCCACTGCTGGGCATAGGCCTGAATTAATTTGCGTCACAACAACATTCTAACTCAAATAGATGATTTGGCCTACTACAACACCCTGGCCGAACAGGTTAGCATAGTGTCTGATGTCAAATCTTCCGTCTCTTCGACTATTTTCTTCGTGTGTTTCCAACATTATCGCACCGATAATGAATGTAGCTGTTATTTGATTTAAAGTAATTTATGCCACCAAAGTTATATCATCACTACTGAAATGGTAATTCAAAAATAAATGAACAAATTAAAGATAATCAGCAGAACGTGAGTTTACAAGCTCCGAGTTCCAAAACTAAATTATCTACATTTAACGGATTATCCAATTAATTTGACGCCATAATAAGCATATTATTATTATTGCACGTCAATGAAAGCACAAAGGACGTAATTAAATGTCCGTTCGACTGTCATATTATTGTTTTCGTGAACAATAGACGAAAGTAACTCAATGTTAACAGCTAAAATAGCTTGAATTTTAGATGATGCTAATAAATATAGTGGACAGTAACGTGGTTTAGTTGTTTTGTGGTGCTATATATACCTCCACGACCGATTTCGGCCACGGCGACCTCTTCAACTCCCTTCTAGCTGTCGCAGGTGTGCTCGTGTATGGCTAATATAGCCGATCTTATTGACAGAAGTTCGCGCACAATGCGGACAGGTGAGCACAGCGTTGCAGTAATTATATACTATAGCACAAGGTGGGCGTGCCTTCAGTTCATCGCGTCGAGCATCTTGTACAGAGCAGCGATTCTCTTCAAAGCTTTTGACTCTGGTTTTAACCAAAGTCCTCCATTCCTGTCGCTGAAAAGCTCTCCGCTCCCATTCCTGGTGGTGTAATACAGGTTAGGTGTAATACACTAGTCCAAAAAATAAATGGGACGTGAATAAACGCTTTAAAATAAAAATCATCACACTGCTATTCGATACGAAATTGTATGCAAAATGAGCGCATTTTTGTTCAAAGTTAAAAAACACGTAAACAAAGTATTTTTTACAGTTAGTTTAGGCGAGTGTGCTCACTCTCACTACACTGAGAAGAAACATCCGAAACAAACTCAAAGTTGCTTTGTTACCGAAGTATTAGTTAGCGAAACAAAAGATTCGCAAAATGCAATTTCTAATTTGTATAAATTTTATATAAAGGTTCCTGTACTTATTGTTGTGATCCTTTCGTTCTTTTACTAAACGTAAGTAAGACCGGCAAGCACTTAGTTATGCATATTTGTATACAAATAGAAAATCAATTTAGCCTTACATAGAATCTGTGTAGTTTGGATGAGTGGGTTGGATGTTACTGTATGTATGTGTTAGAATATATAAAAAAAACACTTGGTCAACTGTAGTAACGTGATCATACACACCAACGCGCCAATTCACTTAACAGAACGCTTTATAACCTCAACACACAATACTACTTTCAAGGGCAAGTGTGCTTGTACGAAAGGCTTGATAACAAATAATAAAATTTGTATCAAAATATGTATAACAGCAAGTGGCACGTTACTCAAGTAACTCTGTAGCCTGTACATAAAGCGTTTCTCGTAAAATTCTCTCGCAACTTGCGAAAGATAATAAACAGTGGAGTCTGTATGTTTTCCTTCCATTCACAAATCACCATCACAGTTCATAGCACCATTGGGGCCGACGATGCAAAATAACAATCCTTGTTTTCCCTATCACTTGAAAGAAAATGTTTACTGATGGACTTTTCTGTATTTGGGGTAGCAGTTTCTCTTGGCTTCCTCTGTACCCTAAACGAATGATGAGATCTATTTTAATGTGAATAATTGGGCTTAGTGATTTAAATGAAATAAATAACCCTGGCACTTGTATCTTGATTTTTTATAGACTCACGCCTACATCGCCCCGAAAGTG
The DNA here is from genome assembly GCA_944739405.2 of Euclidia mi. Classification (NCBI taxonomy): domain Eukaryota; kingdom Metazoa; phylum Arthropoda; class Insecta; order Lepidoptera; family Erebidae; genus Euclidia; species Euclidia mi. Next base: position 8,323,147 of record OX123201.2, read on the forward strand.
TAGGCAGAGGTATAATACTACCTACTCCCACATTACCTCTGGTGATGAATTTGTAGGTCCTACGTAATAGGCGGCGAGCCTAATACAGTTACCAGGTATTTTGCAAGACTCCTTGCTGCTACCGACAATTCTGAAAAACCCACTAACACTGCTGTCCGACCCGGGATTTCCTGATCAGCAGACAAATACGCCTTCCACTGTACCATGGAAGCAGTCTTAGAAAGTCAAACTAAAAACGTTCTTCTAATCAGGAATATCAACTTTCGACAACATCGCATCGCCGCATTAGCAGCTCACTTACACTAAGTTTAAATATAATATATATATAAACCGCTAATCTACAAAACTGGCGAAAACCATTCCTGGAACAAGTGCTGCCCAATGGGAATTATTGGAGAATGATATCAAAATGCGCCGTAGTCATAAACAACCCGTTCCCCGAGGCACGTGACCGGTGCGGCGACCGTGTCTAATTGTTAAAACAATCGTTATGGGGCGTCCGCGTTGACCGGAGCGCCCCGAATTATGACCCGCGCTCGACAAATGGGGCATCTGTGATTGTACTATGAATTGATTATTATGGTCTCGTACACTGAAGACTAAGGCAATTAAATTGATAAATCAAAAATGGAAAGTGCCTAACAGTGACAGACGTGGCCACGATCTGAATATTGTTTTAAATCTGAAGGCCAATTCCCGTATTTTATATAACATTGAAATTATATTTTGAACGAAATGAGATTATATTTTGAATTGACTCAGAATCGGTATTCTGGAGGCTAATCGTGCTATTTTCAAACGTTCAAACGTTGACAACATAACGTATTTGGTGAACTTTTGGTTTTGGTTTGGCTGATGTCAAACATGGTATCATGCTAATTGTATTGAGCGTTCGACCCGTAGACGCAACCCTTAGTGCGGTTTCAGATTAGCGTTTTATACGCGCGTATAAGCTCGTTTTTGGAAGCGCATGTAGGCGCGTATAGGCGCGCCTTTTGGCACACGCGCAACTCGTACGAGCGTTGACGCGCTTCTAAGCTCGTATAACCACGAGCCGTCAAAATCCATGTTGACATTGACAAAACGTCACTACCATTTCGAGCGAACACGCCCGTTTACGTGAGTCTGGTTTTTTGAAGCGCGTATTGTAGCGCGCGTGTAAGCGCGTATGCTAAAACGACCGTATACGCGCAGAAAAATACGCTAATCTGAAACCGCCCTTACGTTGGGCTTACGTCAAACGTTTAGTGCTTGACACCGGCTTTTGAAAATAGTAAGTACTATTCTTATACTAAAGAGGCTGTTGCGACATCGCGCCATGTGCAAGCACTATTTTAAAAAGACAAAGGTCATTATGTGAATGTCATTGAATGTAAACAAATATTATATATATGAAATCATGAATCAATCATCGATCCAACCGATGGAGCCACAAAAAAAAAAAAAAACATGAAATTATTTTTATACAAATTATACGGTAAGCACCGAAATATTGTTTACTATAATAAGTTATTTGTGCAAAAAACAATTAATGATCACACTTGGTCATATAGAAGAGGTTTTTATTTCACTAGAGTAACGAAGGTGAATTCAAATGATGATGCACCACAACATTACCGCAATTGAAGCTTCTTCTGCCATTTGTCGAGCCCAATACGAATTTTATATGATCGTTACAATAAAAAACACCGATTTTTCAGATTTGGAATAATATATAGAGTAGAGAAAGATGTTAAACAAAGCCCGAATTGTCAGCGTTCGGCATAATAGTTATCCTTTCTATATAAGAAGAGATAGACGAAAAGCTGGAGAATTTGAATTTGGCTGACTTTCTAACTTTTCAAGTAGGTACGCATTTCAATTATCATTACGTAAGATCCAACAGTATTTACTCTCATTCTGAACTTGTTTTATAATATGCATAAATCCCCAACAAAATATTGTAAGTACCTATATATACTCAAAAACACAAGATATAGCGCACGTATGAGAACAATATTAATCTTAAGTTAAATGTCAGTGGGTTTAGTTATTTTGGTAGGACTTATATTTGAGTAAATATTTACTAAATAATTTATGTTTTAATTTTGTTCACAGTAGCCGAGGAGTAAGCAGAATAATAAACCGCTCGTTAGCACAACCACATGGACAGTACATAATAGCAAGTTAACAAATCCAGACCATCGTCACTTCTTGGACATTAAACAACAATATACCTGCTATTAATTAGTTCTCTTCACGTGGGTGTCGTAAGAGGCGACTAAGGGATAACACGATGCAAATACCATCATTGCGTAGAGACGGAAAACTCGACATCAAACCCTATACGACTGCCTCGTTGGTCTCGCGGCATAAGTGTGCGCGTGGGATCGGGAGGTCCCGGGTTCAATCCCTGGGTCGGGCAGTATTATTGGGTTTTTCTGTCACGAAATTCTCAGTAGCAGCACGGAGTCTTGAAATGTGCCCGGTACGGCAATATGCTCGCCCCTTATTACGTGGGACTAAAGTATATCTGGCGAAAAGTGGGTGTAGAAATACACCTCTGCCTACCTCTTCGGGGTTATAGGCGTGAGACTATGTATGTATGTATGTAGTTTACTAAAATAATGAAAACCAAACCAAATACATTATTATTACTGTGAAGTTCACGTTGTAATTGTAACAATCAAATGGCCTAACAGATGTTGATTGTTTCAACTCTACTTAAAATAATATTTTGTATCAGATTTCATCATCTCAATACACTGAATAAATAAAATCGAAATGCGAAATTGGAGCTTGCCTTTTAATATACATACCTACTCTATTCCTTTAAATATCTGTTGAAGTGGTCAAGCGGCAGTCTGGGCAACACTGGATCATCAGATGTTGGACTCGGTACCCGATTAGAAACGCGCTACGCTTATGTAAGCTCACACAATTGTATACATCCTGCTGAGTTAGTGTTAAGTCTCCCTTGTAGAACGGCCTATTGGTCTAGTGGTACCTAAACCTGAGTGCTAAGACGAAAGTCATTCGATCGATTACCACCCAGGAGAACTCTTTGTGCGATGAGCAAATTACCATAACTATAATACTCGTATGTGTATCAAAACAATATTTATACAACATGTAACAAGTTTAAATGCACATTCTGAAAGTACTTTGTTCAGAATCGGCAACTGAATCCATTTCCGTCATTTTTAATATTGTTTATTTTTAGTCTTAAAATAATTAAAATAACGTAAATTGTAGTCACTCATTTTTTTTTTAAATTGAGCTATTCGAAAATAAACCTTAAATCAAAGCAGAACGGCTTATTTTTAAATGCATTTGTTAAATGGTTCCACGTTGACTTACACAAACGCACACATTAATACAACACAATAGACGGCAAAAGACAGTAGCACACAATTGACCACCAAAATGTCTATCATCTATCTTTAACTAACGTAGGTAATAAACAACGGGAAAGAGCGAGACGTAATGTCTCGCTCGCGCTGGCGCATGACAAGCGCAGCGGCCGATGCGCTTAGACATGTTATGACAAGTACAACCGGGAATATCTATCTGATTCTATCAGTGAGTGCTGTGAAAACCTTTTTAAAAGTTCACTTGTTTACAAATTGTGTTATGGTGTATAATTTAATAATTATCAACAAGCCGGTGCCGGTGTGGAATGTTCAACATCATCTTGATGTTGACTTGACACCCCTGGACTTTCTCATTGTGGAGAAATATTAAATCACCAGTTTATTGTGACGAGAGAAAAAGTGCCGAGTTAATTAATTAAGATACTAGCTGCTTTTGAAACAGTGAAAAGATGTGATTTGTGAGAAAATAGTGAAGTGCTACCTGGACTAAAAAGAAATGTGATTTAAGCCTGTAAGTTATTTTATTATTCTATTATTGGTATTTAGAGTCACAAGACAACTTTAAACACGCCGTTCGTGTTTATTTCTCTCATTGATATTCTTTTACTTTATCGATCAATAATGCTAACTAGGTATCATTAAGTTAAGATAGTCACAATAGTCACTTACGATGTTAAGAAACAATAGATCGTGCATATTAATAACAAACAATAAATGATTCGACTGTCCACTCCATAGCCTAAAAGTGTGATGGAAAGAAATACTCATAATATCTTTGGTAATATCAACAGTGGCCGACAAATTGTTCAAACATCATTTTTGTAAACCCCACTCTATCAGAGTGTGGTTTACAGACTGAATTTCATACATTTTGTTATATCTTATCGTGTTTCGTTCCTATCAGATCGCTGTTGTTTGTTTACCATAGCAACCGTTTCGTTTGTGTGCGTGCGCAAATTTAGAGTGACCACGATTTTCACTTTTAATTGAGTTAATACTTTCTTTAAAAAACATTATTTACGCTAATAAAAAAAATATTTCAATGCATGCATTATGATTGTAACAAGGTTTTCTAATTGGGGTGTCTGAGGAAGTGCGTTATTTCCATTACACGTTGTATATATTAATCAATTGTCTGACTACCATGCCACTAGGTTGTGCCTAGTTTGGGATCACACCGCCAGGTGTAGGTTGTCACAGAGAATTAATTTATTCTTATGTTTCTCTTCTTCACGGATATTTTCTTACAATTTACTACTGTCACTAAGGACGAAAGGTGGTACCTACCCTAACCACTCTCATACTAGTATGGGCAGGTGGTACTTAATGGGCGACCTTATTAGATAGATATTCTCTTAACAGGCTCCAAGGCCTATTACTTTTACTATATATGCAAATTGGGCAACAGTGATGTTTTGTCATGGCGGGTCTCGTGGCAAAAAAGACCCGGGGCAGGTTTTCCCGTGATTATGCCTTTGAAAACTACACCAAGCGAAAAGCTCCTGTGGCCTTCCCTTCGCTGATCGGCCAAAGCAAGCCAAATTTAAGAGCCCTGAACCAACTAGTCAATATTGGCTGGCCAGAGTCTAGGCCATGTCTAGGGTCTGACCGACTCGTTGAACTATTCGGCACCCTTTTTTTTACATCGGGAAACTCTTTTGCGAGTGCCCCTCCGCGGGGCGGACAGAGAGGATATGTCGGACTCCCCGGGACAGAACCCGGGTTTGCCGACTAAAACCACGTACCACGATAGCCGCCTCAGCGCTCAAAAGAATGAGACACAGGGAACGCGGGTGTACTGCTCCTGGGTCCCATTACGCTTGTCCCGTAGTAGGGCTCAGTCTCTGAAAGGGCTAGGTTGGTAATGCCCTCCCTTCGCTACCTCGTACTGTGCGAGTACAGTAGTCCCTCAACTATCCGAGACCGCTGTCTTCTCGGGGTCGTTCGTGGTCGGGCAGTCAAATTTGTCATCTCTGATTGCCCACGGCCCCAAGGAAGAGTCAGGCTAGCGGCCATTGCCACCGCCACGACGCGCGACGGCGCCTGCGTCTGCGAGCGGAATCGGCTCTCTCGCGATCCCGCTCAGCGGCCTCCTTCTGGAGCATGACCGCTTCACAGAAGGAGACCACTTCAGCGTCCTACCGGACGTCTTCCGTCAACATGGCCTGAACTACGGCCGGTGGAGAAAGAACTATTCGGCACCCACAGATTACATGACATTAACAATTCTGTGTCGGCACCGCATTGCGCTTCCCACGCACGCACATTCAACTCGCTGCCACCCAGCCCTAATCTAAGACTTAGGTCTGATACCCGAGGTAGTGGGTTGGATTCCTAACACGACAAATCTTTGTATAATGAGCTACGCTTTTGTCTGTGTCTTGGTAAAATGAAATAATAACAATACCTATCTAGGTACTTAGGAAAAATAATTATAAATGAACGTTTATCAGTCGTCTACTTGCTGTATACCGGCGTCTGAGCGCGCACTGACCGAGTAGGCAGTCTTTTAGCTTAAGCCACCCAAAGAACCTATAACTGTGACAGTATTATGTGTATGGTATACGTACATCCCCATAATATTATTTCAGCCTTTCAAAAGCGAATGTCTAGGAAGGTATCGCGTCGAGATGTAGCCTATTTGATGAGATGCCTTCCTAGACATTGTCATAAATATAGGGTCAAGCAAGGTTGACGACAATCTTACAATAATGAAATCTACCGCAACAATAAGCTATACCAAAGCAATATCTATAAAAATTGCCTCATGAAAGAATGTTGTTCACTCATTTAAGTTGCAATCAAACGTATTATAAGCATATAAAGCTAAATTGATAAATAATATATAATTATCTTAATAATTTTCTCAAATTTAAAATATTATATAATTGCAAAGTTCGTCGATAGGAACTTTTGGTTTGACAACGTATGACACGTCCGCGAACGTAACGGTTTTGGTTTAAAACGTTGTCAAATAATAGCGCGATACCATGCAACAACGAGAGTTCGCTCGCACGCTGTCACCTAGCTGTCACTGAACGTATCTGCCCTACAAAAACCAAATCGTTTACGTTGAAATAATTAGCACGATACGAAATGTGCATAACGTGACGTTTTCGGTTGAAGTTTGGTTTTGGTAAATACGTTGACGTTTAGCACGATTGCCCCCCAAATCGTTTACGTTGAAATCAGAGAGGTTGGACTAGGTTTAGACTAGAGAGAACATGCCCTATAAATTTCCTTATACCGAACGTGCAACATGTAATGTCAGTTGGTCTTAGTTGGTTAATCATAACGTCAAATTACGCGTCTAATTTAAAGAGGCATAGACTCTTTACATACTCATATCTTTGACTACATTCTCTAAATAGCCGTGCTGTGATCTGTCATCAGTGTAAAATTTGTTGGACGTTTGTGTTTACATTTTTAATAACTTTTTTGCATTTAAATAGTAAGTAAGCTTATAATAATTAAATAGTGTACTCATTCATTAATACAAATCGAGTATGTGATATCGGGATGTGGATGCCGCTTTTCTCGGAACGGAAATAATAGGAGAAACTTTATCTTCTAGCAGTGAGTCGGAATATTCCAACAAATTTATTTACTTTTCTCGTATTAATGCTATAATGAGTGTTAAGTTTAGACAATATCATTGTATTGCAAATCAAAGGAACAGCTTGCATACGTATGTGTTATGAATTTAACTCACAAATTGTTATTTTGTACATTGATTGATTTAATAGCCTCAGTGATGGGATTTGACAGTGAAAGGAGATATGGATGTTTTTTGAATGAGGGATAAATACGGAAACTAACTATCGGACATGAATGTAAAACTGTAGCTGGAAGCGACAGCGGGTAGCCGCGGTTGCTAAGTTGGCAATAAACAAAGACGTCCAGCGGTCTAATTTTCTATCGCGCGTTTGATAGTAAGCGCAGTTTAATGTACATAATTTACTTAGATACCTACCTTAAAAGAAAAATTGAAGAAAAATTGCTTGTGAGGAAAATTTAAATAATATAGTTATTTTTTATTCAAATCACGTTTAAATGTATAAAAGTTAAAGCTTTCACTACATACCTGCTGGTTTTGCGTTATCTCTATTCACTGACAAATTTCAACAAAACACATTATGGACACTTTCAACTTTGCAAAAATCCTTGACATGCAGTCATATTTTGAAGAGCGTATGGCAAGTTTTGAGGCGGAGCTGCAGAAGAAGTCACCACAAACTACCCGAAGTCTGGCGGACGAGTTTGCATCATTTAAGACTTTCGTACTGCAGACCTTGAAGTCTTTCAGTCAGCAATTCGATGTAGTCGGCCGTGAAGTTGACAAGATAGAAATGCGCAGTCGCCGTAAGATGCTGTTGATTCATGGTGTGGAAGAGTGTAAAGATGAGAAGACGGCTCAGCTGGTCACGGACATTATTAAGCAGCGTCTGAATGTTGACACCTTCGTAGCTGATGACATCCGGCGTTGTCACAGGATAGGACGCCAAACTTCAAAGGACAAAGCTAGGCCCATACTGGTGAAGTTCGTAACAGTTGCGGTGCGGGATGGTGTCTGGTATGCGAAGACGAAACTTAAAGGAACCGGCATCACTTTGTCGGAGTTCTTGACACGATCGCGACACGATGCTTTCATGGCTGCACGGGCGAGGTTTGGCGTTACGCAGTGCTGGACGAGAGAAGGCAACGTTCACATCCTGGGCCCCGATGGTAAGCGCTATCGTATCACCTCTGTCAGTGACTTAAACGGGATTAAGCTCGTGGACGTGGAGAAGCCTGTTACAAAACCGATAGCACCGAAGGTCAAGAGAGCTGCAGCTTCGAGGAAATAGGCTTTTTCCATTGCTATCGTACTCGTTATATATCTGTTTATAATTTTGTTTTCTTTTGTAATGCACCTTGACTTTAACTTTGTTTACTTTCATTTTATTTTCCGTGTACCGCTTACAATTATTAGTTGTAACTCAATTGTGTCACAGCTGTCAGTAATGAAAAACTGCCATATAACGTTTCGTTTTGCACATGATTTACATATCTGAATACTTGTGATTTTAGACACTTTCTTACATATTTTATGTTATTGTTATTAATTTGCCTATTCTCTATTTTGTGTATATTTATTAGTGTTTCAGTTATAGCATGTCATCTTATTTCTAATCTAGCGCGCAACTGGCGGGTGGACAGAGTGTGAAGCTTTACTGCGTGATATTCAATTTTATAGTAGTTAATATAATTATTTATTTATATACTATACACTTCTTTAAAGTATATATATATATATATTTTATATAAGTATATTTATGCAATTCTTAAATGTCGGATACAGAATTAAGTAATGATGACGATACCTTTGTTTCTGCAACAAGTTTAAATGATAGTTTTGAAAGTATTCCTTCTCTGGGAGACATTCTCCGGTCACAATTCTCAGATCTGCCCAAGAACTTTAATGTAGTCCATATAAATGCACAGAGTATTCCAGCCCATTTCCCTGATATGCTGGCTAACTTGGACTGCCAAAACATACACGCTGTCCTTGTTTCAGAGTCGTGGCTAAAACCATGCCTCCCATCGGCCTCTTATACTCTTCCAGGGTTTAATTTAGTTAGGAATGATCGCTCGTTCGGCAGTGGGGGCGGTGTGGCCATATACTTGCGCCACCAATTTCCTTTTAAAATAGTCAGTGTGTCCCCACAACCACCACTGTCGAATGCTGGCGAGCATCTCTTTTTAGAAATACAACTGCAACACGTAAAAATACTACTAGGTGTATACTATTCGCCCTCTAATCGCATCAATTATTTTTCGTCGTTTGAAAAAATCCTGGAAGACCTCACTCCTTTATATGACCACACTATTGTTATGGGTGACTTTAATACCTGCCTTCTGAAACAAGATTCACGTGCTACCAGCTTTCGACAGGCTACAGAGTCATGTAACTTGTCAATTCTAGAATTAAATGCAACCCATCACTTTCCGAACTGTACTCCGTCTTTACTTGACCTTATTTTGGTGTCTTCTCCTAGCTTTGTTTATCAGCATGGTCAATGTACGGCAGATGCATTCTCTTACCACGACCTTGTATTTTTATCGTACGAAATACGCCCCCCTAAAACAAAGCCGAAGGTAATCTTGCAGCGGAATTTCGCTGGCATGGATCACGACAAACTGCGTGAGGATGCTGTGAATATAAACTGGGAACCCCTTTATTCTGCAGAGTGTATTAATACTAAAGTGCATATACTAACAACTAAGCTGACGGAACTGTATGACGTGCATGCGCCAATCCGCGCCATTAAAATGAAGCATTTACCAGCACCTTGGTTAACAGAGGATATTAAAAAGATCATGGCAAAGAAAGCTGCTGCAAAGACAAAATTGAAGCATAAACCGACTCCCTTCAATGAAGAAAAGTACGTGGCTATTAGAAATCTCTGCAACAAGGTGTGTAGGAAAGCACAACGCCAACACATTTATACATCTGTTGAAAACGGTGATCCAGCAAAAGTCTGGAAATTTCTTAAAACATTGGGAGTTGGCAAAACAAGTCATCCTTTTCCAAACAGTGTCAACCTTGATTCTCTAAATGCTCATTTCACTACTTCGTCCAAATTCGATGGAATTACAAAAAGAAACACATTAGAATATCTTTCATCTTTGCCAACCCCAGATTATTCTCCCTTCTTCTTCACACAATTTACCGCTTGTGACGTTAAAAAGAGTATACTGTCAGTTACGTCCAATGCAGTCGGCAACGATTGTATCAGCCGCAAAATGATTCTTCCCATCCTTACTGAAATTCTTCCAGTCCTATGCCATATCCTTAATCATTCCGTTGCACGTGGCATCTTTCCATCAGATTGGAAAGAAGCACTGATAATTCCGTTACCCAAGAAACCTAAACCATCTTCCTTCTCAGATTTTCGACCCATATCCATACTACCCTTCCTGTCAAAAATCCTTGAAGCCTAGTTCACTCACAACTTAGTTCCTTTCTACAAAAAAATGCACTCCTAAATTCCTATCAATCCGGTTTTCGCCCTGGTCACTGTCACTGCATTGGTTCGTGTAACTGATGATATCAGGCTAGGTATGGATAGTGGAAATCTTACTGTCTTGTCCTTACTTGACTTCAGCAATGCCTTTAACACGGTAGATTTTCACATCATACTTGGCATTCTACGCTCTCTTAACGTATCTCCATCGGCAATTGACTAGTTTCATAGTTACCTGTTTGGTCGCCGGCAACGTATTCGCATTGACGACTCTTATTCCACGTGGTCTAATACAAGTGCTGGTGTACCACAGGGTGGCGTGCTATCTCCTTTACTCTTCGCGATATTCATTAATTCTATCTCAAATCAGTTACTTTCTTCCTACCACCTTTACGCAGATGATTTGCAGATCTATACACAGGCTCCCTTAAATAAGTGATCAGAAGCCTGCACTGTTATTAACACAGACTTGGCGCGGATCAGTGAGTGGACCAAGAAGCACGGACTTTTAGTTAATCCTGAAAAAACCCAACTAATTATTATCGGCAGTCCCAAACTGCTCTCAAGAATTAGTTGGTCAAATTTACCGCAAATCTGTTTTGATGGAAAGAGTCTCGTTTTCAGTAAAACGGTAAAAAATCTGGGGATCTACCTCGATGAAACTTTGTCGTGGAGGCGTCAAATACAAGAAGCGAGTCGCAAATTGTTTGCATCAGCAGGTTCGTTGCGTAGATTACGCAACTTCCTCCCTACTACCACGAAGATTGCGCTTGCTCAATCTCTGCTTCTGCCTATAATTGACTATGCTGACGTCAGCTATCTTGACCCCACTGAAGAGAAGCTGGATAAACTTGAGCGTCTTCAAAATTTTTGCATACGATTTATATTTGGACTGCGCAAATATGATCACGTCTCTGATTTTCGCAAAAAACTCAAGTGGCTGCCAATTCGTCTTCGCAGGAATACTCACATTCTTACATTGTTATATAATGTTCTATTTAATCCCAGTACTCCCTTTTATCTCAAAGAACGATTTAAGTTCCTTCATGACACACATATAAAGTCCTTGAGGTCGTCTGAGGATCTGACTCTGGAGATGCCGAAGCATTCAACTAATTACTACGACAAATCTTTCACTGTCCAAGCTGTGCGCTTATGGAATGCTTTGCCACTAGAGATACGAAGAGCAAACACTATGAATACATTCAAAGGTATGTTAAAAAACCATAATTTAAATCCTTAAGATTTTAGAGACATTCATTTACTTCACTAGTTATTATTACAGTATCTGCATTGTTTAGTATGTATAAAGATATTTATTGCATGTGCATACATTATGTATGTATCGTATATATGTAGGTATATAATGTATCGTATATATGTAGGTATATTTATTTGGTTTTGTATGTATATATTATGTATTGTATTATATTTTAAAATTGAATGATTCATTTAATATAATACTACACCATCACCATAATATTGCTTAAAACATTCCTGTCCATCCAAAGGTTGCCTGGACGAGATCGCCCTTGGTGATAAGGCCGCCGTTTGTACATAAAACGTAGTTTTAAGTCACTTTAATAATTTACTGTATTTTGGTGTGCAATAAAGTATATATCTATCTATCTATCTACCTTAAAAGTAGCGTCTATAAACCTAAAGCCAAGTGTTTCAGTGTACGCGCGTGTGTGTAGGCTTACATTTTTGCATCTATAAAATAGTAGATGGATTAGGGATGTGAGTAGCATTTTTTATTATTAAGAAGGTGTTTTTTATTACAGGTTGCCTATTAATGACGTCACAAGAAAACGTTGGATAAATTCCGTTGGACGGCCTAGTTTGATTTAGCAGAAGTACCACCGTATTTGTTCACGTCATTTTGAGAAAGACTGTTTTTAAAGACAGAAAGCACCTGGCGTCGTTTAAAACCGAAAGCTGTGCCTACATTACATTTATGCCCGGACATTGCACACCCGGTAGAATTATTTATCCAAAGCTAAACAAAAAGTGTGTAATTTTAGTTTGAACATATTAATAAAATATAATAATTACAACGATTTTAATTAATCTACCTACTTCTATATTATTTATCATATTAGTGCTATCCTGACTGATCAAAGACGTCTTGCCTTGTAGTCCGCTACATAATATTCTACCATAAAATATAATATTCTTTCACATTCACACAACATTATCTGGTCCCAAATTAAGCATATCTTGTACAGCGAGTACTAGACAATCGATAAACATGCATATATACTTTTCTGTAAATATATTACATATTATACATAGTACCATCCAGACCAAGACAAACATCCATATTCATGCACACAAATGTTTGACTAAAGCGGGAATCAAACCCGCAAGCTTCGGCGTGGCAGTCGGATTACCTACAACTCTAAAAAAATCGAGCAATGTCCAACGTTAGCGATAGCAAGCAACGTGATATGATGCGACGCAAACAAATTGCCAAAGCCTGCCGTGCCGCATTAGCCAATCTGGTATAATTCGTACAATACATAATCTAAGTGACAGTTTCTTAGCATCGCATCGCAACGCATCGCTCATTAGTTTATGAATACTTTTTGTCAATAGATTTTATGGGTAAAACGAACAGTTAAACACGTGATTTTTTTAGTACTGTCTGTCTGGCAAGTCTTTGCAAAGCACTGTCCGGCGTCAACAGCAAAAACTACAATTTCAATATTTTAGTTATTTACTTCTATGGCTTAAATATATCGACACATACTAAAGTTAGACATTTGACCAAAAATATTTACCGATAAATCATCACTGTTACGAACAACACTCGGTTTCCTAACTCTATGTTTTGTCTACTGTTTGCCTACCACGAGGCTGCTATAAGAGCGTGCTGCTAAACCTATCGACAGCTCTTTCTATCATACTGCATGTGCCTTTAGAAAGAGGATATCAATCATAGCAACCGCTGTTGTTATTTAGTGTTACTTCTATGCCTTAGATTTTATTTCTTTGGTTGAAATAATTAGCACGATACGAAATGTGCATAACGTGACGTTTTCGGTTGAAGTTTGGTTTTGGTAAATACGTTGACGTTTAGCACGATTGCCCCCCTGGTAACCTAATGTCATTATCGTATAATTTGAATTAAATATGTGTCAACGACGAACTGTTTATTATTATAGTAAATAATAATAAACTTGTTGACACATATTTTGATACTTGTTTCAATTTATGACCTAGTTACAATATCATTCAAATATCAGTTAATTTAGGAGAATACCCCTAGATAAATGATTGGTATCGCTTAGCAGAGCGAGACCAATTATTTATCTGAGACACTGACATTATATTGAAACTTTATTTTGAACAAATTTATTTAGGAGAATTGGGCCTCTGGTGTCAAAATGCTTGGTGCAATCATATAATTTTTGGTCATAATAAAATATATGCTTTACTATTTTTCTTTCAAAATCATATAGTAGTCTAACAGTTTTTAAATGAAGAGAGAACACAAAACACAATTCTACTTGATGATACTGGTATCCGTAATATTTATGTATGTATGTATGTATCTTACGGTTACACAAGTTTCAATAACAGAGCTCCTATCTAGGAACACCCACATAGTTATTATACCTAGCACATCCTCAAGTCTATTTACCTACGAACTAAAATATGCGTGTATCAAAGGTCAACAAATATACGAAGAACTCGGTTAGTGCCACAGGTCGTTGACCCCGGCAAAGAAATTTATTACGCCAATGTTCGGAGCGTGAGTCGGCTCTTTCCACTGAGACGGCGCCCGTTTGTTTTTGCTATCATTGTGAATGAGATCAAGCTTGTATAACGTAATTTTATGGTGCCAAGATTGTCATGCATATGGTAGTCTAACTCTATAGTTGTAGGCTGATAAGGTAAGTATTACAATTACTTTCTTTACAGTATTTCGCAGTGCACTATTGAACTTAAGCCTCCCCTAATTTATATCACAGTATTGTGAAACAATGGAACGATTTAACTTACTATACCACGCTGCTCAGGCGGATAGTGACAGCGTTTCATAACGGGTTTTCTGTTTATTTGCGAAAATATTATTTGGACAGATTAGTACGTAATGATATGTGGTGGTGACATTTTGAATTCTTAATCCGTCATGACACAGATGAAAGATAGAACTATTGTTACATTATGAATATCTCAGTAATTTAAAAAACAGACCAACGAAATATCTACTCGAAAATTAAAAGTATCTTTGTCTAAAACGAAAACTTAAAGTCATCATCAGCCTAATGCTGTCCCGGTTGCAATCCAAAACCAGCTCTGCTTAGTTTGGGACTAGGTGGTGTTGTGTGAAAGTAGGAAAAATAAAGTAAAACGAGGCAATAGTACAGGTAACAAAATGCAGTAAAATTGTGATAGCTTATCAAATACAAGAATAAACAAAGATAATAATTATATATACATAAACAAAATTTGATATATTTAAACAAAAATAATGACAGAATAGAAATTATACTGGTAATTGAATAATAAAATTATTATTAATAGTACTTTTTTTTTATAGACTCACGCCTGGCGATACAGGCGTGAGTCTATAAATAAAAAGAAGAAGGGGTAGGCAGAGGTGTAATATAACACCCACCTTTCGCCATGAATTTTTAGGTCCCACGTAATAGGGGGCGAGCCTATTGCCGTACCGGGCACATTACCAGACTCCGAGCTGCTACTGAGAATTTCCTAAAGGAAAAACCCAATAACACTTTGCCCGAGCCGGGAATCGAACCCGAGACCTCCCAATCCCACGCGCACATTTATGCCGCGAGACCAACGAGGCAGTCCTAATATTACCTACAATAATTTACTATATTAATATTACAAAATAAGTGAGTCAATTCTACTACCGTTATTTTTTAGGGTTCCGTACCTTAAAGGTAAAAAACGGAACCCTATTACTAAGCCTCCGCTGTCTGTCTGTCTGTCCGTCTGTCCCTCTGTCTGTCACCAGGCCGTATCTCATAAATCATGATAGCTAGAAAGCTGAAATTTTCACAAATTATGTATTTCAGTTGCCGCTATAACAACAAATACTAAAAATAAAAAAAATGAAAATATTAAGGGGGGGTCCCATACAAAAAACGTGTTATTTTTCGTATTTTTTGCTCAAAATTACTAACTGCAACAGGTAGACGCTTTAAATTTTCACAGAATATGTAGTTGTATATTACCTTTCAAAATAAATAATTAAATTAAAAAAAAGTAAATAATAAAGGGGGGCTCCCATACAACAAACGTAATTTTTAAGCAATTTGTTACTCGATCTTAATAAACAGGTAGAAACTTATAAAGTATTTAAGTATACATACAACGAACGTGATTTTCTTTTATAGATGATGGTACGGAACCCTTTGTGCGCGAGCCCGACTCGCACTTGCCCAATTTTTTAATACAGCACCAGAATAAATCCTGTATCGTGGGACTTAAAAACATTCAATCAATATGTGGAAACTGTTTTTGGATTGTGTATGGTTTAGTTGTAAGTAATTTTATCTGCATTATATCTGTTTGTTTCCCGAATAAAAATAAAATAAATAAAATCACAAGAAAGTGATCTCTTGGGCATTGAATTTGCAGTGCAAAACGGTTAGGCGACCACTGAAACTACTACGCGATTCCTGCAATCAAAGACACCATCACATGTATGATATGTTTGCGATTATTACAACAATATTCTGCAATGATTTGCTCAAACGTCGGATACTTTTTGTTTATTTTTTATAGTGTCACGCCTGTATCTCCGAAGGGAAAGGCAGAGGTGTAATGTTATACCCACATTTCGTGTTATGAATTTTAAGATCCCACGTAATAGGGGACGAGCCTATTGCCGATACCGGGCACTTGGAAGACTGCGCGCTGGTAGAGAGATTTGTAAATCACTTTTGTTCAACCCCTCCTCAGCAGACGCATACGTTATCCACTGGACTACGGAGACACCATAACAATATTGGGAAATAATTTGCTCAATTGCACACCATCGTCCGATACATAACCAATAAATACGAATATGGTTATGACCATCCGTCTATCCTTATTACAATACAATCTAGAGGCAACGTGTCACGAATATATTCGAAGGCTGTATGTTCGGGTGGCCATTCTAGCCTTTGTCTCGAAATAAATCTTTTTTGGGTGTAAATATATTAAATATTTCGTGGTCTGTCTGTTGAGTGTTCGTTTGAGATTGGTTCCGTTTTATTTCGTTTGTTCAATCATTCTTTATCTGAGTGAGAGAAGTTGAATATAATAATATTTTTATTTTTGGTTTTCTATATTGACAGAACGTTGGACATGTTTTTATTCTGCTATTTTGGTGAGAGTGGCTGTATGAGATACATAATAGCATTAGGTATGTTTTGAGGAAAACTCAACGAAACTCAATTTTGGATTTGATGTTTCGAAACTGAGATTCAGATTTTATAATTAGTTATAATCATTAGCTTTTTATAAATCTTTTAATATTGTTATCATTTACATCGAACATCAGATAGTGACTTGATGGCTCGGAGAAATATTCTATATATTGCAGTATAGTGCATAATTTCATATATGATACGTTTTCAAAGCGTACATATTTAATTTTCGTGTCACTAATAAATACTAACTGAATTTAGCTTCTCACTACCAAACCTTGGACACTAAGACATCACAATATGTATTCAATACGTTTTAGTCAAAAGTGCATATAATGTAAGCTTAAAAATTGGAGGTCATGTAAGAGTCTATTTGTATACCAAAAGAAACAATAAATGATATCACAAACGCAACATAACACAGTATCGTACTTAACTTAATTTTGCTCTTTATTAAAATATTCAAGCACATGTGTTTTGCGTCGGTGATTTATTTATTTGCTTCTGTAGAATAGGTGTCTATAATTCATTTTCTGCGTTTACCGTATTCATATAAGAAAATTCTCTTCAAATCAAATTGTTACCTGTATTTATAATATAGAAAAAAGTCCTGATATCGATAAAAAAAATTCGAATGGAATAATTTGTGTCACAATCTTGAACTAGTAATATATCTTGTACCGTGCGGTGCTTTAGAAACATTCAATGAACAGACACAAACAATCTGACTCGAAACAACATTTTGTGGTTCACACAAAGTATTTTTACACTTTGAACAATTTAGAACCCACAGCTCTCAGCGTAGTTCTAAATGGCCACTTAAAATACTACGTCATACTTAGTAATATGGTCATACGTCCAACGTCATTCAAATATCAACTCGAAAAGGAATATCAATATGTAAAATATATTTTCTCGTACAATTTCCTTCCAACAAAACTATCTAACCGTCTTTTTTAAGTTTCCTTTATAAAGTTCAGAATACAATTCCTTTCTTAAACAACTACCGACCAGAATTGCATTATCTACACAAAAGAAATATATTACCCCATCTTAATGCAAAAGAAAACTATAACAACTTCCGAACAAAAAAAGGGCAAGTGCGAAAGTAGTCGGTAGAATTGTAGAGTTCTCCGCTCTATCAAAGAGCATTTTGAGTGTTGCTAAATTCCGCAGCGGTAGTAAAACCTGAGTAAGACTGTGTCTTGAAAAAAGATGAGCGAGGAAGTAAGCAGTGCCAAGATGTGTAATAATATTAATATTTGTTTATTCTTTTTCACAAAGGCTAGGTTTTTACAAATTAAATTACTACCTTATTTTTAACCCCCAACGCAAACAGGGGTGTTATAAGTTTGACATGTCTGTGTGAATGTTTACTGTGTTACTCCTAAACTAATGAAATTATCATGATGCAGTTCATCCTAAACCTAACTTAATCGGGATAGTTATATGTTACAACTTGGGAGTAGAGGATCTATGTATTTTACATGTTTTCCGTCAGAGCGGTGCTGATAAAATAAAGCAATGCTATTGTTGTATATCGGTTAGGTGGACCAACAACCTGAAAAGGACGGTGTACTGTGACGCATGTTGGGACAGGCCTATGTCCAGCAGTGGACTCATAGGCTGATTGAGATTTTTGTATGTTATCTGTAAACAGTTTCAAAGTCACACACATTTTTGCTGAGTACGCAGCCTTGTACAAAGACAGTACATGGTACAGGCGGGCCCGAACTCTATACAATTTACGTCAACTTACGTACCTTATTTACTTGTGCATAAGTTTGAATAAAAAAAACATTTTAGGGACTTGATGACCAGAAAGTAAGCCGGCTGGTTTGTCGCTTAACGTTCAAATTGATTGTGATTGCTAATGAGTATTCCAGTTTTGTGTAGGCTAAATAATTTGCCTAATTATTATTGCATTGGGCATTTTATTTGACAAAATCTTGAGTGCCTTTTTACAAGAAATATGTCGTTGTACTTGATATTGACTTTCTTTAATCAATTAATTGTTTAGGAGCTCTTGTAAATCGATTATTTCTATGTACATAGAAGTACTATGTACTATATATATAGTTTGACACACTAAAACTATTTACTCAAGAGAAATGGTCTCAGAATATAAAAGTAAAAATAATGAACTTCTGATAAAGATTTTTATGAACTGTAACTATGAACCAGTCGTTTAGGAGCTCAGATGCTACAAAAACTTATATCACCTCTATTTTTAAGATAAGATTGATTGATGTCTGCCTCATTCGGATTTCGATGACAGCTATGCAAGTTACGTTTCTATTTTCTAAAGCTAAGCAGATCATGTTGTCACCGTCTAAAAAACGTATCTATACTTTGAGTATACAAGCCTTTGATCGAGTAACTGGACTCGCTAACTCAACCACGATGTAGAGTGTTAACCCAGATATTGGAACGAAGCCGAGATGTTCCCTACATCGTCTCTACCCACACGTTTCTACGTCTCTACATGTCTCCACGTCCGTCTGTACATAGACGCAGTCTACAGAGTCTAGTGGCTCTATCTAATTTGACTACAATACCTACGTTTTAAATGTCAGCTCTGCTGTTAAATATAGAGCAATAGAAAGAATTGCGGTCACGTGAATGTTGTATTTGAAACTTTCAGGTTATTGTATGTGACTTTTGTGTGTATGTTTTGTGTTCTTTTATCATCCTCTTACCAGTTTCAATCTGGGGTCCGCTTACTAGTCTAACCAGATTTGGCTGAATATTAGCTTTTCCACGGAGCGACTGCCTGTCTGACCTCCGCAACCCGAAGGGATAGCGATATTCCATGGTTTAGGCTAGTGTCAGTTTGTTAGACAGTACTGACTGTAACGATTGTCAAAGATCTTTATGACAACCGGGACCGAAGGCTTAACGTGCTCTCCGAGGCACGGGACGATAATAAATAATCCAATACGCACATAACAAAAAAGTCATTGGTCCGCGCCGTGGATTCGAACCCTCTGCATGACAGTCTGTTGGTATCTCCACTAGGCTATCGCTGCCTTTTTGTTCTTTTATATAGAAATAAAATATAGTCTGAAAGGATGAGGAATTAAATAAGGTCACGTTGATTTTGCAACCGAGCTGCTTCTATGTTGTTTCAGTCTCTGTGCAACATATTTTTTAGAGAAGCATAGTAGCATAGTAAGAAGAATTCTGTGCCCAGCAGTAGGACAGTTTATATTCAAGGCTGATTATAACGATAATAAAAAAGATTGAGTTGCTATTTGTTATATTATATTATATATTATCTTTTTTCTAAAAATAAATAAAACATTTTTTTTATAGACTCACGCCTGTATCCTCAAATGGGGTAGGCAGAGGTGTAATATTACACCCACATTCCGCCATGATTTTTTTAGGTCCCACGTAATAGGGGGCTAGCCAATTGCCGTACCGGGCACATTACCAGACTCCGTGCTGCTACTGAGAATTTCCTAACGGAAAAACCCAATAACACTTTGCCTGATCCGGGAATCGAACCCGAGATCTCCCAATCCCACGCGCACATTTATGCCGCGAGACCAACGAGCATAAGTAAAATAAAGGTTGCAAAATACACCATACCTCTAACTTATATCATGTAAATTACACATTATTTGCGTGTGTGTCAAGCTGATAAAACTAGATACATGTAGGTACTTTCTAGGGCTTTGCAAATATTCAAACAAAATGCACTTAGACCCTTCTGATTAAACTTAATTATTTCTTCATCATCTAATATAGTGTGTGTCCAGTGTGAAAATTGAGCCTAGAAATGGATCACATAAACTATTACAAAATGTGTGCATTATTTCTTAACATAGTATATAATCATGAATACCTAACACCTGCGTAGCATATCTGGGGCCCAATTCCGCTAAATAAATATAGTGTCGATATCATGTCAGTGTCATACTTACGTCACAAAAAGTGTATTCTTCTAAATTATATAATATTTGAATGAAATTGTAACGAGATCGTATGTGTCAACGACGAACTGTTTATATTAAATTATATGATAATGACATTAGGTTATCAGAATACCGCTTTTCAATGCATTCAAAATATGATATCAATGTCATATTAAAATAGCAGAATTGGCCCCCTTGTGTTCGTAACGTCGCGACGCTACGGTGCTACGACGCTACGAAATACATACATGCCTCTTGGAGATGCTACAAGACATTAAAGTTTATGAACGTTTAACCATGTCTGGTACACGTATTTTATGTCATGTAGATACCTACATAACATTTATATATATTGAATTACAAATATGAATGTGAATAATCTCTATAAACAATTTTATATTTATAAATGGTTACTAGAAATGAATTCTATGTCGCATGGGACTTAACTGATACAAACAACAACTTGAAACAACCATTTTTAGATCACACAATTGGTTCCCTCGTGTTCCCACATAGCGTGGCTTGTTTCTAGTTAGTGCTATTTATATCCTTAATCAAAGTTAGTGGCCCGCGGCCGTTGTAATATAGTAATTAAATAAAAAATATTCTCTTGTCGTATATTATGTGATTCATTTCCTTTTACTCTCTACGGATAAACTAAATTAAAAAAGTAATTCCTGCTATTTCGTCTTAAAAATGTAGGTGGCCATTCTCAGGAAAGTCATTAATTGGTTGACTGATTATTTCCCTAAGTTGATTTATACTCGTAATGTTAATCATGCCCTATTTAACAAAAATATTGTTGTCACCAAAGTCACCCAAGTAATGAGTCGCTTGAGAATGAGCTAGGTATATAAAAGGCAGTGACTTTACTAGAAACGTTTACACATTAGAAAATATCTAAGGAATAGCGAGCGAATTTTTTCATCAAGTCTTATAGCATTAGAAGGTGACTGAGACGTTTCGATCATGCATGGTCCTTTGGGTGAGCGATGTAATAGCTACATTGCACGGTAGCATTAACATACGTTAGCCACTCAATTAAGTGTTAGTGGCGACAAGTGGTACTGAAACTTAGTGTGACAACACACTTAGCCTATTAGTTATGTAGCTTCGATTGAACTATAAATACATAGAAATTGATAGTTAAAACATATACCAATCACTGAATGTCAATGGTAGCTATCGAACTTCCTTTGATCAGCTTGAACGACGAAACTTTTTCATTCGTTCGAGCTCAAACAATAAAACTTTCCTTTTTTTAAATAGTTACTGGACTTGAATCAAATCCTGCATTGTTCTTTATACACATTCTTTTGTATGTCTAACACATTCCTATCCTTCTTAGTATACATTAGCAGTAGTAGGAAGCTGATCCAAACATACACACTTGGAATCATTTAACTGGACTGTAACAGGTCAATACTAAGCCGCAGATCGTGGGTTCGATTCGAATCCGGGACAATCTTTTGTATGACGACTTAATAGTTAAGGTTTAAAAATGCACAGTAGAAGGTAATGTATGTTGCTTGAATGCTTGTAAAGTCATTAGCGATACAGACTTTTCAATGCCAAAGCTGTCTTAAAAAATGTGACGTTGCTGTTGCCTAATATTTGAGTGTGCTCAGATTCTAGGTCACAATATTCATTTGTTTCCTATCATAAAGAAAAAATATTTGACGCCACACGTGTCGCCGGTCCCGTCGTTTTCGTGACACTTACACAAATCATATGTATCTGTTCAACTGAAGGACAAAAGGCTTCTATATTCACGACACACTTAGTTGTAAATAATTTATTTTTTGAATGTAAGCAAGAATATCTATCTAATAATAATTCATGGTTTTTGAATTGAATCGGCGGGGTCAAACATGTCATACAATGTGTACTATGGTACATTCACGCATCTGAGGTATAGATGCTGGCGGGAAAAATTCCGAATCATTCCCGCCGAATACTTCGGAAGTATTCCGAAATATTCCGAAACTTTGGGAATATTTCAACTGTCAAAAAATAACCAGGAAAGTCGACCTTGTTAACTATTCGCGCTTGGAAGTTGTAAATTATATTATCTTTGTTTGCTTGCAAGGTTTGCCTTTATTTGTTTTTATTGACTGGGCTATTATACGCGTTAAGTAGGTAGGTAATGATTAATACCTACCTATGCGACTCGCGAATACTCGCGATGCGTACAGACCTACATACAAACTAAACAAAAACATAGGTAGGTAACCCTTTTTTAAGAAACAAATCAGATATGCTTGGCCTGGTTTTTTATTCCACAATTAACATTTACAAAAAATTGCATTCGATTTC